>OY744550.1:54268678-54336178 GCA_963556195.1 Sepiola atlantica
GCATCACCTGACGACGACGACAACAGTGAAAAATTACTTATGTGTCATGTAAAGAGAAGGGGTTGAGAATGGACTGATTTTCCTGAGACCGTTGTCTTTTTGATAAATTCATCATAACTAGACGACACCCTAGCCCTAACACCCTAACCCTAACCCGACGGTCTGGTAGCATTGTCTAAAGTCGACATTTAAAGTGTTCATCCTGCGACATGCTACAAGCTGGATAATAGTTTTTTGTTGTCTTTTGTTTTTATGGAAATCGCTCCAGACAAGGTATGAAGCCACTTGATGTCAGGAGCAAACAAGAACAAAAGATGATTACCGCCAAGACAGGAGATGCCTATTGGTCTTAGTCTTGAAAAGACCAAGGAATCTCTCCAAATATGATCTGAGGTTAAGATCGGATTCTAACTCTACCTGATGAGATCTCAGTTTATAATAACTGTTGATCGATAACATCGACATGTCAGTGTCGCAGATTTTGTACATGTCTGTGTAAATAAAAATAATCATATATATATATATATATATATATATATATATATATATATATATATATATATATATATATATATATGAAAATAATATATATATATATAGAAAGTTTAAAAGAATAGGAATAAAAATAGTAATATGAGGTTCAAGGATGGGATCAAGGGTTTCTTTGGTTTCTCGAAGTAAAAAATAAGAATAAAAAGTACTGGTGGGAGGAGGAGTTTATTGTGTTCCACAATATTTCCGGGGCTTGTGTTAACGCCGGACATATGTAAACAAGAAAATGGTTCACTTTCTCCCACACTTATAACTGCATAATCAAATTTTATTATCCTTCTGATATACAGAAATAATATCGGCGCGTGTGTGTGTGTGTGGGGGGGGGGGGGTGGTAACAATTAAAGCTTTGATTTAAACAACAATACTGCATTTATTTTTACTTTTTTTAAGTGATCATGTGACATTTTTAAAATCTAATTTTAAAAAGTAACAACAAAGTTTTTTTGTTTTTTTTCTGGTGTTGCCATTTTCATTTGACGAAAAAAAAACAAAAAAATCGGATTCATCTAGGCCTGTGGTCTTTTTTCTTCTTCTGCATTTCAAGTGTGCATCTCACGGCTATACTACAACGGGTGCATCGGCGCGTCGACGTAGCGAACAATGAATCGGATCACAAGCTGGATAATAGGCTGATTCGGTCTCAGTTATGAGGACTTCATGCAGGAGTGTTGCTGCATCGTCCCCCATCAACCATTGCCCAGCTTTTAGATATACCGAAGTAACATCTGAGACGACGGAGGCTATGTAATAATTAAGGCTCTAATTTAAACAACAATGCTGCGTTTATTTAAAAAAAATTGTGTTTAAATCATCATCATCATCATCATCATCATCATCATCATCATCATCATCATCATCATCATCATCATCATCATCATCATCATCATCACCACCACCATCATCATCATAACTACCACCACCCCATTATCATCATCATCATCATCATCATCATCATCATCATCATCATCATCATCATCATCATCATCATCATCATCATCATCATTATTATCATCATCATCATCATCATCATCATCATCATCATCACCACCATCACCACCCCATCATCATCATAACTACCACCACCCCATAATCATCATCATCATCATCATCATCATCATCATCATCATCATCATCATCATCACCACCACCACCATCACCACCACCATCATCATCATAACTACCACCACCACAATAATCATCATCATCATCATAACCACCACCCCATCATCATCATCATCATCATCATCATCATCATCATCATCATCACCACCACCATCACCACCACCACCATCACCACCACCATCATCATCATAACTACCACCACCACAATAATCATCATCATCATCATAACCACCACCCCATCATCATCATCATCATCATCATCATCATCATCATCATCATCATCATCATCATCATCATCATCACCACCACCATCACCACCACCACCATCACCATCACCACCACCATCATCATCATAACTACCACCACCACAATAATCATCATCATCATAACCACCACCCCATCATCATCATCATCATCATCATCATCATCACCACCACCACCACTATCACCATCGGTTTAACGTCGTTTTTCATCTTTTGAGGTCATCAGTATTTAAAACTCACATTATACATTCATTAACATCATCATCTTCGGTTCAACATCCATTGTACATGCTGGTATGTGTTGGACGGCTTTATGTAATTGCCATCCAAACTAACCTATCTCGGACAGGTCTTTTTTTTTTTCCCTCTTTCTCTCAATCCATTTTTATCACTTCCTTCCATGTTTTCTTTGGCATTTCCTTGTGAACTAAACCTGCTACCTCAACTGTCCTACATCTACTAACACAAGAAGTCTCATCCATCTTTTCACTGTGGCCATACCATCGAAGTCAACTCTTCTGCACACATCTCCCTATACTGTCCAGATTTAATCTTCTTCTGAGATCATCAGATCTTAGCCGGTCTTTGAGACCTACCTTACACATCCATTGTATTATTCTCATATCATTTCTCTCCATGCAACGCATGTCTTTAATTCTCACTGGCCAGGTTTTACTTCCATACATCATTACACAGCATACACATGCCTGATTGTCCCTTCCCTTGGTCGACAGTGGTAACGCTCTGCTCGTTAGTAATAACTAACTTTATATAGATAGAGATATACTCTGAGTTTTCTTGGCCTTTTGGCCAAGATCAAAGTGTAGTATCTGTTCCGATGGATACTGCACTCCATACTGGTATTGTCTTGTCCTTCGGGGCTTGACTTACGCCGGTCAATGGGTCTGTCCTGTGCAGTTCTAGGAGGTTCTCTCTCCCAGGCTTCGCCTCCCATCTTTGGGGAGGAGTAAGTTTATTGCTTACTGTCTGAGGTGCCCCTACCGAGGAATGCCGACGGGGCTGCCCAGGCAATTTTTAATGGCCTGAGTGCTCACTTTCTCGGGCGCTGGCTTTTCAAACACCACTTTCCCGACCCGATCTTGGGTCACATCTTACTTGTGGGAGTAAGATAAAACTGGTCTTGTGCCTGGGGAGGAGTAAATAAAACTCTGAGTTTTTTTTTTATTTAAAACATTTTATGTTATATCTGAAACAGCTGATTCCTTGTTCATAAGTAGAAATTTGCTTCATGTTGAGGGGGTATGTTCAACCGCACGGACTCTAGAGAAATAAGATTGTTGCGCCATATATATCGAAATCCGTTTTATTATAGCATGCCTAGCCATAGTTACCTGGCATGTTACCGGGCCATTGGGAACATAGAAAAGACAATACGGGTATAAGGTGATGTCTACAGCAATCAGGAATATTGCGACATCATCAACGGAAACTGTGTATGACATGTACCAGGTCATCGAGTTGGTGAGGGATGACATCTTGGATTTTGATAAATTGAAGCTGTACGTTGTTCAGCGCAAACCTCGTAACCCCTACAAATTCCAGGATGCATGAAAGTTTGTGTTTCGTCTTGCCTATCGTGAAGGGTATCTCCTGGGCATGGAGTACAGTGACTATGACCCCCTTGGCAGTGTTCGCTTGATGACTGCGAAGGGTGCCTACAGAATGTCTAAGTTTAATCTTAGTAATGTTGCCCTTCTCCCAAAATATGATACGCCGCTACTGTTGAAGCCAGACAAGATAGCTGACCTCGAAATCCTTGCCACCTCCATCCAGCCACCTCACTGTGAGTATCTGCAGCAGCTTTTTCGTGAGCAAGAGGGGATACAACAACATCAGGATGCTGCAGCTACAGCACAGGTGTCCCAACAGCTTTAGGACGACCCAGACAATGATTTATTGGACTACGACGATGAATGCCTACCACGATCACGTAATGCATAAATGCTCAATTGATGCATTCGTCGGTTGTGAGGGGCTGTGGGCAATAGACGCAAGGGTGTCGCGTTCATGATTTATTTTCTTTAAACTGCCATTTTTGGGGGGCCATGGCTGTAAAACAACATGAAAGTACATGCTTTCAACTCCATTAACAAAAAAAAACGCTAAAATATCTTTATTCATTCGATAGTTATGGCAGTTTTAATGTTGAAAAACTTCACACGCGGTTTACTCACTTTTCAAAAAATGGCGCTTGACACGTTACTCATCTAGGCGCCTCATATGTTTAATCAAATTCAAAGAAGACTTAGGAGTAAAAGGCGGGATCATCGGCTAAAGACGAAACAGAGCAAGCAAGATCATGCAAAGAAATCGTCTGCCTCTCACAAAAAATGGCCAACGCATTCCTATGCAGAGAAGCCCTTGAACAATTAGGTATAACATCCATAAAATAAAAATGGAACAATCCATGAATATGTCAGCAGAACCTACACTGACATGCAACTGTCCTAAAAGAACGCAAATTTCAACAACCTTTTCAACTGGAATAAAGTTGGATCGAAAGTCGCTCTTAAAATATGGGAGTTTATCTGACGATCCTTGTTTGGTAGAACCTGGATAGTAAATATTTACTATGTAAATTTGGGGGCAGCATGCTCTCGTTTCATCTGCCATGATTGGGAAGAAGTCTTCAGTAATTCACAATTCTTCGCATCGCCCGCACTGAGGATTGAACCTTCAACCTTCGGATAACTATCACTTAGAAGTGAATAATACTTTATACTATATCCACTGCGCCACAGGTCCTTTACTACTTTATTTTGAATTTACATCAGATTTGTGTTATTTTATTTTTTATATCTGTATGTATTGAACACTTTTTTATATTTCTTATTCTTTACAGATTTATAGTAATAAAGATTAAAATTCCTTTCCTCTTGCGGGGAGTAGCCCCTATGAGGTGGTTTGGTCACACGATTACAAATCAGACTCCTGAGTGTATTAATTTTAACTGGAACTTTGAAGGACTACTTCCAGACTTTTTGGAATTTACACAGCAGTCACAGAGAACTTCCAGGCACCAACAAAGGACGACGTCTTCCCTTTCGCCCCGATCAACTTAACCCCGAGCAAAGCTATCCTCCACTGGGAGGTATATGGCTTCTTTGCTTTTTTTTTTTTATCATACTTCACCCCAAACAAGGCAGGCCTCCACTCTGGACGTAAGGAGCTACTGAGAATTAAAGAATAAGTTTTGGGGGTCATCCTAAGTTGGGAGCTGTGCAGTGAGATGTCTGTTTACATTAGTTTTAAATTTCTGCATGTCAATAGAGTCGGGGAAACAGGGAGCAGGGAAGGAGTTCCAGGGGCCGGCAGATCGAGGAAAGAAGCTATTGGAGTAGAAGGCTCTCCGGCATCTGGGGACCTCCACAGTGAATGGATGGAACTTAGCTGATTGCCAGGTTGGTCTAGTGTATTTACGTCGAGGGGGCACCAGGGCAGCAAGTTCATCGGAGCACATTCCATTGAAGTATTTGTAAAACAGGCACAAGGATGCAACATTGCAGCTGTGGGATAGGGGCTGGAGCTTTGTGGATACTTAGGGACCTATTAAGTTGGCGACTCTTTTTTTTTACCTTGTCTAAGAGAGAGAGAGACTAGTGGATGATGCACCAGCCCAGATGTGGCAACCATACTCTATGCATGGGCGGATGGTGGCTTTGTAGAGATATAGTATGATGTCAGATGTGAGGAGTTTACTAGCACGGTAGAGGGAGTCCACCATCTTTGCTGCAGCCTTGGCAAGGCCTTCAATGTATTTTTTCCAATTCATGTTACCTGTGAAGGTTAGGCCGAGAAGTTTGAACGCTGGACTCTCAGGTAGGGTGTTATTTGCCATGACAATCGGTGGTTAGAGAAGTTTCTTGTAGTTGTTGAAGGAAAGGATCTTTGTCTTTGCAGTATTAAATGTTACCAACCATTTATGACCCCAATCCACTACAGCCTGGAGGTCACTTTCATCCATTGCCTCGGATATGTGTGCATCACTTTTGCCCACATGACGAGAGTAGAGTGTGCTGTCGTCAGCAAATATACCCATCTCAGACTCAATGTCAGCAGGGAGGTCATTTAAGAAGATCAGAAACAATAAACGTTCAAGAATCGATCGCAGGGGTACACCAGCATTGCTTGGATGAACGGCCATCGAGGACAACCTGGATCTTTCTTTTGGTTAGGAAGGATCTAATTTTGTTTAATATTCGTCCAGTAATACCATATGAATTAATTTTTATGAGAAGACCTTTATGCATACCTTGTGAAAGGCTTTGGATATATCACGCGCTACCACCATAACTTCACCTGCCTTGTCCAGTGTATGCTTTATGCGTTCAGAGATGACTGTTAGGATATCTGCAGTAGATCGTGCTTGCCTGAATTCATACTGATGGTCAGAAAGAAGTTTAGCATTAACAAGGTGCCGGACTATCGCTATATTGATTAAGGATTCAAAGAGTTTAGCAAAGATCGGGAGTAGACTGATGGGGCGATAATTCTGAGGATCAGTTCTATCTCCAGAATTCTTGAAGCTTGATAAACTTTGGCGGGTAACCCTGACTTACTTTTTTATTACATCCTTCACTGTGACACTGTCTTAATTTTCGCCAACCTACACCCAACGGTGTAGGTAGCATAAATAAATACACATCGGCTTTGTTTTCTTTTCGTTTGACGACCCCTTTTGTTACAAAATATAATAGGCGTTGGTCTTAGAGTCCATGCAAAGACCAAACCTCTATAAATTGGTGACCCCGATATATATATATAGAAGCCTTTATCAATGCAAGATCAATTTTTATTTTTTACTTTAATCTTATTAATTTCGGAATAATATTCCATCATCAGAGTTGACTAGTATTGTGTCATTTTTTTTTCATCAAAAAAAAAAATAAATAAATAAATAAACAAACTTTTTTCCTTTTGTTTTTTTGATAAAATGTCCTTGTTATAAATCTATCCGCAGCGATGTCGTTGGCGGTTATGAATTCAAATTCTGGTTGTAGAACGAAGAAAGCATTGGCATGCTCGAAGTTTAAGAAAATGGGTCGTTCATTTAAAAGCATTGGTGGGTCAGTATTATAAAATTGAAAATGGAAGCCTTTATCAATGCAAGATTAATTTTTTTTTTTATTACTTTAATTTTATTAATTTCCGAATAATATTCCATCATCAGAGTTGACCAGTATTGTGTCATTTTTTTTTCATCAAATATATATATATATATATATATATATATATATATATATATATATATATATATATATATATATATATATATATATATATATATATATATATATATTCCAGGTGTAGTTTTGTTCATAGAGATTTGATAAACAATCCTATTAATTTCAATCGCAGCTTTTAGGGACTCCATCCAGAGTCCTTTAGGGAATTGCAGAGCAGGCAGAGAGCTTCCAGGCACCCACGCAGAAAGACGTCGCTTAGACACCGAGCCAGGCTATCTTCACTTGAAGATATACTGGTTCAAGAAAATACTTCCGGCAGCCGACCTTTATCACTTTTCTATTCCTTTCTTCACTGTTGTAACTTACAGCAACCTACACCCAACGGTGTAGGTCGCTTAAATAAATATATAATCTCTTGTTTATAGAAGGGCCTTGTTTTCCTTTTTCCGGCGATTCTTTCGTTACAGATTAATAGAGGAGATAGTCTGGTGCTTCTGCTATTTCACAATGACATCAAAATATTTGAAGAAATGTATAAACTTTGTTATCTACTTACGTGTTAGCTGAAAATAAGATTGTACAGGAAAAATTACGCAAATTCATCCAGTATTTATTAAATTATAAGAAAAAGAAAAAAACGATATTACGTTTAGGTAGAGATTTCAGCTTACGAAGTAGGCAAGGGAGATAACTTTCGGAAAAAGTCAAAGAATAAAAAAAATGGCGACATATATATATATAAAATTGTTTTTTTTAATTTTTAATTTAATAAATACTGGATGAATTTGCATAATTTTTGGTGCACAGTCTTCTTTTCAGCTACCACGTAAGTACATAAGAAAGTTTATACATTTCTTTAGCTATTTTCTTTTTAAAGAGAGGCCTAACATGTCATTGTGAAACTACAGAAGCACCGATAGTCTTATAGTTTATGTTAAGATTAGCTTCTATATTCATTTAATTTTTTCAGTCGATTGTCTAAAATTTTATTTTATTGTGTATAATATATATATATATATATATATATATATATATATATATATATATATATATATATATATATATATATATATTCCCGAAACAGTTTTTCATGGTAAACAACTGATGATCCCTTAAAATAGTGTTAGAAACTAACTAATATAATAACTGTAAAAAATAAATTGACTTACATGAGTGATTTTCCACTGGCAGACTTGGGACTATAAGGTTTTTTTGTTTTTTTTATATAATTTTTTTTTTCTTTTTTTTTTTATATAGTTTTAATGGTTGAGAAACTTCCGAGACTATATATATATATACACACACACACACACACACACACACACACACACACACACACATATATATATATTTTTTTTTTTACTTTTTCAATTTTTTTGATCGTCTTTTTTGTATTAAAATAGAAAAATAAATAAATGTTCTATAGGTTTCACAGGTTTCACGAACGTTTTCGATTCTTCGTCGAATCATGCTTAGGTGTCAAAAGCAAATGAACAAAAAAGCTGGAGAAAGAATAGAATTTAAAAAAGACGGTGGTGAAACGAGCATAGAAGGTTTCCTCATTGTTCCAGCATTGCTGAATTTAAAATCGACAACGACTTTTTTGTATATATATATATATATATATATATATATATATATATATATATATATGATCATTTTATTTACACAGACATGTACAAAATCTGCGACACTGGCATGTCGATGTTATCGATCAACAGTTACTATAAACTGAGATCTCATCAGGCAGAGTTAGAATCCGATCTTAACCTCAGATCATATTTGGTTTCTCTCCAAATATGATCTGAGGTTAAGATCGGATTCTAACTCTGCCTGATGAGATCTCAGTTTATAGTAACTGTTGATCGATAACATCGACATGCCAGTGTCGCAGATTTTGTACATGTCTGTGTAAATAAAATTATCATATATAAAGCTCTATTTTGATATTGAGCACTTTTTATAAACCCGGTTAAAATTCTCTGGATTACCACCCTGTGGATATTTTTCACCTGGATTATTACCATTATTATATATATATATATATATATATATATATATATATATACATATTATAGATAAAATGATTATCGCCGTTATATATATATATATATATATATATATATATATATATATATATATATATATATATCTATATATATATATATATATATATATATATGTATGTATGTGTGTGTGTGTGTGTGTGTGTGTGTGTGTGTGTGATAGAGTAAACACATGAGTTTTTAGTTGACAAAAGGAAATCCAATTGGGAAATTAGTCAAAAACTGTTGTGATACTACACTTCATCTTTCCTCTCCCTAGACAGTGAAGGAGAAATATTTCTAGACCTAGCCAATTCTAATTTTTGTCCGCCTTCAGGTCTTGATTTACGCCGATCTATCGGTTGTCCGTCCTGTGCAGTTCTAGGAGGTTCTCTCTCCCATGCTTCGCCTCCCATCTTTGGGGAGGAGTAAGTTTATTGCTTACTGTCTGAGGCGCCCCTACCGGGGAATGCCGACGGGGCTGCCCAGGCAATTTTTAATGGCCTGAGTGCTCACTTTCTCGGGCGCTGGCTTTTCAAACACCACTTTCCCGACCCGATCTTGGGTCACATCTTACTTGTGGGAGTAAGATAAAACTGACCTTGTGCCTAACTCCTGGGGAGGAGTAAATAAACCCAACATGGAGTGCCACTTTTTTTTGAAGAGCTGAATTTTTCCCCACATTAAAAACCGACCTTGTGTCTAACTTGGGGAGACAAATAAATAGGGCCGCCACCTGAAGTTTTAATTCACCGGCGCTCCCAGTTGTACTTTCTCAACCCTGTCCTAACTTTTCAAAAAAGCCTTAGTTGTCACCACTCCTTAGTTAATCAACCCGGATCTCAAACAACATTAAGCATCAATTTCTGTCTCCCATCTTCTTTTAATCACTCCCTAAAATGAACTCTCTTAAGCCGGTCACGACTCTTACTTTCTCCCTATAGACTCAAGTCACCTTAACCTAAAAAAAAAATCGTCGTTTTTATTTTGTCTACTTTTCACAGGTTCTTAAAACCAGCTATGATGTGAGAACATACCCTAACCCAAACCCTAAACCTAACCCCTAACCCAAACCCTAACCCTAACCCTAACCTTAACTCGGTTATCCATCCATTCAATACTCCTTCTCTGTATCTTCTGTTACGCCCGTCACACATACACACTCATGAACAATTAACTCAATATCAAATACATGTAAAAAAAAAATTATCTCTGTTAATCCTTTAACATTCTTGGCCGGGATCAAAGTGTAGTATCTGTTCCATGGATACTACACCCCATAGACTGGTATTGTCTTGGTCTTCGGGGCTTGATTTACGCCGATCTATGGGTCTGTCCTGTGCAGTTCTAGGAGGTCCACCCTCCCAGGCTTTGCCTCTCCCCCTCTTTGGGCAGAAGTAAGTTTATTGCTTACTGCCTGAGCGTCCCTACCGGGGAATGCCGACGGGGCTGCCCAGGCAATTTTTAATGGCCAGAGTGCTCACCTTCTCGGGCGCTGGCTTTTCAAGTCCCACTTTCCCGACCTGACCTCGAGTCATATCTTACCTTGTGGGAGTAAGATAAAATTGGCCTTGTGCCTAACCTCCTGGGGAGGTAAATAAATTGTACTCTTGTCTAGGAGCGAAGTATAGTATCTGTTTTAATGCCGCACTTATTCTTTTCCGCCCTCGGTCAAAATTCTTTCAATTTTTGTTCCAATCCAGAGTGCCCCTTTTTGGTGAACTGGATTTTTCGCCACATTAAAATCTGATCTTGTGTCTAACTCTGCCATCGTGGGGAGGCAAATAAATATGGACTTGCATTGTGCTGATGACGGTAATTACGTATCTAAATATATTAAATATCTTATGATATATGTAACTAGAAATATATTTATAAAATACGCTTAATCAAAATTTTTAAAAGGTATATATGACTAATCTAACCCTAACCCTAACCCTCTGATAGATATATGCATAAACGTAGAAATAAATAAAATACAATGACCCCACATGACCTCATACTGGAACCACTGTAGCAGTTTGCTATATGAATCCTAATTAATACATATTTAACTTGTGATTTACTAACAGTAAGCCACACTCACACACACACACACACACACGTGATGTCAGTAATAAAAAACTTAAAGAAACAGGTGTAAGCAGAGATATGAAAAATTATTGAAAACAAAAAACGATAGCGTGACAAGGTGTTCAGAAACACCAACTGAAGCAGTAAATATAAGTAGTGAAGAAACATCGCAGATGCTGCGATCATAACACATTAAATACAATATATATATATATATATATATATATATATATATATATATATATATATATATATATATATGTAAATAATAATATTTATAAATAAATATTTATTAATTATTTAAATACCTATAGACATCGATGTTTCATGCTAACGCAATCTTCAGTGTAGGAACTAATTCTCAACGGTCGGTGGGTGCGAACCCCGATCACAAATCGCCACTAATTCGTAGTCGAGGGTCTTATCCCATCGGCCATAGCCAATTAGTTAGTAAATAGAGAGGAATTTTAAATGTAAATAGCGAGTCGGCGGCTAGATACCAAGCAGTATAGAGTGATCTACGAACGGCGTTCGGATCGTGCATATATATATATATATATATATATATATATATATATCAATGTAAAAACGGTGTTTTAAATAGAGCAATGACATTTACAATATGTCTGAAGTTGTTTTCAGCTTATCTCTATATTAATAAAGTAAACTCGATTTTCCCTCGCAACTTCAGTCACTATAAGATTTTAAACACAAGCGCTATATAGAATTTCAATATAGTCATGCTTTATGCCAATACTTGATGCATGTTTCCGGAAAATATCAGTTAGATACATTCGATTTTATAATTTCCTACATTAATTCCGGCATACCTGACTCTTTCAAACAAGTCATATATACAGGAAGTCAGAGTAACTTTTACTCACATGCAAAAATCTACTACCACCATCACCATCTAACACTGAGAATTCTTCATAGGATAAACTTTTCAGCTCTGTCCGTCTGTCATTGTTTCATTTTATACTTCCGTGAAATTGTATTTTATGTAGATAAAAAAGATAAAACCTCCGTTCCATCTTTGGAACACCAGCTGGAGCAGTGGCTATAAGTAGTGAAGAACCATCAGATATGCTGCGATCACAACATCAACCACTAGTCTCTCCCTATTAGACACCACCCAAAACAGAGTCTCCAATCTAATAGGTTCTGAACTGTGACCCAAGCTTTAACCCCTGTCCTAGCAGCACTGGTGCCCCCTCGACGTAAATACCCCTGACCAAACCGACAAGCAGCAAAATCTTACTCCTTCACTTTAGAGGTTCCCAGATGACGGAAAGCATCAACATATCATCAAAGGCTCCTGATTTGCACACATCTCCCTATAAATTTTCCTCTGAGGTCATCAGAGCTAAGCCTGTCTTTAAGACTCACATTACACATCCATCGTATCATTCTCATATCATTTCTATCCATGCAACGCATGTCCTCAACCCTCACTGGCCAGATTGCACTTCCATACATCATCACACTATGTACACATGCCTGATATACTCTTCCCTTGGTCAACAGTGGTAACGCTCTGCTTGTTAGTAATAACTAACTTTATATAGATACTCTAAGTTTTTTCATCACACTGCGTACACATGCCTGCTAGATTCTTCTCTTGGTCGACAGTGGTAACGCTCTGCTGGTTAGTAATGGTAGAAGTTTCCTGAACTTACTCCATCTATTCCTAACTCTTGCAACCACATTAGCACCTGCTCCACCCTGTGCTCCCAGTTGTGAAATTGTGCCTACCAGAAAATTACTGTGCACAGTTCGCTTCCACTAACCCTAACCCTAACCTTATTGATTGGTCCACATTACATTGCTCATAAATATTTTCAATATTTTTCTATCTAAGAGGGGGGATCTTATAAGATTGATCTGTCTCCCAATCCTATACATATTGTAATGACAAACGAGAACAGACGTGACTTGAGAAAGCTTTATTCGGCATACAATGTCGATACAATATTAGTGCTGCTATTTAGATTGTTTAGTAAAAGCAGGAGAGTTCTCCAAAGGGGAGATAATTCAAAATATGGAAAGTTATTTGTAATTGTTCATTACACATATTACTTGACTAACAACGTGTGCGAAAACATACAAGCCACACCCAAAAAGTATATCTGAAAAAAAAAATTACGTTTTTCGTACAAAATCGGCTCCCACAGAAAAGCAAAAAATGGTGGTTACGTAACACAGCTTTCAACTATGCCCACTGCACATCAAAACATCTCGTGCACTCGAAATCACTTTTAGCACCCAAAGTAAACGCCACTCGTTTCGAGCCGAGGAGTAAGTATTTAAGAACTAGAACTTTCATCAGTCAACCAGTTGCGCAAAAAATAACGTACTGTTCTAACAGCGAGATCATGTTCAGGTTTGGGGCAAAGGAAAGCTAATCACAATTTTCAACTCATGCACACACTCAAATTGAATCCAACTCCAGACCCTAAAACCAGTATATCTGTTGATGTGAATCTGTACATGTGTCGCAAACCCGAGTATAAGAGAAAATAATATTAAGGATAAACAAATAAGATTTATTGAACAAAAGATACAAGGTGAACAGAGTAATTGAGCAATCGCTAGGCTGAGCTAACAAGTCCGTGGGATTTATATGCATCCTCACCAATGCAAGATGTGACACAAGGTCGAGTTTAAAGTGTGAAGTCATCTCCTCCAGAAAGAGGGCACCTGCAACAATGCAAAAATAACCGTGAACAAACTCGCTAGTGAGAGCGCATCAGGCGATCGGCCATGGTCCTCCTTCCTTCTTCTTACAGGAGAGGACAAGGATGGGGTAACACAATTGCCGCCCCTAAAGAAGAAGGTAATGCCTAGTAAAATGGATTCCCGTAACAGAGCAGGCAATAGTTACTGTTAACTCAGCCCAAGGATTAGGCTGTGAGCAACTAGATGAGCTTGCATTAACGTAAGAGTTCACATTAAAAGTCCCTACACACACTCGAAATAAACATGTATTGCCAGGGTAAACTCATTATAGAGAGTGTATGGGTTATTCCACCCACTGTCACTGCCTTAAAATTCAAAATGCTTAGAATCAAACTTTGTTCATTCCATTCATTATTTTCAAGAGATTCCATTCCCCTTATTTATACACTATATAGCAACGTGAATGCAATAAAACTGAAAACGAAGGATTCTGTCAACAAGAATTTAATATTTGGAATTGGTGAACTTCATAGAGTTTTTACATTTGTTTCACATCAATGAGAAAATCCTCTCATTTGAGCAGATTAAATGTTTGTTGAAGCAGATATTCATGGTCCCATAACAGTTGAAAATAGAGAAGGCAAACATGAAAAAAAGTACTTGGCCGCATACAAACTGTACATTGAACAGTTCCTAAAATTACGTTGTACATATCCTAACATATCCTAACACATCCCATGCATTCTCTATAATGTGTTTACCCTGGCAATACATGTTTAGTTCGAGTATGTGTGGGGACTTTCAATGTAGACTCTTACATTAATAATTAGGTCTGTTTCTTTGTACAAACTGTATATTGAAGAGTTTCTAACATAGGCAACTTATGACGATATCTCTTCTTTCAATTCCAGTACATAACTGAAAAACTGCCATCCACTGTCACTGCCTTGAAATTCAAAATCCTTAGATCTAAGACATAGTTCTGATGAATGAAATGTACAAAATTTGGTCCTAATTCCCTTTTTCCCTCCGGTCCATTTTTATCACTTTCTCCCATGTTTTCTGTGGCCTTCCCCTGTGAGATGAACCTGCTACCCTAAATGTTCTGCATCTACTTACTCAACTATTCTATATCTACTACCCTAAGAACTCTCATACATTCTTTCAACGTGGTCATACCATCAAAGTCTCCTGTTCTGCACACATCTCCCTATACAATAAAAAATAATCATATATATAAAAGCTCTATTTGATATTGAACCCGGTTGAAATTCTTTGGATTCCTATCCTGTGAATGTTTACCTTGCCTGGATTATTATTGTTAATATATATATATATATATATATATATTACTTTTGGATTATTATTGTTAATAATAATTATTATTGTTAATATATATATATATATATATATATATATATATATATATATATATATATATGTGTATATATATATATATATATATATATAATTTTACTGTTATTAACTATAATTTGTCTTAAATCAGAGAGAGCAGTTATGTTTTTGTAGATGTTAGAGTTTATATATATATATTTTTTTAAATTTTATACGTACATAAAAGTAATCCATGGACACGTGTTTCTGCATGGCTAACTTAGACAAGAATCGAACCTTCGATATTGATGTCTATAATCCAGCGTCTTTACCACTGGACCAAGACGCTCTGTCTAGAAATATGTACGATTTTATCACCTAAATATTTAATGTATTTTTATGTAATTATTTTTATTGGTGATTGCAGCGTTTGTTGTTTTTTCGCTTACTATTATTTTGATTGTCTCATTTCCTAAGTGATTAAGATGCAGAAAATTGCATTATTCGTCGCCCTTAACTTTATAGGACGTATTTTTCGTTAATATATGTACTCTTATTAATTTTATATATACATAAAAGTAATCCATGGACAAGTTAACCATGCTGATGACGGCTGTTAGCCAGAAACACGTTTCCATATATTACATTATATCTCTCTCTCTCTCTCTCTCTCTCTCTCTCTCTCTCTATATATATATATATATATATATATATATATATATATATATATATATATATATATATAATGATAATAATCCAGGTAAAACATCCACAGGGTAGTAATCCAAAGAATTTCAACCGGGTTTATAAAAAGAGCTCAATATCAAATAGAGCTTTTATATATGACTAGCAGGGGTACCCGGCATTGCCCGGGGCTCTCCCTCCTCCTCCTCTCCGCAAGCAAAATAGGATATTGAGCACTTTTCTCCCGGACAACGCCGAGTATTTAGAAAATCAATACGGCCTCCAGAGCACTACTAAAATCACTCTTACCGATCCCCCTCCTTTTCATCTGCACAATAGTCCGAAAAGAAACACTACAGTAGCTCTATCTAGGACATTTAGCACTTTTCTCCCGGACAACGCCGAAGCCTCTGGGTCCTAAATTGACGAAGACCCCCCCCCCCCGGTGCTGGGTCCTATACTGTAGAAGCACCCCCGGTGCTGTGTCCTATACTGTAGAAGCACCCCGGTGGCTATACTGCAGAAGCACCACCCAGTCCCTGTACTGCAGAAACCTCTGGATCCTATACTGTAGAAGCACCCACGGTGCCTATACTGCATAAGCACCCATGGTCCCTATTCTATAGAAGCATTCGGGTTCCATATTGTAGAAGCACCTCCGGTGCTGGGTCCTATGCTGTAGAAGCACCCCTGGTCCCTATACTGCATAAGCACCCATGGTCCCTATTCTGCAGAAGCATCCGGGTCTTATATTGTAGAAGCACCCCTGGTGCCTATACTGCAGAAGAACCCCCAGCCTAGGTCCATATACTTCAGAAGCCTCCGGGTCCTATATTGTATAAGCACCCCTGCAGGATGAAGATGTTGATAATTCCCCCCACCCCACAACCTGCCCCCCCCCCAAAAAAAAATAAAATAGAGCTTTTATATATGACTAGCAGGGGTACCCGGCGTTGCCCAGGGCTCTCCCTCCTCCTCTCCACAATCAAAATAAGATATTGAGCACTTTTCTCCCGGACAACGCCGAGTATTTAGAAAATCAAGATGGTCTCCAGAGCACTACTAAAATCATTCTTACCGATCCCCTCTCCTTTTAATCTGCACAATAGTCCGAAGAGAAACACTACAGTTGCTCTATCTAGGACATTTAGCACTTTTCTCCCGGACAACGCCGAAGCCTCTGGGTCCTAAATTGACGAAGCCCCCCCCCCCCGGTGCTGGGTCCTATACTGTAGAAGCACCTCATTGGCTGATTTCAAAATCACCAGTAATAAACATTGAAAATGCTTAAAAAAACCAGACCCGCCCCCGAAAACTGGCCATGTTTGACCCCCGGGGACATTTTTTTTTGTTGTAATTTTGAGATATTATGCTCCCAAGTGTTGTCCGGTCCTAAAGATGTCGACTTGTCGACAGTTTGCCGAGTAGTTTTTGAGGAGTAGCTGGACATACAAACAGACAGACATACAGACAACTGGCCTTTATATAATAGACTAGCAGGGGTACCCGGCGTTGCCCGGGGCTCTCCCTCCTTCTTCTTTTCCGCAAGCAAAATAGGATATCGAGCACTTTTCTCCCGGACAACGCCGAGTATTTAGAAGATCAAGACGGCCTCCAGAGCACTACTAAAATCACTCTTACCGATCGCCGAAGCCTCTGGGTCCTAAATTGACGAAGCCCCCCCCCCCCTGTCGCTGGGTCTTATACTGTAGAAGCACCCCCGGTGCTGGGTCCTATACTGTAGACGCACCCCTGGTCCCTATACTGTAGAAGCAGCCCTGGTCCCTATACTGCATAAGCACCCATGGTCCCTATTCTACAGAAGCATCCGGGTCCTATATTGTATAAGGATGAAGATATTGATAATTCCCCCCACCCCACCACCCGCCACCCAAAATTTCCCCCCCACCCACCCGCGTCTTAAATATTCTCCCCCCCTCCCTCCCCCCAAAGAACTATTTTTATTTTAAAAGATATAAGTTTAGATTGCTAGGTGCGGATGTGATTGAGCAACCCTTGTTTCACTGTTATTGATACATCCGGACAGAAGTTATGGGATGACTTGATACAACCGGACAGTGCATTTTTATCAAGTTGTTACATGAATACATTGGCTGATTTCAAAATCACCAGTAAATAACATTGAAAAGGTTTCAAAAAACCAGACCCGCTCCCGAAAACTGGCCCCGTTGACACCCGGGGACATTTTTTTTTTTTTGTAATTTTGAGATATTATGCTCCCAGGTGTTGTCCGGTCCTAAAGATGCCAACTTGTTGACAGTTTGCCGAGTAGTTTTTGAGGAGTAGCTGGCCATACAAACAAACAGACAGACATACAGACAAGTGGCCTTTATATAATAGATTATTTTTATTTACACAGACATGTACAAAATCTGCGACACTGGCATGTCGATGTTATCAATCAACAGCTATTATAAACTGAGATCTCATCAGGTAGAGTTAGAATCCGATTTTAACCTTAGATCATATTTGGACATTTCCAGTGTCGCAGATTTTGTACATGTCTGTGTAAATAAAAATAATCATATATATATATATATAGTCTCGGAAGTTTCTCAACCATTAAAACTATATAAAAAAAAAAATAATTTAAAAAAAAACAAAAAATTAAAAAAACAAAAAACAAAAAAAAACAAAAACTTATAGTCTCAAGTCTTCCAGTGGAAAATCACTCATGTAAGTCAATTTATTTTTAACAGTTATTATATTAGTTTGTTTCTAACACTATTTTAAGGGATCATCAGTTGTTTACCATGAAAAACTGTTTCGGGAATATATATATATTACTTTTGTTTGTTATTGTTTTTTTTATACAGAGATGAATAAAAAAGTTAATTATCTACAGTGAAGCATTTACCTAAATGCTATGAGGGAGTCACCTCCCTTGTGTCTTGTACATTATATATATGGGGACGTATATATATTATTTGATTAGATAATTATCCCCGTACATGCGTTTCACTTTCTACGGCTCTTCAGCGTGCCTGAATTTTGGTGAGATTCAAACTGCAATCAAAGTTACTGCAATCTGACGCCCTTACTGTTAAGCTACGGAATTTCACCATAATTACTGGTCATTTTATTGCTCGTGAATGTGTACGCATTAATTTTGTTTGGGGGATAGAGACAAGTGAATGAGTTCATTTACCTAAATGCTACAACGAAGTCACTTCTCTTACTTTGGATGGCGTACCCTGTGTATATAGGGACGTCTATATATGTATTTATTTATACAATTATTATTTTCTTTTTTTATGGAAATCACTCCAGACAAGGCATGAAGCCACTTGATGTCAGGAGCTAACAAGAACGAAAGATGATTATCGCAAAGACAGGAGATGTCTATTGGCCTTAGTCTTGAAAAAAACCAAGGCTATAGGTAGGATGAAAACAATCAGCAGGAATAGAGTTCCACAAGCCTGCAGTTCTTGGAAAGAAGCTACTGGAATAGGAAGTTGTATTACAATGAGATATCAAAACAGCGAATTGATGGAGACCACTAGACCAACGAGTCAAACGAGCTGGAATAAAAGAAGCAGGGAAATAGATCACATAATTCTGAAGAACACATATGATAATAGAATTTATAGAAAAAGACTGAGACTAGCAACATCACGTCTGTGAGAGAGAGGGTGCAGAGAAGAAATGGTAGGGCCAATCAAATTACAGATACGTTTCTGCACCTTATCACGAATCCTCAAATAGGACAGAGATTCACCAGCCCAAAACTGACAACAGTGACTCCACAGATGCACATTTCGTCGTCTACGACTCTTCAACGTGGCTGATCACGGGGTTGAATCTTGGCAAAATTCAGCCATGTTGAAGAGCCGTAGACAGCAAAACGCACGTCCGTGGATAATTATTTTATAAATGAAATAATATATAGACGTCCTCGTATGTATATATAGGGTACGACGTAGCATTTAGGTAAACATTTCACCATAGAAAATTGAACTCATTAACTTATCTTTATCAGCAAAAAACTATAACAAATAAAATTGATGTATATATACATATATATATATATATATATATATATATATATATATATATATATATATATATATATATATAAGTGAGATAGCAAACAGCTGCCTACACAGAAATAAATTTACCTTAGGCTAACGATACATAAATAAATAAATAAACAAATCAGTAAAAAACTAAACTAAACAAAAACCTAATAATTAAAAAATTAAAACCTAAAATAGAAATACACATGTTAAAATAAATTCACCCATTATATTAATACAACAAATGAAACAGGATATAGGCCAATCTATAGAAAACAGAACAAGATATAGGAAGTAACACTAACCACACCTTTGTTCGGAGAAGCCCAACGATTGGCTGAGAGAACAACAAATAATCTGATTGGTTAACTAGCTAGCCGTGTATATAAAAACACCCGGCAAAAATAACTCCATGCATTTTAAGCCTGAAGATTCCCCCCGGGGATGAAACGCGGGAGCCTCTGTGTAGCTTAATTACCATAAATATATTTTCATAACATACTATATATATATATATATATATATATATATATATATATATATATATATATATATATATATGCAAACATTGTTAAAAATAACAGAATTCGTCTATTTAATTATACCTTTTTTTTAATTTTTCAATTTTTCTGAAGGTCTTTTTTTGTATTAAAATCAAAAAAATTAATAAATGTTCCATAGGTTTCACAGGTTTCACAAACATTTTCGATTCTTTGTCGAATCATCCTCAGGTGTCCAAAGCAAATGAACAAAAAAGCTGGAGAAAGAAGAGAATGTTTTAAAAGACGGCAGAGAAACGCGCATAGAACGTTTTTCGCATTATTTTAGGATATATATATATATATAATGTATTTTCATCTTAGTAAAAGTATGAATTCATATATCCTCTCTTTAGTTATGTATTAAATAGTAGAGTAAACTAGACTCTAAAGCCTTGGTTGTGCAACTCATCTAGGAGAAGGAAAATTCTGAGATAATACCAGTCCTTTTTCTGCTTGTCCCGGCATTGTTACCATTCATCTTGCACTTCTCCTTGTCACTGGATTCAATCACTGCCATTCCAAGAGAGGTGTTGTTAGGGTTGGAGATTGTGCAACCCTTGTTTCACTATAGACTCCCCTACGCAGGCATCTTTACAAGGGGTATCCATTGTCTTTCGAAACTGAACGATGGACTTTTTTTTTTATGACCCGGCTATTTCTATTGAGGACCGGTCTGCAAAATGCAGTTAACTGCTTTTGTTAGGGTTTAATGGCGATTTGCCAACAGAGTGGGCGTCTGTGATTATCTTAAAAAGTCTTTCATAAATTTCTGCTAGCAGAGAAAGTATGCCTACATGAACAACGCCAAATAACTCGCCTTTCACCGGTCTGGTCTGTAATTTTCATATGTTAGAAACATTAGTTATAGATTAAGTTATTCAGCTTTTATATCTACTGTTTTTTGTTCGAGTTCCTCAAGTGATTTTTTTCTGTTTTCCTGCGTGTAAAGGCGCTTCCTATTTACTTGCCTCTCCACGAGAGCAGAGTTAGACACAAGGTCGATTTTTAATATGGGTAGGGAGGGGTGGGGGGGGGGGTCCAGCTCTCCCAAAAAAGGGGCACTCTGGATTGGAACAAATTTTTTTTTTAATTTGCCTCAGTCTAGAAGGATTTCTTCTTCACTGACCGATGTCAGAAAAGATGAAGTGCAGTATCAGAATAGATACTACACTTTACTCCTAGCCAAAAAGCCAAGGATTATGCTGTTGAACAAACAAAATGGTGTATAATTTGTATTATTCGGACACTGTTCTCATCTTGGATGTTATTCTCACAACGTTTCGGCCGATGTAACCTCCTACCTTCTTTCAGGTGTGTTTTGTTGAACTCGGAAATCTTTACAGAATTTCGAACCAACCCCTTTATTTAATCCATACGGTGGTAGATTGATTCTTTCTTTTTGTCATTTACATCATTCAATTACTCTCACCACTTTTCATATCATTCACCCGCTATTTATACCGTTCGCTCTTCCTCCCACCATTTAAAACATGTATGCCGTGATCCAAACTTGCCACATCAAGTTTTCGCCACTGACCCTGGGAGGAAAATTCTTTCTCTTTTTATGACAACGAGAATTCGCTCATGCAAAACAATGCTCATTTGCATAAGCGAACTCTCGTCACAAAAAAAAGCAAGATACTATCTTGTAAGCGGAATGCTCTGGATCCAATCCTCGCCTCGTCAACCCACAGGATGCCTGATACATTTTCACAGCCTGGTCTGTAAATTATAAACCGACTCTGAATAAAAAGTGACATCAAGGTAATTTGGAATGCTTTTACGAGAAACGAAACAGATTAACACCGTGAACAATAATTCTCAGCAAGTGTGAGAAAACTTGTGTAAAAATGAAGAGTAAAAAGTGGACCTTGGTTTTATTTCGGCAGCTGTGTAACCTTCCCCAATCCCTATGTTGTCCCTTAGTCCTCACATTCCATCAGCAATGTTTCTGACAAAGGGGGAATAATTGCTGTTTTCTTAGACGATTGTTGTCATGGGGAGACTTTCAATCCACTCATAGTATTCATCATCATTCAATTGTCAACCTAAACATCTCATTAACCCTTATTCTCGAGTGGTTGTTGGCCTTGATAAGGTGTGACTCATCATCATCATCATCATCATGATCATCTGCTTAACGTCCGTTTTACATGCTGGCATGTGTTGGACGGCTTTAAGTAATTGACATCCAAACTAACCTATCTCTTGTCAGGTCTTTATTTATATCTATTTCTCTCAAGTCCATCCCTATCACTTCCTCCTCCCATGTTTTCCTTGAACTGTGCACTGAACCTGCTACCTCAACTGTTCTACATCTACTGACCGAAGAACTCTAATCCATTTTTCCAACGTGGCCATACCATTAAAGTCTATTATTCCGCATTTAATCTTCCTCTGAGGTCATCAGATCTAAACCTGTCGTTAAGACTCACATTACACATCCATCGTATCATTCTCATATAATTTCTCTCCATGCAACGCATGTCCTCAACCCTCACCGGTTGCTAAGTAGAGCTTTTCAACTCTCTCATACTATTAATTCAACTGTCAATCTGTACATCTCAGTAACCCTTATCCTCGAGTGGTTGTTGGCCTTTATGAGTGGTGGATCATTACTAAAAAAAAATTAAATTAAAAAATAAAAACAAATCATTTGGTTGATTTTGAGCAAAAACTTATAAAGGAACTTTTAGACAATTGCAAAAAAATGACCAGTTTTAGTTATTTTGAGGCCTTTCAGCCGCTCTGGACGACAAACCAGAGATGTAGAAGCCATAAACATTGAAATTTATTTTCTCTTGCGGAGAGCAGCCCCTGTGAGGTGGTTGGGTCACACGATAACTAATCAGCTTCCAGGACGCATTAATTTCAATCGAACCGTTGAAGGACTACTCCCGACCCCTTGGTATCAGGGCAGCAGCCTCAGAGAGTTTCCTGGAAGCAACAAAGAAGGACGTCCACTCTCAACTCTCCACTCTCCTGCCTGCGTCACCGACATCAAGCAAAGCTATCTCCATTGAAGATATACTGTTCCAAGAAGACTTTCGGCAGCAAAACGAACTTTCTTATTCAATTCCTTTCTTCACTCTGACACTGTTCTAACTTTCGCCAACCTACACCCAACGGTGTAGATAACATAAATAAATAAATAAATAAATAAATAAATAAATACGTTTTGTTGTTGTTTAAAAAAGGGGCTTTGTTTTCCTTTAGTTTGACGTCTGTGTTGTTACAAAATATATAATAGAAGTTTGTCTTGCAGTTCGTGCTAAGATAGGCTCCTATAGAGTTCCTCAAAACTTTGTAGAAAGCTAATGATCCAATTTTCAGGAAATAAGTGAAGACTAATAAGTCCCCATTAATTTTCTCAAAATTGGATCATAATTAATAAGTAATTAAACAATTAAAAAAAAATAAAAATGATAAAAATCATATATTTTGCAAAAGGTGATGGCTTAAAAAGTGTAACCACAGGGTTCCTATTTACATGACTCCCGACGAGGGCAGAGTTAGACACAAGGTCGGTTTTAAGGGGAGGGGGGGGGGGCTAGCTCTCAAAAAAGGAGGGCTCTGGGATGAAACAAAAATTTTAAATTGCCTCAGTCTAGAAGGACTGAGCCAGAAAAGATGAAGTGTAGTATCAGAACAGATACAACATCTTGCTCCCAAGGACCACAGGGTTTATGAGTAGTATTTTAAGATAACAATTTATTTTAAGTTATTTATGTTAGGGGAACAACGTTTAAGGCCCATTCTTTGCAAAACTGAACCATGCTCTGCAAAGCTAAAATCAAAAACAATTTTCCTTTACAAAATAATAAAACCAAACACCATGAATAAATATTTGAAGATATAAATAACTTGAAGGATAAACACTTTTACCAAAATGACCGGATTCGGCATTAAATAATCCGAAAAGGGTTGATATGCCGTAAAACAAAACAACCAAACCAAACACCATGAATAAATATTTGAAGATATAAATAACTTGAAGGATAAACACTTTTACCAAAATGACCGGATTCGGCATTAAATAACCTGAAAAGGGTTGATATGCCGTAAAACAAAACAACCAAACCAAACACCATGAATAAATACTTGAACATATAAAGAACTTGAAGCATAAAAACTTTTACCAAAATGACCAGATTCGGCATTAAATAACCTGAAAAGGGTTGATATGCCGTAAAACAAAACAACCAAACCAAACACCATGAATAAATACTTGAACATATAAAGAACTTGAAGGATAAACACTTTTACCAAAATGACTGGATTCGGCATTAAATAACCTGAAAAGGGTTGATATGCCGTAAAACAAAACAACCAAACCAAACACCATGAATAAATATTTGAACATATAAAGAACTTGAAGGATAAACACTTTTACCAAAATGACCGGATTCGGCATTAAATAACCTGAAAAGGGTTGATATGCCGTAAAACAAAACAACCAAACCAAACACCATGAATAAATATTTGAAGATATAAATAACTTGAAGGATAAACACTTTTACCAAAATGACCGGATTCGGCATTAAATAACCTGAAAAGGGTTGATATGCCGTAAAACAAAACAACCAAACCAAACACCATGAATAAATACTTGAACATATAAAGAACTTGAAGCATAAAAACTTTTACCAAAATGACCAGATTCGGCATTAAATAACCTGAAAAGGGTTGATATGCCGTAAAACAAAACAACCAAACCAAACACCATGAATAAATACTTGAACATATAAAGAACTTGAAGGATAAACACTTTTACCAAAATGACCGGATTCGGCATTAAATAACCTGAAAAGGGTTGATATGCCGTAAAACAAAACAACCAAACCAAACACCATGAATAAATACTTGAACATATAAAGAACTTGAAGCATAAAAACTTTTACCAAAATGACTGGATTCGGCATTAAATAACCTGAAAAGGGTTGATATGCCGTAAAACAAAACAACCAAACCAAACACCATGAATAAATACTTGAACATATAAAGAACTTGAAGCATAAAAACTTTTACCAAAATGACTGGATTCGGCATTAAATAACCTGAAAAGGGTTGATATGCCGTAAAACAAAACAACCAAACCAAACACCATGAATAAATATTTGAAGATATAAAGAACTTGAAGGATAAACACTTTTACCAAAATGACCGGATTCGGCATTAAATAACCTGAAAAGGGTTGATATGCCGTAAAACAAAACAACCAAACCAAACACCATGAATAAATATTTGAAGATATAAATAACTTGAAGGATAAACACTTTTACCAAAATGACCGGATTCGGCATTAAATAACCTGAAAAGGGTTGATATGCCGTAAAACAAAACAACCAAACCAAACACCATGAATAAATACTTGAACATATAAAGAACTTGAAGCATAAAAACTTTTACCAAAATGACCAGATTCGGCATTAAATAACCTGAAAAGGGTTGATATGCCGTAAAACAAAACAACCAAACCAAACACCATGAATAAATATTTGAAGATATAAAGAACTTGAAGGATAAACACTTTTACCAAAATGACCGGATTCGGCATTAAATAACCTGAAAAGGGTTGATATGCCGTAAAACAAAACAACCAAACCAAACACCATGAATAAATACTTGAACATATAAAGAACTTGAAGCATAAAAACTTTTACCAAAATGACTGGATTCGGCATTAAATAACCTGAAAAGGGTTGATATGCCGTAAAACAAAACAACCAAACCAAACACCATGAATAAATACTTGAACATATAAAGAACTTGAAGCATAAAAACTTTTACCAAAATGACTGGATTCGGCATTAAATAACCTGAAAAGGGTTGATATGCCGTAAAACAAAACAACCAAACCAAACACCATGAATAAATATTTGAAGATATAAATAACTTGAAGGATAAACACTTTTACCAAAATGACCGGATTCGGCATTAAATAACCTGAAAAGGGTTGATATGCCGTAAAACAAAACAACCAAACCAAACACCATGAATAAATATTTGAAGATATAAATAACTTGAAGGATAAACACTTTTACCAAAATGACCGGATTCGGCATTAAATAACCTGAAAAGGGTTGATATGCCGTAAAACAAAACAACCAAACCAAACACCATGAATAAATACTTGAACATATAAAGAACTTGAAGCATAAAAACTTTTACCAAAATGACCAGATTCGGCATTAAATAACCTGAAAAGGGTTGATATGCCGTAAAACAAAACAACCAAACCAAACACCATGAATAAATACTTGAACATATAAAGAACTTGAAGGATAAACACTTTTACCAAAATGACTGGATTCGGCATTAAATAACCTGAAAAGGGTTGATATGCCGTAAAACAAAACAACCAAACCAAACACCATGAATAAATACTTGAACATATAAAGAACTTGAAGGATAAACACTTTTACCAAAATGACCGGATTCGGCATTAAATAACCTGAAAAGGGTTGATATGCCGTAAAACAAAACAACCAAACCAAACACCATGAATAAATACTTGAACATATAAAGAACTTGAAGCATAAAAACTTTTACCAAAATGACTGGATTCGGCATTAAATAACCTGAAAAGGGTTGATATGCCGTAAAACAAAACAACCAAACCAAACACCATGAATAAATACTTGAACATATAAAGAACTTGAAGCATAAAAACTTTTACCAAAATGACCAGATTCGGCATTAAATAACCTGAAAAGGGTTGATATGCCGTAAAACAAAACAACCAAACCAAACACCATGAATAAATACTTGAACATATAAAGAACTTGAAGCATAAAAACTTTTACCAAAATGACTGGATTCGGCATTAAATAACCTGAAAAGGGTTGATATGCCGTAAAACAAAACAACCAAACCAAACACCATGAATAAATATTTGAAGATATAAATAACTTGAAGGATAAACACTTTTACCAAAATGACCGGATTCGGCATTAAATAACCTGAAAAGGGTTGATATGCCGTAAAACAAAACAACCAAACCAAACACCATGAATAAATACTTGAACATATAAAGAACTTGAAGCATAAAAACTTTTACCAAAATGACCAGATTCGGCATTAAATAACCTGAAAAGGGTTGATATGCCGTAAAACAAAACAACCAAACCAAACACCATGAATAAATACTTGAACATATAAAGAACTTGAAGGATAAACACTTTTACCAAAATGACTGGATTCGGCATTAAATAACCTGAAAAGGGTTGATATGCCGTAAAACAAAACAACCAAACCAAACACCATGAATAAATACTTGAACATATAAAGAACTTGAAGGATAAACACTTTTACCAAAATGACCGGATTCGGCATTAAATAACCTGAAAAGGGTTGATATGCCGTAAAACAAAACAACCAAACCAAACACCATGAATAAATACTTGAACATATAAAGAACTTGAAGCATAAAAACTTTTACCAAAATGACTGGATTCGGCATTAAATAACCTGAAAAGGGTTGATATGCCGTAAAACAAAACAACCAAACCAAACACCATGAATAAATACTTGAACATATAAAGAACTTGAAGCATAAAAACTTTTACCAAAATGACCAGATTCGGCATTAAATAACCTGAAAAGGGTTGATATGCCGTAAAACAAAACAACCAAACCAAACACCATGAATAAATACTTGAACATATAAAGAACTTGAAGCATAAAAACTTTTACCAAAATGACTGGATTCGGCATTAAATAACCTGAAAAGGGTTGATATGCCGTAAAACAAAACAACCAAACCAAACACCATGAATAAATATTTGAAGATATAAATAACTTGAAGGATAAACACTTTTACCAAAATGACCGGATTCGGCATTAAATAACCTGAAAAGGGTTGATATGCCGTAAAACAAAACAACCAAACCAAACACCATGAATAAATACTTGAACATATAAAGAACTTGAAGCATAAAAACTTTTACCAAAATGACCAGATTCGGCATTAAATAACCTGAAAAGGGTTGATATGCCGTAAAACAAAACAACCAAACCAAACACCATGAATAAATATTTGAAGATATAAAGAACTTGAAGGATAAACACTTTTACCAAAATGACTGGATTCGGCATTAAATAACCTGAAAAGGGTTGATATGCCGTAAAACAAAACAACCAAACCAAACACCATGAATAAATATTTGAAGATATAAAGAACTTGAAGGATAAACACTTTTACCAAAATGACCGGATTCGGCATTAAATAACCTGAAAAGGGTTGATATGCCGTAAAACAAAACAACCAAACCAAACACCATGAATAAATATTTGAAGATATAAAGAACTTGAAGGATAAACACTTTTACCAAAATGACCGGATTCGGCATTAAATAACCTGAAAAGGGTTGATATGCCGTAAAACAAAACAACCAAACCAAACACCATGAATAAATATTTGAAGATATAAAGAACTTGAAGGATAAACACTTTTACCAAAATGACCGGATTCGGCATTAAATAACCTGAAAAGGGTTGATATGCCGTAAAACAAAACAACCAAACCAAACACCATGAATAAATACTTGAACATATAAAGAACTTGAAGCATAAAAACTTTTACCAAAATGACTGGATTCGGCATTAAATAACCTGAAAAGGGTTGATATGCCGTAAAACAAAACAACCAAACCAAACACCATGAATAAATATTTGAAGATATAAAGAACTTGAAGGATAAACACTTTTACCAAAATGACCGGATTCGGCATTAAATAACCTGAAAAGGGTTGATATGCCGTAAAACAAAACAACCAAACCAAACACCATGAATAAATACTTGAACATATAAAGAACTTGAAGCATAAAAACTTTTACCAAAATGACCAGATTCGGCATTAAATAACCTGAAAAGGGTTGATATGCCGTAAAACAAAACAACCAAACCAAACACCATGAATAAATACTTGAACATATAAAGAACTTGAAGCATAAAAACTTTTACCAAAATGACCAGATTCGGCATTAAATAACCTGAAAAGGGTTGATATGCCGTAAAACAAAACAACCAAACCAAACACCATGAATAAATACTTGAACATATAAAGAACTTGAAGGATAAACACTTTTACCAAAAGGACTGGATTCGGCATTAAATAACCTGAAAAGGGTTGATATGCCGTAAAACAAAACAACCAAACCAAACACCATGAATAAATATTTGAAGATATAAAGAACTTGAAGCATAAAAACTTTTACCAAAATGACCGGATTCGGCATTAAATAACCTGAAAAGGGTTGATATGCCGTAAAACAAAACAACCAAACCAAACACCATGAATAAATACTTGAACATATAAAGAACTTGAAGCATAAAAACTTTTACCAAAATGACTGGATTCGGCATTAAATAACCTGAAAAGGGTTGATATGCCGTAAAACAAAACAACCAAACCAAACACCATGAATAAATATTTGAAGATATAAAGAACTTGAAGGATAAACACTTTTACCAAAATGACCGGATTCGGCATTAAATAACCTGAAAAGGGTTGATATGCCGTAAAACAAAACTACCAAACCAAACACCATGAATAAATATTTGAAGATATAAAGAACTTGAAGCATAAAAACTTTTACCAAAATGACCGGATTCGGCATTAAATAACCTGAAAAGGGTTGATATGCCGTAAAACAAAACAACCAAACCAAACACCATGAATAAATACTTGAACATATAAAGAACTTGAAGCATAAAAACTTTTACCAAAAGGACTGGATTCGGCATTAAATAACCTGAAAAGGGTTGATATGCCGTAAAACAAAACAACCAAACCAAACACCATGAATAAATATTTGAAGATATAAAGAACTTGAAGCATAAAAACTTTTACCAAAATGACCGGATTCGGCATTAAATAACCTGAAAAGGGTTGATATGCCGTAAAACAAAACAACCAAACCAAACACCATGAATAAATACTTGAACATATAAAGAACTTGAAGCATAAAAACTTTTACCAAAATGACTGGATTCGGCATTAAATAACCTGAAAAGGGTTGATATGCCGTAAAACAAAACAACCAAACCAAACACCATGAATAAATATTTGAAGATATAAAGAACTTGAAGGATAAACACTTTTACCAAAATGACCGGATTCGGCATTAAATAACCTGAAAAGGGTTGATATGCCGTAAAACAAAACAACCAAACCAAACACCATGAATAAATATTTGAAGATATAAAGAACTTGAAGGATAAACACTTTTACCAAAATGACCGGATTCGGCATTAAATAACCTGAAAAGGGTTGATATGCCGTAAAACAAAACAACCAAACCAAACACCATGAATAAATATTTGAAGATATAAAGAACTTGAAGGATAAACACTTTTACCAAAATGACCGGATTCGGCATTAAATAACCTGAAAAGGGTTGATATGCCGTAAAACAAAACAACCAAACCAAACACCATGAATAAATATTTGAAGATATAAAGAACTTGAAGGATAAACACTTTTACCAAAATGACCGGATTCGGCATTAAATAACCTGAAAAGGGTTGATATGCCGTAAAACAAAACAACCAAACCAAACACCATGAATAAATATTTGAAGATATAAAGAACTTGAAGGATAAACACTTTTACCAAAATGACCGGATTCGGCATTAAATAACCTGAAAAGGGTTGATATGCCGTAAAACAAAACAACCAAACCAAACACCATGAATAAATATTTGAAGATATAAAGAACTTGAAGGATAAACACTTTTACCAAAATGACCGGATTCGGCATTAAATAACCTGAAAAGGGTTGATATGCCGTAAAACAAAACAACCAAACCAAACACCATGAATAAATATTTGAACATATAAAGAACTTGAAGCATAAAAACTTTTACCAAAATGACTGGATTCGGCATTAAATAACCTGAAAAGGGTTGATATGCCGTAAAACAAAACAACCAAACCAAACACCATGAATAAATATTTGAAGATATAAAGAACTTGAAGGATAAACACTTTTACCAAAATGACCGGATTCGGCATTAAATAACCTGAAAAGGGTTGATATGCCGTAAAACAAAACAACCAAACCAAACACCATGAATAAATATTTGAAGATATAAAGAACTTGAAGGATAAACACTTTTACCAAAATGACCGGATTCGGCATTAAATAACCTGAAAAGGGTTGATATGCCGTAAAACAAAACAACCAAACCAAACACCATGAATAAATATTTGAACATATAAAGAACTTGAAGCATAAAAACTTTTACCAAAATGACTGGATTCGGCATTAAATAACCTGAAAAGGGTTGATATGCCGTAAAACAAAACAACCAAACCAAACACCATGAATAAATATTTGAAGATATAAAGAACTTGAAGGATAAACACTTTTACCAAAATGACTGGATTCGGCATTAAATAACCTGAAAAGGGTTGATATGCCGTAAAACAAAACAACCAAACCAAACACCATGAATAAATATTTGAACATATAAAGAACTTGAAGCATAAAAACTTTTACCAAAATGACTGGATTCGGCATTAAATAACCTGAAAAGGGTTCATATGCCATAAAGCAAAACAACCAAACCAAACACCATGAATAAATATTTGAAGATATAAAGAACTTGAAGGATAAACACTTTTACCAAAATGACCGGATTCGGCATTAAATAACCTGAAAAGGGTTGATATGCTGTAAAACAAAACAACCAAACCAAACACCATGAATAAATACTTGAACATATAAAGAACTTGAAGCATAAAAACTTTTACCAAAATGACTGGATTCGGCATTAAATAACCTGAAAAGGGTTGATATGCCGTAAAACAAAACAACCAAACCAAACACCATGAATAAATACTTGAACATATAAAGAACTTGAAGCATAAAAACTTTTACCAAAATGACCAGATTCGGCATTAAATAACCTGAAAAGGGTTGATATGCCGTAAAACAAAACAACCAAACCAAACACCATGAATAAATACTTGAACATATAAAGAACTTGAAGGATAAACACTTTTACCAAAATGACTGGATTCGGCATTAAATAACCTGAAAAGGGTTGATATGCCGTAAAACAAAACAACCAAACCAAACACCATGAATAAATATTTGAAGATATAAATAACTTGAAGGATAAACACTTTTACCAAAATGACCGGATTCGGCATTAAATAACCTGAAAAGGGTTGATATGCCGTAAAACAAAACAACCAAACCAAACACCATGAATAAATACTTGAACATATAAAGAACTTGAAGCATAAAAACTTTTACCAAAATGACCAGATTCGGCATTAAATAACCTGAAAAGGGTTGATATGCCGTAAAACAAAACAACCAAACCAAACACCATGAATAAATATTTGAAGATATAAAGAACTTGAAGGATAAACACTTTTACCAAAATGACTGGATTCGGCATTAAATAACCTGAAAAGGGTTGATATGCCGTAAAACAAAACAACCAAACCAAACACCATGAATAAATACTTGAACATATAAAGAACTTGAAGCATAAAAACTTTTACCAAAATGACCAGATTCGGCATTAAATAACCTGAAAAGGGTTGATATGCCGTAAAACAAAACAACCAAACCAAACACCATTAATAAATAATTGAACATATAAAGAACTTGAAGCATAAAAACTTTTACCAAAATGACCAGATTCGGCATTAAATAACCTGAAAAGGGTTGATATGCCGTAAAACAAAACAACTAAACCAAACACCATGAATAAATACTTGAACATATAAAGAACTTGAAGCATAAAAACTTTTACCAAAATGACCAGATTCGGCATTAAATAACCTGAAAAGGGTTGATATGCCGTAAAACAAAACAACTAAACCAAACACCATGAATAAATACTTGAACATATAAAGAACTTGAAGCATAAAAACTTTTACCAAAATGACCAGATTCGGCATTAAATAACCTGAAAAGGGTTGATATGCCGTAAAACAAAACAACCAAACCAAACACCATGAATAAATACTTGAACATATAAAGAACTTGAAGCATAAAAACTTTTACCAAAATGACCAGATTCGGCATTAAATAACCTGAAAAGGGTTGATATGCCGTAAAACAAAACAACTAAACCAAACACCATGAATAAATATTTGAACATATAAAGAACTTGAAGCATAAAAACTTTTACCAAAATGACCAGATTCGGCATTAAATAACCTGAAAAGGGTTGATATGCCGTAAAACAAAACAACCAAACCAAACACCATTAATAAATATTTGAACATATAAAGAACTTGAAGCATAAAAACTTTTACCAAAATGACCAGATTCGGCATTAAATAACCTGAAAAGGGTTGATATGCCATAAAACAAAACAACCAAACCAAACCAAACCAAAGTAAACATGGGTTCAGGTTTCTTTATTTAAAGTAAGTAAAAGTAAATTCGTATGAATCAGAATGTTACAACTTTGTTGACCGGCTCGATTCTGTTGTCGGCATTCTTGCAGGAGGAACCACATGAAGGTTGCCAACATCTCGAAATAAAAGTGGTACTATGGAACCGTCTGGATTCAGACTTGGCACAACCAAGTTGTCAGTCCGCGTCGTTATCCACTTAACCACCGTCACCTCCCTGGAATTCCCCGGTAGGGGCGCCTCAGGCGATTAGGAATAAATAAATATGCAGAAAGAAAGTAAAGTCTTGGAGGGTGGACTTCCTAGGATTAAATAGAACCGTACCTCAGCTCGCCAGCAACAAAGCCATTCTCAGACTTAAGATAGTCTACTACAGGACATAAATCTTATTTGCATGTTGCATGTTTAGAATTTAAAAAAAAAAGTATCTAAAATCTATTTAACGAATAAAATATAGCCCACGTTCCTGCCTTGACAGAGTGCATAAAACTACATTAAAATAAATATAGCCCACATTCTCCACTTTTATGCTAGCAGGTGTACTCTAAAATTCATAATGATCAATTAATTAGTTTCAGTGTTCACCCCATACAGAGATGAACAAACAAACCCTGTTGATAGACACTTTGTTTATATATATATATATCTTATATTCCATGAAAAATGCCAGTATACTGAAATCATATGCCCTTAATAGGGTTAATATGAAAATTCATATACACTAAATGTACAAAAGCAAGGAAATTCCCAAATTTTTACACTTTTATTGTCATTAATTAAGGGTATGACTACACATCAACTAAACCATTTCACTAAAGGCTATGCTTCAATACAATGGTCATTTTTAAGGTTTTTTGGAATTTTCTGGAAAACTAAGGTATATGGTAAACTGAAATTAAAATGCAATCAACTAGACCCTAGAACCTCTATCTCTGCCAAACATCAGCTGAATCCATCAAATAGTTGATGAGATACAGGGTGGCACATACGTATGTACGTACGTATACACAGATAACATGATTTCATGATTGAAATTTCTGGATCTCTGGGTTGCCTTGACTAATGATGCTGAAATTCTACACACTTATAGAACCTATCAAATGAAAATTTTGTGCAAAGTTTTAACTAATTTGGTTTATTGGTTTTTGAGTTATGATTGATCAAAGAAATGAGATTTCTAGCATAGGCCGTTTTTTAAGTCTATTAAGGGATAGAGCGCTCGAGCGCCTCCCTTAATATATATATATATATATATATATATATATATATATATATATATATATATATATATATGCTAGCTGTCCCTACCCAGCATTGCTTGGGTTTCGAAATCTGTCACAAAAATTGACAAACGGTAAAAGAAAAACTACAGCATTATCTGTGTCTTTTGTTATTTAAAGTAAACTTGTATTTGTAGTAAACCATTTTTTTCCCACCAAGTATTTTTTTTTTTTATTAGCAACTTTCCACAAATCTCAGAATGTTAGGCCCACGGACTGGTATCAAAGTGTAGTATATGTTCTGTCCTCAGTCATAGCAAAAGAAGTTCTTCATGACCGAGGCAAGATATTTTTTTGTATCAATAAGAACAATTAGCAACTTTCTGCAAAACTAGGGACGTCAGGCCTATGGACTTGGATCAAATTGGAGTATCAGTTCTGCATAGGAGAAGTCCTTCGCAACTGAGGCAATGTATATATCAGTGCCAGACTAGCATTCCCAGCCTATCAGCTGTTATCGGGCAGCATCGAAAAATTCACATCTTAATTCGTTCAACTCGTAATTTATTGCTTATTTCTGGGCAATATATATATATATATATATATATATATATATATATATATATATATATATATATATATGTATGTATATATATATATGTATGATATATATATATATATATATATATATATATGTATGTATGTATGTATGTATATATATATATATGTATGTATATATATATGTATGTATGTATGTATGTATATACATATATATATATATATATATATATATATATATATATATATATATATATATATATATATATATATACATACATACATACATACATACATATATATACATACATATATATATATACATACATACATATATATATATATATATATATATATATATATATATATATATATATATATATATATATATATATATATATAAAATATAATAACACGAAATCACATAATTGTCGATGCAATAATTTATTTCAACCGTTCGGTTTTTTCAAGCATCACTCAGACAATTACATTTTTGAGACTGATAGAAAATTGAATTTCCCTACCACAGTTCCAATACAATCATAGATGGTGGTAGTAGCAACCATTTTGATACATCTTTTATAGAGAGGGGGAAAATTTAAAACTTATATTTAACTATGGCGGGCGAAGGGGAGGGATCTTTAAGTTAATCAACTAAAAACTGCCATGTCAAAATTATGACACATACGACTTGGCGATATCAACCATATAGGCAATTTTACTCACGCGCATACACAAAACTAAATACGCACACATCATATGCGCACTCACATACATAATCTCACTCGCACATTATCATAACTAAGCCTAATCACATACGCAACTTTTATTCATCTCTAGCCAGAATGCGTCCGGCGAAACTCGTGTTCTCAAATTCGGTTAGAGAAAAGAAAGAAAGAAACAATTAACAGGCACAGAGAAGATATAGACAGACCGCGTGTCATAAATTCTCAGTCCGTCTGGGTTCCAAGGAAGAGAATCTAATTGAAATAAGATTACACGCACATACATATATGTATACATACAAATCCATACGCACATACACACACATATATACACATACACACCCACACATATACATATCTATACACATATACATATACACACATATATACATATATATATATATATATATATATATATATATATACATATACATACATGAATACACCTATATATATCTCTGAATCTATTTGAAATATTGACCAAATGCATACGCATGTAGTTGTTCACACATGTAAACATACATACACATACATACACACACACATATATACATATACGCACATATACACACATATACATACGCACACATACATATATATCCACACACCTACACACAATATTTACATAACACTCTATATTCTTACTGATGTAATATGAGTTCTAAAAATTAGTCTTACCTTATTTATATTTTAGATTAATTTGATAATCTATTATTATAAATATCATGGGGGGGGGGGTTATCGTACCTAATGTTATTCAATTTGGTATCTTCACCGTTTTAATTCTAGAGGCCCATCGGATTACTAATTCAAGTCTAATAATGTCTATTGGTAATATTTGACATTTATACTTATATTAATTCAAAAACTAGTGTATTACCTGCAGAAAAAATTTTCATACCACTATCTTATTTTAAGTAAATAATAAATATCCGCGTACACACAAATACTATATATCACCAAGTCAGTAAATCTGTGTCTATCACAGATATTATTATAAATATTATGGGGGGGGGGGGGGTTACCGTAAGTAATGTTATTCAATTTGGTATCTTCACCGTTATAAGTCTAGAGGTCCATCGGATTACTAATTCAAGTCTAATAATGTCTAGTGGTAATATTTGGCATTTATACTTATATTAATTCAATAACCGCATAATTTTTTTTAAAAACACTATCTTATTTTAAGTAAATAATCTGAATAAATAAATATTTCAAAATACCATTATATACGCATACACACAAATACTATATATCACCAAGTCGGCAATTCTGTGTCTATAGCAGATATTATTATAACTATTATGTTGGTGGTGGGGGGGGGGTTACCTTAAATAATGTTATTTAATTTGGTATCTTCACCGTTATAAGTCTAGAGGTCCATCGGATTACTAGTCGTTGATTATTTTAAATTTATATTTATGTCTGCACTTAGCCATAAGTTCATCTCGTTTATTCAAGAGGTTATTTCGATCATATTTTAGGATTCTTATTTTTTCTTCTAGACATAAGTTGCATCTTTGTCTAAATCCATCTGGAATATTCGAAAAACATAAGATTGACCACGAAACCACCGGGGACCTGTTCTCATTTTTCAGATGCCACCATTGTTTAGCTAACTCCGTTTTGCTCTTGAGTTCTGGGTTATTGAAAGAGTGTTTGTGGTCATAAAAACGTTGTTTCCAGTTTCCCGCGGAGATGCCGATGTAAACCTTTTTATCCCTGTTGTTATCTTCCGGATGAATAGTGGCCTTATAAACCACACACTCAACTTTACAGTTACCGTCCAGTGGGCAGTTATTTTTCACTTGACAATTACATTTATTTACTGTGACCTTATTCTTACTAGGATTGTTAAGTAATTTACGATTATGGGTGCTGATAATTCTGTCCATGTTCTTGGTGCAAGAGTAGCTGATTTTAATGGTCACAGTAAATAAATGTAATTGTCAAGTGAAAAATAACTGCCCACTGGACGGTAACTGTAAAGTTGAGTGTGTGGTTTATAAGGCCACTATTCATCCGGAAGATAACAACAGGGATAAAAAGGTTTACATCGGCATCTCCGCGGGAAACTGGAAACAACGTTTTTATGACCACAAACACTCTTTCAATAACCCAGAACTCAAGAGCAAAACGGAGTTAGCTAAACAATGGTGGCATCTGAAAAATGAGAACAGGTCCCCGGTGGTTTCGTGGTCAATCTTATGTTTTTCGAATATTCCAGATGGATTTAGACAAAGATGCAACTTATGTCTAGAAGAAAAAATAAGAATCCTAAAATATGATCGAAATAACCTCTTGAATAAACGAGATGAACTTATGGCTAAGTGCAGACATAAATATAAATTTAAAATAATCAACGACTAGTAATCCGATGGACCTCTAGACTTATAACGGTGAAGATACCAAATTAAATAACATTATTTAAGGTAACCCCCCCCCCCCACCACCAACATAATAGTTATAATAATATCTGCTATAGACACAGAATTGCCGACTTGGTGATATATAGTATTTGTGTGTATGCGTATATAATGGTATTTTGAAATATTTATTTATTCAGATTATTTACTTAAAATAAGATAGTGTTTTTAAAAAAAATTATGCGGTTATTGAATTAATATAAGTATAAATGCCAAATATTACCACTAGACATTATTAGACTTGAATTAGTAATCCGATGGACCTCTAGACTTATAACGGTGAAGATACCAAATTGAATAACATTACTTACGGTAAACCCCCCCCCCCATAATATTTATAATAATATCTGTGATAGACACAGATTTACTGACTTGGTGATATATAGTATTTGTGTGTACGCGGATATTTATTATTTACTTAAAATAAGATAGTGGTATGAAAATTTTTTCTGCAGGTAATACACTAGTTTTTGAATTAATATAAGTATAAATGTCAAATATTACCAATAGACATTATTAGACTTGAATTAGTAATCCGATGGGCCTCTAGAATTAAAACGGTGAAGATACCAAATTGAATAACATTAGGTACGATAACCCCCCCCCCCCCGCATGATATTTATAATAATAGATTATCAAATTAATCTAAAATATAAATAAGGTAAGACTAATTTTTAGAACTCATATTACATCAGTAAGAATATAGAGTGTTATGTAAATATTGTGTGTAGGTGTGTGGATATATATGTATGTGTGCGTATGTATATGTGTGTATATGTGCGTATATGTATATATGTGTGTGTGTATGTATGTGTATGTATGTTTACATGTGTGAACAACTACATGCGTATGCATTTGGTCAATATTTCAAATAGATTCAGAGATATATATAGGTGTATTCATGTATGTATATGTATATATATATATATATATATATATATATATATATATGTATATATGTGTGTATATGTATATGTGTATAGATATGTATATGTGTGGGTGTGTATGTGTATATATGTGTGTGTATGTGCGTATGGATTTGTATGTATACATATATGTATGTGCGTGTAATCTTATTTCAATTAGATTCTCTTCCTTGGAACCCAGACGGACTGAGAATTTATGACACGCGGTCTGTCTATATCTTCTCTGTGCCTGTTAATTGTTTCTTTCTTTCTTTTCTCTAACCGAATTTGAGAACACGAGTTTCGCCGGACGCATTCTGGCTAGAGATGAATAAACGTTGCGTATGTGATTAGGCTTAGTTATGATAATGTGCGAGTGAGATTATGTATGTGAGTGCGCATATGATGTGTGCGTATTTAGTTTTGTGTATGCGCGTGAGTAAAATTGCCTATATGGTTGATATCGCCAAGTCGTATGTGTCATAATTTTGACATGGCAGTTTTTAGTTGATTAACTTAAAGATCCCTCCCCTTCGCCCGCCATAGTTAAATATAAGTTTTAAATTTTCCCCCTCTCTATAAAAGATGTATCAAAATGGTTGCTACTACCACCATCTATGATTGTATTGGAACTGTGGTAGGGAAATTCAATTTTCTATCAGTCTCAAAAATGTAATTGTCTGAGTGATGCTTGAAAAAACCGAACGGTTGAAATAAATTATTGCATCGACAATTATGTGATTTCGTGTTATTATATTTTATTATTGCTCTGTTTACTACATTGAGCTCTCATACCCGGATTTCCTCCTGGAATTATTCCACTATAACACATATATATATATATATATATATATATATATATATATATATATATATATATATATATATATATATATATATATATTATTATATATATATATATATAAAATATATAATATATAAAATAATTATACATATATATATATATAATTATTTTATATATATATAGATATATATATATAATTATTTTATATATGTATATATATATATAATTATTTTATATATATATATATATATATATATATATATATATACAATAATATTTTTATAAATAAATATTAATTATTTAAATACCTAGAGACATCGATGTTTCATGCTAACGCAATCTTCAGTCTAGGAACTAATTCTCAACGGTCGGTAGGCGCGAACCCCGGACAAAAATCGCCACTGATTCGTAGTCAGGGTTCTTATCCATTCGGCCATATATATATATATATATATATATATATATATATATATATATATATATATATATATATATATATATATATATATATATATATATATATATATATTTATATATATATATATATATATATATAATAATATATATATATATAATATTTATAAATAAATATTAAATTATTAATACCTACATAAAGATGGCTATATAATAATTATATATATATATATATATATATATATATATATATATATATATATATATATAGCCCTATTTACTACGGCTGGGCACTCTGAGTGAATTTAATAACAAGCAGTACTACTAGCTTCATTGTGAGATCCAACACGATTTGTTGTTGTTGTCGTTTATCATTCTCCGCCGCTTGCTGTGAATACCCACCGACTTGGTATTTACAAAGTTAAATTCCTCCTAAATTCCAAGCTAATTTCTGGTGGCCGACTGGTAACTCTCCTGACTGAGAATCAGTGGCAATTTGTGATCGGAGTTTGCGCCCGCCGACCGTCGGGAATTAGCTTCCTTCACTGAAGATTGCCTAAGCATAAAACATCGATGTCTGTAGGTAATAAATAATTAATATTTATTTATAAATAGTACTATATATATATATGGTGCGAAAGAAAATAATAGAATTTCCATATAATTATGTCAATTTTGAATCCCAAATTTCTGAACTTTAAATGTTTATAACTTTTGAACCACTCGGGATATTTGCATAATTCAAACAGTTTTGAACTCTTAGCTCTTTATTATAACTACTGTGATTAAATAACAATAATCTAAAATAAAAATTAAATCAACTGGGAATGCTACCCAGACCACAGAGCTCTGTTTTAATTTCTTTTTCAACTAATAAGCCAACATTAAAGTAGTCGACATTCTTACTAGAAAAACAGAATAATCGTATAGGATGATGCGTTTTGAAAAGAAAAGATTGAGTTCTGTAAAATCCAGTAAAAGAATTAAGCATTGAATTAAAGTTATATTTCAATATTTTAATACGTGAAAATGACTTGTAAATCAGAAAGAAAAAAACTGTTGTCAAAAAACAATAAAAAAGGTGGCGGGTACATTCCAATGGTATAAGTTAAATCAATAATACTACTATATAAATAATTTTAAAATAATAAAAATCATAGAAACTGTGTGAGTCGTAGAATAAAATTAAAATAGGCACCAAAAAACAAACTAAATAATTAGTAAAATAGAATAGGATGTAATGACCTAACATTCAGTCGATTATCCAATGAAAGATAACGGTGACTCTTTCTAAGTGGCTATTACTGAAAGAATTATCAGATCGGATAGAATATGTAATCAAAGATATCGATTGGAATTTCTTATGTAAAGAATACATACTGAAGATATCTGTAATTCACTAGCTAGGCAGAATCAAATATCGATTTGTCAGATGCAGTGCTATAACAGTCCAACTTCTAGAATCCGATTAATTTTTCTTTATATATAAGATGTAAATATAAATAAGGAATACAAATTAACGAATTTAATATAACTATTTACAAAAAAATGAAAGTTTGATGGAATTTTTAAGTTACCTTCTATATGTATGTGAGGGTATTTTTGCTGCTTTTTTACAGTAGAACCCGTGCTAAAAGTGCCTTGGTATCGGTGCTTTCCCGATGTTTACATAAAACGTCGGACAGTGCCGAATGAAAAATCCGTTGACTTACCCGCATCCAAAAAAACACAAACGAGGCAGGATTTACAAGCGGGACAAAACAAGCTAAAAATTTTGTATGAAATAAATATTCATTTTTTGAACAAAGAAATAACAATGTTTAAATTAAAAAGTCTTTTTTATTACTTTTTCTTATTATTATTCATGTTGCGTGCGTTAACAAAACATTTGTACGAAACGAATATTTATTTTTTTAACGAAGAAATAACAGTGATAATAACAGTGGAAAGTTAATCAAGTGTTTCTTTTACTTTTTTTATTTACTGATTACTACTTTTGATTTCGTTAGGGTTTAAGGTTAGGGTTTGGGCAGGGTTAGGAATTAGGGTTAGGGCAGGATTATGAATTAGGCTTAGGGCAGGGTTATGAATTAGGGTTAGGGTATATATATATATATATATATATATATATATATATATATATATATATATATATATATATATATATATATATATATATATATATATATATATATATATATATATATATATATATATATATATATATATGGCCGAATGGATAAGAACCCCGACTACGAATCAGTGGCGATTTTTGTCCGGGGTTCGCGCCTACCGACCGTTGAGAATTAGTTCCTAGACTGAAGATTGCGTTAGCATGAAACATCGATGTCTCTAGGTATTTAAATAATTAATATTTATTTATAAAAATATTATTGTATATATATATATATATATATATATATATATATATATATATATATATATAAAATAATTATATATATATATACATATATAAAATAATTATATATATATCTATATATATATAAAATAATTATATATATATATGTATAATTATTTTATATATATATATATATATATATAATAATATATATATATATAATATTTATAAATAAATATTAAATTATTAATACCTACATAAAGATGGCTATATAATAATTATATATATATATATATATATATATATATATATATATATATATATATATATATATATATATATATATATAGCCCTATTTACTACGGCTGGGCACTCTGAGTGAATTTAATAACAAGCAGTACTACTAGCTTCATTGTGAGATCCAACACGATTTGTTGTTGTTGTCGTTTATCATTCTCCGCCGCTTGCTGTGAATACCCACCGACTTGGTATTTACAAAGTTAAATTCCTCCTAAATTCCAAGCTAATTTCTGGTGGCCGACTGGTAACTCTCCTGACTGAGAATCAGTGGCAATTTGTGATCGGAGTTTGCGCCCGCCGACCGTCGGGAATTAGCTTCCTTCACTGAAGATTGCCTAAGCATAAAACATCGATGTCTGTAGGTAATAAATAATTAATATTTATTTATAAATAGTACTATATATATATATGGTGCGAAAGAAAATAATAGAATTTCCATATAATTATGTCAATTTTGAATCCCAAATTTCTGAACTTTAAATGTTTATAACTTTTGAACCACTCGGGATATTTGCATAATTCAAACAGTTTTGAACTCTTAGCTCTTTATTATAACTACTGTGATTAAATAACAATAATCTAAAATAAAAATTAAATCAACTGGGAATGCTACCCAGACCATAGAGCTCTGTTTTAATTTCTTTTTCAACTAATAAGCCAACATTAAAGTAGTCGACATTCTTACTAGAAAAACAGAATAATCGTATAGGATGATGCGTTTTGAAAAGAAAAGATTGAGTTCTGTAAAATCCAGTAAAAGAATTAAGCATTGAATTAAAGTTATATTTCAATATTTTAATACGTGAAAATGACTTGTAAATCAGAAAGAAAAAAACTGTTGTCAAAAAACAATAAAAAAGGTGGCGGGTACATTCCAATGGTATAAGTTAAATCAATAATACTACTATATAAATAATTTTAAAATAATAAAAATCATAGAAACTGTGTGAGTCGTAGAATAAAATTAAAATAGGCACCAAAAAACAAACTAAATAATTAGTAAAATAGAATAGGATGTAATGACCTAACATTCAGTCGATTATCCAATGAAAGATAACGGTGACTCTTTCTAAGTGGCTATTACTGAAAGAATTATCAGATCGGATAGAATATGTAATCAAAGATATCGATTGGAATTTCTTATGTAAAGAATACATACTGAAGATATCTGTAATTCACTAGCTAGGCAGAATCAAATATCGATTTGTCAGATGCAGTGCTATAACAGTCCAACTTCTAGAATCCGATTAATTTTTCTTTATATATAAGATGTAAATATAAATAAGGAATACAAATTAACGAATTTAATATAACTATTTACAAAAAAATGAAAGTTTGATGGAATTTTTAAGTTACCTTCTATATGTATGTGAGGGTATTTTTGCTGCTTTTTTACAGTAGAACCCGTGCTAAAAGTGCCTTGGTATCGGTGCTTTCCCGATGTTTACATAAAACGTCGGACAGTGCCGAATGAAAAATCCGTTGACTTACCCGCATCCAAAAAAACACAAACGAGGCAGGATTTACAAGCGGGACAAAACAAGCTAAAAATTTTGTATGAAATAAATATTCATTTTTTGAACAAAGAAATAACAATGTTTAAATTAAAAAGTCTTTTTTATTACTTTTTCTTATTATTATTCATGTTGCGTGCGTTAACAAAACATTTGTACGAAACGAATATTTATTTTTTTAACGAAGAAATAACAGTGATAATAACAGTGGAAAGTTAATCAAGTGTTTCTTTTACTTTTTTTATTTACTGATTACTACTTTTGATTTCGTTAGGGTTTAAGGTTAGGGTTTGGGCAGGGTTAGGAATTAGGGTTAGGGCAGGATTATGAATTAGGCTTAGGGCAGGGTTATGAATTAGGGTTAGGGTATATATATATATATATATATATATATATATATATATATATATATATATATATATATATATATATATATATATATATATATGGCCGAATGGATAAGAACCCCGACTACGAATCAGTGGCGATTTTTGTCCGGGGTTCGCGCCTACCGACCGTTGAGAATTAGTTCCTAGACTGAAGATTGCGTTAGCATGAAACATCGATGTCTCTAGGTATTTAAATAATTAATATTTATTTATAAAAATATTATTGTATATATATATATATATATATATATATATATATATAAAATAATTATATATATATATACATATATAAAATAATTATATATATATCTATATATATATAAAATAATTATATATATATATGTATAATTATTTTATATATATATATATATATATATAATAATATATATATATATAATATTTATAAATAAATATTAAATTATTAATACCTACATAAAGATGGCTATATAATAATTATATATATATATATATATATATATATATATATATATATATATATATATATATATAGCCCTATTTACTACGGCTGGGCACTCTGAGTGAATTTAATAACAAGCAGTACTACTAGCTTCATTGTGAGATCCAACACGATTTGTTGTTGTTGTCGTTTATCATTCTCCGCCGCTTGCTGTGAATACCCACCGACTTGGTATTTACAAAGTTAAATTCCTCCTAAATTCCAAGCTAATTTCTGGTGGCCGACTGGTAACTCTCCTGACTGAGAATCAGTGGCAATTTGTGATCGGAGTTTGCGCCCGCCGACCGTCGGGAATTAGCTTCCTTCACTGAAGATTGCCTAAGCATAAAACATCGATGTCTGTAGGTAATAAATAATTAATATTTATTTATAAATAGTACTATATATATATATGGTGCGAAAGAAAATAATAGAATTTCCATATAATTATGTCAATTTTGAATCCCAAATTTCTGAACTTTAAATGTTTATAACTTTTGAACCACTCGGGATATTTGCATAATTCAAACAGTTTTGAACTCTTAGCTCTTTATTATAACTACTGTGATTAAATAACAATAATCTAAAATAAAAATTAAATCAACTGGGAATGCTACCCAGACCATAGAGCTCTGTTTTAATTTCTTTTTCAACTAATAAGCCAACATTAAAGTAGTCGACATTCTTACTAGAAAAACAGAATAATCGTATAGGATGATGCGTTTTGAAAAGAAAAGATTGAGTTCTGTAAAATCCAGTAAAAGAATTAAGCATTGAATTAAAGTTATATTTCAATATTTTAATACGTGAAAATGACTTGTAAATCAGAAAGAAAAAAACTGTTGTCAAAAAACAATAAAAAAGGTGGCGGGTACATTCCAATGGTATAAGTTAAATCAATAATACTACTATATAAATAATTTTAAAATAATAAAAATCATAGAAACTGTGTGAGTCGTAGAATAAAATTAAAATAGGCACCAAAAAACAAACTAAATAATTAGTAAAATAGAATAGGATGTAATGACCTAACATTCAGTCGATTATCCAATGAAAGATAACGGTGACTCTTTCTAAGTGGCTATTACTGAAAGAATTATCAGATCGGATAGAATATGTAATCAAAGATATCGATTGGAATTTCTTATGTAAAGAATACATACTGAAGATATCTGTAATTCACTAGCTAGGCAGAATCAAATATCGATTTGTCAGATGCAGTGCTATAACAGTCCAACTTCTAGAATCCGATTAATTTTTCTTTATATATAAGATGTAAATATAAATAAGGAATACAAATTAACGAATTTAATATAACTATTTACAAAAAAATGAAAGTTTGATGGAATTTTTAAGTTACCTTCTATATGTATGTGAGGGTATTTTTGCTGCTTTTTTACAGTAGAACCTGTGCTAAAAGTGCCTTGGTATCGGTGCTTTCCCGATGTTTACATAAAACGTCGGACAGTGCCGAATGAAAAATCCGTTGACTTACCCGCATCCAAAAAAACACAAACGAGGCAGGATTTACAAGCGGGACAAAACAAGCTAAAAATTTTGTATGAAATAAATATTCATTTTTTGAACAAAGAAATAACAATGTTTAAATTAAAAAGTCTTTTTTATTACTTTTTCTTATTATTATTCATGTTGCGTGCGTTAACAAAACATTTGTACGAAACGAATATTTATTTTTTTAACGAAGAAATAACAGTGATAATAACAGTGGAAAGTTAATCAAGTGTTTTTTTTTACTTTTTTTTATTTACTGATTACTACTTTTGATTTCGTTAGGGTTTAAGGTTAGGGTTTGGGCAGGGTTAGGAATTAGGGTTAGGGCAGGATTATGAATTAGGCTTAGGGCAGGGTTATGAATTAGGGTTAGGGCAGGGTTAGGAATTAGGGTTAGGGCAGGGTTAGGAATTAGGGTTAACGCAGGGTTAGGAATAAGGGTTAGCGCAGGGTTAGGAATTAGGGTTAGGGCAGGGTTAGGAATTAGGGTTAGGGCAGGCTCAGTAATTAGGGTTAGGGTTAGGGCCGGCTCGTTTGCAGATGTCAAAGAAGAAGAAGGGGTACAGGAAGTGGAAGGAATCATTTCAACCGGGGACTGTTCAGCTATCTGCGACAATATGGAGGCGAAGTGGTGTTATCGCTTCATTCGGTTTGAAAGTTTAGATGTCGTCTGCTTATTCATCTTGCTTCGGGGCTTGCCGGCGTTTAACGTAAACCGCCGGAAAGCACCGACACTGAGGGACTTTTAGCACGGGTCCCAATCTAACAAAGTACAATTTTTTTATTTCTATTAATTTATCCTGAATCACAATTGTATTTGTTTCTGGTGGAGTTTTTTTTTTCAGATTGGACATGAGTGTATATATATGTAGCTGTATAGGTTTATTTTAGGTATATGTGTATGTATATGTATGTACATGGGTCTATTTAGTGTGTATTATTGTATTTGGTGAAGAAGCGTGCACAATTTCCGCATGTTGTAGTATATTGATTACTAATTTGTTATGTTACTGTTGTCTTTTGTATTTAGTATTTTTTTTCTTTTTTTTTTTACTTAGTAGTATTATTATTATGAAGAATAAATAAATAAGGGAATTGGGCAAAAGGAAGATTATGTAATTACCTAACGTTCGCTAAAGTGAAACAAGTTTCAACATTATTCATGAATGCGGTGAACAGAGTTTTGACGCTATTTTCATTTACCAATTTTAATTAACAGAGCGATTTCATTGGATAATCATCTCTGTTGACTATCCAATGAAAATGAATAGTGAATCTCTCTAAGTGTATGTTACTGAAAGAATTATCAGATCGGATAGAATATGTAATCAAAGAAGTCGATTGGAATTTCTTATGTAAAGATTACATACTGAAGATATCTGTAGTTCACTAGCTAGATAGAATCAAATATCGATTTGTCAGATGCAGTGCTATAATAGTCTAACTTCTAGAATCCGATTAATTTTTCTTTATATATAAGATGTAAATATAGATAAGGAATCACAATTTTTTTTTCAGATTTGACATGAGTGTATATATGTGTAGCTGTATAGGTTTATTTTAGGTATATGTGTATGTATATGTATGTACATGGGTCTATTTAGTGTGTAGTTTTGTATTTGGTGAAGAAGAGTGCACAATTTCCGCATGTTGTAGTATATTGATTACTAATTTGTTATGTTACTGTTGTCTTTTGTATTTTTGTATTTAGTATTATTTTTCTTCTTGTTTTACTCATTATTATGAAGAATAATTAAATTGGGGAATAGCATTTTGCAGGTAAGTCCCTGCTCCTATTAACATTTGATAATCATCTCTGTTGACTATCCAATGAAAATGAATGGTGAATCTCTCTAAGTGTATGTTACTGAAAGAATTATCAGATCGGATAGAATATGTAACCAAAGAAGTCGATTGGAATTTCTTATGTAAAGATTACATACTGAAGATATCTGTAGTTCACTGCTCCTATTAACATTTGTATTTGGAAGAGGCAGCAAGCATTATGACAATTCAGCCGCCATAAGTCTACTACGAGTAGACAGAAATTTATAGCGTCAAGAAAAAATTGTAGGACTGTGATAGATTAAGCAAAGAGAAGGTATAGAGAGATGACCAGAAAATGTATTCAGTCGCAGAAACTAGGTACTCGTCATTTCTGGAAAATCTTCAATAGCGTGGTGAACAATGAGCAATCAACAATTACCCTGCTATCCAACCACAATGATGAGGTTAGCACAGCAATTGATAAGGCTGAACTACTTTCCCAGTGTTTCGCCTTAAACTCCACTTTGGACTCCACAAACCACTCCCTACCAAATTTCCCATTGCGGACTGAAGCCACACTTTACGACCTGACCATCACCCCATCTCATGTCCAGGACATCATAAAAAGCTACGGCACTGCCAAAGCATGTAGGCCTGATCTTATACCAGTAATAGTAATAAAGAAATACTCTGCTGAACTGGCCTCTGTCCTCTCCAAACTTTACAACAAATGCCTTGTCGAATCTTGCTTCACTGATAGCTGGAAAATTTCCTCTGTGGTACCAGTCTTCAAGAATTCTGGAGATAGAACTGACCCTCAGAATTATCGCGCCATCAGTCTCCTTCCGCTCTTTGCTAAAAGCTTTGAATCTTTAATCAATCTAACAATAGTTTGGGACTTCAAGCCTCTCCAACCACCGATTGCCATGGCTAATAACACCCTACCTGAGAGTTCATCATTCAAACTCCTTGGCCTAACCTTCACAGGTAACATGATTTGGAACACATACATTGAAGACATTGCCAAGGCTGCCGCAAAGAAGGTTGGCTCCCTCTACCGTGCTAGTGGACTCCTTACACCTGACATTATCCTGTATCTCTACAAAGCCACCATTCGCCCATGCATGGAGTATTGTTGCCACATCTGGGCTGGTGCATCATCTACTAGTCTCTCCCTCCTTGACAAAGTCCAAAAAAGAGTCGCCAACCTAATAGGTCCCTCACTGTCAGCTAAGCTCCAGCCCCTGTCCCATCGCCGCAATGTAGCATCCTTGTGTTTGTTTTACAAATACTTCAATGGATTATGCTCCGATGAGTGTGCTGCTCTGGTGCCCCCTCGACGTAAATTCACTAGACCAACTCGACATTCTACTAAATCTCATTCATTCACTGTGGAGGTCCCCAGATGCCGGAGAGCATTCTACTCAAATAGCTTCTTTCCTCGTGCTGCTGGCCTCTGGAACTCCCTCCCTGCCCCCTGTTTCCCCGACAGTACTGACATGCAGAAATTTAAAACTAATGTAAACAGACATCTCGCTGCTCAGATCCCAATTTAAGCTGAACCACCAATCCTTCCCCCCCTTTTCCTTTTTTCTCAGTAGCCCCTTACGTTTACAGTGGCGTCCTGCCTTGTTTGGGGTGAACCATGTAAAAAAAAAAAATTTAAAAAAAATGCTAAACTTCTTTCTGACCATCAGCTAGGTCTACTGCAGATATCCTAACAGTTATCTCCGAACGCATATACCATACACTGGACAAGGCAGGTGAAGCTAGGGAGGTAGCACTTCATATATCCAAAGCCTTTGACAAGGTATGGCATAAAGGCCTTCTCATAAAAATGAACTTATATGGTATTACTGGGCAAATATTTAATATAATTAGATCCATCCTAACCAAAAGAAAGATTCATGTTTTCCTCGATGGCCGTTCATCCAAACAACATGACATAAATGCAGGCGTACCCCTGGGATCGATTCTTGGACCTTTATTGTTCCTGATGACATTGTGTCTGAGATGGGTATATTTGCTGACAACACTATGCGCTACTTTTGTCATGTGAGTAAAACGGACGCGCACATATCCGAGACAATGGCTGAATCCTTAGAAAGTGACCTTCAGTCTGTAGTGGAATGGGTTCATAAATGGATGGTAACATTTAATGCTGCTAAGACAAAGCTACTTTCCTTCAACAACTACAAGAAATCTCTTCAACCATCGATTGCCATGGCAAATAACACCCTACTTAAGAGTCCACTGTTCAAACTTCACAGACTAACATTCACAGGTAACATGAATTTGAACAAATACATAGAAGACATTGCCAAGGTTGCTGCAAAGAAAGTGGGGTCCCTTTACCGTGCTAGAAAACTTCTCACACCTGATAGTATTCTATATCTCTACAAAGCCACCACCCACCCCTCCATGCATGGAGTATTGTTGTCACATCTGGGCAGGTGCACCATCCACTAGTCTCTCACTCTTAGACACAGTCTAAAACCGAGTATCTAATCTAATAGGTCCCTCATTATTAACCAAGCTCAAGCCTCTGTCCCATCGCCGCAATATTGCATCCTTGTCCTTGTTTTACTTACTTCAATGGAATGTGCTCCAATGAACTTGCTGCTCTGGTGCCCCCTAGATGTAAATACACTCGACCAACCCGACAATCAACTAAATCCCATCCATTCACGGAGAGCCTTCTACTCCAATAGCTTCTTTCCTCGTGCTGCCGGCCTTTGGAACTCCCTCCCTGCTCCCTGTTTCTCCGACTGTATCGATGTGCAGAAATTTAAAACTAATGTGAACAAGCTCCTCGCTGCACAACTCCCAATTTAGGATGAGTCCCCAAAAAGCTTTCACCCTGATTCTCAGTAGCCCCTTACGTCTACAGTGCCAACTTGTCTTGTCTGGGGGTAAACTAAGTTAAAAAAAAATAATAAATAAAAAATAGATGCGTCGGTCGTCCCTTGCTTTCTTGATCTGGAAGGGAGACTTTGCGTTTTGGATGTTACCAAAGGCATTTCGACTTATCAGGGTTTATAGGCCCTATGTATATTCTGAGCTTGTTTTATTTTTTCAATGAATAAGGTAGTTCATAAATACTTCTCAAACGGTTACCTTAGCCGGAGACTGGAACGCGATCCTGAATCCCGAATTCCGATTTAGATTACAGAGGGAATCCTAATAGGGGTACTAACCTTGATCGGGATACCATAGCATTTCGAGATGTTATCAATAAGTTTGATTTTAGATAAATTCCGAAATGACAAGCCCCGTGATAGAGTATAGACTTGGACTGGTAGACGTAGCTCATTTTGGTGCAACTTTTGGGTTATATTGACCAGTTATTAATTAGGAGAGTCGATGTAGGATTATAAGAGTGTCCAAGTTTTCATAATATAGTTTACGCGAATGTCAAATTAAATAGTCTAGAACAGAGGTCTTCAAAGTGGGGGTCGCAACCCCCAGGGGAGTCGCGTAACCATAGAAAGGGGGTCGCCAAAATTATAACTATGGAATTTTTTAAATATTATTCAAACTTATTTTTTATTTATAAACAATTTTGGTGGGTCACGAAAAATTTTTTTTTCCAAAAAGGGGTCGCGACAAAAAAAGGTTGAAGAGCACTGGTCTAGAACGGCTAGTTACTAGAAACTCAGCACATAGTTGTTTGAAGTGAAAAGCTACTGAGAACAGCTATTACTAATTTTACAGTGGGAACTAGTGGGTGCCGTAATTAGGAATAAGTCGTGGGGTCATCTTCAGAAATCCATTAGGTCCTATTCTGCAGACGACTCAATTTAGATTCTAAAGTAGAAAAAAAGCAATGCTAGAGTCTAGATTAGGGTTAGGGTTAGGGTTAGCAATTGCAGCAGGGGATAGCTCTAATGTTATGATAATTACACAAAGACTGTCCCCTTTGACTATGAAAGATAACCAAGCTTTAATAACTAGTGCTAGGTTAAAACAGGATGTCTCTGAAAGCAACAAATATGGCCGCTGAACTGCATGCAAAGGTGCGACGTCGTGCTTCTGATCGATACATCGCTCATGTCCCATTGTCAGATGGACGTCTTGTAACCACAAACAAAGGTATTTTGAAGGTGTTTCGTTCTTATTTTTAGGAGCTTTTCACCAGGGAGCCCGGTTTATCCTTAGCACATTTTGATGCCTATTTAGCTGATGTTGCTCGTCTTTGGGGCAACCAAAGTGGCTGGGTGCAAAGGTTGCATAAAAGATAGCTAGGTAGGATAGTCATGGTGTGCATTCTTTTTGTGAATGGAGTATGAATGTTAAGTATAAATGAGATATTTTGGTGAATGACGGTCATAAATGAAACTATCTAAGTTAGATTAGTCAGCGACATTTTGTATTGACCTGCTTCTCTCTTCCTCCCCCTTTTTGGCCTTGTGCCACATTTACTATTTTATTTGCTGTTGTAAATATTTTAGGAATATTTGTAGCTCAACTGGTCAAACAGTTGAGGACTGACTACTAAATTGAATATGGTGCTGTGAACAGGATCCATGGATCCTGAAGATTGGGAATATTAGTTTGTCAAGGCAGGGATCTCTGCCAGTTCGAACAAAAACCTATGCTGTCACATGTGCAAGTGAGAAGCTGACAAAGGAGAACCTACAAATGATGGATCAGGCCATGTTAAAAGAGTTAGAGGTCAAATCGATGGGAGAAGCCCTATCCATCCTTAAACAAGCTAAGGAGCTCTCCACCCAGGCAATCTATGCTAATGCACCAGCAGCCAAACTGCCTCAGCTCCATCTCGAACAATTCAGAAATTTTTTTTTCATTTTACTTCAGTGTAAAGTCTTAGAAATTAAGGGGCCCCTTCCTGAGACTAACACTTGATCTCTATATGAGATAAATAGAAATTCGAATATTCCATTAAAGTTCTCCTTTATCTCTTAACCCTTGAGTTCGTAAAGAAGTGAAGAACACTAATTTTTATATCCATAATTAACCAGTTAACTATGTTATAGTGTATCTTTCTTGTGGTCTCTTGGTCTTACCGGATTCCAGGACAAGAATTCATCTGGTGCCAAACCTGTCCATCATGGGTGGCCCTGTCAGGAAACAGAGTTCAAGACTGACACTACCACATTGCCACCACTCCTACCACAGTGAAGAAGGGTTGGACTTTAGGGGGTGAAGATTGCAGATTTTTATCTTTGACACTGAGAGCAGCAAGGTCCAGTGGTTGCATACGAAGTCGAGGAAGGTTTGGCCCATAATACACAAAGAAATGACAGTAACACATACAAAGAAGCATCATTGTTATCCTCACTCCATGGATGTGTGGTTCCGCGCCAGACACATACTTGCTTGCCATAAGCAGAGGCAAAGTCGATCAGAGGACGACAGGCCTTGATGTTGACACCTTCCGGATGTTCATCAGAGCCCTGTTAGCTGGGTAGATCTGACACTATCACATTGCCATTGGAGGTAATGCCTGGGAAGATGGCCTCTTGAGAATGCAACAGGAAAGATACTATACTCCGATTCTTGGCCAAGGGTTGGATTAAAACGTAATTGCGATCTAGCTGCATCCCCACGAGGAGCGGATATGTCACGAAGTTGAGCTTAATGTGGAGTGTGGCCATTTCTGAACGCCACAAGGGCTTTCATGCCTGGTAACAATTCATCATCATCATCATCATCATCATCATCATCATCATCATCATCATCATCATCATCGGTTTAACGTCCGTTTTACACGATGGCATGTGTTGGACGGCTTTTAGAAATTGACTTCCAAACTCATCTTTGATCAGGTTTCTTTAAAAGTCATTTCCTTAATTGAGGCCAGATTTTTATAGGGCGGATGCTCTTCCTGATGCCAACCAAGTGAGGTGATGGAGACCGGTGTTTTTATCAAGACACCATCTCTAGGTGATTGCCCACCAAGGTCAAAGAGCGCTTAATCTGCCCTAATACCTTACTTATAAAAATTGCTTGATTAGACTCATTGGCATTTCCCGGTGTGGCTGCGTCAGGCAACAGGGGATAAACCAATCCTCTCTCTCCTTTCTGAAGAGGTAATGCCTTGGAGGATGGCCTCATAAGAACTGAAGAGAACAAATACGATATTCTACTCCTAAGTTAAAGGTTGGAAAAAAATGTAATTGTGATTTAGCTGTGTCCCAAATGGGATTAGATATGACACAGGATTCAGCTTCATGCGGAGAAGACGTTCGTGGCCAGTAACAATCTATATATTACTAAAACTCTGTGCTTAAAAGAATGACAACAGACACTGATGTATGAAAATATAATGATATATCTTTATTGTCGGCGGCAGTGAACGAGTGGGGTTAGTGAGGAAGGAGAATGCAGGTATTGGATCTACAGTGTTAGTTAAAGTATAATAAAGTATATTATATAAAGAAAACATATATCCCAGTGTTGTATTTCTGCTATGCTTAAAAGAATGATAACAAACACTGATGTATGAAAATATAATCATATATCCTTATTGTTGGTGGCAGTGAACACGTGGGGGTTAGTGAGGAAGGAGAATGCAGGTATTGGATCCACAGTGTTAGTTAAGTTATAATAAAGTATATTTTATAAAGAACAAAACATATATCCCAGTGTTGTATTTCTGCTATGCTTAAAAGAATGATAACAAACACTGATGTATGAAAATATAATGATATATCTTTATTGTAGGCGGCAGTGAACGAGTGGGGTTAGTGAGGAAGGAGAATGCAGGTATTGGATCTACAGTGTTAGTTAAGGTATAATAAAGTATATTTTATAAAGAACAAAACATATATCCCAGTGTTGTATTTCTGCTATGCTTAAAAGAATGATAACAAACACTGATGTATGAAAATATAATGATATATCTTTATTGTAGGCGGCAGTGAACGAGTGGGGTTAGTGAGGAAGGAGAATGCAGGTATTGGATCTACAGTGTTAGTTAAGGTATAATAAAGTATATTTTATAAAGAACAAAACATATATCCCAGTGTTGTATTTCTGCTATGCTTAAAAGAATGATAACAAACACTGATGTATAAAAATATAATGATATATCTTTATTGTAGGCGGCAGTGAACGAGTGGGGTTAGTGAGGAAGGAGAATGCAGGTATTGGATCCACAGTGTTAGTTAAGGTATAATAAAGTATATTTTATAAAGAAAACATGTATACCAGTGTTGTATTTCTGCTATGCTCAAAAGAATGACGACAAACACTGATGTATGAAAATATAATGATATACCTTTATTGTTGGTGGCGGTGAGGAAGAAGGCTGCACAGGAATTGACAGAGTGGTCTTTCTCCGGCCCAAATCGCCAATCAACTAACGATATCAATTTCGGATTGTTACTATATAACAATTTGTGACCATCCCACCTCTACCTGCAAACGCCCACTGTGGGACTTTGCTGTCAATGTATCCACGACCCCAGGACATTCTATTCAGTGATGGAATGTTTCCTTCTGCCGTGAACTTTTTGTAGGTAGTTCCAATCAACAATTATTTTATTTTTGACAATCCACCATATTTGTTTTCCCAGCCAAGTGGCCCGATTTCAACCAGCGATTATTTTATTTTTGACAATCAATCATGTTATGTTGTTTTCTTCCAGCCGGTGCGTGTCCATACCAAGTGCATCTACTCCTATCTAATGACCTTTTCAGTACACCCGGCCTGGATATTTCACAATGGATTACTGTACCTTCATTAACGTATCAAAGCTTTCACATGTTTAAGGTCTAGCATAGAAAATCAACTCCCCTTGTACTGGCCTTGCAAGCATGATAAATAGATGGGCATATAAGTAATGAACATATCAATGTATCTACCGTCTTTCCAAGTTTAATGACAGTTTTTCTGCATTCAATTGTTTATTATATCTTTATTGTCAGTGACGGTGAATGAGTGCAGGTTAGTGAGGAAGGCGGAGGACGCACAGGAATTTGATGTGGTGGTTTTCTCCAACTCGATTGCCAGTCGACTATCTCATTTTTTGTGTTGATAGTGTATTGCGACATCCATGCATCCACCTGCAAACGCCTGTTGTAGGATTTTGCCTTCGCTGTCAATGTAGCCATGCCTCTAGAATGTTTATTTAGCGACGGGGCATTGCTGGCTGCAGCTAACCTTTGAAGGTGGTTTCAATCAACAATTATTTAAGTTCTGACAATTCACTATGTTGTTTTCTTCTGGCCAGGTGCGTGTCTGTGTCAAGTATGTTTATTCCTTTTCTGTACACTGATTTTCCTTAATGATACCACAACTGTCTATAGCATCACTTTGAAGAGCATTGGTGATGAAGACATTGCTCATTTACTCTCTTCTGATCTCGAACACATGGTGATATGGAGATAAAAAAGTGGTTTGTTACTTTTAATGTCTTTAAAATCAGCGCTTAGATTCTTGTTTTTCTGAACGGCTCCCTCCTTGAGGAAGCCCTTTGTTTTAGTAAGCTCCTAGGACTGACTTTCACCCCAGATCTAGAATGGAAGACATATATCGAATCTGTTGTTAAGGTTGCTGGAAAAATGGTTGGATCATTCCGCCGCTCCAGAACGTACCTGAACCTGACTCCTGATGCAATCCTTGACCTTTATAAGAGTTCGATACTTCCTAAGATGGGGAGGTACTGCTGCCACATCTGGGGAGGTGCCACTCAGAGAACACTTTCTTGCCCTGATAGAGTACAACATCGACTAGGTAATCTAGTGGGAGATGATTTCTTCCGTTCTCTACAACTCCTTTCTTACAGAAGAGACATTTCTAGTCTCTCTCTACTCTATCGTTATTTCCATGGCTGGTTCTTCCTCATAAGACATTCACAGCAAGAACACGTCTTATTACCACAACTGCAAAGAACTTTCCTTTCTTCATTTTCAATCCTCTCGTAGTATTCATCATAATTCAACCGTCAAATCTATCCATCTCATTAATCCTTATCCTCGAGTGGCTTTTAGCCTTGATGAATGGGGACTCATCAAAAATAAATTTTAAATAAGGAGGAAACAAATTTAATCAGGGTGCGTATTTTATTTTCGTTTCGGCTAATTAGAACAATTAAAACGCCTTTTTTGTTTTTAACATACTTAAATCCCAGAACTAATGAATATTTTAGCATTTGTGTTATTAAAGTATATAAGGTAACAATTATGAGCACTTTAATAATTGAGTTTCTTGAATTATTATTAATTATTAAAAAGTCCATGAAGACAGAAGAAAACACAATCCTATCATAGTAGTCATCATAATTCAACTGTCAATCTATCCATCTCATTAATCCTTATCCTTGAGTGTTTTTTAGCCTTAATAAATAGTGAAGACTCAATTAAAAAAAAACAAAAAAAACTTTATGTGATGATCTCATAAATGGATGACGTCACAAAGATATTACATCACATAAAAATGAAGTCATCAATTAAAACAAAAGACCACAGATGACCTGCGAGCTGAAAGGTCATCTATTTGGTTAGTGACTGTATATATGTATATACTAGACGACTCATCTAGACATGTAACTTCTTGGCCTTTTGGCTGGGATCCAAGTGTGGTATCTGTTCCGATGGATACTACACCCCATAGACAGTTATCGTCTTGGCCTTCGGGGCTTAATTCACGCCGGTCTATGGGTTTGTCCTGTGCAGTTTTGAGAAGCGGTTAGTTTATTGCTAATCGCCTGAGGCGCCCCTACCGGGGAATGCCGACTGAGCTGCCCAGGCAATTTTTAAAGGTCATAAGTGCTCTTCCTCTAGGGTGCTGACTTACCTGATCCCACTTTCCGACCTTGTGTCACATTTTACTGCTGTAGGAGATAGATAAATACCTTGTACAGTCTAGTACACTACCTAAAGTCTGTGTAGCTTGTTTGCGATTTGGTTGTGGTTCATTGACAACCGCATCTACCCAGGGAAGATGGTGAGAAGTGATGCTGACATCATGCCTGAAATCAAACAGTGAATCATGCTTGGATGGACAGGCTTTTCCAAAGTAGACAACATCATGAAGAGTTGAAAGTCGACGATGAACATTAAGCAAAAAGTGTTCAATGAATACATCATACCTGTCATGACATATGGTAGCGAAACATGGGCACTTAATAATGCAGCGATAGAAAAGCTAAGAATGGCATAATACACAATGGAATGCTGTTTTCTGGGTCAGCTCTCATTTTAGGTGGGTGGTATGTGGACATTTTCAATCCTCTCATAATATTCATCATCATTCAACTGTCAAATCTATCCATATCATTGACTCTTATCCTCGACTGGCTTTTAGCCTTGATAAATGGTGGCTCATTAGAAAAAAACGAAAGAAAAATGTCTCTAAATTAATAACTTATCCTTGTTTTTCTTTCGGTCGTTACATACACTACAGAACGTATGTTATCATTTGAACAAAGTTTATTTCATATGAGATTTTCCAATCATTACCTAGATCATACATATATTTTAAAATAAAAAGCATATTTCTGAAAAGCCATTTTCACCTAACAACTTAAATAAAATTAGGTATGTTCAACAAATATGCCACAAAACCCCTAGTCACAGTGAAAGGCGAAAATGTCGAGGAAGTCGACAACCACAGCTACCTAGGGAAGATGGTGAGAAGTGACGCTGATATCATGTCTGAAATCAAACGGCGAATTGCGCTTGGATGGACAGCCTTTTCCAAAGTAGACACCATCATGAACAGTAGAAAGTCCGCGATGAACGTTAAGTAGCAGAAAGTGTTCAATCATACCTGTTATGACGTATGGTAGCGAAACATGTTCACTTAATAATGCAGCGATAGAAAAGCTCAGAGTGGCACAATGCAAAATGGAACGTATTATGCTGGGCAACAGTTTACATGATAGAAAAAGAAACACCTGGATCAGACAGCAAACTGGAGTAAGTGTCATCATCATCACCATACGAATGGCAAAACATAGATGAGCAGGTAACCTTTCGAGATGTACAGACAACAGGTGGACATATAGAGCGACAGAATGGACCCCGAGGCAATGGAAAAGACCTAGAGGAAGTCCAAAAACACGGTAGAGAGACGACCTCGACAGTCAACTAGGTCCTACTTGGCCACGCCTAGCCAGGGATAAAACAAGGTGGCAAGAAATGATTGAAGGGGTTCCTCCATCAGAATTGAAATAAAAATACCCTGATGATGCTGATGATGATGTGGTGTGTTTGTTTGTCTCCGTGCATAATGTATGCCGTCACAAAGGGATGTCGTCACAACGGGATGACGTCATCCACTAAAACAGGTTGAAGACATTGGGAAGAGATCCTTTATGACGTAATAAATGTTAAAGTGTCAAAAGGTTCACTTAATGTTAATCATTAAAACAGCGAACATAGACGACCCATAACCCGGGGTCGTCTATTTGAACAGTACTAATATATATATATATATATATATATATATATATATATATATATATATATATATATATATATACTCTAGCTGAACTGTCTAGACATGAAGGGTCTAGTTACCTATAATAATTGCCTGATTAAACCCGGCGGCATTTCACGGCATGAGCGCTTCAGTTGACAGAAGCTAAACCCGTCCTCTCTCCTTTCGGGGGAGGTAATGCCTGGGAGAATGTCCTGAACAGATATCACACTTTGATCCGGTCCGATGTCCGGATAAAAATGTAATTACTTGAAGGAGGTTCTTGTTAATGTTCTAATGAGATAATTTATTAAAGATCGACCAACTTTCATGAGATATTTATAGTTGAGATAAAGATGTCATAATCTAGAATAGTTGTTAGAACTGAAGTTTTCATGTTATGAAATTCATATTGACAAGTCAAAAGTCACCATGTTTGCTTTCTTTTCCTGTCGAATATGTCAACTTTATTGTTTCGTTTTTAATGCTTTTTTTTTAAAAATATCAACGTCAATATGAAACTTTTGTTTATACAAAAGTTATAGATGGATGCAGCTTCAAAAAATGTTATTTTTATTTTATTTATTAATTATTATTTTTTTGTGTGTGACTGGTATCGTGAATAACAAAACAGACATCGCCCAATTAAATAGACTAAGAGAGTACGTCCTTTTACGCCCCCCCCCTTCCTCCCTATCCCCCCCTCTCTCTCTCTCTTTCTCTCTCTCTCTCTCTCTCTCTCTCTCTCTGGGTCAGAAGGCATATTGATATATGTATGAGAAAACTATTCGACTTGGAGAGGTCGGTCACCTTTTTTTTTGTTTGTTTATTTGTTTTACTTATTTTTACAGTAACTCAAAGATTTTTGGGTTTTTTTTTTTTACTGTGACGATTTTATTATCTTTTTTTTTAAGTTGTGTATTTTTTGTATTCGAATTTTTTTTTCTTTATACACTTTTTGTTTTAGAAGATTATTATTTTTTTTTTATTTGTGTATTCGATTTTTTAACACGTTTTTATAAGTTTGTTCTCAGAAACCGAACAAAAAAAGACTACGCCAAAAAATAAAAAATAAAATAAATTAAAAAAAAAAAAAATAACTAAAAAAATAACATTTGGTTTTCTCTCTCTCTTTTTTTTTTTCTCTTCAAGCCTGAATGTCACGCCTCTTACATGCCGGATCCAGGTTTTGAGGAAAACATCAACTACAACCTAATGTTCGAAAACTGTTGGTTTAAAAAATCACTTACGTTCGGGGGTATTCTTAATGGACACCTTGGTCATTCTGATGACAATGTTAATATTAGCGACAACAACAGTGACACTTGCCTGGTCAAGTCCGAAGAAATGTTGTCATACGGTATGTATATAAAAAAAATGTTATGCATTAAACTATGACGAAGAAAACAACACCCCAATAATACTAGAAATTATTTTAAAAATAATAATCATTGACAACACGCACTGGCTATAATTTCAATTTCATTATAAGCCCCGAGTTCGGGAGTTCCTTACGTAACTTACTTGTGTTGTGTTGCTAGTATACTTGTGTCCCATCGTGGCAAGATGTGAAACATGACCGGAGGGTGGTGAAAAGCCAGACCCCCCCGGAGAGGGACACTCTGGTCGAATACAAAAATAGTCGAGAACAGAACCGTCGGCATTTCCCCGGTAGGAACGCCGCAGGCGACAGACAACTACCCCACCCACCCCTGAAAAAGAAGAGGTAATACCTGGGAGGATGCACCTCCTAGGGCCGACTCGAACCGTACCTCATCTCGACAAAGGGGAGCCTGGTGCTGTCAGCTCAGTCACTGGTCCCGTCGAAATGATTGCCGAGAATGGAAACCCTCGATTTATATGAAATAATCCGTTGCCAGAAACAGCTGCTTTGTGTACTTAGGTTAAGTCATTGCGTGTTGACTGATATTACTTACCGCTGTATCAATAAAACTCGTGTGTATGTGTTTCTCGTCGATACGTGACTTTCATAAATACAGATTGAAAAATAAAATATGAGAAAACTAGAGCGATTTAAAAAAAAAAATCCTATTAAAGTAAAAAAAAATAAAAAAATGTAAACATAACTATTTGAATTATTTTTCGCTAGACCCCCCCCCCCCTCCCCTTACACACACCGGGTAATATGTCCTCATCTGGGCAATGCCGGCTAAATACAACCAGTTTTTTTTTTTTATAAATTTATTTTCATTGTTGACTAAAAATACGCCTTTAAAAATTATTTGAATTTAATTAAATGCTTATCTTATTTGACTGTTATTTTTTGTTTTTATTTTTCTATTAAGTTGAAATTGATGATAAAAATGGTATATATATATATATATATATATATATATATATATATATATATATATATATATATATATAATTGTCTAATGTCTAATTGTGGAAATAAGTGTGCGTGCATATATATTATATATATTATATAAATTTGTATTTTATTTATTATAATCATTTTTATTTTCTATTTCTGTGTATTGTATCAGCATATATGATAATAATAATGTATTACGTCCCTATTTACTTGATCCCAACGAGGGCAGAGTTAGACACAAGGTCGGTTTTTTAATATGGGTGGGTGGGTGGAGGGCTAGATCCCTAAAAAAAAAAAACTAGAACTCTGGATTGAGACAAAAAAAAAAAAACAATTACCTCAGTCTAGAAGGATTTCTTCTTCATTGATCGAGGACACACACAAAAAGATGAAGAGCTGTGTCATCAGAAGAACAGCTACTACACTTTGCTCCTAGCCCAAAAAAGGACACAGGAATGAAGTTAATAATGTTATTACCTAAATGTTAAACAAGTATTTTAAAATATAAAACGCGTGTTTGTTTTTTTTTGGGGGGGGGGGGGTTACATTTCACTTAGATAATTACTTACTCAAACTGGGTTATGAGTTGTTGTTTAGTAGTAGTAGTATGAGGTTCATTTATTTATTTATTTTTTTTTTTTTCATTTTAATTTATTAATTAATCATGATACACGCATACGGCGTACGCACACATTTCGTGTTACGCCTGTAGGCAATCAATTGACACGCACTGACGCGTAGTGTGATCGTGCAGTGCACACATAGTGCTACATTTGCGGATTCGGCCAGTAGTCATGTGACTCAAAATGCTGAATATATTTCCTCTTCCCCTCCCACACTCCAGAGACATCAACACGGGACAGAGTAGGCACACACAAGCAAGCTGAGCAGTAACAACTGACCATCTAAGTGACCAAAACACGACTGTCAGTCTAGCCAATTTTTAGCTAAAAACCGGACTCGCCAACCGGCCACGTGTACTAGCACAGATGCCATATGTATTCTTACAACTCCAAACACACCGAACTTTCGTTCGGTAAGCACGTTAACTTGATCAGCTGATTTTTTTTTCTCTCTCTTTCTCTCTCTCTATTCTTACCATGGGGTTAGGGTTGGCCAACGCCTACTTTATAGCAATCTCGTTCAACATTGAGCGATTCAAAATAAGCGATATCTACCTAATATTTTAACCCAGTCTATAAGCACATAGACTTATCAACTTATTGGCGTGTTGTGCAACTTTATTCGTTTTTTTTTTTTCTTGGTAAAATTGATTTTTTTTTTTTTTTTTTTTTTTAGAGAACAAAATTGTCTATCTATGTTTCCATGCGATCTACTTAATTTTCACCCTTGTATTTCTAATCTTTATTATTGCCATATATATATATATATATATATATATATATATATATATATATATGGCACAATAGTTACATTTTTACCATTTAAAATATCAGTAATTGATTACTACATATATTATCACATTTTATTTACAACAATGTGGAGTATGTTTTATAAAGAAAATGTCGAGATGAAAAGTAACTTAAAAAAAACATTTTTATTTTACAGATAAGAATGAAAATATTACAATTCTGACGGATTTTATTTTACTTTTCTTATGGTGTTACGGAAACGATTTTAAAATCAACTAAACGTCTCATTATTACACGACGAATCTGTATTCATGGTCAGGTCACTTTAATGTTGAGTCATAAATATGTGCTATAATAAATATATATATATATATATATATATATATATATATATATATATATATATCAACATTGCTATGCCGTGACGAAATATTCTCTTTATAAAAACATATTTATAAGCCATTTTTATCAATTATAAATAAATTTGAATGCTTTTTAAGGAGTTCGCAAATCCTAGTATGGAAAAACCTTGCCACAAGAAGTAATAATCATATTCCGTTCTATTCTTGCATTTATAACGTGCCCATCTAAGTGTTATATTTTTTATGAAGATAATATGCAACACATTTTATTTTGTATTATATGTTAATTTTTTTCATCTGCACAAAAACGTGCCACCCCCATATCAATTTTTGGTTCTCTAAAAAAAAAAAAAAATTCTGTGAAGTGTACAGTAGTAATCTATATCGCCCTCAAAGACAGCAAATGCAAAAAATTATAATTTTTATTTAATGCCTGTAAAAGAAGAAGAAAAATCATTATAGTGTCAGATATGAAAAAAGAAAAAAAAATACCATATCGCTTTTCGTGCCCGTTTATCGTGACATAGACATTTTTTTTCTCTAGTTCTTCAAGAATGTCCTGATATAACTTTCTGCCCATCTTTTTTAAAGTATGCATGCGATGTAAAAATATATGATATATAATGATATATTAATATTTCTAGACTAATTGTAACGGGTTATTTACATTGTTTTGTGCGATTATATAGAATTTGGACTTGATATCTTCTTGCATTTGTAGAATTGTTTGTCTTGTATCAAATATTGATATACTTTGGACTCTAACTTGATTGTAAATGCGAATCTAATCATATATATATAATTAGTGTTAAAATATACTTATGGAAAGTGGGCGACACAGAAACGTATGTGTTTCATGCCACCGAATGAATTCATCAGGCTAATATATATATGTAACAATTTGGAATAAAACCATCAACAGAATATATATATATATATATATACATATGTATGTATGTATGTATTCTTTGATGATTGTTTAAAGTTGGCTAATTTACGGCCCTTTTCTTAAAAGATGCGTACCATTGGGTAATTTTAATTTTATGTATTTTTTTTGGCCAGGCTTGTACCGTACCGTACCGTAAATGGAAAAGTAAGAATTTGTCTGCACACACCAAAAAAAAAAAAAAACTTACAATGTGTAGCTTAGATCCAGGGAAGAAATAAATTGAAAAAAGAACGCTTACTTTACTAATAAAAAAAAAAAAATGTAATAACGTGAAAATATGTTCTCTTAAACCGTTTGCACGAAGTCTCAGAAATTGCAAAAGAAAATAAATAAAATAAGAATTAAACTGCAATAGAAACGGGCAGCTGCAATTATTATTATTATTCATTTTTTTTTTTTTTTTCATATTTGTATTTTTTTTGTTCGCGGATGAAATTCGATACTGATTCGTTGGTTACGATATTTCTTTTTATGATTGATAACTTAAGATACTTGGAATTACTGTATTTCAGAAATTCGGTAAAGATTTATGGAGATGATTTAGGATCGCGTTTCATTCTTCATTGTCAGACAAACACGAAACAATTACATTTTTAAAAAAAACCCCAAAAACTCGTGGATGCAGGCTCATTATTCATCATAATCTTACTTACAATTCGCGTTTTAACTTTATAAAATTACCCCTGTTTAATTTGTTTTGCTGGTTGCCTTCATTAAAAGTTATTTATATAAATTTATTTATGTACTACCCAATAAAATAAAATAGCTGCTGACATCGACAGCTAAAGTTTTTTTGCTACGTAAGTAGCAAAAAAAAAAAAAAAAAAATCGCGTTAATTTGTATGTTGTGACTTTTTTTTATGGACATAACGAATAGATAATTCGTGAAAAGTAACATATCGATAAAAACATCGGCGTATTATGTTTTTTTTTTTGTTTTTAATTAAATATTTACAAAAAAAAACTTTTTAAAAGACTATTCTATAGGGTTATTTTATTTATTTTTTTTGTGTGGTGAACATACAATACTATGCGCTTCCCTGGGTCAGCGATCAGCTGGCGTATGCGTGTGTACCCGTACCGGGACACAGAAATGTGCCTCCTCCATCCTTCGTTTAAAGCAGGCATTTAGTAGTAAAAGAAAAAGAAAGAAAGAAACAACTCTGGTATAACACCTGCGGCGGCGACGACTGTTGCTTCCAATGATGTAGACATGATTTTTTTTTTTTTAGGTGTGGGGGGGGGGAGAATGGCAGACGTTTAGAGAGTGGATTTAGTGCCGTGCAAAGACTTTCATCACTTAAAAAAGCGTCACGCACAGGCAGAGCTTGAAAACTTTTATTAACCAAGCACTGGCAACGCTTGGACACGGGTTTGCAGCCATCGCGTATTGCAACAAAGCAGCAGACACCTTGCGTATCATATGTAATGAACGCGTGTGATATATTTGTAGTACCACGGTTTTGCTCAGTGGCGTTGTTACTGCTTTTGCGCACTGTGTCGCCAATGTTTATCAACTGGTATGGTCTATAATACGTATAAGTGTATATCTACACACTTCTTCTCCCCCCCCCTAACGTCTAGTATGAAGATGCCTGCAATGTAATTGCGCATATCTTGTTCTTGTGTATGTATGCGCCTGTTCAGTGGTACTGTTTGCTTGTCCTGTTTGTGCATTCGGTATTATATATATATATATATATATATATATATATATATATATATATATATATATATATATATTATACAATCACTCCCGTTTCCAAACCGGTTACCCTCATCCCCACGTGTGAGGATTATTAAGGTTAACTACC
>OY744550.1:54341178-54346178 GCA_963556195.1 Sepiola atlantica
TAATCGTAAAACCTATTAATAATAATAACCATTACGAAACAAACGGATCATATTAAAATCAGAAGAAAAACAATCAATCAACACTTTGAGTCATCTTTGAAAAAAAAATCTTTATTTTTTAATTTTTTTTTATTTACAATCAGTCGATCAAACCCTGCGATTTCGATTTTATTATAGATTTTAAAGAAAATTTAATTAGGTTAACTATTTTTGTTTATATTAAATGTTTAAAGTTTATTATTGTTAACATTTATACCAGCTGATCATTTTGTTCACTATATATATATATATATATATATATATATATATATGGATTATGTGTGTGTTTAAGGGTTATTCGTATTACATTTCTGTACATGCGGCCAATCTATTACTAATAAGTGTAAACTTATATATGTATGCAATGTGCATTATGTAATATATACCATGCATGTGATATTTAATATATTCAATGGGTGTGATATGCATGCATATATATATATATATATATATATATATATATATATATATATATATATATATATACTAGTGGTGTTATGTGCATATATATATATATACTAGTGGTGTTATGTGCATTTATATATATATATATATATATATATATATATATATATATATATATACTATGCCTGTGATGTGCATATATATATATATACTATGCTTGTGATGTGCATATATATATATATATATACTATGCCTGTGATGTGCATATATATTATATACTATTGCCTTGCATGTGATATGTATATGTTATGCATATACTATGTACGTGTATGTAACATGTATATACTACGTATGTGATATAATAATTATGTGTCCTAATGTGTAACATGTATGCACATGTACTATATGTGCACATGCATAGTGTACACTATACATGTAGCATACTCTATACGTGTGTGTAACTGTTTTTACTATATATATATGTATGTATAAATATCATATATATATATATATATATATATATATATATATATATATATATATGATATATAAGCAATAACATGAAAAATAAACCTTTAGGAATCTGAACAAACTCAAATCATCACAGCAGGTCTTTCATAAATAGTTCGATGTCTGTTCAGATATAGCTTTATAGCAACTTCTATTTTTTAATGATTTATTATTGTTATATGTATTATGTGGACTTCGATTTCTTTTGATCTTGTGCAACATAGCAGAAAATAAATGTGGAGAAATTTTATGTTCTCTTTCAAAGAAAACTTGAAGCGCATGTGATTTTTTTTTTTTTTTTTTTTGATCTTTTTTTTATTTATTTTTTTATATTATTTTATTCAAACGATAAAGATCGTTATCCAACTCTGGTTGACGGATTAACTTGATGGATTAAATCAATCAAGTTACACCCCTAAGTAAGTACGTACATAGTTGAACTGCTATTCATTTAGTAGCAGAACCAGTAGTAGTAACTACATTTTTTACTGATGAAATTCTTTACGCACTAATACTAAAATAGACCAGAAGGCTGCGTCTTCTTTTCTTTTTTTCTTCTTCTTTTTCTTTCTTTTTTTTTCTTTTTTTTCGTTTTTTTTTTTAAATAACCGAATTTGATTCTCCGTTTTTTTTTTCTTTTCTTTTTTTATTACTGTTGCTCGCTTTAGCAAGTTTACTGAATTGTCTTAATTTATTATTAGTAAGATTATAATTAATTACAATTAATCTAACTATAATCTATATAGATTTTTTTAAAGTGCTATTCGTGTTAATGTGTGATGACTGTTCGGTGTTATTATTAATTGGTAAATTGGTACTTGTTTTTAATTTTTTTTTTTTTTTTTTTTTTTACATAGCAATCGTTTTTATTATTATGCGTTATATTCTTGCTGTTAGTGTTGTCGCTATTATTTTGTTTATTATGATTTATTTTTTTCAACTAGGTCTGCAGCAAGGACAAATGTAGTGTCGGGTGGGGCGGGGAGCTCATCCTGAGTGATCTTGTTCTTAATATACGTATACGACCGACGGAACTATATATAGCAATGTATTCGGAGTGGCCAATTCAGACAGCCTGCAGCTTGGAGCCGACATCACTTCGCATTGCGCAAAAAAAAAAAAAAACGGATTCTGGTAGTAGACTAGTAGTAGTAGTAGTAGTAGTAGAATAACTCTATTCGACCTATGTAGGTCCAATCTAAAACTTATATATAATAATACTGAAAGACTAGTATCATGTGTGTGGGATGGGGCAGTAAATAGGGGGCTCGATAAAAGCTGTCACACCTTCGGACTGGAATCAAAGTATAAAGTAAATGTGGTATTGCGGTGTGACTGGTAACGTTAAAGGACCAATACTTATACGAAATTGGTCATGTAGCTGCTACAAATGCGCTAAGAGTAGTTTAGACGGCGGAAGACCACAGAACCCCCCCCCCACACTTTTTGCGAATGGAATATATTTTTAATTTTATTTTCAAATAAGTAATTCAAAGTGTCTATCTTCGATCAGAGGAGCAGATAAAAATCCTCCTAGACTTAGGCAGTTTTTATTTGAGTTCCAAATACAAAATAATTCCCCTTTTGGGGAGGCAGAGGGGGTGACCCCCCCCCCCCCACACACACACACACACACACACACACACACACACCTTCCTCTTAAAACCGATGTTGTTTAACTTTTCCCTCAAGGGGAGAGAGCAAGTAGATAGGGGCTAACAGTAGTGTGCATATTTCTATAAGTAATAACTGCAAACTAGCGTGTGTTTCTTGTTCTTTTTTCGTAGTGGTAGGTGTTGTTTTTTTTTTATTCCTTATGAATTTACGAAGACTTTGAAAAAAAATCTGTATACATCGTGTTCAATTTTGCTGTTCCTACTGTCATTCTCCCACGCGCATAGTATACACACACGCTATATATATATATATATATATATATATATATATATATATATATATATATATATATATATATATATATATTATTATTATTATTATTATTAATAATTTTATATATATTATTATTATTATTATTAATAATTTTATATATATTATTATTATTATTATTAATAATTTTATATATATATATTATTATTATTATTAATAATTTTATATATATATATATTATTATTATTATTAATTTTATATATATATATATTATTATTATTATTAATTTTATATATATATATATTATTATTATTATTAATTTTATATATATATATATTATTATTATTATTAATTTTATATATATATATATTATTATTATTATTAATTTTATATATATATATATATATATATATATATATATATATATAATCTCCACGTCATGAAGGCTTATTTTGCCTTGTCATACTCCTGCTGGATCATCTGTTTGTTGATGAGAGAAAAATCTACGCGTGTGTGCATTTTCGAAATAACTCTGGTGTGTCGTAGTAGTACGGCCACGTTGAAAGATAGTGAGCAACACCCACCAGTCTTACAGCACAACGACTACTACTAATAGACTTGGTACTACTAAAAAAAAAAAAAAACACCTTCTGCTTCGTACCCACTTGTAGATAGTTGCCCTACTTGTACTGCCATTTCCTTTGCCTATAAACACGTGTCATTATACTTGTGTGTGTGTGCGTGCTAAAATAATCACCACGCATTTATATTAAACTAGCCAGGATACACGTCCCAGGACGGATATTATGCTACATATGTGTGTGTGTATATATATGTATATATATATAAGGAATTCACTTTTGCACCACTTTTATGCCCCGTTACAAAGATTAAAATCATGATAATATATGCCACGAAACCTTATAGCTAGAATCCTTATTCAAATTTTAATCAAAATCCATTAAAAGATTTCGATTCTAGAAAATGTCTAAAAATTTTGCACCACTTTTATGCCCCGTTACAAAGATTAAAATCATGATAATATATGCCACGAAACCTTATAGCTAGAATCCTTATTCAAATTTTAATCAAAATCCATTAAAAGATTTCGATTCTAGAAAATGTCTAAAAATTTTAAGGCTCAAGCTTAAAGAGATCTTAAGGAGAAAATGAAATGAAAGGGAATTTCGCTTAATATAATTAGTGTTCAATGACTATCATTCAAAATCGGAAATATTTGGAGTTTCAAATGGAAGGGTGTGTTTATATTAACCCCCCCCCCCTTTACTAACAACCTTTTAAAATACTCCAAAGAAATTGAAATTTGGGGAATATTTATTAATAGATCGTTAAAATTTAATCCAAATCTGGGGGGGGGGGGATATTTTCATGAATAGCTGCAAGCTCTCCTTTGCCATAAACTTATCTATCCACCCTCATGGCTGGCAGCTATATTTCAAAATTCATAATGATTGGTTAATTAGTTTCAGGATGGTGCGGACAAACAGAACTTGTTTCACACGTTTAAACACGAGTGTTTACCCGGCGTCGCCCGGGTGAAGGGTGTAGAGAAAAAGTAATTTAAAGTCTGTACGTCACGTTTACAATTTAATTATTATTTGCCTCTCCAATTTTCATTCTCAATATTTATTAGTTAACTATTATTTGATATTTGCGGTTACATTCCTGAAATATTATTGACGTTAGAGATTTTCTCCTTTAAATTTCTTTTTTTTTTTGATTTATAATGTTTCGATTTCTGTTTAATAAACTTTTAAATCCATTTCTTTTTAATATGATTTTTTTTTTTTTAATGTTAGTTTCCCTTTATTTTTGAATTCAAGTACGTATTCGATGAACAGTAAATAAAAATAAAAATAAAAAAAAACTCAATATGTATTTACCAAAATTAGATATAAGCGAGAAACACACAGAGAACACACGAGATCGCGTCTAATAGTTTTATTTACAGAGAGAATTAGTATTAGAAATACTTCTAGGTGTGCCTTACTTTTTTTTTTTAAGCAGATTTTTTTTTTATTGGTATCGTGCTGTATATACATTTCTTGTTTTGTTTTTAGGACTGAACAATTAAGTTTTCATTTTTATTTATACATACAAGTGACTTCTTTTACTCACCAGGTCATGTCAGAACAAGT
>OY744550.1:54351178-54391178 GCA_963556195.1 Sepiola atlantica
AATATGCGTGTCCAAGTACCCTGAGTGGTGCAGTCTCAGAATATATATGGTTGTGTGTGTGGGGGGAGGGGGGAGGTCTATCTCCAAAACCATAGGCGTTTGTGAACAAATACAGATACGAATTATAACTTATATAAGTTATGGTAGAGAGCTTATGTCTTGCATAGCGCATATTTTTAGGTTTTTTTTTTAATTTTATAACAAACACGACTGATATATATATATATATATATATATATATATATGTTCACTACAAATCAGGCATGTTGCCACTGAAGCGTAAATAGATTTATGTAGGAGGCATTCTAAGTGGGGAGTTGTGCAGCAAGATGTTTGTTCACGTTACATTTAAATTTCTGCATGTTGGTACGGTCTAGGAAACAGGGAGTAGGGAGGGAATTCCAAAGGCAAGCGGTCCTAGGAAAGATGCCGTTGGAGCAGAAAATCTTCCGGCATCTACAGTGAAGGGGTGGGATTTTGCTTCTAGTTGGGTGGGTCGGAGGAAGTGCTTATAAAATAAGCACAGGGATGCAACACTGCGGCGATGGAATCGTATGCTATAACATTCACCAATTTGCGTTTCTCTTGTTCTTTCTAGAAAGTATTTTCAGCCGGACAATTAGCTTCTTTTTTTATTCATTTAATTTATTTATGCTTTTAGAAACACATTAAAAAAAAAAAAAAATTCGATTTAAATTTGAGATTTTCCTTCAAAGAAAAACCCAAAGTGAGGCTTTAATGATAGGGTCAAAAATATATAGGCATTTTTTTTTCCTACTTTTAGTGAAGTGATTCAGTTAAAACCAAGGTCAGTTATAGGTGTGGCCTTAGTTAAGACCAATACATGAAACTCCCTTCTTCGTACTAAGTACTCCTTTCCTCAGGCTATTATTTGACTTTTAACAAACAAAAAACATTAATCTAAAACGTGTTCAAAAATGATTGGGGGGGGGGGTGATTATGCTTTGACAGTGCTTGCACTAATATTCATATAAAATAACACCTCAATCGGCGAAGCTAAAAAGAAAGAAGAAAAAGAAAGAAAACACCTCAAGCTGGAACTTTAAAATAAGAAAGAAAACACGTATCAATCTGTATAAAAAGCAGAAAGAAAACATGTTAAGAAAAGGTCTCATTATGGAAATAGATTGATTGGTGGGGTAGGATGACTTGCTATTTGCTTTCTAAATCCCCCTAAATAGTTTAAATGGATTCGTCCAGGAGGGTTTTTTTATTAGCTAACTTGTGTGTTACTGTACCGTTTTTATTTATATGTATACTGATGAGTGGGTGGTGATTGCATAAGATGATTTTTTTTTTTAATAACTTTTTATTATGTTAATTCAATATTTCAAACGCCCTGCATTCTTCATTTCCGTTTTTATTTTTTACCACCGCACTAAATAAGAAAATGATAATAAAACAAATGTAAAGTTACATACGTTACAAGTTTATTATATTTAAATATTACAACAAAGAATAGTTAATAAGAAGGTCCTTAAAACCATGATTTTTCAAAGAAATAAGTCCTTTTATCAGTAGGGGAAAAAAACAATGAATTATTAAACATCGGTTACCATTATTAATTCGGGAAAAAAATTACAATCGTTTGAGTTCCGAAGGTAACAAAAAATTCATGCATGATGAGCAGAAAGTCTTATGGTACTTGGCAAAAAAAAAAAAAAAAAAAAAAATATATATATATATATATATATTTTTATGCAAACATAATTAAAAATAACAGAATTCGTCTGTTTAATTATACCTTTTTTTATTTTTTCAATTTATCTGATGGTCTTTTTTTGTATTAAAATCAAAAAAATTAATAAATGTTCCATAGGTTTCACATGTTTCACGAACGTTTTCGATTCTTCGGCGAATCATCATCAGGTGTCAAAAACAAATGAACAAAAAAGCTGGCGAAAGAAGAGGATTTAAAAAAAAAACGGCGGAGAAACGCGCAAAGAACGTTTTAGGAAGTCATTGATGATTTGGATGACATCACAGAATAAAATCGCATTACGTTAAGCATTTTAAAATGTTACCACTGGTTTCATATGTGATGTTGTTAATTTTAGGTTGTTGTGTTTTTATGTAGATAGCTTCCAGTGTTTTTAATTTTTTTAAATTGATTTTGGAATGTATAATGTTAGTGTTATTAACTAGAATTTGTCTTAAATCAAAGGGAGGGCAGTTATGTTTTTGTAGATGTTGTTAAATTGGGCTAAAGTTTACAATATGCATGGTGAGGCGGCGGGATGGGGTAATGCTTGTAAAAAAAACAATGATTTTAATACAAAAAAGACCATCAGAAAAATTGAAAAAATAAAAAAAGGTATAATTAAACAGACGAATTCTGTTATTTTTAACAATGTTTGCATAAATGAGAAAATGCTGCCTAAATACACACAATATATATATATTAATTACACACACACACACATTGCTCTTTATTGTAGAATGGAAGATTTTCATTACATGTGAAAAAAGAACACTTCAATGAACAACCTAGAATTTGTTAATCAATATAAACAAATCTAAAAATCGTTTCTTTTTAAAATAAACTTTGATCTGAAACAAATTGCCTTTCTTTTTTAGTCTTTGTTTATTTCACTCAAATTAAATTGCTATTTTCAGAACATGCCATTGTGTTCATAATATAATGTTCATCCAGTTGCATTTTATAAAACCTTTGGAAATTTATAAATCTTTATTGGTAGCTAAATATTTTACACACACACACCCCCAGCAGGGCAAAGTTAGACAGAGGGTCAGTTTTTAATGTGGGTAAAATCCAGCTCCCCAAAAAGGGGCACTCTGGATTGGAACAAAGTGTAGCATCAGAACGGCTACTACACTTTGTTCCTAGCCGAAAGGCTCAACATTTTTTTGTATAAACAGCTTTATTTTCTAACTATAGTTATCCGATATTGCCTGGGAGATTTTTATTTTCAATTTTGTCTCACTTTTTTTAAAAATAAGATTTTGAAATTTACATTGAATTATTACTGTATTGTTTGGTCAGTAAATTATTAATTTTATAAAACTGCAAATGAGTGTTAAGGTATAAATGTTGTTTTAATCTTTTCTATTTATAAAATTATTGGATGTAAAAAAACTTCCAAGACATTTCAATTCTTGGCCTTTTGGCTAAGATCAAAATGTAGTATCTGTTCCGATGGATACTGCACCCCATAGACTGGTATTGTCTTGACCTTCGGGGCTTGATTTACGCCGGTCTGTAGGTCTGTCCTGTGCAGTTCTAGGAGGTCCACCCTCCCAGACTTTGCCTTCCCTCTTTGGGAGGATTAAGTTTATTGCTTACTGCCTGAGGCGCCCCTACCGGGGCTGCCCAGGCAATTTTTAATGGCCATAGTGCTCACCTCTCGGGCGCTGGCTTTTAAAACCCCACTTTCCCGACCCGACCTTGGGTGACATCTTACTTGTGGGAGTAAGATAAAAACTGGCCTTGTGCCTAACTCCTGGAGAGGAGTAAATCAATACTCTATTGCACGGTCGAAAAAAATTTTTTTTTTTATCTTTAATTTTGAAGAGTTAAATGACAAGGGGAGATAATTCAAAGTGTTCACCCAGGATTTATCTTCAAAGGGATTTTACCGTTATGCATTTTAATTAACTTAAAGTAAAGTAAATACGTCAAAGGATTATTTAGGAATCAAACAATCCCAACGCTTTATGGTATTCGGTACCAATAAAAAATTTAAAGTTTTATTGAAATTAATCTCTGCCCCTGAAATTGTTATAAAAAAAACTATAACTAAATTAAGGTATGAATGTTGTTTGAATCTTCTTTATTTAGAAAATTATTGGATGTAAAAAGCTTCCAAGACATTTCAATCTTTTGATACATGAGGAGTCGCTAAGAATTTCAAAGCCAGTTTAAATGCTTTCAAATCCCTTTAACATTTTTGGAGGATCACAAAGTAGTTCCTTTGGGTTTTATTTATTTTTTTTTTTTTTTCAACTATTAACAAATTATTAAAATAGCTGACTTGTTACTTGTTCATAAATAAATGTTATCATGGATTGTACTTGTATTTCGCTTTTCATTCATCCACTTTGATTCTCTTGTAAGTCATGGTAAAATATTTTTAGAGGGAAGATACATTTTACATGTAGATTGAGTACTTTCTTTCATTTTTTTATGCAAATCGCTCCAGACAAGGCATGAAGCCACTTGACGTAAGAAGCTAAAATAAAAAAACTACTTCAAGGTTAAAAACTTGTCAACGATAAGTGTCAGATGGATAGATTCCAACTCAAAAACCAGCAATTCTTCCCCCTTTGTCAAAAACATCGCTGATGGAATGTGAGGACTAAAGGACAAAATAAGGGAAGCGAGAGTTACAAGGATGATGAAAGTAAACCCAATGTCCGCTTTCTACTCTCCTAGCAGTACTCTCCTGTTGCCACATCAGGAGAGGTGTCGCTCAGAGCATGCTCTCCTGCCTTGACAGAGTACAAAGTCAACTGCTACTTTCTCACAATAGAGATGTTGCTAGTCTTTCTCTACTCTATCATTATTTTCATGGTAGGTGCTCACCTGAGCTTGAATCTCTATTTCCCCCCCCCCCCCCGTAAAACATTCACAGCAAAAACTCGTCTTCCTACAACCACTGTTTCTTCCTCTATGTACCTGAAGCTAAACGGAGCTTCCATGGGCAGAATTTATTTCCAAGAAATGCCTGTCTGTGGAACGCAACACTACGGGGGCTGCTTCCCAACTGACTACACCATAGTCGTCTTCAAGTTGACAAATCTTTGTTGAGCCGTCCTTAAGTAATCAAATTTTGCCAAGAGCCCACCATCATATGCAAGAGAGAGTAGAAAGTGACTAACTTGGGTTTCCTTTCGCCAGCCTCGTAACTCTCGTGTCACTTATGTTGTCCTTTAGTCCTCACATTCCATGAGCGATGTTTCTGACAAAGGGGGAACAATTGCTGTTTTCTGGGTCGGAATCTATCCATCTAACACTTATCATTGGCTAGTCTTTGACCTTGAAGCAGTATTTTTTAATTTTAGCTCCTTACATCAAGTGGCTTCATGCCTTGTCTGGAGCGATTTCTATAAAAACAAGTCCTCATGGTGTTAGTCTCACCATTCACCTGACTCAAACCATTAACCTTTGTCCTCGAGTAGCCTTTTGACCTTGATGAACAGTGACTCGTTAGTAAAAAGAAAAATGCTTTTTTATAGTCTCTTGAACCAGATTATTTAATTAGCATTGATATCACACAACATTGATTTCTGTACAAGTCACGTTGTCACATAGTTTTTCAGCGTTGCGTAAATTCTTATACTCCTGCTAATTACTCTCACTCACTATACTAGTTTAGCATCCGTGTACCCTTCGTTAGGGGTTTGACGTTGTCTAGCGGTCTTTATACATCGTCTCCAGTGGTCACGGTCGTGGGGGTCCACCTTCACCATCTGCCACTGTATACGGTCATGCTTGATACTTTCTCTCCCGGTCTTCTTTGGGTGTCCGGCGTTCTTCTGACTGACCACTTTCGGATCTCTACATGTGTTGATTGGTCCACTGCTTCTTTCAACATGTCCAAACCAACCGTTGTCTGTTTGCCCTAACAATAACGTTAGCGGTTGGATAGCCAATGTCTCGAGCAAGGTCTCTGACCTAACATACTGTGTCTGGTTTAATTTAATGTGGCAGATCTATCTGATCATGGCCCTGTCGTTCTAAAATGCAAGAAATCTCTTTTTTTTTATAGAAATATGAATGTTTTACTCAATTTATTTTAATACTTCACGTGTGTGCATACATAAAGTGGAGACGATAAATTATCTATTGAATATTCGCAGATATTTTCAGATTAAATAAAAAAAAGTTTTAAATTCTTATTAAACTGTATTGTATTAGACAATCAAATTATACTCATCTTCACAAAATAATAATTTTGTTTAACCAAATAGTATTTTTATTTTATTTCGTATCTCCAAATAAACTGCATTTTATTTTTTAGTTTAAATTAACTAAAAACTATTTTGTGTTTTCCATACTGCCGTATTTGTAACAATTCTTTTTTGACCAATCCTTACGTAATTATATTTTATCTATATTAAAAAGTAAATAGCAACACGTTTGGTGCAAGTTTAGAATTGGGACGTCATGGAAAAATAAGCAAAAATTAGAAATATATGTATGATGTACGTACCTATGATGAGATGCGTATATCATATACCAAAAATCACGTATATTGATAAAGTATTTTTTATTTTATAAAAGAAAATATAATGTTATCGGTAACAAGTATCTTTGATATATCGTCGCCATATTGGACATAGTCAAGGAAGGTAAGTCAAACTTATGTGAATTAGAGCAGTGGTCCTCAACCTTTTTGTTGCCGCGGACCGGTAAGCGTTAGACAATTTTACCGCGGCCCGGGGGTAGATTGTTTACTTGCAACTTACATGTAGCATCGTACCAACAACATAACATGAAAATAAAAGCCTCGAAATAATAATAAATATATCATTAAAAAGTTTTCATTAAAAATTTACTTTAAACATTCCTTTCAAAATAAAATACAGGTACACCAGAAAAACGAATATAAAGTGCATGAACATTTTAACATTACTAGAACACCAAGTCAATGAGAACACTAGTGACTAAGCTTACAAAGCGTATGACTAATCTTATGACAAAGCGTACAAACTGAGATAAAGAGCTTTAAAAACTGCGCACATGTATGCAAACTATATTTCTAAACTGTATTTCTTACGCGGCCCGGTACCAATTGGTTTACGGACCGGCACCGGTCCGCAGCCCACCGGTTGGGGACCACTGAATTAGAGAAATAGTCTGGAATTTTATCGATGAAATTTGATTTTCTTTTGTAAAACTACATGATCAATCTACGTGATTTTTGGTATATGATATATGCGTTCCGTCACGGGTACGTACATCATAAAGATATTTCTTAATTTTGTTTTTTTTTCGATAACGTCCCAATTCTAAACTTGCACCACACATTTTTATGAAAATATAACTCTTATTTTTTGTAGGATAATATTTTTTTTAAATTATTTTTAAAATTGTTTTTAGTGTTTTTTTATATATATATATATATATATATTTTTTTTATTATACTATGATACCTAATTTGAGATTTACTCAGATTTTTTTTTGTTTGTTTGTTTTTTTTTGTTTTTTTTTGTACCTGTAATTAATTCACTATTCAGGGACAAATGTCTAGAAGAGAGCAGTTGTTGAAGTGCTTTAGTAGTCTTATATAAAATGTTTCTTTTATTGGTAGCTATTTTGAACCGTTGAATGATGAGACTACTCATTAGTTCACTCTTTTAATCAGTAGGTTCATACCACTGACCAACCATCTAACTGCACCTAGGAGTTCTTATTTGCCTAGGCTTCAAGGTCACTTTACATTTGATTCCCTCTTGTGAATTGTATAAAAAGACACTAAAACTATCCAAGTGTTTGATCGTAGTCACACTCTTCATTTCTTCTAAAATATTCTTCTTTTTTTTCTTATCGCAAAACAAGAATCTTTGAATATTACTTCCCTTTCATTTTAAACGAATACAATAATGAGGCTACTTCACGTATGAGGCTAATTTCACAGTGAATTACTTGGAATTTAGTATTAATTGAATATTTATTGAAATACAAAATATGATAGCGTAAAATAAAGAAAAGTGTTTAAATCCTATTTGTTTAAATAATTTAATTATGAAATTAAATCCACCATAATGCATTTTGGTTTCTTGATAAACACGTCATCCATTTTAATCCTTTCTTAATAGTTAAAAATATAAAAAAAAATGAATTATTTTCTGACCCTTTGAAATTTGGAAGGAATTTGGGAGCATTTAAACTATTGAGTAAAATGTCACTTTAAACTTGCTTTAAAATTCTTTGTAAATCACTCGCTCACTATCCATGTTCCCTTTGACATGAGGTTCGACAAGTTTTGTAAATGTACATTTAATTAAAAGATTGAAAGTTTCGGAAGCTTTTTACATCCGATCATTTTATTAAATAAAGAAAATCAACACATCACCTTGATAAAATTAGTCATAGTTTTATAACAATTTGGTTCAATTAATTTAATATCCAAATAATTAAATTTAACTTTCAAAATAGTTTTGTTTTTTTTTAAATAATTTGGTAAGAAAAACAAAATGACATAGTTTAAGAGTAGAACAAAAAAAACGAAACAACAAGTAAAGCTAGTTTTCTATTGAATAAAACATTTAAATCCCTTGCTTTTATGCATTTTTATTTCTCTTCAAACTATTTTTACTGTTTTTTCTGCGTCGTTGTTGTCAAGGTGAATTGCAGATTTTTTTTTTTACTAAAGTTTCCAATTTATTTTAATTTTTATTATCAACTGAATACATAAACCCTAATTACACATTTCATTTTTTTCTTTACAATATTCTGTTTTTATCTAATGTTTAATTATTTTTTAAATCCACTATTGCCTATTATTTATATCGCAATTAAATACGCCAGATGTTTCAAGTAATATTTTACTAAAAAGCATCAACACATTTGTAAAAAAAAAAAATAAATAAATAAAGTTTAGGAAACATTTCTTGTATATATATTTTCCATCCTGTAATTAATATTATAGAAATAATCGCAAAATATTTGTATGGAATAAGTTAGACTTAAAATATTTTAATTTTGTTTAATAATTAATTTTTTTTTCTTTTTGCTTATTGTTTAGTAAATTTTAGAAAAGAAATAATTTTTGACATTGTTCAGCAACATCTTCCCTCCTCAAAACTTGGCAAACCTGTTTTAACATGATTGATCAATTCTACATATGTACTTCATGAACTACATATAAGTTATTTATCGATCCTGCTTGTAGTGCCCCGTCGACCGATCCTGGTGCTATTGTCCCGTCAACCGATCCTGGTGCTAGTGTCCTATTTGGGTTTTAAAAATAATGTAAAAAAAAAAAAAAATACAATTAACTTTATAAGAAATGATTATTCAATCTAGTAAAAAAAACACTATTTATTTCTTAGTCATTTATGAAAATGCATAAAAAAACGAAATATTATAATTGTTTACATTTACAAGATTAATGAGGAGAGAGTGGCCGAAAAGTAGATGGACAGTAAATGATAGCATCATCTGTTTTGTGGTTACGTATACAATTATATTTATTCATACATTGATAATTATATCGTGTACAATAAAAGAAAAGCACTAACATTTTATCGACACATGCACTCAAATTGTTGTTCATCACAATTTATACAAATTGTTTTGACAAACATTTTGCACAAGTCTCTTATGTAACCTTTCAATTCACAAAAAATTCTTGGTTCTTTGACATTATTATTATTATTATGTACTCACTTGGAGTTCTCACACAGGTCATCATCAGTGATTGCTCACTGATAATAACCGGTGGTGTTAATTGGAGTCTGAGTGAAAACAAGTTTTCCCAGATTTTCAGTACTATCCACCTCTTTTGATAACCGTTGCAACTGACTTTGCGTTATCGCAACAGCTGCTTACCATTGGTCTTCTCTGGGAGTTGGGTGGCAAAAAGTCTCCCCAAGGTCCCAGTACTTTCGTCACCCTTCCAGTGGAGGTCTGGTTAGTGCTCTCCCTCTTCGGTCTTTCCATCCTCTGTGACCCTTCATGATTATTTTGTGTGGTATCAGCCAGGGCAGTTTATGAAATGTCTTGTAGTTTCAGTTACCTTGGATTTATATAATGGTGTTCTGTGTATGTTTTATTTCTATTGCTACTTCCCTGTGGTTGGTAAGCATTCGTAATTCATGTGGGTTGGTTTCCACATTCAAGGATTTCCTTAAGATTATTATCATCATCATCATTTAAGGAGTTCTCACACAGGTCATCATCAGTGATTGCTCACTGATAACCGGTGGTGTTCCCTGGAGTTTTAGTGACAAGTCTTCCCAGATTATTATTAATATTATTATCATATTTAAAAAAAAAAAAAAAGGAAACAGAGTCAAGAAAGCAAACCTTGCAATCACAAAGGTTTGATATCCTTTAGGAAGGTCTATGAGAACCCATCTAGAAGAAGGAAACTGATAAAAAAAACCTGCAGCTAAATTGATTACCAATCATCTTGCCTTTGCATGTCATTGGGTTATAATTGTGGAGGCTTAAAGTATTACTCGTGCTGTAGAAATATTTGTCACTATAATCCAATCATGTCTGGATTTCATCTGACACCCACTGTTCTATAGTGATGGAGGAGTGGCGAACTGTTCACATATAACACAATCAGTATTTTGAACATAAGTGGCAGAAATCTTACGTAACAATGCTGTTAGTCCCTGTCAAGATGGAGGTTCTTGCAACTGAGCAGCCCTGTTATATCTGGGAGGATGCTAGAAAAGGTGCATCAAAAATTGTCTGTCGCATCAATACTGGTTAGTCTCGTGTACATAACGGTATTTCACTCAAGCAGTAAAAATCTTCTCGTGTCTATATACAAAGCTATTCAGCTCATATAACGCTCAACCAGTGCTTGGTACATTGCTGTCTCTTGATGTTGTAAAGTGCTAGATCCTTTTACTGTGTTGGGTCTGCCCAACAGAGGGCATCGAAAGAGGTGCTCCATTGTCTGGGGTTTTGTACCACAGGCACATGTGGTTGGATCACGAAGATAGCCCCATCTGCTTAGAGCCTCCCTTGAAAAGCCGACATCTGAGCAGAGTTGATTCAGGTACTTCTATTTTGCCCAGTTGTTATATCCTTGAGGGGGGGGGGAGGTAGTCAAGCTGTGTGGATGGTTGGATTGCTTTTCCTTTCACATTTTAAGGCTGACTTCAGATGGTGTTGTCTCTAGTGGAGCAGTGCTGGTCAGGAAACTTCTCCATGATTTTAGTCGACTGAGGACAGGTACATGGCCATGTGGGGGGGGGGGGGGGGGCACTCTATCCTGCTGGCTACCGCTCTTCTGATGACTGCGTTCTCGTCGTGGCCCTGTTTAAACCACCACATACACAAAGCAATAAAAATAAGAATTTAAAAAAAAATCTTCCTCTTTTGGCCAAGATCAGAGTGTAGTATCGGTTTTGCCGGTCTGCGGTACTGTCCTGTGCAGTTCTAGGAGGTCCAGCCTCCCAGGCTTTGCCTTCTCACCCAGCAGAGATGTCTAAGACGCATACTCAGCATCAATTGGCAGAGCAGAACTCATGATACTGAGATCCTTGTTATGGAAAATTCTCAAGTATTGAGTCTCTAGTAACACGCTATCAGATGTTCTGGGTTGGACCCTTAGTTCACTTGGGGCATAATAGACTCCCAAAGCAACTAGTTTACAGTGAGCTACATCTTGGGAAGCGCCCTAAACGCAGGCAGAAAAAGAGGTTCAAGGACAGCATTAGGGAGCGCCTCAAACTCCTGAAGATTGGTGTGAGTGAATTGGGAGACTATAGCTTTTGATGGAAAGGACATATAAAGAACAGTTGTAGGGCATTCGAAGAACATCGTCTGGAACATGATCAACTCAAGCGTCAAGTTGTGGTTCACTCAAGCCGAAAGAATAATAGTAGATTAAACTAATTGCGGCATTTCGGTGATTTTTTTTTTTAAATGTTATTTTAATTATTGTGTGAGTAGAGATCACAAGATGTGAGATGCGATCAGTCCATTCGAAATACAAGCAGATGGAGATTACTTAAACTTTGTTCGGAGCTTTTAACAGGTTTTTTTTTTTTCATTAATAACTCCAACACAAAGCTACTTTGTATCACTAAAGATCCAAGCATGATCAGAAAGAGTTTAAGAAACATGTATCTAGTGGCGTTGTCAAGGCAATATGTCCAAGTATTGAGTCTCTGGCAACATGCTGTCAAATGCGTTGGGGGTATCATCCTACCACTTGAAACTATTACAGGAAGAACTCCTTCCAATATTCTCAAGTTGTAAAATGATCATCTCGAACGTCTAATGGTGGTTCACTCAAGCCGAAAGAATGATGATAAACTAAACTATAAAATATATGCAAGTGATGGATAATCAGAAGCTTCTTGCGCAGAAACTTGTCTAGAGCATAGAATGACAATCATGACCAAAGAACTTCAACAACTGAACATAGACATAGCGTGCCTGCTCGAAACATGTCTTGCGGGATAGGATAAGATAACTGAAGTATCAACGGCTTTTACCCACTTTTGTGAGAAGGTAAACCCGTAAAGCTAAATGGAGAAAGGGTGGTGTCGCTTTTGCATTATTAGAACATCTTTTCTGGACAGCATAGCATGTCCTTCTGGCATGGCGGATCGTTTTATGGAGTTGAGTGTTCCTCTAACACAGGCGATGTAGGACACTCTTTTTTAATCTTTCAATTTTATCTCCACATTAACACTGCAGGCGATTGAACAAGTCTTTGATTTCTTCTATGAGTCTCTTTCTATTGTCGTACCGTCAACGCCTGTTGATGAGTAATGACGCCATTTTGGTTATTTTTATTTTTATTCTTGTGTGGATGAAGATCACAAGATGGCAAGGGTGATTAGTCCATTTGTTATAAGTAGAATTGATACAAGCAACCCGAGTTGTGATTAGTCCATTTGTTATAAGTAGAATTGATACAAGCAACCTGAGTTGTGATTAGTCCATTTGTTATAAGTAGAATTGATACAAGCAACCTGAGTTGTGATTAGTCCATTTGTTATAAGTAGAATTGATACAAGCAACCTGAGTTGTGATTAGTCCATTTGTTATAAGTAGAATTGATACAAGCAACCTGAGTTGTGATTAGTCCATTTGTTATAAGTAGAATTGATACAAGCAACCTGAGTTGTGATTAGTCCATTTGTTATAAGTAGAATTGATACAAGCAACCTGAGTTGTGATTAGTCCATTTGTTATAAGTAGAATTGATACAAGCAACCTGAGTTGTGATTAGTCCATTTGTTATAAGTAGAATTGATACAAGCAACCTGAGTTTTGATTGGTCCATTTGTTATAAGTAGAATTGATACAAGCAACCTGAGTTGTGATTGGTCCATTTGTTATAAGTAGAATTGATACAAGCAACCTGAGTTGTGATTAGTCCATTTGTTATAAGTAGAATTGATACAAGCAACCTGAGTTGTGATTAGTCCATTTGTTATAAGTAGAATTGATACAAGCAACCTGAGTTGTGATTAGTCCATTTGTTATAAGTAGAATTGATACAAGCAACCTGAGTTGTGATTGGTCCATTTGTTATAAGTAGAATTGATACAAGCAACCTGAGTTGTGATTGGTCCATTTGTTATAAGTAGAATTGATACAAGCAACCTGAGTTGTGATTAGTCCATTTGTTATAAGTAGAATTGATACAAGCAACCTGAGTTGTGAGTGGTCCATTTGTTATAAGTAGAATTGATACAAGCAACCTGAGGTTACTCAAACTTGGAACAACACATTTTCCTTTTTCATCAAAAGCTCAAACACAAAGCTACTTGGTATCTCTTAAGATCCAAGTATGACCACAAAGTGATTTGGAGGGAGTTCCAGATCAGTGTCCATAAAAAAAGATCTGTATGGCAGGGGTGAATATACAGACTAAAACAGCCAAATGTGTGTGCTGCTTTAATTGGATAACTCGATAGTCTCAACTTTAAGAACACTTGGGATAACTTTAGGGATCAAATTTACTCAGTGTGAATTGATGTATTTGGTCTTAGAATGAGGAAACACCAAGACTGGTTTGATGATAATGATCTTGACATCAGCCAGCCACTGCAAACCATGCAGAGACACTCTGCATGAGAATCTACTGAAGTAGAAACATGTAACGCAGGCGGTTGATGAGAAAGGATCACAAATTGACCGTGCAATGCAAACGCCACAGGAAAAAAAATGAGTGGTAGAGAAAGATATCTTTTGATATCCAGCAAAAATTGAAGACAAATCTTTGGTCCACAGACATCCTCGGTGATCTCTCTGAGGTATAAGGATTATACAAATATGGTAAAAGAGTCAACAAAAATCCCTCCAACATTGGAAGGACACTTTGCTGACTGGTTTGACAATCATTCAGTAATATAGTGTTAAAGAGAACCTTCCACATTGTGACGAATGGTGCATTGAACAGATTGACCATCTTCTCCTGATGAGCTAAGACTGGTAATTAAACAGATAAAAGTTGGAAAAACATCTGGTCGAGACAATATACGGGTGGAAATGTTGATGGTTGGATGCAAGAATGTAATGGAAGCTATAACCTTCCTCATCAATAGTTGGAAATGGACTTTGATTCCACAAGATTGAATCGATAGTCTCCTGTTATCGTTCGTTATAAGTTGGTGTGAAGGAAGTTCAATATATATATATATATATATATATACACAAGTAGATTTCTAGTAAAACAAAATAAGATAAATTTCAGAGGAAACATTATTTATTGATCAATGAAACAGGGTGGGTGGAAAAAAAAAAGAAAATTGCTAAAAAAATTTTCTTTATGGCCTTATCGTCTGATCCTCAAGAGAGAAACCTCAGAAGTTCATAAAAGATGAATATGATGTTATAATAGTTGGAAATGAACTTAGATTCCACAAGATTGGATTGATGGTTCCCATGTTATCCTTATACAGGGTGGGCCAAAATAAGGGTCCTATCTTTAAATTTGAATAACTTGAATTTGAATAACTTCCACAAAATAAAAGTTAAACTCACCAAACTTTATGTGTGTGTAGACTGACCCTTCCGAGATCTTTTGAAATAAACAAAACAAATTTTAGCCGAAAAACACTTCTTAAAACTTACAAAAACTAAAGTATTGTTTTTTACACTGTTTTGAGTTTTTTAAGCAACAATAATGTTTTCTAAATGAGGGTACGTTCCTTAGGGCTAATACGGCTCATGCTTGCTTCGGAAGGGGTCCTTTACTTATTCTAAAAAAAAAAAAAAAAAATCAATAAATAAAAAAGTTATGAATTTTTAAAAATAGGACCCTTATTTTTGCCCACCCTGTATATATACACAAGTAGATTTCTAGTAAAACAAAATAAGATAAATTTCAGAGGAAACATTATTTATTGATCAATGAAACAGGGTGGGTGGAAAAAAAAAAGAAAATTGCTAAAAAAAAATTTCTTTATGGCCTTATCGTCTGATCCTCAAGAGAGAAACCTCAGAAGTTCATAAAAGATGAATATGATGTTATAATAGTTGGAAATGAACTTAGATTCCACAAGATTGGATTGATGGTTCCCATGTTATCCTTATACAGGGTGGGCCAAAATAAGGGTCCTATCTTTAAATTTGAATAACTTGAATTTGAATAACTTCCACAAAATAAAAGTTAAACTCACCAAACTTTATGTGTGTGTAGACTGACCCTTCCGAGATTGTTTGAAATAAACAAAACAAATTTTAGCCGAAAAACACTTCTTAAAACTTACAAAAACTAAAGTATTGTTTTTTACACTGTTTTGAGTTTTTTAAGCAAAAATAATGTTTTCTAAATGAGGGTACGTTCCTTAGGGCTAATACGGCTCATGCTTGCTTCGGAAGGGGTCCTTTACTTATTCTAAAAAAAAAAATTTTTTAAAAATCAATAAATAAAAAAGTTATGAATTTTTAAAAATAGGACCCTTATTTTTGCCCACCCTGTATATGGAGAAGGGTGATAAATTTGTAGGTGATAATTATCGTTGTATTGCCTTATGGCAATGTCTTTGTGAGATTCTAGCCTAAAAGACTTGCAGACAATATTTGTCCTGTGGCCATCCCAGAAACCTAGAGTGGTTTTAGGGATGAAAAGGGGGATGGTTGATATGGCATTTGCTGCAAGACAACTATAAGCACATTTTTGTTTCAGGTTTTTGTCGACTTGACAAAAGCATTTGACACAGTTGACGGGTCTGCATAAATTTGTAAGCGTGCTGTAGCAGCTGTATAGATATGTGAAAGCCCAGGTTTTCTTTTGGTGGTCAACACTTTGGCGAATTCCCTATCGACAACTGTTATCCCTGCTCCGACTTTGCTGGTTTGTTTGCATATGCTTTCCATAACTGTGATGGGTGTATCCATTTGCAATTAAGAACTGCTGGGGATTTCTGCAGCAAGGTGTTTGTTCACATTACATTTAAATTTCTGCGTGTTGGTACAGTCGGGGAAACAGAGTGAATTCAAAAGGCAAGCGGTTCGAGGAAAGAAGCTATTCAAATAGAAAGTTTTCCGGCATCTTCAGATCTCTACAGTGAAGGCGTGGAATTCTGCTGTTAGTCAGGTTTAGTAATTAATTTTTAATTAATAAAACACATTTAAAATTTCTGTAAAATAGTTTTGTTTTTTTTTAAATATGCAGTTATATTTTTATATTGGCAAGCAAGTTTTCACTGTCTTTCACTTAGTCTGAAAGCAGTGCATTTGTGTCTTGTAAGTGGAGGGAAAATGAACTGAACTGCCAAATAGTTTCAATAATATTAATAACCAAGAATCATTTTTATTATTAGTCTTGGATTCTATTGCCTCTATATCCACCCCAATCCAACATTTATCTATATATAATTTCTTTTTTTACAACCTGTTAACAGACACGGTAACTCAAAATCAAAGAAGAACTGATGCCAAAGTGTAGTCGCACATAGACTAATGCATTTATATCTAATTCAATTCTAAACCAAGCCTTTGAAAATGTTTAAAGTTTGTTTATTTTTCACAATTTTTGGCCACCTATTGTCAGGTTTGCCAATGCTGAACGACTGGACAATAAGCTCATCGGACAAAAGCTCGCATTTCATTTTTTTTGTTTTTAAATTTTTACACAAGCAAAATAAATTTACATTGTATTTTTGATGTTATTATAGTGTATAGATTTTAATTTTACTGGTAGTTTGAAAACAATAAATATTTATGATTTTATAATTAGTACCAGCAATGGAAAATTAAGTTTACAATTCTTTTTTTTAAAAATCGTTTTTAGAATCTGAAATTAGGCTAAAATTTTCCGATTCTGATTAATCGTCCCAACACTAATATGTATATGTATGCATATATATATCTGTGTATGCATATATATATATTTATGTATGTGCACAGTTGAACGTGCCAGCAGAGAAGACCACCTCTGGCAGACCCAAGTTGTCTTGGAGGACGTGATCAAACGTGATAGGAGAGCCTTGGGTATGGATTCCGTCGAGCCTCACCAAAGACAAGAATGGAGGGGAAGACTTAGATCGAGACTGGATAATCAGGCCCCACCCTCATCAGAGGATTAATTCTGGCCTGATTAAACAAATAAACCGGTTGATGATGATATATATCTGTATGTGTGTGAATATATATATATTCTTCAGTCTTTTAAGCAAGAGTCTCACAAGCACTAATATGTGTGCATATGTACACACATAAGTGTATACATATATATATATATATTTTTTGTTTCATTTTACTTCAGTCGAAGTTCTCAGAAATCAAGGGGTCCCTACCTGGAACTAACACTTAATCTCTATATGAGATACATAGATATTTGAATATTCTATTAAAGTTATTTTTATTTCTCAAACGTTGAGTTAATAAAGAAGTTAAGAACATTAATTTTCCTCTCTTCAATTGACCAGTTGATTATGTTATAGTATATCTTTCTTGTGGTCTCTTGGTCTTACCGGATTCTAGAACAAGAATTCATCTGGTCTGATGGAGTATCCCGCTAAGGGTTGTTACTTGATGTATCATCACTCGGAGAAGGTGCACTATCCTCGTATGTGCAAGTGTATGCCGTGCTTAGGGAATCTTATTTGTGCTTCGAATACTATATCATTTTGAAATTTTGGTCAGGGTTTACTTGTAGGGGGAAGTATGTCAGGTTGTCCTGAGGAACCCTTGTACAGAGCGACTGAAGACGCTTAAGGATAGTGTCTAGTAGGTAATTCAAACTCCCCTATATATATGTGTGTGTGTTATATGAATCACTTATTTAATCATTTAGTGTTTTCAGATTAACAGAAAACCTTCATTACTTTTTTTATATCCTATTTTTGTTCATTAAATCTGAATAAAAAGGCATCGCGCAACAACATCTTAACTGGTACAGCCACGCAGCACTCCAAAGTGTTTTCTACATCGATATAAATAGCTCAAAGTCGCACGGTATGCCACTTGTGACATGAAGGGGGGGTCGGTTGATGCAGATCTGATCCTAGTGGTCAGCACAAGCAAAATAGCAACAGACATGAGAAGTTGGAAGTCATTCACGAAACATCTAACCCTAACACGAAGACAAAATGAAAAGAAAAAGAAAATAATAAAAACTTTTTTTTTAATTGAATGAAAATTATAATTGAATGAAAATTATAATTGAATGAAAATTATAATTGAATGAAAATTATAATTTAATTGAATGAAAATCTACTTCACAGTTAATAAATTTGCTTTTCTTTTTAAATTTAATTTCCCGATGAGATTTCTTCTCATCCTCGGGAATTTAATAAGAATCGCCAGCTGATATTTCCAGTTATATTTCTTTTGAAGTATATCGAGATGGCAAAGCTCTTGAGGTTGTCGAAGTTTTATTACCTTGGTTATGTCATTAGAGCATTGGCTGGGGCAGATGCTAGTGTGATTGCAAGACTTTTATGCGCGTCAGACATCACGGATCATCTAAACCTAAATCGCCTCTTAGGTTTATGTGGTCGGTGATGTCTGATGCGCAGAAAAGTTTTTACTCCCACCCTAGTAGTCATAACCTCGGAAAGAACCTCGTCAAATTTGCTAGTTTGAATCTCTATAATTTTAATTTCTTTTGGACAGTTTAGTTATTGTCGAGGCAGCCAGCTCTGAATGATGTGCACAAATTAATTAGTGTATGCTGATTTAATGTTTAATTAAATTCTATTTTTATTCATAAAGCTCTACTTTGTATTGAGCACTTTTGAAAAAATATTGGTTTAAGTTCATTTTATCAACATATTTGAACTTGATTAATATATATATATATACATATATATATATATATATATATATACACATATATATATATATTTGCTTTTTATTTTTTAAGTGTTTTTTTTTGGGGGGGGGGGCCTTTTCTGTATAACGTGTCGATGCAGGCGCTGATGAAGAGACTTTTGGACAATCTTTAAAAATTATTTTTAAAAGTATAAATAAAATAAAGTATTTCCAAAATGTTTTGGAAACGATTGTACGCCAAGATGGACTTGTTGTTGGAACTCTAGGAACGTAAAATTTAATGACTTGATCCTTTATATGTTTTATATATATATATATATATATATATATATATATATTAGAGAATATTTATTTGTCATTATAATTTGTATATCTTATATTTGTTTTATCTCTGTATCCCTGTCCATCGATCCAGCCAGTGATGCAATTAAAAACAGTCATCTACCAACATCAAATACAACATTTCTCTTCTTAAATTTTATAAGAAATCTAATGGTAGCATTTAAATCTTTCTTCAAATTCATTTATATTTTTTAATTTATTATAATTTATCTATTAATTAATGTTTGCATTTAAAAGTTAAACTGTATGTTTATTTTCTTTCAGTTTGTTTAATCTTATTTAAAGATTGGTGCTTATGTATCGTAGGGCTGAAGAAAATTTATTTTTATTTTTAATTTTGAAGAGTCAAATAAGGAGGAGATAACTCAGTTTTCGACCACTGTTTATTTTTAAATGGATTTTACTATTGTAATTAATGTAAAATAAAGTTAAAACAATGTATACGTAAAAGGATAATTTAGGAATAAAACAATGACAACACTTTATGGTATTCGGCACTAATGCAAAATAAAATGATTTATTAAAATAAATTAATTTTCAAAGAAGAAAAAAATGGAAAAATATTTAAATGGAAGGGAAAAAAACATGAAACAAGAGAAATAAAGTTTTTGAAATAAATGAAAGTTTTACACTGGGTAAAATTGTGCAATTTGTTTGAAAATAGTTCCCATTGCAGTGTCTAATCTCTGGTTAAATATAAAATAGCTTGCAAGTTCAGAGTTTTAAAATCCAAACCGTGGTTGAAAACTTTGAGTTATCTCCCCCTTATTTGACTCTTCAAAATGGAAGATAAAAAAATGTTTTTTCAGTCCTACGATACATAAGCACCTAAAGATTTAAAATAATTCTTTTAAACGATATCTAATTGACTATTTTATAGTTTTAACAATTTGCTTGTACCTGTTTTCTTAACTGTATTTTAATATCTTATTTTAAGGTACACTTGGGGCAGCAGATGATTATAGCTGTGAATACAAATCTGACTCAGGTAAGCTATTAAAAATCGTTTTTATTTTTTTAAATTGTAACAGGAACAGCCGCTTTGAATAAATTCTTATCTATCAAAAATGTGTTTTGCCATGACATGAAATTATCAATATTCTTTTCATTTTAATAAAAAAATTTATAAAAAATTTTATTAGCTGGTAAAAATTTTATAGATTATTATTTTTTTGTTTAAATCCATTTTATTTCAAAATTCTTCCCTTAAGTATGAGGATAAAATATACGATATATCATAAAATTAAATGTGGTAGAGACAGAATGTATGAAAGGCATAAAGGAAAAACAATTAAACACAGCAAGAAATAAAAAAATTAAAAGATTCACCGGTTTTGTTCAGAAAAGTGAAGCCTTAAATATATCTCAAGTCACGAATCTGAAAATAATTTCTTAATGTTTGATGGTTCAAAATGATAATTTTTAATTATTTAAGACTAATCTTGATGCTATGAACTGATAGCAAGTTGTATTCTAAGGTGTCAATAGGTACATAGTCAACTCTATTCTTTTCAGACATCAAGAGAAATCGATGTTAGCCCTGTATGTTGTTTTTCAATAAGTAATAAATAATTGAATGCAATTTTGTTTTGAATCTAAGATTTGGTTATGATTAATTTGATTTGTGACTGATCATATCTGCTGTAATGTGACAATTGGCTATACAAATGTTTATTCATTAAGAGAAACTAATTTCTTATTTCCTATGTTTGCATTTTAGTTTCAGAACAAAATTCTTATGACATCACAAATTAATATTGTAAAAGTGTATTTAAATTTTAAAATCATTTCACAATAGCTTTTAAATAGGCTCAAAGGACCATACTTAAAAAAAAGCATGTTCTTAGATAATACAAAAACTATCTATAGTAGCTATCCCAAACCAAAATTTTATTTTCATTGTATCTAAAACCTTTTAATGTGGACACATACCTTTGCAAAACATAAATAATGATACCAATTTTATTTTGATTTTAATTCGCCACCAAATTATGACTATTCAATTTTATTTTGATTTTAATTAGCCACCAAATTATGACTATTCAATTTTATTTTGATTTTAATTCGCCACCAAATTATGACTATTCAATTTTATTTTGATTTTAATTCGCCACCAAATTATGACTATTCAATTTTATTTTGATTTTAATTCGCCACCAAATTATGACTATTCAATTTTATTTTGATTTTAATTCGCCACCAAATTATGACTATTCAATTTTATTTTGATTTTAATTAGCCACCAAATTATGACTATTCAATTTTATTTTTATTTTAATTCGCCACCAAATTATGACTATTCAATTTTATTTTGATTTTAATTCGCCACCAAATTATGGCTATTCAATTTTATTTTGATTTTAATTCGCCACCAAATTATGACTATTCAATTTTATTTTGATTTTAATTCGCCACCAAATTATGACTATTCAATTTTATTTTGATTTTAATTCGCCACCAAATTATGACTATTCAATTTTATTTTGATTTTAATTAGCCACCAAATTATGACTATTCAATTTTATTTTGATTTTAATTCGCCACCAAATTATGACTATTCAATTTTATTTTGATTTTAATTCGCCACCAAATTATGACTATTCAATTTTATTTTGATTTTAATTCGCCACCAAATTATGACTATTCAATTTTATTTTGATTTTAATTCGCCACCAAATTATAACTATTCAATTTTATTTTTATTTTAATTCGCCACCAAATTATGACTATTCAATTTTATTTTGATTTTAATTCGCCACCAAATTATGACTATTCAATTTTATTTTTATTTTAATTCGCCACCAAATTATGACTATTCAATTTTATTTTGATTTTAATTCGCCACCAAATTATGACTATTCAATTTTATTTTGATTTTAATTCGCCACCAAATTATGACTATTCAATTTTATTTTTATTTTAATTCGCCACCAAATTATGACTATTCAATTTTATTTTGATTTTAATTCGCCACCAAATTATGACTATTCAATTTTATTTTGATTTTAATTAGCCACCAAATTATGACTATTCAATTTTATTTTGATTTTAATTCGCCACCAAATTATGACTATTCAATTTTATTTTGATTTTAATTCGCCACCAAATTATGACTATTCAATTTTATTTTGATTTTAATTCGCCACCAAATTATGACTATTCAATTTTATTTTGATTTTAATTCGCCACCAAATTATGACTATTCAATTTTATTTTGATTTTAATTCGCCACCAAATTATGACTATTCAATTTTATTTTGATTTTAATTAGCCACCAAATTATGACTATTCAATTTTATTTTGATTTTAATTCGCCACCAAATTATGACTATTCAATTTTATTTTGATTTTAATTCGCCACCAAATTATGGCTATTCAATTTTATTTTGATTTTAATTCGCCACCAAATTATGACTATTCAATTTTATTTTGATTTTAATTCGCCACCAAATTATGACTATTCAATTTTATTTTGATTTTAATTCGCCACCAAATTATGACTATTCAATTTTATTTTGATTTTAATTAGCCACCAAATTATGACTATTCAATTTTATTTTGATTTTAATTCGCCACCAAATTATGACTATTCAATTTTATTTTGATTTTAATTCGCCACCAAATTATGACTATTCAATTTTATTTTGATTTTAATTCACCACCAAATTATGACTATTCAATTTTATTTTGATTTTAATTCGCCACCAAATTATGACTATTCAATTTTATTTTTATTTTAATTCGCCACCAAATTATGACTATTCAATTTTATTTTGATTTTAATTCGCCACCAAATTATGACTATTCAATTTTATTTTTATTTTAATTCGCCACCAAATTATGACTATTCAATTTTATTTTGATTTTAATTCGCCACCAAATTATGACTATTCAATTTTATTTTGATTTTAATTCGCCACCAAATTATGACTATTCAATTTTATTTTTATTTTAATTCGCCACCAAATTATGACTATTCAATTTTATTTTGATTTTAATTCGCCACCAAATTATGACTATTCAATTTTATTTTGATTTTAATTCGCCACCAAATTATGACTATTCAATTTTATTTTGATTTTAATTCGCCACCAAATTATGACTATTCAATTTTATTTTGATTTTAATTCGCCACCAAATTATGACTATTCAATTTTATTTTGATTTTAATTCGCCACCAAATTATGACTATTCAATTTTATTTTGATTTTAATTCGCCACCAAATTATGACTATTCAATTTTATTTTTATTTTAATTCGCCACCAAATTATGACTATTCAATTTTATTTTGATTTTAATTAGCCACCAAATTATGACTATTCAATTTTATTTTGATTTTAATTCGCCACCAAATTATGACTATTCAATTTTATTTTGATTTTAATTAGCCACCAAATTATGACTATTCAATTTTATTTTGATTTTAATTCGCCACCAAATTATGACTATTCAATTTTATTTTGATTTTAATTAGCCACCAAATTATGACTATTCAATTTTATTTTGATTTTAATTAGCCACCAAATTATGACTATTCAATTTTATTTTGATTTTAATTCGCCACCAAATTATGACTATTCAATTTTATTTTGATTTTAATTCGCCACCAAATTATGACTATTCAATTTTATTTTGATTTTAATTTGCCACCAAATTATGACTATTCAATTTTATTTTGATTTTAATTAGCCACCAAATTATGACTATTCAAAGTCTGTTGAAAATTAGAAAATTTGCCGTATTGTGTGCTATTGGTCAAAATGCCAAATAATGTATAACTAAAAATGAAGGCTTCAAACATATGAAAAGTTTTTACAAATGTAATGTCATTGTCATCTTGCGGTAAATGAAAATTAATCATAATGGAAGCAATAATTATTAGATCAAGTCAGTCTAAATATTGGGCAAAATCGCATTACCTCTCGAAGAAAAAACATACAAAAATGACATGGAAGCACAATTTTGACTGTTCATATAACACATTGAATCTTAATATGGTTCATAGCACAGTAGAGATAAAGCTAGATTTGTTTTTTTTAATAGTAAATCAATAAAAAGAACCCTCAGATTTGGACCCTGTAAAAAAGACAGAAACACGATTTCATAATCGAGCAAAAAATTTATTCACTAAAGTTTTCAACTTGGATGGGTTTTTTTTTTTGTGAAACACAATTGAAAATCCTATATGAAGCCCATAATATTGACAAGATAAGACTGTCTTTATAAGTATAGAGACACACAATATCGTGCACATTAAGTTGAAAAACACAAACATTAAAAAAAATAAATTCCCCGTCAATGAAAATAGTAACTTGGTATAATGTGGAAAAAAAAAAAATGTTAATGTCACAAGAGAAAAAATTGTACATTTATAAAGAGAAAAGATTAAATTTTGTTTACATGTAAATCTTATCAAAATAGTTGAAAAATTAAATGAGTTATAAGTTAAAATTAAATGAAATTTCTATATTTATTCATTTTTCGTGCTGTTTCTACCTTTTTACAGGAAGATTATTATTGATGGTGAAAAGTTATTTCTTTTAATGGTTTCGGTTTTAATATCGAGATAAAAACAATGTTAGTATCATATTTCACTGTACCCCCTATATACATGCTGGCAGAATTTTTTAAATCTGACATAAAAGCGGATTTCTATATTTAAAGTTATTAAATTATGAGGATAATATACTCTCAATATATTAAACTGTATTAAATAAATAGTTTAATTTTTGTCATCCTCATATGTTTTCTCCGCATTCTGCAGGATATGATCTATCATGTCTTATCTGTTCACAAGACCATATTTTTGTCATTACTTTGTGTATCTGAAAGTCCATGAACATAGCTGATTGATTGATCTGAAAGTCCATGAACATAGCTGATTGATTGATTGATCTGAAAGTCCATGAACATAGCTGATTGATTGATCTGAAAGTCTATGAACATAGTTGATTGATTGATCTGAAAGTCTATGAACATAGCTGATTGATTGATTGATCTGAAAGTCTATGAACATAGCTGATTGATTGATTGATCTGAAAGTCCATGAACATAGCTGATTGATTGATTGATCTGAAAGTCTATAACATAGCTGATTGATTTATTGATCTGAAAGTCCATGAACATAGCTGATTGATTGATTGATCTGAAAGTCTATGAACATAGCTGATTGATTGATTGATCTGAAAGTCCATGAACATAGCTGATTGATTGATCTGAAAGTCCATGAACATAGCTGATTGATTGATCTGAAAGTCCATGAACATAGCTGATTGATTGATCTGAAAGTCCATGAACATAGCTGATTGATTGATCTGAAAGTCCATGAACATAGCTGATTGATTGATCTGAAAGTCCATGAACATAGCTGATTGATTGATCTGAAAGTCCATGAACATAGCTGATTGATTGATTGATCTTAAAGTCCATGAACATAGCTGATTGATTGATTGATCTGAAAGTCCATGAACATAGCTGATTGATTGATTGATCTGAAAGTCTATAACATAGCTGATTGATTTATTGATCTGAAAGTCCATGAACATAGCTGATTGATTGATTGATCTGAAAGTCTATGAACATAGCTGATTGATTGATTGATCTGAAAGTCCATGAACATAGCTGATTGATTGATCTGAAAGTCCATGAACATAGCTGATTGATTGATCTGAAAGTCTATGAACATAGCTGATTGATTGATTGATCTGAAAGTCTATGAACATAGCTGATTGATTGATTGATCTGAAAGTCCATGAACATAGCTGATTGATTGATTGATCTGAAAGTCCATGAACATAGCTGATTGATTTATTGATCTGAAAGTCCATGAACATAGCTGATTGATTGATTGATCTGAAAGTCCATGAACATAGCTGATTGATTGATCTGAAAGTCTATGAACATAGCTGATTGATCGATTGATCTGAAAGTCTATGAACATAGCTGATTGATTGATTAATCTGAAAGTCTATGAACATACCTCATACCTTATCATGCCATCTTCTTTGTGGTTTACCTTTTTATCTGCACCCTTCCACCATTACTTTTAGATGTACCTTGCTCACACCGACTGTTAATCTTTTCATCTGTCTATACAATCCTACCTGCAGAGGATATAGGTTTGTTTAGTCCTTACTAAAACATCGCATATCCTAATATGATCTGTTAACTAGTGTTGGGACTATTAATCAGTGATCAGAAAAACCAGAACGTTTTTTGGATATCGGAATCTGAAAAATGTGAACCAAATTTCTGATTCTAAAAACGATTCTTTTATATTTTTTTTTTTATTCATTTATTTTTATTTATTTTTTTTTCGTTTTTGTTCGTTTAAAAGTTAATGTTCTTTTGCTGGTAGTAAATCAAAATATTGGATGCAATACGTTAAGGGAAAACATTAAGAAGTTTGTCAATTTAAAAAGAAAATTATATCTACATTTAAAAGTAGATGAGGACTCTCCGTGACCCCCCCACACACCCCTCCAAAAAAAGGAAATTTAACTTTTTTAGGCGATTTTAAAATCGGAATCGGGAATTTAGAACAGAATCCGGGAAAAATATTGGGCTCATCCTATCACTCCTGTTAATTCTACTCCACACATTATGTTTTCAAAGACGATTAAGTAAAACGTAATTAATGATTAGTTCTGTGATATTATTTTTCAAAGTCTAATTTCAACATTCTGCTTTATAACTTTGAAACAAATGCGAAACAGTAAACATGAATAACGTATCAGTGAATTTTGTTGAAGGAAAAATCAATGCTATTTGTTTACTATGTTTCTTTAAGGAAAAATCAATGCTATTAGTTTACTATGTTTCTTTAAGGAAAAATCAATGCTATTTGTTTACTATGTTTCTTTAAGGAAAAATCAATGCTATTTGTTTACTATGTTTCTTTAAGGAAAAATCAATGCTATTTGTTTACTATGTTTCTTTAAGGAAAAATCAATGCTATTTGTTTACTATGTTTCTTTAAGGAAAAATCAATGCTATTTGTTTACTATGTTTCTTTAAGGAAAAATCAATGCTATTTGTTTACTATGTTTCTTTAAGGAAAAATCAATGCTATTTGTTTACTATGTTTCTTTAAGGAAAAATCAATGCTATTTGTTTACTATGTTTCTTTAAGGAAAAATCAATGCTATTTGTTTACTATGTTTCTTTAAGGAAAAATCAATGCTATTTGTTTACTATGTTTCTTTAAGGAAAAATCAATGCTATTTGTTTACTATGTTTCTTAAGGATCTCTTATTTTAAAAATCTCATTTTAACTTGAGTAAAAAAAAAAAAAAAAAAATTTCTTTACACATGCAAATATATTATGTATCAAACCGCTTTTTTGTTGACACTGTTTGCATAGGTAATACTATTTAATAAACGGTTAATTTAGCCCACAGGGCTAGGAATAAGAATAGAAAATAGCAAAGAGAAAAATGAGACTTGTAGAAATCAAACACAGATAAATTTGTAAAGCCTGGAGGATGAATTATGTGTACAGTTTCAGCCTTCTCTAAATGCTTAACTTGTTGGTCAAGTGGTTAAAGCAACATCTTCGATGGGTGGTCCCTCTTTCGGAGGCACAGGTTCAAATTTTGTGCAGGTCTCATTTTTCTCTTTGTGATTTTTTATGCTTATTCCATGCCCTGGGGACTAAATTAACTGTTTATTTAAATGTATTATCCATGCCCCCTCCCCCAAAGTGTAATATGTAATATATACTCAGATATAGATTCCAATATTATTTACTATATAACATTTGTGTAGGAATATAAATATGAATAGACAATAAACAAAGAACAAACTAAATAGAATAGAAAAAATTAGCACAGTCATGCTTTTTTGTTTGATTCGATATTTTGTTTCAGTTATGATGAAACTTTGCCTAGAATAACTTAAATGAAATATCGAATCAAAAGAAGCCTCATTTGGCGTCAATCTTTTTCCTGTTCTCTTAAGTTTGGCCTTTCCTTATTATCCTATTCCTATTTTTACTTCCCCTACCCCACCCGCTTATACACACCTTATTTTGCTACACACTCGCTGCTACATCTTCCAGCAATCATCTTTCATACACATGCCTTCACCTTACCCACCCGTCTCCAACTTTTTATATATTTAATCTGACTCTGTTCAATAAATGCTTATTCTATGATAAAGTTTCATAACTGAAACGAAATATCCAATCAAAAAAATCATGACTCTGTGTTAATTTTTCCTGTTCTATTTACTTTGTTCTTTACTTATGACCTTATTCCTATCTATACCAACACATCCTGTCGGATAGTTATTCCTTTAAACAAACCTTCACATACATACATAATTTAACAGAATATTTAATGTATTAAAACTGTTTGAAAAGTATTAAATCATTTCATTTGCACGTACAGTTTAGTTGTATAACTGAATATATTCAGAATCTTGCTATTTTTAATGTAATCATTGTTTTTTTTCCCTTTTATGGTCATGTCACTTGCCATCAGTCATGCAAAATGCTCCAAAGTGTGTCCCATGTCGGTGTTGACTGTCCAAGGCTGCCTAAGACATGGAGGGGGTCATTTGATGCCGACCTGCTCGTAGCAGGCGGCACAAGCAGAATGGCAACACAGAAGTTGTTGAAAGTCATTCGCAAAACACAAAGACCGAAAATAATAATAATAATAATAACTAGCGGGACCCGTGTAAATTACACGAAATGATGTTTTCAATACTAATTATCTTGTTCCTAACCTATACATGTTTGAATAAAATATGATAAGATTTGACTTGTATATTTATTTAAAAAAATGAACAATACATGAAACAATTTACAAAACTTCTTTATATACACTATTTCTAGTGAAGGTAATATTTCGACGACTAAACCATACTTTGTAAATGCTTTAGATTAAATTAAATTTGGCTCCAATTCATGAGTAGCATACAAAGATTCGGAAGGTCGTTGCTTTTGATGTAAGCGTGACACACAAAATAACACACACGCTATCGTATTAATGTCTTCCCAGTCGTCCCCTCCTTACCCCCCCCCCCCCCTTCAATGTAGAAAAAAAAAATATCTCAGAGGTTGGTTGGAATCGAACTATAAATAGTTGGGCCGACGTAAAAATCCGACGTCGCTAACCGTTGCGCCAAAGGGAAATACTTGAAAATAGTACGAAAATTAGGTGACTTGAATGTTTTTCCAAATCTAGGTGCGGCACGCATACACAGAGCTTTTGATGTAAGCGTGACACACGAACACACATGCTATCATATTAATATATAGATAATAATAATAATGTGTCGGCGAATGACATAGGCAGAACAACAATAGGAATTTTATTTCTTCATGATTTAATAATGTCAAACTATTTAAGACATTCATTATGTAGGATTTTTGCTTTCAACTCCTTTCTCTATTCACAGAATTATGAATTCTTCATAACTATTAATGTTTTATTTGCTGGCCCCAAAAACCAATATTCTTGTTTCGGAAAAGCAGCAAAAGTATCCATTTTCAAATAGATCCATTTTGGATTTGTTAAAATATTCAAAGAACTTTTGTTGTTATAATGCATCTCCAAGAAGAGTGTTCACATTTGTCTCATTGCTGATGATATTGACTTGAAGGTTATAAGCAGGTTTCAGGTCTTCCAACATCACACCTGTTCACTTAGCTGACCCTATTGGAACGATACCTTTACCATCAGGTGATCCTGATCAAATGTCTGCTAAGCTTACAATAATGTACGCCTTATTCAGATGAAACCGCTGATACTTAAGATCAAAGCGACCAATGAGAAGCGACACATACCATTTCCTTCAGTCTTGAGGAGTTTAAAAGGAAACAACTGATTATTCTTTTTTTTTCTTCCTGGATCTAACATATATTCAATTATTTAAGATTTTAAATTCTATACTTAACAAGAGACAGAAGAATGTAAATTAGTATAGTGTAAACTAACAAAAAATTGTCGACTATTCCTGAAAATATATTTTCGTATGAACAATTCTGTTTCTTATATAAGGTTTACTAAAGTTTTCTGTAACTACATGAAAGACAATGTTAAAATAGCTAGTGATGCATATTTTCCCAATTCTTTTTGTGTGTAGTTATAATGATCAATCTTTACTGCAAATGTATATTCATGGCTTACTCCAAAAATCAATCTTATTGATTTCTTGGATAGAAAACATTTCCGTTTTCCATTTGTTTTTTCAAGAAACACATAATCTTATAATACTTGTGCCCTAGTAGCTATTAATGAGGTGTATATATATATATATATATATATATATATATATATATATAATTATAAAAAGAAAAACTATACACACATTAAGGTTGTACACATAATAACTTATTTCGACCCTTTTAATTAGGTCTCCTCAGATGTATAGACAACCACGTCAAAAAAACATCTATACATTGTCTATATTGTCTATACATCTGAGGAGACCTAATTAAAAGGGTCGAAATAAGTTATTATGTGTACAACCTTAATGTGTGTATAGTTTTTCTTTTTATAATTTTATTTTGCTCTGTTTAAATTACATTGAGCTCTGTTATTCAGATTCTCTACACAAAATTGAAATCTACACACTATATATATATATATATATATATATATATATATATATATGTAAGATTAGTGGGAGAGAACCCCAGCAAAGTGCTCGATTATTAAGAAAAATTAAAAAATAGCATAATTTTTATTCATATATGTATTATAGATGATCAGAACAACATCGGTACCGTCGGTTTCAAATCCAAGGTTCACTTTGTTTGGAATTGTAACCAACGATACTGATGTTGTCCTGATTTTCTGTAATAGATCTATAATATATATATATATTATTATAGATCTATGTAAATTCAATTACATGATCAATCTGCATTCCAAGAATTCAACATAACAGATTGTGTACGATCGTTTCAGAGACCAATTTTTATTGATATCAGATCTCATCTTCAGCAGAGGGAATTGGCACGAAAAATTAAAAGAATATAAACAGCATCAATGGAACTGAATTAAACATCCCCAATTATACAGCTAGTTAGGGTTAGGATTATTATACAGCAAGTTAGGGTTAGGATTATTATACAGCTAGTTATACATGTATGCAAATTAAAACAGGGCAATTAGAAACATTATTTAGGAATGGCTAGGGGGTACAAGGTTGAACGTAACGGGCGTTGTATTACATATTGGGATTGGCACATCACAAGGAAGAAACAAAACGTATATCATTTTATACAGAATATAGACGTCATAAGAATGGAACATTGTTGACATATATGATCAAACAATGAGAAAATGTTAAAAGGTTCTAAAGTTGAATTATCAGCGGTAGAGCCATTGGTTAAGGTTGTGGTATAAATTATCAAGTTTGTTATTAAGAATTAAAGTTACAATTCCTAAAGAAGGATGGGAAATTAAAGTTTAGAGATATAATATAGTTTGCATAATTATTGAAACCCTAGGAAGTTAAAAAAATTTAAGGTGGTGCGAAGTGCAATTTGGTTGAAAACATCATTTGATACAAGAAAAACAGTAAATAGATCAAATGATGATATTGAAGAATTCGATAATTTTTAATTAGATATTTATTGACCAAGGTTATCGAATCAGTATTGTATGGTGTCATATTTTTAATGTTTCAAGGTATACCTCTTTTTCAAAAAGAAATCTCCATGCCATCTGGAGAGTGTTTTTGAAAAAGGGTATACCTTGAAAAATCTATTTTAAAATGACACCATACCATACCATCCTTAATTGTGGCCTGATTCAACAAATAAACCGTTTGATAATGATGATGATGTTGTTGTTGCAACGGCATTCACCCTGATCGGGTTGAGCCGGCTTCTTCCCTGCACTACATCTCGAATCATGGCAGCCTATGCACGGCATTCCTGAGCAATGGCACACAAGATGGTTAGCCACTCGCGATTCCACCGTCAAAGGCCAACCACATGTGGACCTAGGAGCTCAGCCAAGTCCTCTTTGATGTTTGTTGTCCAGGTCTTTTTCCAAGAGTAGGAAACAGAAATATTACATTGTTTCGTAACATTTGAGTGCCCAGTTATTTCTGACTTCCCCCATACATTGTTACTACATGTGTATATTTTAACATGAAGCAAATACATGAAACACCAATAAATATTTAATGTTTTCTCAAAAACTTATTACTTATGATCGTCTAAATCATCTCCTGGTTACATTGAGTATGCTTACTGTGTTTGTTGGTGATGTACCCATGTTTAAAGGGGTTTTAACAGCTCGATAAAGAAATCTGAATGCATTTCTTCTTCTGCATTAGTTGAACCGGCGCTTTCCAAGCCGCATCACTCCCTTCCAGCATTGGTATCACATCCTTCATGGTGATTTCAAGACATCCTCATCCAACGTTAAAGTCCATAAATTTTTGGTCCAAAGATATTTTCTAGGTCAGACGTCACAGTGGTGAACCTGGCTGCCATATCGTTCTCATCATAAGAGGGAATGATGTAGGCTCAATGTTATCCTTTATCCAGATTTCTGCTGGACGAAGTGTGGTGTTACTAAACTATCGCCTAAGAAATCCAGGCTGAATTTGCACCAATAATAAGTGGCATCTTGTGGTCCAGGCTTCTCTGTCTGCAGGCAATTTGTTACAAACTTGGGACGGTCAATTATCTCAGTACTAGCAAAGGTTATCCCTAGCTCTTCAAAATAGAACTGAAAACATTGATTTAGTATGTTGAATGAACCCGATTTTAAACCACCCAAAAAACTGAAATGACTTGCACATGCACACACATGCATTCGAATGCCTACTAGACACTTACATCGAGTGTCTTCAGTCTCTCTGTACGAGGGTTTGTCAGGACAACCTGGCATGATGGCACTTCCTCTACAAGTAAATCCTGACCAAATATTCAAAATAATATAGTATTTGAAGCACAAATAAGATCCCCTCGACACGGCTATAAACTGGTTCATACGAGAAATGGCGCACCTTCTCCTAGTGATGTTGCCTCTAATAACAGTACTAGTCTGAATACTCCACCAGACTAGATGAATTCTTGTCCTGGAATCCGGCAATACCAAAAGACCACAAGAAAGATATACTATAACATAGTTAATTGGTCAATTCGAGAGAGGAAAATTAATGTTCTTCACTTCTTTACTAACGCAACGTTTGAGAGATAGAGTTTAGTTCTCGGATGTCTACATATAGAGACTAAGTGTTAGCCCCAGGAAGGGGCCCCCTTGATTTCTGGGACTTTACACTGAAGTAAAATAAAAATAAAAACTGTTCTATGGAAAACAAAAAATGCTGAAGTATATCAAATGTAAGAGTAAAGCTACATAAAAAGGGAGACTATAGAGTTAATATAAAAGGCTCACATTGTGAACACCTTTCTATTGCCATTAGTTCCTCTTGTGACACTTCATATCCATTGGTAGAAATGCCGGGTGTGCCTTGAGGGGGTTATAGACTATAAATTTATTAAAATCTATTTCACTTAATGTCAATTTACTTACATCCTTTGGGGATCCACCCGAACCCTAATCCCAAAAATAGAATATTATATAAAATGTGAAAAATAAGAATAATAAAAAAAAAAAAGGTAATGGCTGCAAATAAGCATGTTTCTTTTTTTTTTTTTTTCCTTCAATCTCAGGCAAAGCTGGTTTTTCTTTCTAACCTAATATAAAATTCTGCAATGTTTATTTAAGTTTATGTCTGAAAAATCGAATAACAGTTTGAAATTTAAGAATAATTCAATGAGTAAGACAATAAAGTTAACAAAAACAAAAAAAGTCAATTTATATAAATTCAAATAAATATTCAAATGATGAAACAAAAAACATCTGTCAATTTCTATAAATTCAAATAAATATTCAAATGATGAAACAAAAACATCTGTTAATTTCTATAAATTCAAATAAATATTCAAATGATGAAACAAAAAACATCTGTCAATTTATATAAATTCAAATAAATATTCAAATGATGAAACAAAAAACATCTGTTAATTTCTATAAATTCAAATAAATATTCAAATGATGAAACAAAAAACATCTGTCAATTTATATAAATTCAAATAAATATTCAAATGATGAAACAAAAAACATCTGTCAATTTATATAAATTCAAATAAATATTCAAATGATGAAACAAAAAACATCTGTTAATTTCTATAAATTCAAATAAATATTCAAATGATGAAACAAAAAACATCTGTTAATTTCTATAAATTCAAATAAATACTCAAATGATGAAACAAAAAACATCTGTCAATTTCTATAAATTCAAATAAATATTCAAATGATGAAACAAAAAACATCTGTCAATTTCTATAAATTCAAATAAATATTCAAATGATGAAACAAAAAACATCTGTCAATTTATATAAATTCAAATAAATATTCAAATGATGAAACAAAAAACATCTGTCAATTTATATAAATTCAAATAAATATTCAAATGATGAAACAAAAAACATCTGTTAATTTCTATAAATTCAAATAAATATTCAAATGATGAAACAAAAAACATCTGTTAATTTCTATAAATTTAAATAAATATTCAAATGATGAAACAAAAAACATCTGTCAATTTCTATAAATTCAAATAAATATTGAAATGATGAAACAAAAAACATCTGTCAATTTCTATAAATTCAAATAAATATTCAAATGATGAAACAAAAAACATCTGTTAATTTCTATAAATTCAAATAAATATTCAAAAAACATCTGTCAATTTATATAAATTCAAATAAATATTCAAATGATGAAACAAAACATCTGTCAATTTATATAAATTCAAATAAATATTCAAAAAACATCTGTCAATTTATATAAATTCAAATAAATATTCAAAAAACATCTGTCAATTTATATAAATTCAAATAAATATTCAAATGATAAACAATAGCCTGCAGTAAAACAATGTTTTATTTAGCACAGCAAATAGGAATCAACAAATGTATCATGTTTTGAACAAGTTTATTGGTTATGTATATACAACTAAAAAAATATAACTAATTTAAGTTAATATATGCTGTGTAAAAAACAATTAAAACAGTTCAATTGTTTTCTCATTTGTAACTAATAAAACTGTTTTAAATTTTTATTTCAAATATAGTTTTAATTATTGTAGTTTTTTGTGTCAGATTAAGTAAATTCGTATGAATCAGAACGGTACAACTTTGTGACCGGCTTGATTCTGTTGTCGGCATTCTTGGAGAAGGGACCACGTAGTGCTTGCCAACATCCCTAAGTGAAAGTGATATTATGGAATCGACTGGATTCGAACTTGGCACACCCAGGTCGTCAGTCCACATCGTTATCCACTGTATCAGATTAAAAACAATGTTACATGCGGAAATAAAGAAGTTAAATAATGCATTTTAAATTTGATATATTTTTTCACTTTACTTCAGTAAGTTCTCATAAATCAAGGGGCCCCTTTTCTGGGGCTAACACTTGAGTCCCTATATGAGATGTATAGATAGCCAAGTGTTCAATCAAGATCATCCTTTACCTCCCAAACGTTGAGATAGTAAAGAAGTTAAGAACATGAATTTTACTCTCCCCCAATTAGCCATCTAATTATATTATAGTATATTTTTCTTGTGGTCTTACTAGATTCCAGGACAAGAATTCATCTGGTCTAGTGGAGTATTCAGCTAAGTGTCTTTACTTGAGATAACATTACTTGGTGAAGGTGCGCCATTCCTCGTATGAGCCAGTGTATAGCCGTGTTATTTGGGCTTTTATTTTGAATAGTTGGTCAGGGTTTACTTGGAGACACTCGAGAATAGTGTCTAGTAGGTAATTCAAAATGTGACAGTATGTTTAGAGTTGTGCATAAACAAATAGAAGTGAAGAACATTAATTTTCCTCTCTCCATATTAAATGAATGGATAATAATTATCTACGGGGCTGGAACGTAGAGAAATACAAAGAGAAAAATGAGGATTTCAAACTGTATCTAAGAATTGAGAACACTTGTAGCCAATGGCATCTTTACTACTTGACTACCAAAAAATATTCTTGAAACGTCTGCAAAATGGAGAAAGTGATCCATTTTTCTAACCCCTATTCTTAGACACAAGTTCGAATCCTGTCTGAGTCTCATTTTTCTCTTACATAGTACAACCCCCCTCTTACAAACAGGTACTTAAGCAGCTAATACGTTTTCTATCTTCACAGTAATTAATCTTCCAAAAACGTTAACTGAAATTTCCGCAAAAAAACGGTTGATTTGAAGCCAAAAAATAAATAAATAAAAAAGGATATTTTTAACTTAAAAACGGCGTTTTTTGTTAATTCCCCCCCCCTCCATTTTTAAAACTACTTGACGCTTGAGATTACTTGGCCTTTTGGCTAGGAGAGGAGCAAAGAGTTGTATCTGTTCTGATATAACACTTTGTCTTTTCTGTCCTCTGTCTGTAAGGAGAGATTCTTCTAGACCGAGGCAATTTTTAAAACTCCAATCCAGAGCGCCCCTTCCGGGGATCTGTATTTTCCCTCACACTAAAAACCGACCATGTCTAACTCTGCCCTTATAGGGAGGCAAGTAAATAGGGACGCTTGAGGCATTAGTTACACTGTGTCGTTATTTCAAATATGATTGCACATTATTTACTTTAAATGTAAGAAAACGACCATAAAGAGTTAAATCATTTAATTTACAGTGACAATAACCTAACCCCACCCTTCACCTAACCCCTAACCCTAACCTGTAATTACCTTTTAACCTCGCTTCATGCACACACTGGCAGGATACTTGTCCTAGGATATGTATTTTGCTAGGTAGTAATAAAATTAATTCACCGAACAGAACTGTTTCATTTTTTTTTTTTTTTTTATTTTTTTTTTTTTTTTACTTCAGTGTAAAATCTCAGAAATCGAAGGGGCTAACATTTAATCCCTATATCTTCTTCTCTGCGTGTCTTTGAAGTGTCATGTGGTCATAGGACAGTTTCCCACATTTTTATGCAGTCCTTTGCAATAGTGTTGTACTCTGCAAGATCTTTCAAGCTAGCTACACCGGTTTATGCACCTTTTTTTAGTTTACCCCACACAAACAGAAATTGGTGACAGGTACTTTGTTTTATAAATAGAGATTATAGAATTATTATCCGTCGTTTTTTGCTCAAGTTCAATGCCTCATTTCGAATCATTTTTTTTTATTAATAGTATTTGAAAATGATGTCATATTAAACAAATATTTTATATCCATGAACCATCTCTTCATCTGAGACATATATACCAACCAGTCAGTTGAATGTTATTCTTCTTTGCAATGATGCATATTCACTGATGGCACTGGTGCTACCAGATCAGGCTGTCTGAAGATACCGGCTTCCTGACTTAAAATGCACCAAACATTGATGTTATTGTTTTTTTTCTTTCCCTTTACACGACTCAATCATGTTCTGCAAAGCTAAAAACAACAACAATTTTCTTCTACAAAACAACCAAACCAAACACTATGAATAAATATTTGAAGAAATAAAGAATTTGAAGCATAAAAACTTTTACCAAAATGACCTGATTTGGCATTAAATAACCCAAAAAGGGTTGATGTGCCATAAAACAAAACAACCAAACCAAAAACGATGAATAAATATTTGAAGAAATAAAGAACTTAAAGCATAAAAACTTTTCCCAAAATGACCTGATTTGGCATTAAATAACCCAAAAAGGGTTGATATGCCATAAAACAAAACAACCAAACGAAACACCATGAATAAATATTTGAAGAAATAAAGAACTTGAAGCATAAAAACTTTTCCCAAAATGACCTGATTCGGAACTAAATAACCCAAAAAGGGTTGATAGGCCATAAAACAAAACAAGCAAACCTTTAATGGCAGATATTATTCTGCAAATGTCCACCAACTTAAAGTAAACTTGTGCACACACTTCATAAGATCTTAATGTTTTCCTACTAGATTACAATTTCTTCTCAAGTTGCTCAAATACAAATAGTTGTTTACAAATAGGAAGGATATTAGAAAGATCACTGAATCAACGGTTTTTATCAATAGAGATTTCATTTCTTTAAAGTGTTCAATGCGTGTTGTAAATATGTTGTTCGAATGCAATATTTGATACCAGCTGGAATACCCAATCCATGAGAATCACTTATCAAGGCCAAAAGCCACTTGATGATAAAGGTTAATTAGGGTAGGGTTGGGGTTGGGTTAGGGCTAATGAGGTGGATGGATTACTAATTTAATAATGAAGAATATTACAAGTATTCAAAATATTGAATAAAATTTGATTACTTACTTGAGGACGGTTTATTTTTTGCATTTGTTGACATTAGATTTGACGACGACAGTGACCATGTTATAGTCTGCAGGGAAGCAGTCCCGTAGTAATGTGTTCCACAGATGGGTTCATGCTAATGAAACTCACTTAGAACCTTTTTCAATAAGTGTAAAAACCTATTGATATGCTACAAAGTGTATGCAAGGTTTTTTTCGACCAAGCTATTTAATAATTTACATAATTATTTAGGTCGATATATTGAGTTGTCTGGAAGATAATTATCAATTATCCGACAGAATATAACAACAAGTGTAAGTTGTTGTGTGTTTAGATATTCATTAATATAGTAATCATCCTTATTTTATTTTTTCAATTCAATAAATTTTGCAAAAAAAAAAATAAAACAGGCCTGCTTCAGTTGCCTTGTAGGGAAAGGGTGGTAGAAATTTACACAGAAGAGGATATAGTGACCCAGCACATTTTCTACATTACCTGGAAGTTCATACCAAGATCCAGGGACATCATCATCATCATCATCATCAACCGGTTTATTTGTTGAATCAGGCCACAATTAATCCTCTGATGAGGGGGGGGGGGGGGCTGATTGTGTAGTCTCGAAATCTAAGTCTTCTTCTCCACTCCTGTCTTTGGCAAGGTTATATGGAATCCATAGGCCCTGAAGATCCACGCATCCTGGGATCTACGAAGCCCAAGACATTACCAGCAGCATTAGTGCTACTGGCACTGCCTTTCTTTTTTCCTGCTGTATTTCGACTAGACATTGTATTTAAGGCAATTTTACGGCTGGATGCCTATCCTTTACCAACTTAAACACTTTTGGTAGTCCAAGACCTGATTGAAAAAGCGACCCTTCTGCGGTTCAATTGAAATTGGCAGTGAAACAGTTTCTGGTTATGCCCGTGGAGACCTTCAACTAGAATGCACACTTTTAATTCCACATTCAAAGAAATATTGGCCTTCCCTTCAAATAATAAATCTTGTCTGTATGGAGAGCGTGGAAGAATCTTGCATCTTAGTAATCTTATCTTTTCTTGGCATTTCTCATTAAAAGACTGTTGCAGATGGTGCACCATTGTGTTCAAGATCACGGCGAATGTAAATTTCTTCTTGGCGTGTGTGTTTCCACTTGAAAACTTCATAGACAGTTGAACATGTCACCTTGTTTTTTATGCCAAATCTCTGGTGTTTTGATGTTCTATTGTCTTTCAAATGATTTAATTAAAAGTGGCTCGTCTCCCAGAATGAAGTCTGTTGGACATGCAGCACTCGCCATTTCTAAACCTTTTAATCACATCTGATATGTGAGACATTTCACGACATATGTATGACTTCATGTATGTTTTGAAATCAATCTGTTACACGACTATATTCTCTTAATTAATACAGGGTCCGCCATAAGTGACTATATAATTTTCTTTTAACATAACGAATTCAACATGGAAGAAATATGTAACTGCAGTATAGAAA
>OY744550.1:54396178-54511178 GCA_963556195.1 Sepiola atlantica
CCTGCACTGATGAGAGCTATAAGCTTGAAACGCTAGCGTCTGTAGGTATAAATAATTTAATGTTTATTTATAAAGATATATAAAGTAAAGAACAGGAAAATAAAGATATGTATACGTTTAAATTAGAACCTATCATGAAAGAATTGATTCTTGATATACGACTTTTGGTAATTTCCCTATCAACTTATCTCTCTGTATTCCTCTGATAAGATTTCATTCTATGAAAGGGAGGAAAAATAAATCTTTTATTTTAAACACCTTGTTTTTATGCTACGAAATGTCTCAAATTTTATATATATATTCCTCTGATGATGAGATTTCATTCTTTTAAAAACCATGGCTTAAGGAAGCAACAATAGGTTTCTTTTATTTAAAACACCTTGTTTTGAGCAACTGAGGACGTAGTAGATATTGTATTTTTACAATCTTTATTCTCATCTTTTATTTGTGTGTGTGTATATATATATATATATATATATATATATATATATATATATATATATATGTCTCGGAAGTTTCTCAACCATTAAAACTATATAAAAAAAATAAAAAAATTATATAAAAAAAAAATTTTTTTTAAACTTATAGTCTCAAGTCTTCCAGTGGAAAATCACTCATGTAAGTCAATTTATTTTTTACAGTTATCATATTAGTTAGTTTCTAACACTATTTTAAGGGATCATCAGTTGTTTACCATGAAAAACTGTTTCGGGAATTTAAATATATATATACATACATATAAACAAGTTCAAATATGTTAATAAAATAAGCATAAAACCAATATTTGCAAATTATAAAATTACAAAAGAGCATTTATAAAATTACATAAAACATAACAGTCTATGCCAATCAACCAGCATTTCAATGTTATCAGATCTCTTCACAGACTGAATAAAAGTAAAAAGTGAAAAAATAAACTCTGATTAAAATGGCCGGCAGAAAAAAAAATCGGAATGTTGAGAAAAAAAGAAGACAAAATCAAATCTGATCCAACGTGTATCAGCCAAATATTAATCACTGTCCGTTAACCTTTCAAAATTGCATTAATGAACCCCTCTCTCTCTCTTAACGAACGTCCCCTCTCCATCTCTATATGTCACTATTTGAAATACGCTAGACAGAACAGGAAAGAGAAAGTTAAGAAAAAAAATATATATATATATACGAAGCAAAGCTAAAAAGACTCAAAACTAATTCATATTTGGAACTATAAAATACATTTTATCTAAAGATTTAAATAAAACTAAAAAGCTATAAGGTCGTCTGTACATAGTTTTGATCAGATGATTTAACTATATATTAAATAATATTAATAAATATCTTGAAATCATAAGAATTTTAGGGTATCTTTCAGAATGATCAGTACGCTGAAAACGCTAAAAAAAACAAATATACAACAAATAAAAGTAACTGTCGTCGATAAAAGTTAATTTAAAACTGACCTGTGATATTTGTTTGTATTTTTAAACCGTTCCAACTGCTATTTAGTAGAAATCAATAGTTTTATCACGCGAACTTGCAAAAAAAAAAAAAAATGGCGCTTGCTCGTAAGACGCCATATTGTCTAAAAAAAACGAGTAAAAAATGAACAAGAAATTTTTTTTACATCTAATAAAACCCCATTTATAGTACGTAAAAATACAAACAAATATCATAGGTAAGTAGACAACTATCTCTTCTCGACGTAGGTTAAACTCACTTGTTGCATATTTATTTTTATAACCCCGTTCCCGTTAGTTTTTTGGACCCCGTCCGCGACTGTACTGATCATTCTGAAAGATACCCGAATTTTAATTGATCTATTACTAGCAATTTGAGTGAGGTACTACCACGTAACCAACCAACCAACCAATATGAGTTATGAGAATTGGTCTTACGCATTCAAGTGTTACATTTTGGGCAAACAGCACTCCATAGTCTTTGAGAAATTTGATATTAGTAGATGCTGTTTCAGTGGTGAATTCATTGCTGAAATGTGAAGATAATTAGCAGTGGCCATTTGTTAAATATTAAAAGCGAAAAAGTAAGAATTGGCCAAGATCCCCATACCATAAAATTTTAGAATACAGCTATTGGTCAGGAAACTATCTCCCACCTAAAAAGACCCCCCCCCCCTCCCGAAAACGGTTACCATTGTAAAAAAAAGATGGTCAAATTAGTAATGGTCATGAAGTGGGTGATCAGTTTACGTTAAACTTATATAGGAAACTGATCCCCCCTCTCAAATTTTAAATAGTTGAAAAATATTTTGAAAAAAAAAAAAAAAAAAACGGAATTCTCTAACGACATAATAGGCAATTTTTTTTTTTTTTTGTATCCAGATCTTTTCCTTTATTAGATTGGATAAAAAAAATATTTTATTTATTCAATCACAAAAAAAAAAAATATTGGTGTGTAAAAAGAGGTGGTGGCATATTACGAACAAGCGCCACAGATTTCAAATGTATCTCATTATTATGAACCTGTCCCAGGGCAAGTATTACAGCTAGTATTGTACACATCATAATCTGTGGACGAATGTCATTCTGATTTTTTATTCAGTAAATATTTTCTTTTATTCAGTTTATAGCAAGATTTTTTTTTTTTTTTTTTAAATTTTAACCCTACATATGTCTTAACATGAACGTGCCCAAGAATGTGTTTGAAAATGTCTATATTTATATAAGATTAGTATAGTATCTTAGACTTGGTCAATTTAAAAATTAATCAGTGAATAATATATACTTTATCTTTATATTTTTTTAATTTAAAAAATTTTTTTTTTTTAAACTTAGTTCACCCCACACAAGGCAAGTTGCCACTGTAGAAGTAAGGGACTACTGAGAATTAGGGTGTAAGTTGTGAGGGTCATCCTAAATTGGGAGCTGTGCAGTGAGATGCTTGTTCACATTAATTTTAAATTTCTGTACGTCGGTACAGTCAGGGAAACAGGGAGCAGAGAGAGGGAGTTCCAAAGGCCGGCAGCTCGAGAAAAGAAACTATTAGAATAGAAGGTTCTCTGACATCTGGGGACCTCCACAGTGAATGGATGGGACTTAGCTGCTTGTCGGGTTGGTCGAGTGTATTTACGTCGAGGGGGGGGCATCAGAGCAGCAAGTTCATCGGAGCACGTTCCATTGAAGTACTTGTAAAACAAACACAAGGATGCTACATTGCGGCGATGGGATTAATAAAATCGAGTGACCACTTTGCGTGTATCTGTGTTTCTCGTGACTACATGACTTACACTTTTTTATTATTATTTACTATTAATCGACTGTCTATTGAGATAGAACAAGGTACTAAAACAAACTTTTAAAAAATAATTTAACATAATGAAATGAGGTGAGATAAAAAGTCCACTATATAAAGGGGGGGGGGGGAGAATGTATGTATTCGCTCTCTTCTCCCTTTCTTGCACACCAGACAATAAGTACGCGGCCAGATCCCTCCCTGCATTCGTCATGTAATCAGCAGCCCACCCCCTCTCTATCGACCTGCTTGCTAATTTGGAACCTGTGCCTTTTAGCTTCTCATCGCACATATTAAGTTGTCTTGTTGGATTTTCAAAGTCAGACCCAAATAGCGTTTAAGCTTACAAATCAAACGTTGCTTCTGACTTGCCAATTTTCATTTGTTATTGTTATTCCGTGTTATTTACAATATAATAACGGACTTAGCTGCACATTATTTTTATGAAGCGTTTTTAAATAATAACCTAAACATGAAAATCAGCAAGAAGTGTATGTGTGTGTAGGGGGGGGGGGGTAACTCATATTTTTGATAGGAGTTCTCTACTTTAAGGTTAAAGTTCCAAAAAAAGAGTCGCCAACTTAATAGGTCCCTTACTATCCACCAAGCTTCAGCCCCTGTCCCATCGCCACAATGTTGCATCCTTGTGCCTGTTTTACAAGTACTTCAATGGATTGTGCTCCAATGAACTTGCTGCACGAGTGCTCCCTCGGCGTCAATTCACTAGACCAACCCGACAATCAGCCAAATCCCATCCATTTACTGTGGAGGTCTCCAGATGCCGAAAAGCCTTCTATTCCTCATGCTGCCGGTCTCTGGAACTCCCTCCCTGCTCCCTGTTTTCTTGCCTGTACTGACATGCAGAAATTTAAAACTAATGTAAACAGACATTTCGGTGCACAGCTCCCAACTTAGGATGACCCCCAAAACCTACACCCTCTTTCTCAGTAGCCCCTTACGTCTACAGTGGTGGGCTGCCTTGTTTTGGGTGAACTATGTTTAAATATATATATATATATATATATATAATTATTGATACACCAGATAGGTACAGCTAATATTTCATAAAAAATATTTTTTTAAAAAAGGTGAAACAAGAATAAAAATGATTATAGCTTACAATTAAACATCCATTGTAGTCATCCGGGTTTTTTGGGTTTTTTTAAGTGTGATGCCCTGAATAACTACAATTGGCTGAAGATAATGTTACAGTGATCTAATAAAAAATTTTAAAAAGTATTAACGGAATGCAAGAATAAAATATACTATATTTTAATGCAGAGTCTGGAAAATGATATTAGTATATTAGTAGTGAATATGCGATCTGTTAACATAATGTTCTATTGTCATTATGGACTTAAATCACAATGTGCTTTATCTGCATTTTATTTAATCCAACGAGATTAGCCGTTTTGACAGTTTTATTATTATTATTATTATTATTATTATTATTATTATTATTATTAAAGAAATGAATTATCTTTGATGTAATGAAAGCTGGTAGATATCTTAATAAAACCTACATATTGTAGATGCGTAAAAGAAGTCTGCATTATAGTTTCAGTGTTCTCTTTCACACTCTCTCCTTCTTTTCACCCTCTATCTCCTCTTTCTCTCTCTCTCTCTCTCTCTAACGCTCTCTCCTTCATTTTCCCCTCTTTCTCTCTCCTTCATTTTTTCTTCTTTCTCTCTCCTTCATTTTTCCTCTTTTTCTCTCCTTCATTTTTCCCTCTTTTTCTCTCCTTCATTTTCCCCTCTTTTTCTCTCCTTCATTTTTTCTCTTTCTCTCTCTCCTTCATTTTTTTCTCTTTCTCTCTCTCCTTCATTATTTCTCTTACTCTCTCTCTATTTCATTTTTTCTCTTTCTCTCTCCTTCATTTTTTCTCTTTCTCTCTCCTTCATTTTTTCTCTCTCTCCTTCATTTTTTCTCTCTCTCCTTCATTTTTTCTCTCTCTCCTTCATTTTTTCTCTCTCTCCTTCATTTTTTCTCTTTCTCTCTCCTTTTTTCTCTTTCCCTCTCTCTCTCCTTTTTTTTCTCTTTCTCTCTCTTTTTTTCTCTTTCTCTCTCTCTCCTTTTTTCTCTTTTTCTCTCTCCTTTTTCTCTTTTTCTCTCCCCTTTTTTCTCTTTCTCTCTCCTTCATTTTTTTCTCTCTCTCCATTTTTTTTCTCTCTCTCTTTCATTTTTTTCTATCTCTCTCCTTCATTTTTTTTCTCTTTCTCTCTCTTGCTCTTTCTCTCTTTACTCCTTCTTTTTTCTCTTTCTCTCTCTCCCTCTTTTTTCTCTTTCTCTCTCCTTCTATTTTTTCTTTCTCTCTCCTTCTTTTTTTCTTTCTCTCTCCTTTTTTTTCTTTCTCTCTCCTTTTTTTTCTTTCTCTCTCCTTCTTTTTTTCTTTCTCTCTCCCCTTTTTCTCTCTATTCCCCTGTCTATTTCCCTCACTCTCTCTTTCCTTTCTTTCTCTCACTCTCTCTTTCCTTTCTTTCTCTCACTCTCTCTTTCCTTTCTTTCTCTCACTCTCTCTTTCCTTTCTTTCTCTCACTTTCTTTTTCTTTTTTTCTCTCTCTTTCTCTCTTCTCTCTCTCTCCTTACCCCCTTTCACTTGACACCCCTATCTCTTTCTCTTCCTTCTGTCTCCAACTATTTATGGAAATTAAACAAACCAGCATTTACTCTCAACTTGCAAGTACTTCTTCTCTTGTATCAATAGCTGTTCACCTATTGATTGCTGCAATCTTCCTCTCTTCTTCACATTTTACCTTTTACCTTGGCTTTAGTGCTTAACCCTAAACCCTACCTGATAATTAAGGATCGATGCACACATAAAATACCTCAAGTTTACAAATAGAAAATTTACCTAATGAATAGTTTCAACTACTCGATCTTATTTATACATGTATAAATATTGTCTTTATAGCAGCAATAAGAATGAATATTTTTTAATCATCGTAAGGAAATGACATTTGGCATTTTCTTTTCAATTTGTTTTTTGCAAACTAAACTAATAACTTCATGGATGTTATATTAACGTGTGAATTTCAAACACTGCTGACACTTTTGACTTTAGATTCTTAACTAGTGGAATAAATAAGTCCTGATCCTGTTTTATTTTTTTATGGTAATAGAGAGCCTCCATAGATGCCCACTCCCCATATTTATTTTGCTCTTGGCCAGCCGTAAATGCTGTTTTTTTTTTAATCTTGGAGGACACCGTCCATTCCCATATTCCATCCCTGATCTGTCTTATTTTTTATGTACCTCTTAGCTTCTACTCCCATTTAGAGACGGTCTGACATTTAGATGGTTGTGAGGAGGACCTTACTAACCTGACCCATTAAGCATTTTATTTGGTTCTTTATTTTTCATTCTTTTTGGGTGTTTGTAGATTGTCCCACTCCCCATCATCACTCATGTATATTTATTATTGTAAATAAAAACTCATTGAAACCATTGGAGATCTTTTAAGTAGGATTTAAGCCATGGAGTGAATGCGGTTTTGTGGTGATAGTGTCTAGTTTAGAGTAGGTAAAAGTTTGTTGTCAGGAATGACATGCGGCCCCCCTCACCCCCCCCCCAAAAAAAAATAGGGGGTCATGCCTAAGCCAAATGGATTTGTAACTGTTTTTAATTTGTCTAAATAAATTGGTCTTTTGGCTAAGATCAAAGTATAGTATCTGTTCTGATGGATGCTACATTCTGTAGACCGGTACCATCTTGGCCTTCAGACCTTGATTCCGCCGGTCTGAGGTATTGTCCTGTACAGTTTTAGGAGGTCCACCTTCCCAGGCTTTACCTTTTCTTTGAGAAGGGGTTAGTTTATTGCTAATTGCCTGAGGTGCTCCTATCGGGGAATGCCGATAGGGCTGCTCAGGCATTTTTTGTAGGCCAGATCACACTAATCCTATTGCGCTGGCTAACCACACCTGATCTTGTGTCTAGCTTCCTGGAGAGGAGGTAAATAAAAACACCTTGAACTTGTGTCTAACCTCCTGGAGGTAAATAACTTGGTTTATTGGCTAGGAGTAAAGTGTAGTATCTGTTCTGATACCGCGCTTCATCTTTTTTTTTGTCCTGGTCAATGAAGGAGAAATCCTTCTAGATTGAAGCAATTTTAATTTTTGTTACAATCCAGAGTTCACCTTTTTGGGGAGTTAGATTTTTCCCAAATTAAAAAACGACCTTGTGTCTGACTCTGACCTTGTGCAGAGCCAAGTAGATAGGAACAAAATAGTTGCACATATATTTTTAAATATTTCAATATTCAGATATGACAACTAACCCTTATCCTCGAGTGGCTTTTGGCCTTTGCAATGGTGACTCATTTGTAAAAAAAAAAAATTAATCCTGTAATATTTAAAATTTAGAGGGTAGGAAAGAGTTTGAGCACAAATTTTTCAATATAGATGTGATAATTCAATGGCTGATTGAGATTTTTTTACTTTTCCCATTACATCTAATTACGTTTCGATTAACAACCGCTGCGAAAATAACAGTGAAGACGTTCTAAAAAGATTAGATATAAGTACAAGTTGTATCCCCACGAGGGCAGAGTTAGACACAAGGTCAATTTTTTTTTTTAATGCAGAGGAAAGAAATCCAGTTCCCCTAAAACGGGCACTCTGAGTTGAGACAAAAAAAAAAATAGCTTCTGTCTGGAATAATTTCTCTTTCACTGATCGAGGAGATAGAAAATATGAAGTGTAGTATCAGAACAGATACTACACTTTGCTCCTGGCCAAAATTCACTTGTGAATAAAAAAAAATTAAAAAATGTGTAATTTTAAGATAATGTAAAGAAAAGTTGTTCTAATCTAAACCTTTTTGTTTCAGAACCTCTAAGCTTTCTGTCCTATGCATCACCATTGATCACCTTGGTATTGGGTCATCATTGACATACCACAATGGAATGTGAGGAGAGTGGGAGTATTGCTATTTAAGTCCCCCCTCACTTTGATTCGTGTATGAGCCATTACACCTCTTACCGTCTTATTACCCACTGAACAAAACGAAACATTTCTTCTTGGAAGTTTCAAATATGTTCAAATGAATTAAATATTTTCATTATTAGTCTTCTCCCACTAGTAGTATTGGCCACAGTAGCAGTCTTTAGATTTTACTAGAGGAATACCCGTCCCAGGACAGGGAAAATTAATTTCTCAAACAGAACAGTTCTGCACCACTTTTATGTCCCCTTACAAAGATTAAAATCAACATGTAATGATACTAAACCTTATGTCTAGAATACTAATTCCAATTTTGATATAAATCCATTGCATGACTTTGATTCTAGAAAATGTCTAAAATTTAAGGATTAAGAAATAATTGAAATTCATTAAATCTTGCTTAATTGGTGTCTAATAACTATAGATTAAATTTAATGCAAATCTGAAATATTTGAATTTTCAAATGGCAAGTTGTGCCCTAAAAAAAACCTTTAAAAAAATTTCAAAGTAATTGAAATTTGGAGAATATAATAATAATAATAATAATAATGTCTAATAGCTCTTGTTGAAATTACACAAAAATCAGATGTGTCTGAATTTTCATGAAGCGTTTACCCCCCCCCCCCTTTGCATTAAACTAAATATAGTTCATATTACACCTAGTAGATATGTTCCAAAATACATAATGATCACTTAATTAGTTTAGGAGTGAATCCTGTACATAGAAATATATAAAAATATACACATACTTAACTTTATATAGAGATTAGTATAGTTATAGTTGTTGATAGTATTTAGTATAGTAATTTACTCCTCTCCAGGAGTTAGGCACAAGGCCAGTTTTTATCCTACTCCCACAAGTAAGATGTGACCCAAGCTCGGGTCGGAAAGTGGGGGTTGAAAAGCCAGCGCCCGAGAGGTGAGCACTCTGACCATCAAAAATTGCCTGGGCAGCCCCGTCGGCATTCCTCGGTAGGGGCGCCTCAAGCAGTAAGCAATTAACTTACTCCTCCCCAAAGAGGGGAGGCAAAGCCTGGGAGGGTGGACCTCCTAGAACTGCACAGGACAATCCCATAGACCGGCGTAAATCAAGCCCCGAAGGCCAAGACAATACCAGTCTATAGGGTGCAGTATCCATCGGAACAGATACTACACTTTGATTTAGTATATTACACTTTTCAAATGGCTACATTCATTATTTGATTATGACTTAGCAGAGGTGTGGGATTTAGATATGACTTCGACTCGGGTGCAGCTTCAGCCTAAGAAATCTTTCATGGCTCTATTCAACGTTCTGTTTTGTTTTATAATGAACAATATCCACCAAAGTTAAAATGTTGCCTCTCCCCCTCTCAAAATATATATAATTATATATATATATATATATATATATATATATATAATTATACTAGCTCTTCATACCCGACGTTACCCAGGAGTATTTTTACTGTCATTGTTTCTTGTTGCTGCTGAATTATACTGTGAGTGTGGGTGTTTGTTTGTTTTCTTTTTATCAAAATATTTTGGATGTCCTACGAAATGTTGATTTTTTTTTTTTTTTAAACCAAATTATTATAATTTTTAAATTTCGGACGTTTACTCCCTTGCAAATGTCTCCTAAATTATTATATATAGTGATAAGTTAGCATTCATTTCCTCTATCAAGGGAAGTAACTATGTCCTAAAAGAATTCAGAATTCACACTCTCTTGTTTTTAAAGATGGTTGCCCACCATAAAGAAAATCTGATCCGGATAAAGTACTTTTTGAAAGAAACTAAAGCGGATGGCAATTTTCTGTTCTTACAACATACTGCATTGATCAGCAAGGCAGCTGACAAATCAGAATAAAATATAGATTTTTTTTAGGTTTGAAGCTGGCGATGACAAAAGTCGAATCCAACAAAATAATTTTATGTATTAGATAAAGAAAAGATAATTTTATGCATTAGATATTATCTTAAAATAAAATAATAAGGCGACCACCACTTAATGACAAAGATGTAGACCTTTTTCATCACATATCTTTCTTTTTCATTTTTTTTTTAGTCAGACTTGGACATTTCTCACTGACTCCAGCAGTAGTGAATTTGCTCTGACTCAACTTCACTGAATATTAATATGCAAGTAGTGATGGTGGCTTACTTGGTTTTATATTTTTCTAAGATTTTATAATTTTCTTACATTCTAGTCAAATAACACTGGTCCTCGGTTGGCTCAGATCAAAGTGTAGTATCTGTTCTGATGCTACACTTAGTCTATTCTGACTTCTGTCATTGAAGGAGAAGTCTTTCTAGACTAGAATTTTAAATTTTGTTCCCATCCAGAGTGCCCCATTTTCGAGAGCTGGATTCTCTCTACATTAAAAACTGAACTTGTGTCTAATTTTGCCTTCGTGTGGAGGGGGGGGGGGGGGGGTTAAATGAAAACACTAGTCCTCGGCTAAAGCAAATAAATATCGATCACTAATTTTTAACTTTTTAGTCAAGAAATCTATTTCTAATATTTTAATCTTTGACAACAAACATGAAATCTTTTAAATTATTTTTTTTTAATATCTTTTACTTGCTTCTTTTTTTTTTTTAAATTAAAATTTTATTCAATTTACTTGAAAGTTTTTCTTGAATAAAAAAAAAAAAAAAAAAAGGGGGGGGGGGGTATGTAAGCGTTCAGTTATTTGCCGAGATGTCTGTTAGTGACATCTGTTGTAATTCTAATGGCTATTCATGTTTACCATTGTTATACTTGGTAGCAGCTTGTTTATTACAATACTATTGACTACCGTGAAATGTACACTGGTTTCACTTACGCTATTTGTATTTAGAAAATATACTCCACATTTGAATGAGTTTATTTTAATTTGCAGTAATGAGTTCAGTTGAGATATCAAAAAAATATTTGAGTATGAGTCATGATAAAAAAAAAGTTACTTGGCCTCTTGGCTAGGAGATTTTTTTTTTAATGAAAAATAAAGTTTCAAATAAATTCATGGATATTTTAAGTAGGATGGCCCCCCCCCCCTAAAGTAAATGTGTTTTTTGGTGACTAAGATGATTCTAGTGAAGAGTAAGATAGTTATTTTTCATCATTTTTTATCACTTTAGGGATGACCAACGACTCCCATTTTTCCCCATATTTTTTATGGCCTTGTGCCTAATTTATTCTAAATGTAAATTTTTATATTTTGTGCAAATAAATTGTGCAAAGTGTAGTATCTGGTTTGATGCTGCACTTCATCTTTTTTTGTTCTCGACCAGTCAAGGAAAAATTCTTCCGGACTGAAGCAATTTGAATTTTTGTCCAAATCCAGAGCTTCCCTTTTTGGGCAGCTGGATTACCCTCACATTAAAAACTGACCTTGTGTCTTACTCTGCGCTCGTGGGGAGGCAAGTAAATAGAAACAGTCATAATATTTAAAGTTAGAATAGATTATACAACTTTTATCTTCTACTAGTGTGACTTGTGTCTTGGTGTTGCCCAGGAAAATTGGGGAAGGCCATGAAAGCTCCTGTCTCTTCCACCGAACCCCATCCTTAGTATCTAAAAAGGATAATGAAAGAAAAAACAATTAGCTTTTATTATTTTTTTTATGCTTATTTGGCCATCTTGTATTTTTAATCAATAATCTCATTTCAACTTTTAATGAAACTCCTTTTTAAAATATTTTAAAATGTTTATACACGCACACACATATCTACCTTTACGTCCGCCCAGTAGTTCATGAGAAATCAATTTCCCTCTACTAATTACAACCTCTTTTCCTCTTCATTATTCTCTTCTTTTTTATTCCCCCCCCCCCATCAATTATTGCTGTACTGCTATCTACAATGTGAGGACCTCTTTTTTTTCTTCTTTTGGTTTTTGCATATCTGAAATATATATATATATATATATATATATATGTATATATATATATGTATATATATATATATATATATATATATATATATATAATTCAGAGTCAGAAAAATGTTTGACTACAGTGGAGTAATAATGCACAATAGAATAATATAGCTTAATAAATATAGGTACATTAAAGATATAGGCATTTTAGAAAACACCAAATACTGCAGGTATTAATATCAGCTCAATGGATGATTGTTATATCAACCAGAGCTTTATATATATATATATATTAAACAATAACAAATAAAAATTGGCCATAGTTTAACAGCTTATAGTACACTATTTAGGTCCAACTTTTTAAATCTGGCTGTCTTTGTCTTACATGCACACACACGTTCGCACAGTGAGTCAGAAGTAACCGGGCTATCAAAACATTTTTAGTTCAAATAACAGAATTTATTGATATTTAGGAAAAAACAACCCATTTGACGTAATGGTAAGAGTGTTCATTAACGAGCCGGGAGACAGGTTCAATCCTCAGTCGAGTCATGCCAAAAAAATTTTAAATGGTACTTGATGCTGCTTTGCTAAACACTCAGCATTATGAGGAGAGGATCAAGGGTAAGTGGAGTAATCATGGGAAAAGAGCTTATGGAATGAAAAGGAAGTTTTTGGGTCACCCTCGACTACGGTCGACCATTTTACTTTACTTTATTTATATGCTAAAGCCGTTTGTTTCCCTAAGTCCTTTTGCGTATATACTGCAATCTCACAAAATAAATTATGAAACATTCCTTACTTCTGAGGTTCGGTTATGTTTGAAGAAAAAAAAGAAGTTTTAATTATTCTAATTAGCCGTAGTTTGTAATTAACTGAACAAGTCACCCATCTCTCTTTGTTATCTGATCCCTTTCTCACTGTTTATTCGACCACGCTAAGATTTCTTAATGTCGCGAGTATTTAGAGAAAGAGCGTCTCTTTTTCAGGAATTGCCAAATAATTTACTAATGAAAGGGAGGCTTCGGGTCGCCCTCGACTATGGTCGACCATTTTACTTTCTTTTCTTTTTTTTCTTTTTTTTTTTTGAAAATACATTATTAAATGTATGTGAAACCAATTAAGTGCACTTGACGAAAGTACAGACTTTGGCCTTCTTGGAAGATCTTTGCACGAACGTGTTGATTCAGAGTGCTGAATGAGACTTGCTGCCGTCGTTTTTTATAGCTCGATCAAATTTTTCTTGAAACCAGCGGCATGTCTCGTTCCTGTTGTTTTGTAAAACGTTTTTACAATAACGTCACGTTCTTCTTCGGTGGTCACTCTTGAATTATTCATCTGTTATTCGGCCAGCATGATTTTCGATCTGAAATAGAGACACACGCACACGCACACACACACACACACACACACACACACACAAGCATAAATTTCTGACAGGCAGATCAATTAAATTGACACCGATAAGATGTGTTCACATTAACTGCTTTGACTAACAATAATCTCGTATCAAGCAATCGATCGAGGGAGAGGCTAACTAGCTGCCTGTTGCTTTGCAATAAGAAAGCATTGACTGCCCGGTTATTTCTGACTCGCCCTGTAAAGTTTAGACTCATTATGAGGTAATAAATCTGGTATATATCCGTTCCAATAGTGCTCGATACTAAAGTAAGTATAAGCAGAGCTGGTACACACACATATATATATATAAAGGTTGTTAGGATTACATCGACAAGTCGAGGTTTCCGAACTTTGTGACCTCTTCAAAGTCAATTCAATATTCCTAGTAATAATGAATTCTAACCCGTACCTCAAGTGCAATTGTTTTTATCTCTCTTGCACTTGGTTCACTGGGTATATTCGCCAAGTAGTTTTTAAAAATTCTTTTTCATGAGTCCGGTTGCTCCTATAATTACTGGAATGATATATGAAAAAAAAAAAACCCAAAAACGTTATTATTTATGTATTCATCAATGTTTCATCTTTATTGTGAGACTTCCTCAGGATGTAGTAAAATCCGGAAAAAATAATCATACAATTATCAAATTTGATCTGCCCGTGGGTGGCGAGCCTGATATATATATATATATATATATATATCATCACCATCATCATCAGGGTTTTGATCACTCCTGGGGGAGAAACCCCCTACTTGATTTTTTATTTCCATCCACCTTATGGTACACTTTATGATTGTTTTGCGCATATATAAACAACCAGAAATAGATATGTATTTCAGGATCTTTCATCTATGCAGCTACCTATTCTGATTTTTTTTCCTCTAATCCAGAGATTCCGGTTCAGTAAGTAAACTTAAACATGAATACAAAACAGAAAAATATTCAAGGAAATCCTTATAACATTTGTAAAAGAATAAAGTTTCTTCTGTTTACACAACAAAGATTTTCTAACGGGAAAATGTAAATCACCTCTAAAAAAAATTTTAACTGGAAAGTTGACCAAACATAACCCAAGATTTTGAAGAAATCATCCGATTAGAAATCAGCTACATCTTATATAGTAACTATTCCAAACCAAATTTTATTTTCATCATAATTAAAAAACAACTTTTACTGTGGACACATATAGCTTTGCAAAACATAAACAATGTTAGCAAATTTATTTTGGTAGCTCAATTAGCCACCAAAGTATGACCATTCAAATTTTGTTTGAATTAAAAACAAAAATGACCATCTTGTGTGCTTTTGGTCCAAAAGCCAGATTCCACAGTGTATAACTAAAAATGCATGCTTCAAACAAGTAAAAAAAATCCTTACAGATTTAATGTCATCTTGTGGTAAATGAAAATTAATCATAATTATTAGATCAAGCCAGCCAAAATATTGGACAAAATCGCATTACCTCTCGCAAAACATGCAAAATTGACATGGAATCACAACTTTTACTGTTCACCATAAGATTCATTTTAACAATTAACACAACTTAATGATTCATAGCACATTAGAGATTAAGCTAGATTTTTCTTTTAATAATACATCTTTAAAAGAAAACCCTCAGATTTGGATCATGTAAAAACAGATTGAAACACAATTTGATAATGGGGCAAACATTTCATTCACTGAATTTTTTAACTTGTTTTTTTTGTTTTTGTTTTTGTAAACAAAAAACCCACCATATTAATGAGTGGCCTTTTTTCTTTAAGATTGGACTATCTTTATATGCATAAAGATACACAATATCACAGATACCAAATTTTAAAAACATCAAAATAAAAAAAATAAATTGCCCATTACCGAAAATAGTAACCTAACTTTAAGTAACCTGGAAAAAAAAACTATTAATGAGACAAGAGAAAGAATTGTACGTTTATGAAGAAAAAAAAAACACATTTTGTTTGCATTTAAATTTTATTTAAAAAAAAAAAAAAGGAAAAGTAAACGAGCTATTGCAAATTGGAATCGATTGGAATTTCACTATATTTATCCATTTTTTTTTCATTTTGATTTGTGATACCTAATAATATGCCATTTTTTTTCATTTTGATTTGTGATACCTAATAATATGCCATTTTTTTTTTTTTAATCAAAATAAAATAATTATAATCCATTTTGGTGATAGTGTACCCATGTCATCAAAGAGTGACATCAGTTTCATTTAGTTTAATTTACATAACAATAAGCTTCAGTACGACTGGTTACTAAGAAATAAAAGAAACATATGTATTATTACATATTATATTTTAAATAGATTAAGTGCTTTTAAATAATAATACCCTTATAAATTAAAGAATAAGTATTAAAATATAAATACAAAGTGAATTTTAAAATGATAATCTATTAAAAAGGATAAAGAACAACACTTTTGTGAACACTAATCTCTTAAAAATAAATCCGCTTTACTTTAATTTTGTAATTCAGAAAAGGTTTGCAGGTCGGGGTTGTAATAACCCCTGCCGCCGCCATACAAAAAAGCGCCTTATTATTTTTAAATAGTCCAATTTTTGGCGTGAGTATTCCAACAGTTGTAAGTTCTTATAATACGAGTGTACACCGTCCGTCAAAATTGACCGAAAAGAATTATCCTTCGCCAGTGTTCGCATTTATATCTTTATAAAATAACATATGAAACTGAAGTTAAAAAATAAATAGATAACATAAGAAAGAAGAGAAAGAAAACTAAAGTTTTTAAAAAAGAAAAAAAAGAAAAACGTATAAATCGGTATAGAAATCAGAAAGAATATATATATATATATATATATATATATATATATATATATATATAACAAGTTCAAATATATTGATAAAATGAAGTTAAAAACAATACTTTTTTCAAAAGTGCTCAATGCTATGTAGAGCTTTATAAATATTTATTATATAAACATTTAGAACGGCTTTCGCAAATGCAATTGCATTATCTTTCAGCCCTGACGAAGCACAAGGTTGCTGAAACGAAATTGTATTTGCGTAGATCGTTCTAGATGTTATATATATGTGTGTGAAATGGGGAAAATAAAGATAAAAATTATATCTTTAAATTATATCCTACCTAGAATAGTCAATGCTCGATATACAAGAGATAGAGCAATAGTATAAGTAGATAAGTGATGAGAATAAAAATTGGATAGAATGAAATATTTATTAAATCATCAATTGTTTGAAACGAAGGTTATATATAAGAAAAACTATTTTCCATTCCTTAAACCATGGTTTTTCAAAGATAGTCTTATCGTCAGAGGAAATTCATCAGTGATTTTCTTTGCTTTTATATTATTTATATTCTTTTATATTTTGATACTTTTTCAAATGTTGGCATTAGTAAATTTTCTTTTACTGACTTATTTGTCAAACTTCCTCTGACGATAAGACTATATCTTTGAAAAGCCATGGTTTAAGGAATGGAAAATAGTTCTTCTTATATAACCCTTGTTTTGAACAATTGATGATTTAATAAATATTGCATTTTACTCAATTTTTATTCTCATCACTTATCTACTTTTATATATATATATATAGGATTAAAGTTCTTTCTTTTTTTTTTGAAGCACTAATTGAAATTTAATAATAAGGAATGAGGTAAAATAAAATACCTTCAAAGCATGTTAAGAATGCAATATTAATTTTAAAAGAAAAAGAAAAATCGTAACAGATTTTTTTTTATAAACTTTCATTTTCATTAAACTAAAAATGAAAGTTTATAAAAAAAAATCTGTTACGATTTTTCTTTTTCTTTTAAAATTAATATTGCATCTTTAACATGCTTTGAAGGTATTTTATTTTACCTCACTCCTTATTACATATATATATATATATATATATATATATATATATATATAATTTATTTGAAAAGTATATGTTACATATTTAAGAATCGTACTGCGGTTTCATCCAGATGGGTTGACTTTTTACATTTTAAAAAGTCTATACCCAAAGGACTTGTCAGCATACTGAATGAGGTCAAAACACAATAAGAAATTTTATTTTACCGTGATTACCTTTCAATCTTGAAATAGTCTGTCTGCCTTGTTACCTGTCTGCCTTGTTACCTGTTATCACCTGCCAACAAGACCCCCCCCCCATATTTTCAAGCATGCTATGAAGATTAGAGAACAAACAGCTTAATCTCTTTTTTCATCGTCTGTAATAATTAAATAGGTATATTAATAAGAATAGATATCCTTAAGATGTATCCATTCAATTCGTACATTTACTTATGAAAATGCTATTTCAGACTTAAACTTGACAGACCAACGAAAATGCTATTTCAAATTAAGCGTGACAGACCAAAGAAAAATGTTATTCCAAACTTAAGTGTGACAGACCAAAGAAAAATGTTATTCCAAACTTAAGTGTGACAGACCAAAGAAAAATGTTATTCCAAACTTAAGTATGACAGACCAAAGAAAACTGTTATTCCAAACTTAAGTGTGACAGACCAAAGAAAACTGTTATTCCAAACTTAAGTGTGACAGACCAAAGAAAAATGTTATTCCAAACTTAAGTGTGACAGACCAAAGAAAAATGTTATTCCAAACTTAAGTGTGACAGACCAAAGAAAAATGTTATTCCAAACTTAAGTGTGACAGACCAAAGAAAAATGTTATTCCAAACTTAAGTGTGACAGACCAAAGAAAAATGTTATTCCAAACTTAAGTGTGACAGACCAAAGAAAAATGTTATTCCAAACTTAAGTGTGACAGACCAAAGAAAACTGTTATTCCAAACTTAAGTGTGACAGACCAAAGAAAAATGTTATTCCAAACTTAAGTGTGACAGACCAAAGAAAAATGTTATTCCAAACTTAAGTGTGACAGACCAAAGAAAACTGTTATTCCAAACTTAAGTGTGACAGACCAAAGAAAACTGTTATTCCAAACTTAAGTGTGACAGACCAAAGAAAACTGTTATTCCAAACTTAAGTGTGACAGACCAAAGAAAAATGTTATTCCAAACTTAAGTGTGACAGACCAAAGAAAAATGTTATTCCAAACTTAAGTGTGACAGACCAAAGAAAAATGTTATTCCAAACTTAAGTGTGACAGACCAAAGAAAAATGTTATTCCAAACTTAAGTGTGACAGACCAAAGAAAAATGTTATTCCAAACTTAAGTATGACAGACCAAAGAAAAAATGTTATTCCAAACTTAAGTGTGACAGACCAAAGAAAAATGTTATTCCAAACTTAAGTGTGACAAACCAACGAAAATCAGCTTTTTAAAATAACGTAAAGACTCTAAAGTGACTACAACCCAAATATTAGGCAAATATTAAAGGCTATTATCGTATTCGACTCACCCATCTTAATAAAGCTTTATTTTGTCCTTTATTAGATTTATTTTTTAAAAAATGTAACCTTGAAAACCCAACCAACCAACAAAAAAAAAAAATGGAGAATATATGGAACTAGACAACTGTTGTTATTTTTTATTTTTTTCTAAGAGCAAAGTGTAGTTTCTGTTCGACACTTCATCTTTTCTGTCCTCGGTCATCAGTGAAGGAGAGATCCTTCTAGACCTGAGTCGATTTTTATTTTATGTCCCAATCCAAAGTGCCTCTTTTAAGGGAGCTGAATTTTCTCCACATTAAAAACCAACCTTGTGTCTAACTGTCTAACTCTGCCCTCGTGGGGAGGTAAATAAATAAGGACAATAGTTTTAGCTTAAGTGGGGATTTTTTTATAAAATATCAAATGACGAGGATAAGAGCATGTTTGACACAAGGTCAATTTGGTTTGGGATGGAGGCTGATAAATGATGTGACTCGGCCTTTTGGCTAAGATCAAAGTGTAGTATCTGTTCCGATGGATACTGCACGCCTGTCCTGTGCAGTTCTAGGAGGTCCACCCTCCCAGGCTTCGCCTCCCCTCTTTGGGGAGGAGTAAGTTTATTGCTTACTGTCTGAGGCGCCCCTACCGGGAATGCCGACGGGGCTGCCCAGGCAATTTTTAAATGGCCAGAGTGCTCACCTCTCGAGCGCTGGCTTTTAACCCCACTTTCTCGACCCAAGCTGTGGTCACATCTTACTTGTGGGAGTAAGATAAAACTGGCCTTGTGCCTAACTCCGGGAGGAGTAAATAAATATCCAGGGGATGCTTAAATTGTGATGCGTGGGTGATGAGTTTATCCTAACCCTTTGGTACAATGAGTGAATGGGGAGGAGGGGCTTCAGGAAATAGGTTTGATAATTTAGTGAAATACTTACCAGGAATGATTCTTACTAGAGAAATACTTGTAAAGAAAGAAGACCTTAAACTAGAAAGGAATGGTAAAAATAAATTATTAATTGAAATGGCAGTGGCTAGATATTGATAAATATGTTGGATACTAGTTGTGCATACCCGGCATTGCCCGGGAGTCTTTTTTTCTTTTCATTTAGCTCCTTTTCTTTTCTTTCTTTTTAAATTGCATAAATACTTTCAAGTCTTTTTAACTCTTAAATGTATAAATAAGAATCTGAAAGCCAAAGGTGCAGTGCATGACATGTTTTTTTTTTTTTTAACAAAATTAAAAAAAAATTTTTTTAAATAGGATTTTTTTAATTTCGTTTAATTTTTTAATTTTTTTGTATTTCCTTAATAATTTATATTGAAGCTATGAAATTCTACGTGTTTAGATTTTACAAGAAAAATATTTCATGGCTGTAATTATTTTATTGATATTTTCTAAACTTAGTCTAGCTTTGCATTACGTCAAATAGCCAAGAATGAATTATAGGGTTGTAACCAGTTTTACAAAAGAGAAGGTTCTTCTGAATAATGCTGGAAAAATGTTAACGTATTAACAGATCATATAAAAATTGAATATTATCTACTATATAAAGGGCAGTTGTGTGTGTCCAACTAAAAGTAAAAAAAAAAAAAAGCTACACAAAACACACATCAACAAAATTGATATATTGTTTACAGAATTGCTGCGGACAGAATATTGACACATTTTTTTTCTTTTTTTTTTTATTCATGTATTTGGTGTTCACCAGGAACAAAATTAGTCAGTGGGATTTAGGTAGATTTTTTTGGTTCGTCGACCTTGGTGTGAAAGTCAAACTAAAATACACTTTTTTGGCCTTCAGGCTAGGATCAAAGTGTAGTATAGGAGGAGGAGGAGGAGGAAAAATCCTTCTTGAAAGGAGGAGGAGAGAGAGAGAGGGAAAGAAAGAGAGGTTATAAAAGAAGGATGTTACATATTTTTTTTTTTATTATTACTCTTCTATTTAGTAATCCATGCCCCCCTCCCGGGTAACGCCGGGTATCCTACTAGTTACATAATAATAATAAATAAATGTTTAAAAACAGCTGATCTTTTTAAAAAACTTCTTTTTTTTTTTTTAATTGAAATCGCTCCAGATAAGGCATGAAGCCACTTGATGTAAGGAGCTAAAAAAGAAACACTACCTCAAGGTCAAAAACTAGCAAACGATAAGTGTTATATGTATCTGACCCAGAAAACTGCAATTCTTCCCCCTTTGTCAGAAACATCGCTCATGAGATGTGAAGACTAAAGGACAAAACAAGGGAAGCGAGAGTTACGAGGCTGCCGAAAGTAACCCCAAGATCCACTTTCTACTCTCCTTATGAAATAACTTTTTCTCTGTATAAAAATCCTTCTTGACAAATATACTTATTTTTCTGTGGTTAAACATTTTCTTACAAACAAGTTTTTCCACAGGACATTTTCTTGATGATTGCATAAAAAATATATCAAACGATAAAATAACCAATATCAATGGTGCATAAGATTTTCTTTTCTTTTTAAGTAATAAAGAACCGAAACAAAAACAAAAAAAAAAACAATGGTTTCTTTTTTGTGCTTAATATGGACAGAATACAATTACACCAAGGGCAAAAAAAATCTAACCCGCAAGCTATAATCTTAGTTCACAACCTTTGACCTTTTCTTGCTGACCAAAGCAGATAGTAGTAGCTACTTGGTAGAGAATCCATAATTACCTAGCAGGATAGTAACGTCTGTTGGTTTCATGTGATAAATAATTTTAACTATTGAACTGGCGGCCGACGCGGTTGGCTTTTATTTCGTCTTTTTGCTATTTATAAAATCATTATCGATATTAAAACCTTTCTCTACAATTACATCAGTTTCTACGTCTGTTCGTCTTTAAATTTTTCTCCCACTTTTCCTGACGTAACAATACACTAGCAGTTTGATTTTTTTTTTTTTAAATTATTATTTGGTTACTTTCAACTTTTAGATATGTAATCAAAAACATATATAGCTTTTGGCTGTATATGACATACTATTGTATTATTAACAGGGATGTGTGTTGTCCGCTTTTTAGCAGAATTCAGCTTTCTTTTTTTTATCCAGTGAAAGCGGATTTCTGCTTAAATTTCTAGAGTCATTCATGGATGTGAGTTCTCTGCTTTTTTTTTTTTTATCGAAATCTGCTTTTTTTTTTTTTTATCGAAATCTGCTTTTTTTTTCTTTTTTTTTTTTTAAAGAAAAGGCTGACTTTCCCTCTTATGACAGTTCTCTATGAAACCTGAAAATGTTAATTTTGTCATGAAGGCTAAGAATTCAAGCAATTCATGAAGGAGGTAGGGGGAGGTAGATGACTTTTGTTTCATCAAAGAATGACTTCCTGTTCCTTTCCTCCACATATGCACTCAGTGTCTTTCTCTTAATTTTCATTTAGTTGAAACTGATTGGAGTTGTTTAGGAAAAAATGTTATTGTTTTTGTGCTGCCCGCTATCCACATACACACATACAGGTGCATGTGGCCCCTAGGTTGGGAAATTCATTTCGATTTCAGTTTCTTTTTTTTTTTTGCCATTAGCTACCCACATCCCTGAATATATAAAAATTATATCAGTAACAAATAATATATAAATTGTCAAAAATACAAATATATATATAGTTAAAGCATAGTTCCGAATACGTTGTTATGATTATAATTTATTATTATTATTAGTGTTGTTATGATTATAATTTATTATTATTATTAGTGTTGTTATGATTATAATTTATTATTATTATTAGTGTTGTTATGATTATAATTTATTATTATTATTAGTGTTGTTATGATTATAATTTATTATTATTATTAGTGTTGTTATGATTATAATTTATTATTATTATTAGTGTTGTTATGATTATAATTTATTATTATTATTAGTGTTATGATTATAATTTATTATTATTATTAGTGTTATGATTATAATTTATTATTATTATTAGTGTTGTTATGATTATAATTTATTATTATTATTAGTGTTGTTATGATTATAATTTATTATTATTATTAGTGTTGTTATGATTATAATTTATTATTATTAGTGTTGTTATGATTATAATTTATTATTAGTGTTGTTATGATTATAATTTATTATTATTATTAGTGTTATGATTATAATTTATTATTATTATTAGTGTTGTTATGATTATAATTTATTATTAGTGTTGTTATGATTATAATTTATTATTATTATTAGTGTTATGATTATAATTTATTATTAGTGTTGTTATGATTATAATTTATTATTATTATTAGTGTTGTTATGATTATAATTTATTATTATTATTAGTGTTGTTATGATTATAATTTATTATTATTATTAGTGTTGTTATGATTATAATTTATTATTATTATTAGTGTTGTTATGATTATAATTTATTATTATTATTAGTGTTGTTATGATTATAATTTATTATTATTATTAGTGTTGTTATGATTATAATTTATTATTATTATTAGTGTTATGATTATAATTTATTATTATTATTAGTGTTATGATTATAATTTATTATTATTATTAGTGTTGTTATGATTATAATTTATTATTATTATTAGTGTTGTTATGATTATAATTTATTATTATTATTAGTGTTATGATTATAATTTATTATTATTATTAGTGTTGTTATGATTATAATTTATTATTAGTGTTGTTATGATTATAATTTATTATTATTATTAGTGTTATGATTATAATTTATTATTAGTGTTGTTATGATTATAATTTATTATTATTATTAGTGTTGTTATGATTATAATTTATTATTATTATTAGTGTTGTTATGATTATAATTTATTATTATTATTAGTGTTGTTATGATTATAATTTTTTGCCTTGAAACTTTTAGTGACCCCACAGACATAGGTGATAGATTTCAACTACTGGGGTAAGGTTAGGATTGAAGTTTGGAGACAGGGAGTCTGTTCATTATGAGATGCAGACACCCAAATGCTTTCTTATTTATTTTATTTTACACTGTTATTCACTTCAAACAAAGCGTATACCACTGAGATGTAAGGGTTTACTGTTAATTAGGGGCCATACCTACAGGGGCATCCTAGGTGGGGAGTTGTGCAGCATACTTATTAATATACAGACTATTATACAGACACACGGATGAATGCTCTAATAATTATACGGACTCATGTACAGACACGGATGAATGCCCTTTAGTAATTATACAGAATAATATTCGGACACGGATGATTACCTTTTCGTAATGTATGGACTCATGTACAGACACACACTCTATTGCTTTTTTGATAATATACTAAATCATATAGCGACACGGATGAATACCCTTTATTAATACACAGGCTCATATACAGACACACGGATGAGTGCCCTTTACTAATATACAGAATCACATATGGACACGGGTGAATGCTCTTTAGTAATCTGTACATACATATCGACACAAAGACAATGCTCTCCATTAATATACAGACACAGACAAATGTCCGTTATTAACATACAGACACACGGATTAGTGCTCTTTAGTAGCGGGGTTCATGTTCAGCATTGCCCGAGAAAATTACGGAAACCAAGAATCGCAATGACCGGAATGACTCTTTTCACCAATAATGCTAAGCCTTTATCCACGATTTAAAAAAAAAAAGTTGGGGTGTGGGGGGGATATATACTCACTGCTTTGCTACAGTGTGTGTATGTGCGTATTTCAGTGAGATTTGGTTTCAATTTACGATATAACAAAAGAACGAAATGACTGACTTGTGTATTAAGGAACTGAAATGCATTATGGTGAAATTGTGTGTGGAACGGGGTGGGGAGTACTATACCAGAATTGGATCGCAACCCACAGAATTGTCTTTCCGACTCTTTTACACCCAAAATGCTAATTTTGTACCCACAATCTAAAAAAATCTTCCGAAATAAAACTATGCAATATTAAAATGAAAGTCCTTGTTGAATTAGAAAACACTAATAGTGAATTAATGAGATGTCATTTTTCAAATCAATATGCAAATTAGTTAGCCAGGTATAAAGTGATCGCTTGGACATATTCAGTATATTAGGAGTTGAAGTTTTCTTTTGTATATGAGTTTAGGGTTTTGATCTCACTGTCAGTGTGATAAACTACCCAACTTTAAAGATAGAGATAAAAATAAAAAGACTCCCAAGCAACTTCGGGTAAGGACAACTAGTTATTTATATACAAACTTATATACAGACACATGGATGAGTGATCTAATCTAATATATAAAGTAAAACTAGTCTGTTTCTCGAATCTTCGTGGTCAATAGCTTTCTCCCCACAAAACCAATATTTGATTTTGGTTTGCCAATCTTTTTTGCTGAAAGTTGGTCCATGTTGTTAGCAACAATAAAAATTTTGATTTAACTTCTTTTAAAAAATAATTTATCTACATCGGAATATTTTTTTTAATGGATACCATCTTAAATAATGAACTAGCAGCAGCGGCCAGTACAAAGATTAATGTTTAGCATTACAAGAGGTATAGCCCGTCGAAATAGCTCAGTTGAGAGAGCATCAGACTGAATATCTAATGGTCTCCGTTTCAATCATGGGTCTTGGCATCTGCTTTTGATGGGGGGGGGGATCTGTTATTCAAAAATGCAATAGTATGAACTACTAACACCAATGCATTTCCATTTCTTCGTAAACAAGTCAGCCATTTTAATATTTTGCTATTAGTTGAAAACAAAGACTGATTTTCTTTGTGACCCTTCAAAAATTTAAAGCAATTTGGAAACCTTTACATTATTGAATAAAAAGTAATTTTAACTAGCCTTAAAATTCTTAGCAGATCCTCAGGTATTAAAAGAATGAAAGTTTTTGAAGCTGTTTACATCCAATGATTTTATAAATACAGATTAAAACATTACCATAATAACAAATAATCATAGTTTTATAGCAGTTTCGTTCAAGTAATAATTTAATTACTAAACGATACTATAATAATAAAATTGAACTTTCAAAATTTCATTTTAAAAAAAAAGATAATATTTTGGAAAAAAGAAACGGCATTTTTTTTTTTTTTTTTTTTAAGCAAAAAAAAAATGACTGTAAAAGCACTCTCTATGGTTAGGTACAGCTATCTAAATAAATAAATGCAAAAGTTTTTTGTTTTTTTTCATCTATCTTAACTATATTAACATGAAAACAAGTTGTGCGTATTTAATTCGATGATACAACATAAACTTTCGAAATACTGTATATATAGGAAACTGCAAATACCCTCAAACACATTTAGGTCTTAATTTGCATATTAATTTTATAAACAACTTGTAATTAATTACTATTCTGTAATATACAGTTGTAATTTTGCATTGTCATATTTTCTTATATATACGCAATATTTTTGTAAATAGTAAAACGTCTGATGTCACTGAATCTTGATTTCAATGTCTCAGTATGCAAATGCGGTTTCACATTCACCAACATGTTTATATACAACATGTTTATATACAACACATGCAAGCGGAGACATAGTTTCTTTTAGGTAAAGCTGTTATTAACCGGGTTTTGTTCTCATTTATAAAATATGGATATAGGTGCAAATTATGGTAAGAGGCATGATATAGTTAAAGACAATCTACTAATTCATGGTGATGGCTCTTTTCTTTAAAATTGTAAACAGGATGAGTGATATTCGTCAGCATTAAACTAAGAATTCCATCTGGATGTCATGGGTGTAGTTTTACTTGTTGTTTAGGCAAGAAACCTTTAAATAGCGCCTTTTTTTTTTCTAGGCTGACTTGATGAAAGTAGTGAGCTGGGTAACATTATAAAGTGTGAAAATACTCCACCAAACACAATGGTAGCTTAATAGATACTACACTTTGATCGTAGCCAAAAGGCTAGACATTTTTAAATGAATAAACAAAAAAAACTGATTTTATCTATTACAGTATTATCTTTTAATTGGTGTGGGTAGTCGGTTCTGTTGTCATAAAACCCTGCTCCCAGGTATTACATCCTCCTTTGGGGTAGAGGATAATGTAGTACCTGTTCTGTTGCCATGATACCATACTCACAGGCATTACCGTCTCCTTTTATGGGAGGGATCCTCCCAGGTATTACCTCCTCTTTTTGGAGGGGCAAGGCATATATAAGTATATGATACCATCCTTCCATGATTATCTTCTCCATTTGACAAGGGGTGGGGGGGGGGGGTTAGTGTACTATCTGTTCTGTCATGAAATCCTCCCAGGCATTAACTCCTCCGGGAGGGGGGGGGTGATCAGAGGGAGCATATATTTGCTAGTTATTTATAAAATTAAGACATTAAAAAAAAAGTGAACGTTTTAAATTTTATTATAGAAAAATAACGTATAGAGAGAGAGGGTGGGGTGGGGGGGGGACTCAAATACAAGTTGACTTTGGCACTTAGTTTTTTTGTGTTTGTTAAATTGGGAATTTTATTATCATCTAAATAAAAACATTTAGCGTTAAATCATAGTTTGTTGTTTTTTGGGGGTTTTTTTTTTCGTGAGTAAAATCCTGTTTTAGTCACTAAAGTTACTTAAAACTGTTTTTAATACTTATATAGATTGATGGTGATGGTGGTTACGTAGACTGGCGACCTGGGTGTGCCAAGTTCGAATCCAGTCGGTTCCATAATACCACTTTCACTTCAGAGATTTTTGGCCACCATTACGTGGTCCCTCCTGCAAGAATGCCGACAACAGAATCAAGTCGATTAACAAAGTTGTACCATTCTGATTCATACGAATTTACTTTATTAATGGCTGGCTACCAATATTGGCTTGCTAAAATCTTGAAACGAGTATCAGTAACAGCCGAAAAGCAACCACACAAAATTAAACATGGGTTCCTGAAATAGATAACAGAAAAATAATTTGTTAAAAAAAAAAAGTAAAAAGATGTCTGGGCAACGCCAGATAGGGACAATAGCTATTAATATACGACTGAATGTACATTATTAGTATTTGGACTCGTATACATACACAGCGTTCCCATAGTCGTAGGAGCCACCGGGCTCATGAAAAAGAACATACAAAACTACCTAGCGAATATACCCGGTGAACCAAGTGCAAGAGAGATACAAACAATTGCACTTAAACGGTTAGAATCCTAAAAACATCTCTTGGTTGGAAGTCTCTGAAATAGCAGGTGAATGTCTGTCATCTGGTAGGATGCCCCATCCCCAGTAATAATAAAGAGGATAGAAAATTTTTAAAAAATAAAATTAAAAAATACATTCTCAAATGCCCTTTATTAATATATAGACAAATATACAGCCACACGGAAGTGTGTGTGAGAGAGCCTGGAACCCTAACCCTCTCACCGAGGAATAAAACTGGTCCAATCCAAGGTTAATTTTATAACCATCCATAGCTGGATTCCTCCTTATGAACTGACACCATGTCTAACCTTGCTTCAGTTAGAAGCAGATGAATAAACCCGTATATGCCCACACACAGGTGAATGGCCTTCATTAATATACGGATGGATAACGTTAATATGCTGACACACACATTCAGCTATCTAGTATGATGTCACAGCTAATCCTTTTATTAATTGTGATATTCTGTCATTACAATGTTATTCAACCTATGAATATGTTTTGTGTGACAAAGGTTGTAATTATTAACTTATCAACACCATGCAATAAGTCATATTAAAGAAAATTGGTATTTTATACTTGACTGACAATTCAGTAACTTCTAAAGCTACATTATACTAATTATAGGTCTTGAATATTTTGCCTCACAAATTATATCCACCTGTGTGTCATCTCTCTCTCTCTCTCTCTCTCTCTCTCTCTCTCTCTCTCTCTCTCTCTCTCTCTCTCTCTCTCTCTGTTTATCCTTTTCCTCTCTCTTTATCCTCTTCCTCTCTCTTCTCTCTTTTTATCCTTTTCATCTCTCTTCCCCTTCTCTCTCTCTTCCCCTTCTCTCTCTCTCTTCCCCTTTACTCTCTCTTCCCCTTCTCTATCCTCTTCCCCTTTTCTATCTCTCTTCCCCTTCTCTATCTCTCTTCCCCTCCTTTCTATCTCTCTTCACCTCCTTTCTATCTCTCTTCACCTCTCTCTCTCTCTCTTCACCTCTCTCTCTCTCTTCCTCTCTTCACCTCTCTCTCTCTCTCTCTTCCTCTCTTCACCTCTCTCTCTCTCTCTCTCTCTTCCTCTCTTCACCTCTCTCTCTCTCTTCCTCTCTTCACCTCTCTCTCTCTTCCTCTCTTCACCTCTCTCTCTCTTCCTCTCTTTACCTCACTCTCTCTCTCTCTTCCTCTCTTTACCTCACTCTCTCTCTCTCTTCACCTCTTCACCTCTCTCTCTCTCTTCCTCTTTTCACCTCTCTCTCTCTCTCTCTTCCTCTCTCGCAAAGTTTGTTACTTGAAATACTTGAAACATTAATTAAAAATAATAAACGTTTCATTCACATGGATAAACATTAACATTTTGATAATTTCAATACCAATTAATTTATCTTCACGGTCACGTTTAAAAGATAAATAAATTTTTATCGAAATCACAATAAGAAATCAATTTGCTTTTTCACTTGCAATTTAGAAATAGATCGCAACTTGTTGAAAATCAAGTCAATCCCTCGAAAGAAAGGAACATTTGAAAACAAATACTAAATATTTGTCCAGGAAATAAAACAATATTGCGAAACAAAACTATTTGTTACATTAAAATCCAAACAATAATTGAATTAAAAAAACAATAACAAATAATAGTTAATTAATAAAATGTCCTTTTTCAAAACCAATATGCAAATTAGTTAACCTTGTTACTGATATCATATATACATAATCAATATATAAAAAAGATGGTGTGGTTATTTTCTAAAGTTGAATTAACTTAAACTCAAACGTTTTGACTTTACCTTTTGTTCTAGAAATGGGCCCAATTTTCACATTATTAATCAGCATCTAACATATAAAGTTATCTTGTCGGCTTTTCAAAGTCAGACCCAGATAGCAATGTGTTCGATATTTGATTTAGGCTAACCTATTAAACGCCTCAATCATCAGCATCACATCCTTTAGGAAGTTGACATGTTTGGTTTACATAAAGTTAAAAATTTATCTCAAGGTTTATCAAATTTATTTAACATTTATAAAAAATTATTTTTATAAGGGCATAAATTATGTTCTATAAATTACTTGTGGGTTTATTTTGTTCTTTTGAAATAAAAGGGTCAATAAAATTTAATTCATCGACACTATCCCTTAAAAGAGATCGGGGGAGGGGTGATACGACTCTTGGTTTGCAAAAATTGCTGACTTCCGATTTCGACTCACTCACCTCAGAGTTTACTAAAGTCTGACTCCTGCAAAAATTGTTGACTCTGTCCCGACTTCCTTTCCCTGCTTTCAAAATTTAAAGCAAATACTCCATTATTTGTTTAGTGAATATTCAGCTACATTTCTTAACATAAAATGTATATTAGTTTAACATTTCTTAACATAAAATGTATATTAGTTTAACAAGCATTTTATCGAAAATAGTTAATTTTTAGTATTAGTGTGAGTATTAGTATTAAATGTAATATGTTAGATGAAACATTCTCATTAATTTTTGGTTAGTCAATATTTGTTTAATTTAAAAAGTGGATTCATGATCAGTAGTTAATGGTTAACTAGATGTATTATTGAATTAAATCAATCGGTTTTATTGGCAAAACAATAGCAAAGTGCAGCAAGCCATGTAAAAAGACAGATAAAAAGACAGAAGATATTGCATCTCTATACCGTCTGAATGTTTGTCCAAGGTGACTTTACACTTGGATATGCAAGGTATCATCACAACCTCCTAAGGTAGGCTGTTCCAGGGAGCAGAAATACGGACAGAAAATGCTGCCTTCTGTTGAGATGAAAGCGCTGATGGTACATATTCTGCAAGGTCCGCGTTGAGGTGAAAAATTCCTCGAATGGTATAATTCCTGTTGATGATGTTTTACACTAGAATCAGGTCTCCTCGCATCCTCTGCTGCGCAAGTGAGAACAGATTTGTTGAATTGAATATACTACTAAAAAGTAGTGTAAATAAAAAAAACCTTGTTACTACTTAGAATTAATCTAGTAGAACAGACGTTGCTAGTCTTTCTCTACTCTACTGATATTTGTATGGTAGGTGCGCGACTGAGCTACAAGCTCTGGTTCCCCCCCCCTTTTAAAATCTTAGCAAGAACTTGTCTTCCTACCACCATTGCAAAGAACTCCTTTCTTCCTTTATGTACCTGAAATCAAACATAACTTCCATGAACAGAGTTTCTTTCCAAGAACTTCCCACCTGTGGAACACGTTACTACAAGAATGTTTCCCTACAGACTACAACATGGTCGTCTTCAAGTCCAATGTCAACAAATATCTGTCGAGTCGTCCTGTGAATTAATCATAGTTCTGAATCCTTTTGTGGTACTGTCCCATCATCCAACTGTAAATCCAACTGACCCTCATCCTCGATTGGCTTTTGGCCTTGGTAAATGGTTATCCTTTAGTATAAAAAGAAAAACAAAGAAAACTTTGTGGGTGAATTTTCCTTTTCATATTCAGTAAATTTAATATCACAGAAAGAAACATTTAAATATTATTGGTAAAAAAGTTCTTAAACAATAACTTTTTTTTAACATAAAATTTATCGATTCTATTTTTAGATACAAGTTTTTTTCATTGTGTCTAATTGATCAGCATCTAACATATAAAGTTATCTTGTCGGCTTCTCCAAGTCAGACCCAGATAGCAACCGGTCCACGATATCGATATTTGATTCAGGCTGACCTATTAAACGACCCTATCATCAGCATTACATCTTTTAGGAAGTTGACATGAAACGCAGATGGTGCATTTAAAAGTTTACCACATTTTTATTTATATTATTTCATCAGCTTCTTTTTTTTTTTTTGTACGTGGGATTTTCAGAGTTCAGTTTGAAATATTATAGTATCTTTCAGTCGAGTTGGTGAAACAAATAATGCAAAACAAAACAAAATATACAATAACAACACTCCTGGACAACGCCGGGTTTGCACAGGTAGTTAATTATAATATCTCATAATTTTGGGGATGTTTTTTTTTCTTTCTTTTTTTTTTCCACTGACTTATATTTTAAGAGCTTTTTTTGCATTTTTTTATAAATTATATTTAAACATTCTGAGTAACCAAACACATAGTTAACAAATTTTTATATATCAAAATACTTTTATAACAAAAAGTGGTTCATATTTAATTTAGGCTATAAGGATTTTTTTTTTTTTTTTTTACGATTAATTTAAAAGCTTGTAAAAGTTAATACAAAGTTGAATATTGATATTTTCATGGTTTTTGACAGAACTATTTTTTTGTTTGTTTGTGTGTTTCTTTTGTTTCTGTTTGCTTGTTGAAATATTTAGTGATATTGAACAAGTTTGGTTATAATTTTTTTTAACAAGAAGCAATTTTAAATTCAGTCAAATTTTTCCTTTTTTTAATTACTTCTTAAATAAAAAAATTTTTTTTAATTAGTAAATGCTGGGTTCTACAACTGAAAAATGTTAATTCCTATTTGACAGAATGTTTTTAAGTTACACTTGAGTTTTATGTCAGCTTGCTCATAAAAGTCTATATAAGGATCTACATTTCTGAATTTTTGAGATGAAGATTGATAATTTGTATAATTTTGGTTATTCGGACTACATTTCTCATCTTGAGTGTTATCACCACAACATTTTGGTCACTGTAACCTCCGGCCTTCTTCAGGTGTATCATTTCGAACTCAGGAATAGTTCTGTCGAACTCGGGAATCTTGACGGAATTTCGAACAGAATCCTTTATTTAATTCACAGGGGTAGCATGTTCTCGTTCCATCAGCCGTGACTGGGAGAAGGCTTCAGTAATTCGCAATTTTTCGTATCGTTCTAAGTGATAGTCATCTGAAGGTTGAAGGTTCAATCCTCGGTGCGGGTGATACAAAGAATTGCGAATTACTGAAACCTTCTCCCAATCATGGCTGATGGAACAAGAGCCTGCTACCCCCGTGGATTAAATAAAGGGTTGGGTTCGTAATTCCGTCCAGATTCCCGAGTTCGAAGAGATACACCTGAAGAAGGCCGGAGGTTACAGCGGCCGAAACGTTGTGATGATAACACTCAAGATGAGAAATGTAGTCCGAATAACCAAAATTATACAAAGGATCTACATGTTCAATTTGATAGATTAGCAGTAATATAAATGAAACTATTCAATCTTTTAGCACTGCAGTTATGATCTTTGTATTTATGTATATAAAACACATATTTTCTATTTTCTTTAGTGCATATATATTCTACCTAGACTGAATATATTTCTGCCACAAAAAGAAGTATATACATTTTTTTCCCCTATATTTATGTTACTTGCTCAATAATGTTTGTTGGAATATCGATATAATTTGTGGAAGAACTAACTGGAATTTCTTGTTGTTTGAAGAGAAATCAAAGTCTATCCGTAGTTTCTGCTGAGAATATATGCGCCTATGGTCAGATTTGTTCTTGAAGGCCGGAAATGTTTGTTTTTAAACCATAATGTGGATCAATTGGATCAATAAATCCAGCCATAGTATGACCATTGACCAATTGTTGTTGGCATTTCAACAGCAGATTCAAATGCACCATTTTGTAGAATATAGCGGTGACTATTCTTTACACACGTAGACATCATATTGTTGGCAGAAATATCAAAGCATCACACGGTGTGATTTCTCTTTCAAATTTGAATGGTAGATCTTTTCCTACCTTTTTAGACACACGATTCGGTTCCTAACAATCTTTGAATCGCTTACAAATCCAATATTATTTTTATCTTTTTCTTTTCTTTTTTTTTTTTTTTTTGGCTCATCTTGGTGTAAGATTTCTGATGCCTTCTACATAATTCATTGTTGATCATTGCAACTACAATTTGTTGCTACTACTACTACTACTATTACTACTACTACTACTGTTACAGCTGTGTAACTATTGTAACTTTGATCAGTAAATACTCTTCAAAGAATATTGGTCACAGCAACAGTATGATGCTAATTCAAATGTATATATATTTTATACTTATATGACACAAAAAAAAAAAGAAATACCCTCCACTTTTACTACTCTATCTGGATTTAAGTTATCCTTCTTTAAAATAAAAAAAAATGTGTAGCTTTGGAATTTGGGTTTGGGTAAATTTATTTTGTACATTAAGATGTTGTTCGCCTAGATCTCTAGAGAAAGAACATTATATGATAGATTTTATTCAAATTAGGCTGAAAACTTCCACTCAATGGTATCTTGATAGGTATTGAAAATCAGGTGTGGGCATCCTCATTTGCATACCAAGATTGTCAACCGGAGGACGTTGAAACTTTGAGACCACATAATATGATGGCTTCTCTACAAATTTGGCACAAAGACCAAGGTGAGCCATGAATGAATTGCTTTGATTTTCTCATAGCCATTGTTGATCATTTCTTCTCATTACAATATTTGTCTGAGAGTTATGTCAAAAAAACTGCATACAAGTTCATGGGCATGCATACTTACAGATGTGCTTAATATTTGATAATATTTATGCCTTATGTGTGTATGTTTGCTCAAGTAATCCCAGGCAAGTATTTGGGTACTTTCCCTTTTGCTTTTTTTAATTCCACTCCTTACTACTCCTCTCCTTGGTACATGCCTGGCATTAACTAAAACTTAATTCTACATGACAAATCTCTAAGGCATTTATGTAATGAGATGATCGAGTCTTGAAATCATTCTTGCTTTAAGCCATTTCATAGCCTTCCTATTTAGCAAACCATTAGATTCTTCAGTATGAATATTGAAGATAAAAAACATTTGAAGAGCACCATCCATCAATTCATGGCCATTGCTTATTTATTTGCACATCACACACACACCTTTTTTTTTTTTCTAGTTCTTTTCATAATAGTTTATTCTTCATTATTTTGAAAAGCTGAGTGTACAGCAAAAATTTCAGTTAAAATATTTTATTCAAAATAATACTATATTTTTTCATGCATTTATATATATATATTTTTCATGCATTTATATATATATATTTTTCATGCATTTATATATATATATATATTTTTCATGCATTTATATATATATATTTTTCATGCATTTATATATATATATTTTTTCAAAATTAAATTCAATTTTACTACTTTTTTTATTGATTTTCGGGTACTCTTATAGCTGACGCACCATGTTTCCGTGACTTCGTGTCGTCAACGTTCGAGCAGGTTACGGAAGTGCCTGAGAGTTGACGAGGCGAAAACTGCCAAACGCTAAATTGAAGACTGGCAGCCGATAAATTATGACAAAGAAAACCAAAATAAAATACATGTATACAAATAAAGAACGAACAAACCATAGCTAAACAACTGCTATTAATTAGATGTTTATTTTTTGTTTGTTTTTTGTCAAAGGAACCATTGTTAATCAAATGTTTTTAAATAAAATGTTTTTTTATTTGTGCACCGGAAAGTTTAAAATAATGATTTTGTTTGATTTATTAAGCAAATGTTATTGTTTTTTTCTTTTTAAACATTTTTTTCAAAAAACTCAATTAGTCCTTCAGGAGATTCAACAAGCTGACATAAATTATAGAAATTCATTTTTTTTTTTTAATTGAACGCAATTAATTTCTTCCAAAAGTTATTAGCTGCTTGGTTAATAGTTTTGTTGACTCTCGGGCGATTTCGAGACCTGCCCGATCGTTGACGACGCAAAGTCAAGGAAACATGGTGCGTCAGCTATAAGAGTACCAATGATTGATTTTTGTTGCATCTCTAAAATCTTGAAAATAATTTTTTTTTTAATATATATATCTATATATATATATCTATATATATATATATATAATATATTTCCCATTTTTAGAATAAACTCATTTACAATGTGTTTTTATCACTTCATTACTTGTGAATGCTATATTTTCTTCATTATTGGAAAGCTCGGTGTTATTTACCCCCCCCCCCCCCTAAAAAAAACAAAAACTTACTTTTGAAATTGAATTTGACGTGAATTTTGTGCTAAATTTCTATTAATGACCATTAGCATGATCACTTTCCAGAATCAAATTCTTTGAAATTTAAATCATTAATAATGAACACATAATTACTTTTATTGAATCTACTTGTGAAGAAACTTTAATATGATTTTTTTTTTTTTAATGTACCTGTTAAATGATCGTTTGACCTGGGTTCTTATTTTAAGAATTGATGAACAAAGTACATTTTAAAGAGAGCATATTTATTTTTGTTAACTGAAGTTGAATGACTTCATTAGAATCACTTATTCCTATTTACTTGCCCCCCCCCACCCCCACCCACCCACCCACAAGTGCAGAGTTAGACACAAGGTCGGTTTTTTATTGTGGGTAAAAATTCCAGCACCCAAAAAGGGAGTAGTCTGGATTGGAACAAAAATTTAAATTGCCTCAGTCTAGAAGAATTTCTGTATTATTGAGGACAGATGAAATTTTCATTTTTATTTTAGAAAAGTCAGTTGAAAGGGGAGATAATTGAAACTTTCATTTTGTTGTTGTAACCATAACCGATAAGGAAAATCCAGAGAATTAGTAAGAAAATAAATTTTAGAAAGGGTACTTATGCAGTTTACGGACCGAGCTAAAATAATAACATAAGTTAGAAAGCCATTCTTAACATGGGGATGCTGATTAACTATTCTGTACTTTCACCTAACAATTTAATAAACAGAATAGTTAATCAACTCTCCATATTAAGAATGGCTTTCTAAATTATAACGTTATTATTTCAGCCAGGTCCATAAACTTCATAAGTAGACTTTTTAAAATTTATTTTCTTACTAATTCTCTGGATTTTCCTTATGGGTTATGGTTACAACAACAAAAAAGTTTGAATTATCTCCCCTTTCAACTAACTCTTCTAAATTAAAGATGCAATTTCATCTGTTGACAATAATACAGAAGCACTGAAGTGTAGTATCAGAACGGATACTACACTTTGCTCCTAATCATCACTTATTATTATTATTATTATTATCATTATTTTTATTATTATCATTATCATTATTATTATTTTTATTATTATCATTATTATTATTATTTTTATTATTATTTTTATTATTATTATTATTTTATTTTTATTATTATTTTTATTATTATTTTTATTATTATTATTATTATTTTTATTATTTTTATTATTATTATTTTTATTTTTATTATTATTATTATTTTTATTATTATTATTTTTATTTTTATTATTATTATTATTATTATTATTTTTATTATTATTATTATTATTATTATTATTATTATTATTATTATTTCCAATACTACTACTACTTTGTTATGATACACCCCAAGGTTGTGCAGTGATGTTATTGACAGGTCTCTGGTCTTCATACATCATACCTGTTCACCCAGGAGACCCTACTAATACCTTTACGGACATGTGATTCTGGAGAAAATGTCTGATTATTTATAAAGTAGAGAACTTAAATGTTAAAATTCAACAAAGAGTCAAAATTTACTGTTGTAAACACTAGTTTAGTTTGTAAGTATTAACTATGGTTTATGAGTTGTTGTTTTTTTACTAAGAAATAACTACATAGTATTCTATAATTAAATTTTTCTTTATATTCCTTAAATACATTTTTGGTATTTTTGTTTCAAGACTGTTTCAATGAACTATAGCAGCAACAAAAATGACAATGAATAATTCCTACAATTATAGTTTGTTAAAATTCTCATGAAAGATTTACCTAACGTACAAAATGCTTATTCAATATGATCGATATTCAACTAAAACTTTAACTGTTGCGGTATGAATCTTTTATTGGAAATGTAACCTATGCAACCCTTTGCATGAATTGCAAGTTAAACTCTAACTTTCCCAAATGGTTTCATTTTTAAATTACGTTTTTTATTTTATTATTAACATTTTTTTTAAAATAGCAAAACTTTACCGATTATCTCCCTTTTCCTTATGTACTTTTGAATAAATGTTTTTTTTTTTTGTTTTTTTTTGCCTCCTTTCTAGGAGGTTTGACACAAGGTCAGGTGTAGGTTGTGATGAAAGTGTTTCTGTGGAACGAACTGGGTTCTCACTTTTCCTTATGTACTTTTGAGTAAATGTTATTCATGCAAATTTTATATGACGAATTTTATTTTCATTAAACAACAATAATCAATCTATAGGATGATGACAAAGTTATTTGTACGTACAATTTGTAGAGATATTTGATAAAATAAAAAATGTATTTATTTATTTATTTTTTTACTAATATGTCCTCACTTATCAAGGCTAGAAGCCACTCGGGGATAAGAGTTAATGAGGCTGATGGATTGTCAGTTGAATGATGAAGAGTATTATGTGAGAATTGAAGATGATGAACGAATGAACAAAATTTGATTACTTATGAGAACTATGTATGAAAAGTATTTGTTGCTATTATCTTATCAGGTCTTGTAAAAATTAATATTCTTAGGTGGCGAGTTTCGGAAGAAAAGAAATACCACGTTGAATAGCTCAACATATTGCTTAAATTGCAACAAAAAAAAAAGCTGAGGATTTTTTGTTACAAAATAAAGCGATATGTTGAGTTATTCAACGGCGACACAGGAAGTTGAGGGTTGCAACAACAAAAAAATACTATGCTGCGACTTCTTCGCAGAGTAGATTTTACGAATGAGGAAACCGGTTCCCAGATACCACGTGACTATGAAAAACGTGTGGTATTTCTTTTCTTCCAAAACTCGTCGCCTAAGAACAGTATTTTTTACAGTTTAAAATTAATAAACTAAACTAAAAAATAAATATTAATTGATTCTAGTTTTGTTAAATTAAAAAGTCAGCTGAGAATGTTTTATTCCCCTATTTTTTTATTTTTTTTTTGACAAATACATTAGCCCTTTTAAATGCTGCGTTTTTCATTTTCACATCAGATCAGCCATATTAAAAGATGCAATAAGCATTTCCATTTCAATGGACAAGTTTTGCTGCACACATCATTACATATTCTTTAAAAATATCAAAATCTGCATTACCTGGTACAGGCTGAGAAGGTGTGTTCTTACCAGTCGGAGATACGTCTTCAACAATCAGTCCGACAGTGACTTTGTTGCTGTCGGGCTGAGGTATGGTTCTGTTCAGCTCTAGGAGGTCCACCCTCCCAGGTTTTACCTTCTTGTTGAGAAGGCATTAGTTTATTGATAATAGCCTGAGGAATGCTGATGAGGCTGCTCAGGCATTTTTTGTAGGCCAGAACGCGCTGGCTTTCCACGTCCAACCTTGTGTCTAGTCTACTGGATAGGAGGTAAATAAAAAAAAAACTTTGACCTTGTGTCTAACCTCATGCAGCGGAGGTTGATAAACATACTGGTCTGATCTGAGGTGGGTTGAGCTGGCTCCATGTGAATTTACACCAATGAATTCATTGGAGTGACCTGGGATTATACAAGAGTTCACGGAAAAAATAGTTCCCGTCTATATTCGTAAGCCGTTATATTTAATTGACGGCCATTTGAAACCCTCTGGAACTCTTGCAGTTACCAGAAAGGAATAACATACGACACTTGTGATTCTCAAATGGTCACCGATCTGATGTTGATCGGGCTCAACATTGCTTAACTCTGGTGATCGATATCCATACATAAACTTACTCAATTCAACTACCTTTCAGCTACATGTCATTATATAGTGAACTATAAAATCACAGTTGAATTGAACAAAGATTTCTCTCAAAATTTCTATTGCCACGTATGCCATCCATTATACAGGGTGGGCCAAAATAAGGGTCCTATCTTTAAATTTGAATAACTTGAATTTGAATAACTTCCACAAAATAAAAGTTAAACTCACCAAACTTTATGTGTGTGTAGACTGACCCTTCCGAGATTTTTTGAAATAAACAAAACAAATTTTAGCCGAAAAACACTTCTTAAAACTTACAAAAACTAAAGTATTGTTTTTTACACTGTTTTGAGTTTTTTAAGCAAAAATGATGTTTTCTAAATGAGGGTACGTTCCTTAGGGCTAATACGGCTCATGCTTGCTTCGGAAGGAGTCCTTTACTTATTCTAAAAAAAAAAAAAAAAAAAAAAATCAATAAATAAAGAAGTTATGAATTTTTAAAAATAGGACCCTTATTTTTGCCCACCCTGTATAAGGGCAGTTGTCTGTATGTGTGTGTGTGTCTCCAGCTAAAAGTTAAAAACTACACAAGACACCCCCACAAAGCTGATATGTTCTTTTTCATCATTGCCGCAGGCAGAAAGAATATGGGCACTTTTTTTTTTTTTTTTTTTTTTAATATTCATTTTTTTTTGCAAGTCACCAGGAACAAAATTAGTCAGGTAGAGGAGGGAGGTGGCGACATGTAAAGCGATTTTGTTTTAATTTTTTTTTTTTTTTTTTCATCAAACTTTTGTCTGAAACTCGAACTAAAATACATTTTCATGGTAGTATCTTGCCTGGGAGGGGGGGGGAATAGGGGGGAGCAGTAGATTGAGAAGAGGATAGAGAAAGGTAGAGAGGGAGAGAAGTTTTAAACGAACGATGTTATACACTTTTTTTTTTTTACTCTTTTATTTTGTTATATATGCCCGGGGCAACGCCAGGTAGCCTTGCTAGTATGAAATATATATTGATAGCTAGAGAAGTAGTATGCAATGGCATGATAAGTTCCAAGTATGATTGTCAGAATAGGAGGCATGTATGTACGCTGCAATGCAATGCCGGTCATACTTAAAGAGTTCTATGCACAATTGAAAACTTATTCAGTTCGTCATACAATTTATGTTTGTATCATTTGAGAAATATATCTTCAATAAATTTTTATTTAAAACAATTCTAAAAATTATAGTAATTAAATAATATTGACATTTTCTTTGCGGGCGGGGAGGAATTTTGGGCATTGTATTATTTATAGAAATATTTGATAAGATTTTTTTTTTTTTTTTTTTTTTTTTAAGCTACTGGAAAAAAAATATGAATAAATATTTTTTATCTTCTGAAGTATTTTGATAAGATTTTAATCTTTATTTTACAAAGAAATTCCTATGCAGATCTTTGAACATGAAAAAACATTTTATATTTAAGTATTTTCAAATACATTATACATATATAATTGAATTAAATTAGAGTAACGTGTTTTGATATAAACACAGGATAAATGCAAAAATATTTCACATTTATTCATTTATATATATGTATATATATATATATATATATATATATATATATATATATATATATATATGTATATATATATATATATATATAGTCTTGGAAGTTTCTCAACCATTAAAACTATATTAAAAAAAATTTTAATTTAAAAAAATAAAACCTTAAGTCCCAAGTCGTTCAGTGGAAAATCACTAATGTAAGTCAATTTAACTTTTTCAGTGATTATATTAGTTTGCTTCTAACATTATTTAAGGGATCATCAGTTGTTTACCATGAAAAACTGTTTCGGGAATTTAAATTTAAATAATTTTAATATATATATCTTGCTGCAGCAAAACTTGTAAAAATAAGTCAGGCCTATTGAGCCATCTGCGTAGCCACAACCGGACATTTAAACATCTCTCTTACTGCAAAAAAAACTATTAAATTTTTTTTCTTTCTAATAGTCATATATATTTTTGGAACCAGTTGCCTAATCAGGTTAAAATAGCACATGTCGAATATTCTAATAATAATTTTTTTTTAATGAAAATCGCTCCAGACAAAGCATGAAACCACTTGATGTAAGGAGCTAAAAAAATTTTTTTGCCACTTCAAGGTCAAAAACTAGCTAACGATAAGTGTTATATGGATAGATTCCAACCCAAAAAACAGGAATTCTTCCCTCTTTGTCAGAAACATTGCTCATCGAATGTGAGGACTAAAGGACAAAATAAGGGAAGCAAGAGTTATGAGGTTGCCGAAAGTAAAGCCAAGGTCAACTTTCTACTCTCTTATTCATAAACAAATAGTGAAAGACTGAATGTTCAAGGACATTTTTTAGGGTAAATCTGAAGAAATATTTACAAGAATTTTATCTGTATTATATCTGCGGTATAGATATACCAGAATTGGTAGGTAAAATATATTGTATTAAAATTTGAAATAGGTTAATTGATTAAAATAAGATCTCCCCATAGGGCTTAATAAAATAATTTCAAATGTTAAAAGATTTTTTTTTTTAAATTTTAAAAAATCCCTTTGAGATTAGATTATTCAAAATTATTTTGAACGTATGTATGTATGTATGTATGTATGTATCTCTCTCTCTCTCTCTCTCTCTCTCTCTATATATATATATATATATATATATATATATATATATGCACACACTATATGTATGTGTGTGTGTTTTAATGTAATAATTTGATAAATGTTCTGTTCTGTTTAAATGTATTAATTGATACTTTTTATACTTATCAAATTATATCATTAACAAAACAAAATATCTCAATCTTGGAAATGATAGTTGATATATTTTCTATTTCTCAAATCATACATAAAAACATCAAAAAAATTTTCTTTTTCTTTTTTATCTTTTGTATTTTTATTTTTCATTTTCTTATGTGAAAACATAATCTGTATTCAATAACGTATTTCGATATGTTACGGCTTTTATGTGTTGACTTTTGTTGACTAAAATAAAATTGTTTCATTACAGGTGAAAATGTACACCTAAAGATTTTAGTCCCCAGTGCAGCTGCTGGGGCTATAATTGGAAAAGGTGGAGAAACTATTGCACAAGTGCAAAAAGATGCTGGCGCCAGAGTGAAAATGTCTAAAGCAAATGACCATTATCCAGGTATATTTTCTCTTCTCTTTTACCAACAGTGTTGTTATTGTTATTATTATTTACTCACTTGGGGTTCTCACAAAAGTCATTATCAGTGATCACTCAACAGCCGATCTCGCAACAGCCGTTTATCATTGAGTTCTCACTGATAATGGTTATTTGATTTTTCTGGAATTTGAGTGGCAATACGCCACCTCAGGATTCCAGTTGTCCAGATAGTACTATCCCTCCTCGTTCTTTCCGGCTTCCCAGACCTTTCACAACAATTTTCTGTAACTGTTAGTAGTGCCGTTCTGTTTAGGGGGGGGGGGGGGGGGGGGGGGGGTATTAATAAGTTTGTTTTGTTTTTGTTTTTTTACATATCTACCCTTGGATTGTATTTATTATGGTTATTATTATTATCATTATCATTATTATGGTTATTATTATTATCATTATCATTATTATGGTTATTATCATTATCATTATTATGGTTATTATCATTATTATGGTTATTATTATTATTATCATTATGGTTATTATTATTATCATTATAGTTATTATTATCATTATAATTATTATCATTATTATTACTATTATCATTATGGTTATTATTATAATTATTATCTTTATTATGCTTATCATTATTATTATAATTATTATTCACTCATTTCTGTGTTGAAGATTTGTTTCTCACTTTCCGTGCATAGAAAATTATTAAATGTATTTTTAATTTATCAAGATTATCAACATGTCGATAGAGAATTTAAATTCATGTGTAATATTGCTAAGAATGGCTGTATATTACCATGACAGTAATGCACGTGTCAGAAAATAAGATGCTAAAAAGCCTGTAGAGGACAAAGACGTCTAATTTATTAATAGTTTGCCTATGACAAACTATAATGACATAAACCGTGACATGTATACAGAAATTAAACATGCAAGTAAATACATTGTTCCTATTCAAGTAAAAATGCACAATCAAAAGACTAATGCACGGACCATATAAAACCTAAAAAGGCATTAAGAACAAAAATTTTAAAAATAGTTTACAAGTCTTAGCATTCTCTTACAGGTGAGAGTCAAACAACAGGCAACAAACGCCTATCCCTCCTCTTTTCGGGGGGGGGGGGGTTACTGACTGGGAGGGAGGTCTCTTGCGGCTGTGCCAGGAATAAGTATCTGTTACCTACATATTGTTGTTTATTAACCTTTTATTATAAAGTGTTTTGTTTTTTTTTCTTTTTCATTGTTGTTGTTTTGTAAATAAAATATTTTTAGGCTTTATTTAAACTATCTGTCCCTCTCTCCAGACAAATAACAATGGGAGTTGGGGGGGGGGGGGGGGTAAAATGCCACCAAATGAGAACGGCCCATCCCCTTCTATCTTTTTAGGCAAAAGCCTAGACTCTGACTCTGTTATTTTCTGGGCCGGCTGTGCTGCGGTATACCCAGTTTTCGGGTTTAGCAGTTGAATCTATTACATCCAACTGTCTTTCTGTAGAAATTTGTTAAAGTATGATAACAACTTTATTGAAGTTCAACGATGCTGAGCGTGGCCAATACCAGATGGGTGACCATTTGGGAATACCAAGCAATGTAGGGGGGGGGGGGGGGCGAAACCTCCCTGCAATAATAAAAGTTTGAAAATAAAAATGACAGCCCTGAAGATGTCTTTAGCAAGTACTTCAGTATAACCTGCTTATCCACTCATGTGTTGACACAGTGGAACAAGTGTTTACTAGGCAGAGGTTCTGTTCTCGATCATGTCACGAAGCTCCCCAGAGAGAGAGTATGCAATACATTCGTTCGTTTATACAAGTTGGTCATTATAAAATGTGTTTCGTTTGGTTTGGCGTTTTTGTATAGCATTTTTGGGGGGGTACTTTTTTACATTGCGACCCGCGCTAACTTTGACCATGACCCTAATGCTAACTCTACTGTTAACCCTAATGACGAAGTCAAAGTTAGCGCGGGTCCCAGTGTACTGTAACCACCTCATTAAATATGTTGCTAGCTTGCCCGTAGCTAGAGTGCGATGCTTATACTTTTCCTAATAGTAATTGAATGTAAGTGAATGGCCTAGATTCGCTTGGATTTGAACCTGGATCCATCAGATTCCGTTGTCCGTGTCGGTATCTGCAACAACAATTGTATCACCCATATCTGCTTAATATATCTGTTGAATATTCCAAATATAGAAATTATTCGACCGATTTTTTATTTTTTTATTTTACAATAATAACTTTTTTTCTATTCATACAAAACGTTGCTTTCTATTGATGCTCTTGCTGTAGTTGATTATTAAAGAATGTTATGAAGGCGTGAATCTTTTCATGTTTTCAGAGGATTATCTAAAAAGGTATTCACTCGTGATAGCTTTAACACAATTTGAAACCTTTTTTCTAAGTAAATGGTCTTGTCAATTATATAGTTATATTGGTTTTGAGAGTATTGATTTACTCCTCTCCAGGAGTTAGGCACAAGGCCAGTTTTTATCTTACTCCCACAAGTAAGATGTGACCCAAGGTCGGGTCGGGAAAGTGGGGTTTTAAAATTGCCTGGGCAGCCCCGTCGGCATTCCCCGGTAGGGGCGCCTCAGGCAGTAAGCAATAAACTTACTCCTCCTCAAAGAGGGGAGGCGAAGCCTGCGAGGGTGGACCTCCTAGAACTGCACAGGACAGACCCATAGACCGGCGTAAATCAAGCCCCGAAGGCCAAGACAATACCAGTCTATGGGGTGTAGTATCCATCGGAACAGATACTACACTTTGATCTTAGCCAAAAGGCCAAGAACGCTACATCTTTATTATACTAATAATATTGTAGAAGGAAAAGCTAAGAGTAAAAAGTAACTGAAATATAGTATATATATAAGTTATCTTGTCGGATTTTCAAAGTCAGGCCCAAATAACAATCTGTCTGACATATTGACATTTGATCCAGACAATTATGTTTTGTTTTTTTGTTTATTTCTCAAAATACTTATTTCAGTTAAGTACACTGTTAGTATGGGAGCATTTTCTCTTATTCAACTAAACAGAAGCATGAGCTTATATGCCCTTAGTAAAAAAAAAATAAAGTTTCGACATTTCCCTACCTATTTTTTGCGATTAAATTATTTCATACAATTAATTGTTTATCATAATACTAGGTAAAAATGTTTTTGCACTTACACGCATGTTTATATTTCGTGCTACAAGCATAGATTATTTTTAAGGATACAAGAGTTCTTTCTTTATACAGGATGAACGGGCCATTATCGGCATAATGGACTCTCACAAAATACAAAACAACCACCTTTTGTACTGTGTAATTACATTCACATTTTCTTACTATTACAAAAGAGCACTTTACCTGCCCTTGTCAAAAGATGATAAGCAATGGATGTGTATTTACTGATCAAAGAAGTTACAATAGTTACACAGCTGCAACAGTGGTGGTGGTAGTAGTAGTTGTAGTAGTAGTCGTAGCAGCAGCAACAAATTGTAGTTGCAATGATCAACAATGAATTATGTAGAAGGCATCAGGTTTACCTCACACCAAGATGAGCAAAAATAAATAATATTGGATGTGTAAGCAATTTAAATTGATAGGAACAGAATCGTGTGTCTACCATTTCTATTTTAGTAGTATTGAATAATTTTTGTTTTAAATAAATAAAAATCATCCATACAAAATAAAAAATATATAAAAAATGAAAACTTTTAGTAGGTAACTGACTGTATTTGCTTAAAAGAATTATACAAGTCTCAACCATTTTGTTTTGTTTTATTTTCTCAAAAGGCTGATATCACATATTTGTCTAACACACGGAGCATACATGGATACTTTACCATAAAATGTATTTTGAACGTAACCTGGATGGACTACAAATACATGACAAATAAAAAAAAAAAAATAAATAAATAAACTGTTGAGACTTGTATAGTGCTTTTAAACAAATGAGCATTGTTTCTAACAAATGCTCGTGTCTAAAACTAATTTCATGACTGGCTGATGAAGGATGAAGGTCGCCTGAAAATTATCACTAAAAAAGAAAAACTATATTTATATGTGATTCTAATTGTCCTACGAAAAGTTGGATGGAGATTAATAGGCAAAGCAGTAAGTTTTACATATTTAATTCTTTTGTTTTATTCTCTCAACGGCTGATATTACACATATGTGTAATGTGTATATCAATGTGTGTTAGTAGACGATCATAGTGGATAAAGGAAGAAATCCATATTTATTTTTAAGTGTAATTTAGTAAGTCAGAATAGTTACGGTTTGATTAAGTAATGCTGCTAGTTTAAAATGAGATTATTTTTATTAATTATAGCCAGAAATAAAATGTAGAATAACGAATAAAGAAATCACCTTCAAACAAATTGTAATGTAAGCAACATTTAAGAGTACTTACAGACACAGATGCTTAACGTCATTTGCAATTTTCGTATTTGTAACAGACACAATGATTTTATTGGCTAATTTAAAAATAATAAAAATCCTTGTGAAATCAGTTGCTGTGGTTTCCAGGCAGTTTGTAAAAATGGTGGCTTATGCTGGCATCCTTATTGAATTCTAAATAAAACCCATGCTATACACTTTCATAACATATTCATTTCTTGCAAGAAAGAATTGTTTCAGTAATAAATTACAAGCACTTTAATTAATGAGTTTGTTGAATTGCTATTCGTAATTTGTTAAGAAGTCTGACGGAAAAATAGAAGGAAAAGAATGAATTCCTGTTTTTGTCGATACAACAATAGGGAGGTTTGTTAAAAGTAACGTTTTTGTTTTGTTAAGGAGTGAAAATAATAGAAAAAAAGAGAATCCCTGTCCCTTTCCTTTTATATAAAAGTCTATTTTTTAAAATAAACCAGAAAGAATGTCACTTTGTATATATTTGTTTTTGTTTTTTTAGAGGAGGGGGTGTAATTAATGAGTCTGTTGAATTATTATTGTTCATTTGTTAAGAAATCCATGAAGGCAATAGAAAGTAAAAAAAAAAAAAAAAAATTTTTTTAAATGAAGGAATTCGTGGCCGGTTTTTATTAGTGCAAAAGATAGAAATAAAAAAAAATGTTGCTTTGTATAATGTTTAGTGTGAAAAAAAAGAAGAATCCATGTAATATTTTTTGTTGATATTAAAATGGAAATGGTTAAAATAAATGTAAAAACTTTAAATTTTCTTTTAATTTATTTTTATTTAAACAAAGTCCCTCTTTTTTCTTTCAAAATACTGTTTGTTTTTAGATGTAAATTTGTAAGTCATGGTAGGAGTTGTGATCTAATTAAAATGAAAGGTGTGATAAAGTAGCCTTGCTGGTTTAAAATAAGTGTTTGATTTAATTATAGCCATAAACGAAATTTAGAATAGTGAATGAAGAAATAGCCTTAAAACAAAGTATTTACTGAAAATTAAGGAAAAGGTTTAGTATTTACACACCAAACAGAATTTGGACACCATTTCAAATTTTCATGTTTGTAAGAAATGCAAGAATTCAATTGGCTAATGAACCAAGACCATAGATAATTAGCCAATCAAAAAGATGGTGTGCATCGGGAAGTGAGTCCTACTACGGAAAATATTAGTCCGGATATAGTTCACAATCGATTAAATTGAAATTTCAATTTTTACTTTTTTAAGAACAGACTGATAATTGCCATAAATGACTGGCTATTCCAAATGAAATATTGATTTTGTAGGAGAGAACATATTGATGACAAATGCAGAGAAGCTGACTGACTTCACTTTATTATTATTATATATAGAGAGAGAGAGAGAAAGAGAGGGAGAGGATAAAATGCACAATATATCATTATTTTTTTTAAATTAGTAATCGTAAATATATATTTTTCTCCTCGTTCCTTTTTTATTTGGTGTTTGATTTCAAAGTTTAAAACATCACCATGTGTCTAATAACATCAAACGAAATATGGATTTGAAGGTTTTTATTATACCGTGATATCTCTATCTCCATCCCACTCACTCATACACACACTTGTTAGAATATCGAAAGTATTTTTCAGATAAAATTTTTTATAAGAAAATAGAGGAGGAGGAGGAGGAGATTCCCCCTCCCTCCCCGTCTCTATCTCTATAGCAAAAAAAACAAAAAACTTTTAATGTAAAATCATTTGAGCATTTATACGACAGCTAACAGAACGAAAAAGGGTTGAAAAAAAACAAATAAGAAACAAATAAATGTTACCAAAGGCAAAATAAGTTACTCTTCTACCTATCTGTATAAGTTTATTTGTGTTGTAAAGTATTTTAAAGAGTTTTTAGTTCGATGTAAAACACGTGTCCGGACGTCACGTGATGAAATATGGCGATTTTTATGTTTTGAATTTTAATATGGCGTCGAGACACAAATTTTAAATCGAACTAAAAAAAAAAAAAAAACGCTTTAAAATAAGTTACTAGGGACCTTTACAGTGAAGGAATGGGATTTTGCTGCCAGTTTTTTTTTGGGGGGGGGGGGGGGGGGTACGAGTGTAGTAAGTTCATCAGAGAACATTCCGTGGAAGTACTTGGAAAATAAACACAGGAATGCAACACTGCACCGATGCGATAAGGGCTGGAGTTTGTTAGACAGTGCAGGACCTGTTAGGTCAGAAATTCTTTCTGGCACCCTGTCCAAGAGGGAGAAGGTAGTGGTTGGTGCACCAGGCCAGATGTGCCAACAATATTCAATGCACAGGCAAATGGTGGCATTATTGAGATATAGGATACTGGCAGGTGTAAGAAGTTTTCTAGCCCGGTAGAGGGTGCCTACCTTCTTTGCGGCAGACTTGGCAGCATCTTTTATGTACTTATTCCACGTTGTGTTGCATGAGAATGTCAGTCTGAGGAGTTTGAATGGACTCTCGGGGTAGGTGTTATCGGCCATGATAATCGACGCTTGGCAATGGTTTCTTATAGTTGTTTATGAAGAGAGGCTTCATCTTGTCAGTTTGGAGATGGTTAACAGCACATGGTGACCGGCAGCCTCTCACCTTGCACTCTTCAGAATATGTTAGTTTCTCCGGTGTCTAAGTTAATTTTTTATAGAAAAGGACAGTGGGGAAAAAATCACGATCTGAAGAACGCAAAGCGAGAAACTGTTGATCACCATGCACTGTTGAATCCATATCTCTAAACTTAGATCTACATAAGCTCTATCACCAATATGGAGCACTCTTATCAATATAGCAACTAATGCAACTATATTTATTAATCACACTCTCTTGCTCTCTGTCTGTCTCATATATATATATATATATATATATATATATATATATATATATATATGAGAGAGAGAGAGAGAGAATTTTCAGTTTTTTGTTTCATTTTACCTCAGTCCAAGTTCTCATAAATCAACACTTAATTTCTATATGAGATACATAGATATTCAAATATTCTATTAAAATTCTCCTTTACTACTTAAACAACGAGCCAGTAAAGAAGTTAAGAACATTAATTTTCCTCTCCCCAATTGCCTCGTTAACTATGTTATAGTATATCTTTCTTGTGGTCTCTTGGTCTTACCAGACTCCAGGACAAGAATTCATCTAGTCTGGTGGAGTAACATCACTAGAACATGCACTATTCCTCGCATGAGCAAGTGTATAGCCATACTGAGGGAATCTTATTTGTGCTTTGAATACTATGTTATTTTGACTATTTGGTCAGGGTTTACTTGTAGGGTGAAGTATCCTAATACCAGGTTGTCCTGACAAACTCTAGTACTGAGAGACCGAAGCCACTCGAGGACAGTGTCTAGTAGGTAATTCAAACTATCCAAACTACATATATATATATATATATATATAAGTATAAATTTTTATTTATACAAACATTATTGGTTACATATGTGCATACATGTTTCGGTTGCACTTTCCCAAGAAAGTCAACCTCATCAGACCGAGAATCTTTCAATAATGTTTGTATAAATAAAAATTTATACTTATAAACAGCTCTACTTGGTATTGAGCACTTTTTATAAACACTTGAGTTTCTACGGATTTACATTTACAGAAACCAATACATGTACGATATATATATATATATATATATATATATATATATATATATGCATGCATACATATGCATGCATGCATGTATATACAAAAGAGACACACACACAGCTCACACTGATGAAACTGTGATCACTGAATGATGAAGCCATAAAATTAAATAATTAAGTAAAATATATATATTTATATATATTAGTCATCCAGTCATATCACAGCTCCTCAGTGTGGCTAGTGTTTCCCCGCCGAGATTTGAAACCTAATCGCCAGATCACTTGCAATTGTGATCAACGGTCAAGAATCTTATCTCTGCTTTACTGTACTTTCCCCAACAGTAAGACAGATTATAGTGCTTATATTTTCGTTTACATTCATGCTACCAGTTACCTATAGAACTCTATTTTATAGAAAGAGTAATGCTTTATGCTAAGTGGAAACTATTAGTTTCTGTACTAGTGTCTTAATAAAAATCCTGAACATCCTTATACATCTGAAAATATATATTCGTTCAATAATATATATTAATAATGCAATAATGAGTAATAAAATGCTCTTAGCTTTAACACTTATGTTTCAAACGAGCGAGACTCGTGCTTGCACAGGAAAAATTAAGACCAAAGAAACTCCTGCTCCCACCTCCGAACCCCCACATAAGTATTTTTACTTGATATTTTAACTACGATTTTATATAAATTTATTAATAATGAACATTTTATTTTTTTCTCAGCCTTTTGGCTGAGATCAGAGTGTAGTATCTGTTCCAATAGATGCTACACCCCTTAAACCCCTACCATCTTGGCCTTTGGGCCTTGATTCCACCGGTCTGTGGGTTTGTCCTGTGCAGTTCTAGGAGGTCCACCCTCCCAGGCTTTACCTTCTCACCCTTTTGAGAAGGGGTTAGTTTAGTGTTAATCACCTGAGCTGCCATTACCGGGGAATGCCGACGAGGCTGCCCAGACATTTTTTGTAGGCCAGAGTGCTCAACCTCTAGGGCGCTTGCTTTTCAATCCTACTTTCCGACCTTGTGTCACATCTTACCGCTGTGGGAGGGAGATAATAAAAAAAAATTATGAACATTTGAAACTTTTGTATTATTTCCCAACTAAGAAAGAACATCCTCGCAGAAACATATTTACATAGAGGTGAGGATTTTTTTTTTGTGTGTTGTGTGGGGAGGGGTTTGTAAATAATAGTGTCTACACAAACGCTGGAAGGAAGGTACTATTTTATCGGATTACAAGTATTTGTAAATAAAGTCAATTTTATATTTATTATTTTTAAGAAGATCTGCAGTTAATTAGTAATAATATTTTGTTTTTATTTTATGGAACTGTTTTATAGAATTTCTGATGAGAGAAGTTTACAGTTTGTTTTTTTTTGTTTCAAACTTATAAAGAAAAAAGAAATGATGATAAATTTGAATTTCTTTTGTAAAAATAAATTGGCTTTGAAACAATTGCCAAAAGAATCTTGGTCTGAATTTCTTTTAAATTGGCTAAAACAACATATATATAATGTGTGTGTGTGTGTGTGTGAGTGAGGTTATGTTGAAAAGAAATCAATAAAGTGCTCGATCGCAAAAAAGTGAGAGCTAAATACAAATTATTTATTTAAAAAAAACTATGCGTTACATATTTCAGAGGCGTACAGTGAGTGGTTTCATCCAGATGGACTGACTTTTTAAATTTTTAAAAGTCGTCTATAGCCGATAAGGAATCTTCAGTGACTCAAACTGAAAACAACAGAGAGGAATGGCATTTCCATTACTCTTTGTTTCATTTCACATCACAAGTTACACATTTTTACCTTCTCCTCACCCTTCCTCCCACTCAATCACTGCTTATATCCATTCACCCTACTCCTCCCCCCTCACGTGTGGTCTACTTCCTTATGCTAATGAGTGTGATGTGAATAATGAATCACATAACATTTAACTAAAAGATTACATGTTAAACTTTATTCTCATATTAACCCTAACTCGAACCCTAATCCTAACATTTTATAAATGCTCCTCAGCTATTTAACTGCACTGCAGCTGAATTTCCACTTCAAGGTCATTGTTTGATTTCAATTACTTTTTCAGGGACGTCAGAACGGGTGTGTCTTATTACTGGTTCAGTTGATGCTGTCCGAAAAGTCCATATCTTTATAATGGAAAAAATCAGGGAAAAGCCAGAACCGAATCCAAAATTAGATGAAAATAAAAGCACTTATGAACGGCACCGACAGGTAAAGCTTGTATTCCTTTTTTTTTTCTGTTGCTGGTCACTTCAAATAAACAAAAAAAAAAAAGTGTTTGGTTTTTTTGTCTCATGATTTCGCATAATGCGTCTGTCTCTAAGAATTCATTTATCAACGTGAAAACTTTGAATAATTATATACTTATTCTGTATGTATACTAGCAGGAACACCTGACATTGTCTAAGTTTGAATGAGGAAGGGTTAGAGTTAGGTCCTTTTGTGCCCAGCTCATAACACCATATTACAGTTTTCCATTCTTTTTCCATTTTATTATATTCAATTTTGGGTGTGGGGCCCAAGGATTCTTTTAGTGTGAAAATTTTGCAAAAAATTCACAGTATATTTATTTACTCCTCTGCAGGAGTTAGGCACAAGGCCAGTTTTATCTTACTCCCACAAGTAAGATGTGACCACAGCTTGGGTCGAGTAAGTGGGGTTAAAAGCCAGCGCTCGAGAGGTGAGCACTCTGGCCATTTAAAAATTGCCTGGGCAGCCCCGTCAGCATTCCCCGGTAGGGGCGCCTCAAGCAGTAAGCAATAAACTTACTCCTCCCCAAAGAGGGGAGGCGAAGCCTGGGAGGATGGACCTCCTAGAACTGCACAGGACAGGGTGCAGTATCCATCGGAACAGATACTACACTTACTTCCTAGCGTGTGCCAGTGTTCGGTGCTTATGCAGTTTACAGACTGGGCTATTTTTTTAGATGGGATTTTCAAGTCAAATTTAATTTTTACAGTATTTTTTGCTTATTAGATTATTAGGTGACAAATACAGAATAGTTAATAAAGCCCCCCCCCCCTTCTCCCCATGTTAAGACTGGCTTTCTAAATAACCTTATTATTTCAGCCCTGTCTTTAAACTGCATAAGTATCAAATGTTCTTTATAAAATAAGATGTGGCACAATACCGAAATTGGGTGGGGTGAGAGGGGAGGGTGACTGTCATCCTCTTGGTCTATTCTCTAAACTAGTTTCAGTCACCAGAATACCACACTCACTTCTACGGGTAAAACCTACTTAACATCATTCCCGATGGTTTGACATTTTTTATATTAACAAAAAATATATGTACAAATTCATCAGTTGGGGGATGGGGGTGCTAAAAAACAACCAAGATTGCTGAAAAATAAAAGTGTGGTGGTTAGTAAGACCCTTCCCAAATCTATATAAGTATGAGCTGCTCACTGTTTTCCAGTTTGTTTCAAGAACAAACAAAAAACGCAAGACAGTTTCTAAGTAGGGGGAAAAAAGAGAGACGGGGGCCAAGACTCATTGCTACCACTAGCTGAGAGACTTTGCTAACTGGGATGGGTTCTGATAAGACCTCAGGTTGGTGTGCACCATTCCTAGGCAGGGAACACGTACTTAAACTTGTGTTTGTCCGAACACACATTAGCTAGTGGTGTGTATCCACCTCCTTTTAAATAATGCTGAGTGCAATCTCTTCTTATCACATCTGATTTTGACTTTAAGCTGATGTTTAAAGTGCGCAATCAGATCGTAATCAGAAGGCGATCCCCTCCCGTCCCTACTCCATATGTCCATACTACTAGTCCAGCTACAGTAAAAGCTCAGGCTGACGTGCACCATGACTAGGCATGGGATACATACTCAAACTTGGTTCGTTCAAACACACATTAGCTAGTGTTGTGTATCCACCTCCTTTTAAATAATGCAGAGTGCAATCTCTTCCTATCACATCTGATTTTGACTTTAAGTGAAATCAAGAGGGTGCACATACAATGACATTAATTAAAAGAATTTTTGATAAATTTATAGTCTTTAAACCCCCCTCAAAGTATACCCGGCATTTCCCAGGAATCAATAAGGACCCCTGTGCATTCTTGCTCCAAGCCCTGAACCCTTTAGTAACATTTCTTTTACATTTTAATTTCTATAATTTTCAATTTACAAATAAAATAGAGTAAAACTTATTTTCTTTTTATGGATGTCAAGTGCGAACGTAGATGCCACAATATTGTTGTACTTTGATCAAAATTAAAAAAACTTGTCCAAATACTCTAAGTAATGAGTTTCAGTATGAATATGGTTATGGTGGTCTATCTCCAAAACCCTATGAGGAATTCATGAACAAACAAACAAATAAAAAGACAAAAAACAACTTTATATGAAGATTACTAATTTTTATTCTATTTTTTCAGTATTTGATTAGAACTCCTTCTGTTTAATATTCTAAGGCTTTGTTTTACAAGTACTTCAATGTAATGTGCTCCGACGAACTTGCTGCTCTGGTGCCCCCTCAAAGTAAATACCTCCGACCAACCCGACAGTCAGCAAAATCCCACCCCTTCACTGTAGAAGTCCCCAGATGCCGGAAGGCTTTCTACTCTAATAGCTTCTTTTCTCGAACAGTTAGCCTTTGGAATTCCTTACCTCCTCCCTGTTTCCCTGACTGTACAAACATGCAGAAATTTAAATGTAATGTGAACAAACATCTTGCTGCACAAGTCCCCACTTAGAATGCCCCCCTATGGATATGGCCCTTAGTTCACAGTAGCCTCTTACACCTCGGTGACAATGTGCTTTGTTTGGAGTTAATTAAAGTAAACAACAACAAAAAATTTTTAATAAAAAAAAAAATATAATTTGCTATAATTAGTCAAACTTTTATCTAGATTCAAGTCTAATCATTTGATTAATATTCCAACCATGTCACAACAATTTGTTTCTTTTTTTAATTTTTTTTTTATGGAAATCGCTCCAGACAAGGCATGAAGCCACTTGATGCAAGGAGCTAAAAAAAAAAAAGAAATACTACTTCAAGATCAAAAATTAGCCAACAATAAGTATTAGATGGATAGATTCCGACCCAGAACACAGCAATTCTTCCCCCTTTGTCAGAAACATCGCTCATGGAATGTGAGGACTAAAGGACAAAATAAAGGGAAGCGAGAGTTACAAGGCTGTCGAAAGTAAACCTAACGTCCACTTTCTACTCTCGTTTTCTATCTTCATGTAAAGCTGATGCAACTGCTAAAGAAGATAATGGACACAAAATCCCATACACAAAATCCCGTACACAAAATCCTGTACACAAAATCCCATACGCAACATCCCGTACATAGACCTCAAATCAACCCCAAATCAACAAGTACATATTTAAAAAATGACAGCAACAATGGAATGAAGCAAAAATACCTCCATTCAATAAAATCTATTCTGACACTAGAATATTCTGCAAAGAGATCTTAATTGCTCATAGACCACACAAGACTCGCACATAGCTACATAGTTACATAACAACCTCGGTCAAAATGCACAACCTGCCAAATCCCTTACAGTTTGAAATAAATTATTGTTGCCACATCTGGGCTGGTGCACCAACCGCTAGCCTCCCGCTCTTGGAAAGAGTGCAAAAAAGAATTTCTAACCTAACAGGTCCTGCACTGTCTACCATCCTCCACCCATTGTCACATTACCGTAGTGTTGCATCCCTGTACTTGTTTTACGAGTACTTCCACGAAATGTGCTCCGATGAACTTACTGCCCTTGTAACCCCCCCCCCCTCCAACGAAAATACCTCCGACCCACCCAACTAGTAGCAAAATCTTACGCCTTCACTGTAGAGGTTTTCAGAAGCCAGAAGATTTTTTTGCTCTAATACCTTCTTTCCTCGGACTGCTTGATACTGGAATTCTTTTCCTGCTCCCGGTTTCCCAACCGTACCAACATGCAGAAATTTCAATGTAATGTGAAAAGGCATCTTGCTGCCCAACTCCCAACTCAGGTTACCCTCTTATAAATCTGTCCCTTATCACAGTAGCCCTGCTGTACATTTCAATGGCAATATGTCTTGTTTTGGGGTGAACAAAGGTAATTTTTTTTTTTTTTTTAAATGGATTCAGTAAATTTCCGTGGCTTTATTAAATCAAAACATTTTGTGTTCTTTGTTTTTCTTGGCGAAATTTATATTATTTTCTGGAAGCGCTTGAATACTCGTATTCTTTGGATTATTCTGACTACTATTCTCATCTTGGATGTTATTTTTCGCAACGTTTCAGCCGATGTAATCTCCGACCTTTTTCATGTGCATCTTTTCAAACATGGACCCACGGCACAACGGATAAAGGTGTTGAGTGGTCAATCCTCACTGCAGGCGATGATAACTAAGAATAACATAAACAATTAATCAGCACTTCTACCCGGTCATGGCTGACGGAACAAGAACAATCTACCCCCCCCCCCCACCCCACCCCACCCCACCCCCCCCACCCCCCCCCTGGTAGCTTAGTTAGAAAATTCTGTATAAGTTCCCGAGTTCAACATAACGATTTCCGGGTTTGAAAAGATGCACTTGGAGGTTACATCGGCTGAAACGTTGTGATAATAACATCTAAGATGAGAACAATAGTCCGAATAATCCACAATAATACAGATTGTCGATCCTTATCTAAAAAAAAAAAAAATCGAGACAACAAGACATCCTTTATTATCTATGATTTAAAAAAAATATATCTGTTTGATGTATCGTCAATATGAAAAGATTTGATATAAACTATGATTTATATAGCTAAATCTATGTGCTATGATTTTATTTATTCAGGTGAAGATTTTGGTTCCTAACAGCACTGCAGGAATGATTATAGGAAAAGGTGGAATCTATATCAAACAGATTAAAGAAGAAAGTGGCGCTTATGTACAGATATCTCAGAAGTCAAAGGAAACTAATTTGCCAGAGCGGTGTGTTACAGTTGCTGGTAAGTTAATCGTAATATTGAATTCTTTGTAATAGGCTTACATACGAGGTGTGTCTAAATAATAATGGGACTGGTTTCACAAATGATTTATTGCAATTTGAAACAACAAACTACATGGTTTCCCCATTAAAGTAATTCCGTCCGAGTACTGTGGATTTTCCCATCCCCTCTCGTGCCACACTTTTATGCATTGATTGAAGTATTCTTCTCGGATACTCCTCAGTTCATCATTATGATCCTCTTGACGGCATTCACGCCTTAAAAATGGATCCCCCTTTGAGCTTGGAGGAAAAAGAAGAAAAGGTCACATGTAACAAGATAATGTGAATAGGGAGGTTGTTTCAACACGACGATGTTCTTCTCAACCTGGAACTGCTGCCGGATGAACTCACTGGATGATTCCTCTCGCATCAATGACATGAATCACCATGACTTGTTCTCTTGGGCCTTGGCGATATCAGAAACTACACAGGCTACTTACCTGGCACAACCTGAATAGGTGTTGTTCATACCGGTCAGTAATCACTCCAGCCATTTTTAAGTAGGTGAGGATCTTACTTCTATACAGTCCTAGAAGATCCACCTTCCCCGGCTTTACCTCCTTGCGCTTTGAGAAAGGGTTAGTTTATTGCTAATTACCTGAGGCACCCCTACTGGGGAATACCAACGGGGCTGCTCAGGTATTTTTTTGTGGGCCAGAGTGAACCTCCTCTAGGTCGTTGGCTTTTCATTCGCCATCTTCCAACCTTGTGTCACATCTTCTGCAGTGGGAAGGGAGATAAATACCTATTCTGCCACCAGTGCCGACTCTACGAAGAAAGTCTAGTTCAGTTTGACGATGCTCAGCGATGTCCAGACACACCTGTACGTATTGATTCTTCTGATCATCTTGGCATCGTTTGTCGGCAAACGTTTTGCATGCTCGATCTTTCACAATAATCTTCCGAACACTGTCCTTTTTCATGTCCAGCCGACTTTCAAACATTCGACCATTCAACTGATCACCATGCACCAACTTACCAGCTTGACATTGACCTTCATCCTGCTGCCTCCCACTTCAGGGGGGGGGGGGGGTTCATCTTCCATCTTCTTGGCACCCTCTTTGAATCTCCTGCGCCATTCAAAACCATGTGTGCGTGAATGAATTGATGTTATCTCCATACACTCGCTGAAACTTTTCAAGTGTATGCGATGATTTTCATACAAACGGACCAAATATTCCAGATGTCTTCGTTGCTATGTATTCTTCGTCCGTTCCTCCATGTCTATAAATGTATACAACCTCAAAAAAGGAGGTGTAACCAAAAGCATGTGAAACAATTTGTTATATATCCCCAAGATATTATCTCTCTCTCTCTCTCTCTCTCTCTCTCTCTCTTTCTCTCTCTCTCCTATAGGTCACACAGCACACCCAGTCCTGTTACTTTTCAGCAGACCTTGTACTAATGTGCTTATAAAATTAGAATTGCCAATATATGTGAATACATCATGAAAGTTAAACATATATATATATATTTTTTAGAGTATTTTGTCCACATTTGTTTCATGTATAGATGTATATAGGTGTAATCAGTCAACAGAAAAGCATAAGTGCACAAGTGGGAAGAAAAAATAATGAATAAAAACTGAGAATGAATAAACAATTTAGTTTGCCGTTTTCAAGAACTCTGTTCACACTTCATAGAAGGCTTGAAGAAGGGAATGGTTCCTGAAAATTTCCTACTGACTATCCCAACACACAGGCAAAAGAAAAACTGAAATTGTGTTTTACTTTGCTTCTAAACTCGTCCAATTGCACAAAATTGTAAGTTGCGCATTTATTTTTTTTTTTATTCATTTTCAATTTTTATTTATTATTTATTTCTCCCACTTGTGCGCTTATTATTTTCCGTTGACTGATTACAGCTATATATATAAATATATATATATGTGTGTGCACGCACATATATATATATATATATATAGTAAAAAAGAAGTGTGGTAAATAAAATACCATCAAAGCTGGTAATAGATGCAATATTTATTTTATTTAAAAGAAAAGACAAAATCGAAACCGATTTTTCTTTCTTTTTTTTTTTCCTATAAACTGTCATTATTTTTTTATAGTTTATAGTTATACATATATTTCGCTAATAATATTAGCGAAATATATGTATAACTATAAACTATAAAAAAATAATGACAGTTTATAGGAAAAAAAAAAAGAAAGAAAAATCGGTTTCGATTTTGTCTTTTCTTTTAAATAAAATAAATATTGCATCTATTACCAGCTTTGATGGTATTTTATTTACCACACTTCTTTTTTACTAAATTTCATTCAGATGCTTAAAAAAAGTATGAACCTTTCAAAACTATATATATATATATATATATATATATATATATAGATTTAGATTTTTCACTTATAAAATAGATCATTCAGTGAAGACCGGGGTTGTTCCAATAAAAAACAAGCTCGATGATACTCGATTACAGAGTACAGAGCATTTATATGTGATTTTATGAAGGCTTACCAAAGCATTCCTTTCAAGACACCAATGATCACCATTAAAGATATTTTTTCTTACAAATACTATTTATTCAAATTAAATGTTTTTTCCTACACGTGTTTCACTACCAAGCAGTTACTTGCTTGGCAGATCATCAGGGAAATTAAATGTCTGGAATACTGGTTTCAACTGCCGACAAAACACAATGTGGCGTTGTAATAGTTGAGGTCACTTAAGAAAAGGAGAGGAAAAAAATATAATAAAAATAAAAATAAAAATAAAAATAAAAGTCAAACTTAAAAAACAAGGAAGAACAACGGTAAGAAAAGAAAGTCCTAGAAAAGTCTTAGAAAAGTAGCTTGTGCATTATTTCTTCCACCAAGCCAACAAGCAAGTAGTCGGTCCCAAATACATTCAATAAAACCACAAAACCGGAACAATGTGCGATAATACACTTTCACGTTAGCTGAATAAATCCCCCCCCCCCCCCACACACACAATAAAACAAAAGAACTAAATCATTCAAGATACCGCTCACAAGTTACCATTCCAATCCAATGATAGTATGGGAATTCTAAATCCAACTTCTCACAAAGAAAAGTCAACACAAATGTTCGTCCGAGTTCAAAGAGTCTTATTTCAATTGTTGATTTATTACCCTTCGAAATAAACACACGACGAGTTGAATGTCAATCCCGCAAAAAACTCCCTTCCATCAAGAAAAAATCTTAATATAGAAACTATTTATTCAAAATACTGTTTCTAAAAATATTTATTATTAAACCTATTCCTTATAGAAATTAATCATCTAGTGTCTGGGACGTCATTTTACATTTTGTGAAAATATCCTTCATTTAATTAACTGCCGAATTGTTATCGTTTTGTTGTTTAACGAAGCGAAAAAAGCCTATCCCGCAGAATTTTTTTTTTTTCTTGTATGAAAATACCTGAACTGGCGGGCGGTCTATATAGGGACGACGCTTTATTCTTTGCCAACACAAGTATAAGGAATCTAGAAACTAAGAAGAAAAAACTCAATATATTCTTCAGCTCAATACAACTTAGCGTAACTATGGATATAAACTACCGGAGGGTCAATTTTTTGGATATTACGCTTGATCTATGCAACAACACATATGAACCTTATCACAAGCCCAACCACACACTCTACTATATCGACGCTAAATCGAATCACCCACCGATGGTGAAAAGAGCCATTATTCCTGCAATATCGAGTAGGATATCTAAGCTGTCCAAGAATCAACAAATATTCGACAGCAGTAAGCAATTCTACAATGAGGCTTTAAACAGATCAGGATACAAGGAAAAAATTAATTACCTTGTGCCTCCTTCGGTTGGGAATGGGGGACTAAACGGGAGACCGATTGCCTCTCGATCAATGGTTTCATATAATAGGGCAATGGGCAAGGCTAGATATAGGGGACCTGGTGTATCCCACGGTAATGTAAACCAGGTAGGGTGGGAACCGGTTGATGATAATATTCGTGAAGTTGGAAGTAACGAATTGAACTCACATGCTACCCAAACCGGGGGGGAAGGTAGGAAGAAAAATAGGAGAAGGACCACTACATGGTTCAACCCCCCCTATAGCCAGCATATTAAGACTAATATCCCAAAGATTTTTTATAGCATAGTGGAAAAAAACTTTCCAAGGGATAGCAGATTGGGGGGAATCATTAACAAAAATACTGTAAAACTCTCTTATTCAACCTGTAGAAATATAGCCACATCCATCATAGGATATAATAATTCTAAGATAACTAAAACAAGGGAAGCCATGTTCTCTTCTGGTGTTGATCCCAGTAACACCAGTTCAGTGAGAACCTCCATTATAAATAACCATAGTAGTAGAACATCCAGCAACGGCCCAGCACAAAACTGTAACTGCAGGGCCTCTAACATCTGTCCACTGGGGGGGAACTGTAGAGTTTCAAGCATTGTCTACAAATGCGATGTGATAACAGAGAGTAGTAGGAAATCATATATCGGTTCAACCGGGGGTGAGTTCAAAGATAGATTCAGAAACCACATGAGTTCCTTCAGGGGAGGCCAAAGGGAAGACATAGATAGGCCTAACACTTCTGTTGGCCGTTTTGTGAGAAACCTCATTGCTAGGCAAGACCCTTTCGAACTGAAATGGTCAATTTTGGGGAGGGCTAACAAATATAAACCGAACAAAAAGAAGAGATGCAACCTATGTGCATTGGAGTCGTACCACATCATGACATCTAGAGATAATTTACTGAACGCTAGGCAGGAAATACTACAATGCTGTCTGCATAGAAACCGTTACCTGTTATCAAGCCTAAAACCTGGATAGGAGGGGAATTGGGGGAAGTATAAACTTACAGCACAGATAGGCAAGATGGACACTTCCTGAGGCAATCTGGGGCAATAATTAGTGTATAATAGGGAGGATGAGAATTAGTAACACGTACTTATGCTAAGATATGTCTTAATTCAATTATTAGCGGATACTCGAGACTTAGGTTGGGGGTGATAAGGTAGGAATATTCTATCGGAATAAGGCCCAGTGATAGTCAACTATAGTAAATACTTATTCAGCGGAATAGAGGGGGAAATTGTGTTACATATAAAAAAGATAGTGGAATAATAAATAATAAATCACAATTTATTCTCAGAAATAGATATATTATACGAAATGCATTGGGGATTTCAAGTAATTTTAAGTGAAAAATAAGAAATAGCAACCTGGATGCTATCACTATTTAATTAAATTAGGTTAAATTAAATTAGTTTTTAATTAGATTAAAATAAATAAAACAATTTGGTGGCAGGAATGGGGAAAAGTAATTAAGGAAAAAATAATTTTAAAAACATGCATGCCGACACGGACTTAATTTCTAAAAATAGAAACAATTGAATTTTATAAAAAAAGTATTTTGTACGGGATTTTAAATTAGTAATAATAAAGTCTCCTGTCATTTAATGAGTAAGAGTGATATTTTCCCGTAAAGTTGACAAAAAAATAAACCGGTCCATTAAAAAAAAGTTTGTTTTCTTTTTTTTTTTTTTTTTTTTTTTTTTTCAAAATAGAAAATAGATTTCTGATAACGATATTCCGTTGTAACATTTATTTATGGAAGATAGAATAATATTCTCCACAGAGAGTTACAAACAGACACAGCCGTTAAGGAAATATTTTAAATGATTTAAAATAATAACTAGATTTTTGTAGAAGGCCTTTTTATAATAACAGTTTATTTTTGATATATGAATAATTTTAAAAAAAAAAAAAAAAAAAAAAAAAAAAAAAAAAAAAATTCTGCGGGATAGGCTTTTTTCGCTTCGTTAAACAACAAAACGATAACAATTCGGCAGTTAATTAAATGAAGGATATTTTCACAAAATGTAAAATGACGTCCCAGACACTAGATGATTAATTTCTATAAGGAATAGGTTTAATAATAAATATTTTTAGAAACAGTATTTTGAATAAATAGTTTCTATATTAAGATTTTTTCTTGATGGAAGGGAGTTTTTTGCGGGATTGACATTCAACTCGTCGTGTGTTTATTTCGAAGGGTAATAAATCAACAATTGAAATAAGACTCTTTGAACTCGGACGAACATTTGTGTTGACTTTTCTTTGTGAGAAGTTGGATTTAGAATTCCCATACTATCATTGGATTGGAATGGTAACTTGTGAGCGGTATCTTGAATGATTTAGTTCTTTTGTTTTATTGTGTGTGTGGGAGGGGGGGGATTTATTCAGCTAACGTGAAAGTGTATTATCGCACATTGTTCCGGTTTTGTGGTTTTATTGAATGTATTTGGGACCGACTACTTGCTTGTTGGCTTGGTGGAAGAAATAATGCACAAGCTACTTTTCTAAGACTTTTCTAGGACTTTCTTTTCTTACCGTTGTTCTTCCTTGTTTTTTAAGTTTGACTTTTATTTTTATTTTTATTTTTATTTTTATTATATTTTTTTTTCCTCTCCTTTTCTTAAGTGACCTCAACTATTACAACGCCACATTGTGTTTTGTCGGCAGTTGAAACCAGTATTCCAGACATTTAATTTCCCTGATGATCTGCCAAGCAAGTAACTGCTTGGTAGTGAAACACGTGTAGGAAAAAACATTTAATTTGAATAAATAGTATTTGTAAGAAAAAATATCTTTAATGGTGATCATTGGTGTCTTGAAAGGAATGCTTTGGTAAGCCTTCATAAAATCACATATATATATATATATATATGTATAGGGTTACTATAATTTATTTACTTTGATTTCATAAACTGTGACATATCTTTTAAGACATTGTTCTTGCAATTAAAAATAATAAGTCACTTTACTTCTATAGTATAATAATAATTATAATAATTATCATTATTATTATATAGAAGTAGAGACTTATGCTGCCATCTAATTTGCATACGTATTTATTGTGTATACACACACGCATATGCAAATTAGATAACAATGTTAGAGAAAGAGTGTCACCCCTTCTCTAAATGTTGCAGACATTAAAAAATATTAGAGAGTGGTTGAATCAACATAGTGAGAAATAGGTGACTTGTTCAGTCAGTGATAAAGTACGGCTAATTAGAACAATTAAAACGCCTTTTTTTTTAACATACTTAAATGCCAGAACTAATGAATATTTTAGCATTTGTATTATTAAAGTATATAAGGAAACTATTATGAGCACTTTAATAATTGAGTTTCTTGAATTATTAATTATTAAAAAGTCCATGAAGACAGAAGAAAACACAATCCTCTCATAGTAGTCATCATAATTCAACTGTCAATCTATCCATCTCATGACCTGCGAGCTGAAAGATCAAAGGTTGTCTATTTGGTTAGTGACTGTATATATGTATATACTAGACGACTCGTCTAGACTCGTACAGTCTAGTAGACTACCTAAAGTCTGTGTAGCTTGTTTGCGATTTGGTTGTGGTTCATTGAAAACCGCATCTACCCAGGGAAGATGGTGAGAAGTGACGCTGACATCATGTCTGAAATCAAACAGTGAATCGCGCTTGGATGGACAGGCTTTTCCAAAGTAGACAACATCATGAAGAGTAGAAAGTCCCCGATGAATGTTAAGCAAAAAGTGTTCAATGAATACATCATGTCTGTTATGGCATATGGTAGTTAAACATGAGCACTTAATAATGCGGCGATGGAAAAGCTAAAAGTGGCACAATGCAAAATGGAATGCTGTTTTCTGGGTCAGCTCTCATTTTAGGTGGGTGGTATGTGGATACTTTCAATCCTCTCATAGTATTCATCATCATTCAACTGTCAAATCTATCAATATCATTGACCCTTATCCTTGACTGGCTTTTAGCCTTGATAAGTGGTGGCTCATTAGAGAAAAAAACGAAAGAAAAATGTTTCTTAAATTAATAACCTATGTTTTTTTTTTCTTTCGGTCTATGCATACACTACAGAACGTATGTTATCATTTGAACAAAGTTTATTTCATATGAGATTTTCCAATCATTACCTAGATCATACATATATTTTTCTGTGGAGACGAGTAGAGTGATTGGCTCTGCCACGCGCGACTTCCTCGGCAGCCTTGGTCTAATAATGACGCGTAACACCGGAGACAATCGCAAATTGTTTTGGCTTTACGAGCGCCTCTCTATCGCCATTATTCGTGGAACCGCCTTGAGTCTGCTCTCGGCCTGCCAAGTTAGTCAGACATTCAAAGAAAACTATGGACTGTGATACGATTATATATAAGGAATCAGGATTTCTTGATATTGAACTAAACGATGTCCAAGTGATGAATAAGGGATTTATTAATTATTTATTGAATTATTAATCTTATAGTTTACTTTTTCATTGAGTATATTTGTTTCTTATTTTTTATTCGTGATTGAATAAATATCATAATAAAAAAATTTTTTTTTAATTTTTAATATTCCTGAAAAGCTATTTTCACCTAACCACTTTTCTAAGCAATAACGCCAGAAATTCAAGTGACATCAGAGAGTTCTGCTCGAAAAGAATACCTGTATATTAGTTTAACAGCTTCAATACGAATACAAATTAATTTTTTCTACACCATGTTGGCTTACGGTTCTCAATACAAATATCCTCTAAAATGCTGAGGTGTAAAGAAGATCTTAATAATTCTAAAACAATCCTTTACAAAGGATCAAAGTTTAGTATCTGTTATGTCAGAGGAAAAGAGATCCTTGACTGGGGCAATTTTTTTTTAAATTTTGTCTCAATTTAGATATCTGGATATCCCTCCACATAAAGATCAGCCTTGTGTCTAACGTTTCCCTTGTGGGGAGGCAAGTAAATTAGAATAATTTTTTAAAAAAAGAAAGAAAACCAAAAAATATTCAGGTGACATTGAATAAGTTGAACACAAATTCTTTTTCTTTACACTTGGTTGTCTTATGGATTTTTATGCAAAAAGTTTGGAGTATAAAGAAGATCTTAATAATTTTGAAACAATCCTTTACAAAGACCTTCTACACATTTTGGGTCGTTTAGTAAGTTCCAGCTACAGCAGAATTAATGTTGCTGGTTTGTTTCAAATTTTGAAATTCAAGGTGGTTCTTTTTGTGTCTTCTGAAGCAGGCAATATGTGCAAAAACTCACCAATACATGTGGTTTAATTCTACTATCCAATCATTGAGAAGTGCAATCTATGTACCTGAATCAAACCAACATGTAAATTCATATATTGTGTTTGGGTCTTCTGAAACAGGTGATACATGCAAAAACTCACCAATACATGTTGTTTAATTCTACTATCCAATCATTGTGAAGTGCAATCTATGTACCTGAATCAAACTAACATGTAAATTCATATATTGTTGCTGTGTCTTCTGAAGCAGGCGATACATGCAAAAACTAACCGGTATATGTTGTTTAATTCTATTACCCAACCTCTGGGAAGTGCAACCTCTGTCTGTTGGGGGTATGTAGGTTAAAAAAACATGAAGCCATCCTTGTATTACACCGAGGTCCATCTTATTCTCTAAGCAAATGTATGTGGGTCAGTCTTGTGTGATCGATATGTGTATGTGTTAATACAATGTCTTCCCTTCAATCAATTATCGTGTTTGTTTTCTCGGTGTAACCATTATAATGAAGGACTAACAATAAAACATTAGTCAAATGCAAAAAAATACACACACATACGCAGCAAATATTACAACGTAACAAATATAAGAATATTTTTTGAAAATATAGCTTTTTCTCAAATAATAGGGTTTCTTAAAGAAACTAATTTGTACAAACATTTAAAATTTATTAAAAATGATCCAGTATTAAAACAAAAATCAAATATCAATTAACTTAGGTAGAAATTTTAATTATCTTCTTACAAATCAAACAATTTGTAAAACTCTCTTCAAAAGAATGGCCAAAATAATATCTTAAACACCTTCACAAAGAAGAAATATTGTAAAAGCTGTCTGAATTGGTGGGGGTGGGCATTTTATCTGGGATGACCTTAATGGTTAAAAGGTCATTAAACACCGACAAACAAACAAACCTTGTGTAAACAAAAAGAATTTGTATTCATGTTGAAGCTATTCAACTCATCTACTCATGTCTTCTCAAGCAGAACTCATTGATGTCATTTGAACATTTAAAATTATTGTGACTCTATTTCTTTGAAAGTAGCTATTCAGAAATATATTTTGAATAATTTTAAAATATATTTCTAGTTGTATAGAAAAGTATAAATGTTTTATATAAAAATGTTAAAGTATTAAAGGCAATGGCTTGAGGAGATCTGTGATTAAATAAAACACAATTGCATTTGTTTAGCCATTCGGAAATCTTCTTTATTATCATTGTGTAATAATAAATTATAATGCAGTATTGAAATGAATGCTAAAAAATTACAAAAAATATGGTTTTATTATATTGTATATACATATATATATATTTATATATTTAGGCAGCATTTTCTCATTTATGCAAATATTGTTAAAAATAACAGAATTCTTCTGTTTAATTATGCCTTTTTTTATTTTTTTTATTTTCTGATCGTCTTTTTTGTATTAAAATCAAAAAAATGAATAAATGTTCCATAGGTTTCACGAATGTTTTCGAGTCTTCGTCCAATCGTCCTCAGGTGTCAAAAGCAAATGAACAAAAAAAAAAAAACTCTAGCTCAATTTACCAACATCTACAAAAACATAACTGCCCTCCGTTTAATTTAAAACAAATTCTAGTTAATAACACTAAAATTATACATTCCGAAACCAATTTAAAAAAATTAAAAATACTCGAAGCTATCTGCATAAAAACACAACCTAAAATTAACAACATCACATATGAAACCAGTGGTAACATTTTAAAATGCTTAACCTAATGCGATTTTGTTCTGTGATGCCATCCAGCGTTGCTGAATTTAAATCGTCAACGACTCCCTGGAACAATGCGAAAAACGTACTCTGCCGTCTTTTAAAAAATTCTCTTCTCTCTCCAGCTTTTTTGTTCATTTGCTTTTGACACCTGAGGATGATTCGACGAAGAATCAAAAACGTTCGTGAAACCTATGGAACATTTTTTTTTTTTGATTTTAATACAAAAAAGATCATGAAAAAATTTTTTAAAAGTATAATTGAAATGACGAATTCTGTTATTTTTAACAATGTTTGCATATATATATATATATATATATATATATATATATATGAAAAGTGTGGGTTTGTCGTTCAAATTTCAAAGTATTGCAGGGTTAGTTAATAAAATTGAAATATAAGCCATATTAGCAATACAAGATTAATTTTTTTAAATTTTTTTTTTTTACATTAATCCTATCGATTACGGAATAAAATTCCTTCTTCAGGGGTGACCAGTATTGAGTCATTTTCTTAACAACGAAATAAGTTTGTTTATTCTTGTTTATTGATGGAAAAAAAAAAAAAAGAAAATGACTCAATACTGGTCACCCCTGAAGAAGGAATTTTATTCCGTAATCGATAAGATTAATGTAAAAAAAAAATAAATAATAAATTAATTTTGTATTGCTAATATGGCTTATATTTCAATTTTATTAACTAACCCTGCAATACTTTGAAATTTGAACGACAAACCCACACTTTTCATGACAGCGTGCCAACGCTTCTTTCGTTCGACACCGGATTTGAATCATAACCGCCATTCCAACACTGCGGAGACGTCGTACCAAGGACGTTTATCAAGTAACAACGAAATAAGTCTGTTTATTCTTGTTTTCTGATGAAAAAAAAAAAAAAAGAAAATGACTCAATACTGGTCACCCTTGAAGAAGGAATTTTATTCCGTAATCGATAGGATTAATGTAAAAAAAAAAAAAAATAATAATAAAGTAATCTTGTATTGCTAATATGGCTTATATTTCAATTTTATTAATATATATATATATAATATATATATATATATATTGGTATATACCCATATAAAGGTAATTTAAACATTCTGTACCCTTAAAAATACTTATCAAATTAGGGAAAACATTTACCAATAATGACATTTGTTTTTAAATAGTAAAAAGAGAAATATTTTAAAAGTTTAGTAATATTTGATGAGAGAGGAAGAAGAGCAATCTAGAAAGATCTTTATTTCATGAAATATAAGATATTTACAATATTGCATAGCCCGAATATCATTACTTTACAACTCTTCAATATAAGAAACATTATCTAACACAAACTTAATTTATCATGGAATTATTCTCTAAATATTTTTTTAATTTTTAAATATTAATATTTAATGATATAATGTATATAATCTTCATATTTGTCTTTTTTCTTTTTTTTTCTCCATTTTTATTTTCTTTTAAAAATGTTGTTTTTTAGTTCAAAGTTTCAGAAGTTATAATTCTGAGAAACCAGAAAATGTTTTATTCATATTCATATTTCTTACGTTATTCTTTTTTGTTGCACAAAATTGCTGGATTTCTGGCATTACCAATGTCGAAGGTCAGCCATCTTTGTTCATTTTGCAAGTAATTTCTAGTTTTGAATAGTAGCATTGGAAGTACCATTTTATGGTACATTTTCTATTGGTAAAAGGTGACATTGGTGAAATGGATACCAGCATGAACTTAGCATGTCATGTTTAAGCCTTGTTGGATTCATCGCACCAATTTCACTAGGGATGTTGGCAACCTTTATGTGGTCCCTCTTGTGAGTACCTATTTCTAAAAAGAAGAAAAATTTTTGTAAAAAAAATAAAATCTGGTACAGTAAAGCCAACAAAAACTGAGGCCAGTCAAAAACTTGTAACTTGCTGACTTAACCACAAGGTGTTTGAGCCGCCTTTATTCATTTGCAAGTAAGTATTAACTAAGAAATAATTGAAGTGTTACTTTCTATACATTAATGATATAAGCATGAATTTATAGAGACATGATCCATATTTTTTATTTTTTTATTTTTTTTTTTTTAAATTTCACTTTTGATTTTCACTGGGTATAGGCAAAATTTTGCAGGAAACTGAGACGTACATCGAAGAAAATACCCAAAATCGTACGTAAGATAAAACGTTTCAACGTTTATTTTTGCTATATTATCAACAAGGATTAGAGAAAAATTTGAGATAATATTTCATTGAGTAAATTGTATTTAACTGGAGAATTTGTAAAAACAAGAGAAAAAAATAATAAAAATGAAAAGCAACTATTTATATAATAGTTGCTATTAGTTTGAGAATTTGTCAAAATCTACTCGGACTTTAAATTTCTGCCCAAAATAAACTAATCATTTGGTGTTAGTAATTTTTTTTTTTTTTTTCTACTCTTATTTAATGGAAGGGGAAGTTTGTTTTTTTAATACAGAAACAAATTGTCGACTAATATATTTTTGGATTTGTGTGCTCCCCTCCTTTTTAAAATTGCTTTCAGTTTTTAGGTATATCGTCGGCCATTGTTGCCACAGTTTGAAGATAACTTAATAAAAAAAAAAATAGAACCCATTCAACTTTTTACCAAAATTAACGCTGATTTCCCTAGCCCATGCGACTTCTATGGAAATTTGAAACATTAATATAAAAGAAGATATTGCACATTTTGGGAAACTTTTATTATTTGTAACTTATATTTTTCTCTAATTCCCCGTAAAATATGAAAATATTTGCATTAAATTTTGTTTTGCTTTTTTTAATGATTTGAAAATGCATTCTTACCATATTTTGTTGGAACACAATTGTTCATACGTTGTCACAAAAATATATGTCATATAAAAGTAATGTTTTCACATGATTTTTGTCTTAAATTTCCTTGCCAATCATTTTAGGGAGTCTTTTTTTTTCCTGTTTTATTGATTTTTTTTATTTATTGCCTGATAGCGAAAATATGGCTGACCAATAATCAGTAATTATTAGCTCCACAAATAAAATCTGTTTTTACTGTCATCGTTAAACCAATTAAATTGAAAATGTAATTTTCAGAAGAAAATTATAGAATTAAATAATTTAATAGAGCACAAACACCAAAAGAAATGCAATTAAATTGTGTCTATTTTTATTTATTTTTTTCTAACAGTTGCATTTTTCTGTAGTATGCATCAGAACGTTTGTGCATTCTGTTCTCCATAAATGAAGATCTTATGTAACAATGAAGCAATTTGCTAATTATTACTGTCATATATATATATACAGGGTGGGCCAAAATAAGGGTCCTATCTTTAAATTTGAATAACTTGAATTTGAATAACTTCCGCAAAATAAAAGTTAAACTCACCAAACTTTATGTGTGTGTAGACTGACCCTACCGAGATTTTTTGAAATAAACAAAACAAATTTTAGCCGAAAAACACTTCTTAAAACTTACAAAAACTAAAGTATTGTTTTTTACACTGTTTTGAGTTTTTTAAGCAAAAATAATGTTTTCTAAATGAGGGTACGTTCCTTAGGGCTAATACGGCTCATGCTTGCTTCGGAAGGGGTCCTTTACTTATTCTAAAAATAAAAAAAAAAAAAATCAATAAATAAAAAAGTTATGAATTTTTAAAAATAGGACCCTTATTTTTGCCCACCCTGTATAAGGTCGGTCTTGTTAAAAAGCGGATTTTCCTTATATTTCTCATGAAAAGTTAGGGATTTTAAATGAAACTATCAATGTGTTATCTTTATTAGAGGGTCATTTTATTTATGGTAGGTTTTTAAATAAGTCTTCTTCTTTTTTTTTTTTAATTGTTAGCAATCGATTAAGAAAAATGGCACAAAATTGTGGCTTTAACAAACTTTCAATAAATGCACTTTTTATGAACAGCCTAATTTTATACTTAATAAAAATTGCTTTTTAATTGTTTTTTTTTTATATTTAGACTTGGTTCATTAAATAAAACAAATGATAAAAAAAAATTATATTCTAATATTTGTTGTATAATAGGGTGTTTACGTTTCGGACCAAAGTTTTGCCTATATCCAGATTTTCATCTTTACTGCCATGCTAAAAATCAGTGCAAGCCAACTTTGTTTTTTTTTTAACTGAAAAATTATTTTTTTAAAGTGACTTTATATGTGTTTCTAACTGAAGCCTTTAAGGAATTATGATTGAGCAAGAAGGAAATGTGATAAAAACACTATAGAATACAATGACAACGATTATTGTTACTCACTTGAAGTTCTCACACTAGCCATTACTAGATAACACACAGTGGCATTCCCTGGAATCTGAATGACAGCAGATTTACTCTCAGTTCCATTATTATTATTGCAACAACAACAACTTGGTTTTTACTGATAATGGCCAATGATTTTCCCTGGAATCTGAGATGCAGTAAGTGTCTTCAATATTCCTGTATTATCCATCCCGTTCCAATCATGGTTTGAATGGTGCTATTCCTCTTCAGTTTTTTCACCCTCTCTCAGGTCCTCTGCTGCCTCTTTCCATGGTATAAACCGATATTAGTAGCACTTACTCTCATCCGTATAATAATACGCAAAGACATTTCATGTTCGTACGTACGTTATCACCTTTCACACACAATTAAATAAAAAATGAAATCGTCCGAGCAGAAAATATGTTGGTGGGGGATTAATCTGATGTCGCTAAGGTTAAAAAATTTCCAAATTTGACGATTTTAAAATGAATTGTTTCAAAATCGAATAGTATTGTCGCGTTGAGTAAAACTACAATTTTAAATAAATACATTTTTAAAAAGTGACATTCGTTTTATTAATTTTAATACTGTTTAGCTGGCAATTATTTTTACAGAAGAAGACAGAATATTGTTTGAAAAAAAAAAATTAAATTACTACAATTTGAAATCAATGACTAAGAGACATATTCGTTTTATTTATTTAAAAAAAATATTTAGCTGACAATGACAATTATTTCTACAGAAGAAGAGTATTTTTTTTTTTATAGTATTGGCTCTGACAGATATTTATTATTTCAAAAGGAATATTATTAACATTAAATTATACAGATTGATGTAGAAAACACCATGGAATTTCCACGGGTTGTGCTAGTATATATAAATATATATTAATAGGGTGCAATTCGATATATTCTAGACATATTAAATAGAAGAATTTTAAATATTCAAACATATCTATATGTGCACACGTTTCAGAGATTACAACATTATTCATTATAAAAATTACATTTTTGTAAAAAGAAAAATTCCAATAGATAAAAAAAGCATTCTCTTCATCAGCATATAAAAATTTTATCAAAGTTCCAGAATATATTATAAGAATCAAATGAATATTCCAAAAATTATTATTTTAGTCAAGCGAATAGAGAGTTAGTTTGAAATTACTCTTTCTTAATAAAACAAATCAGCAATGGAGTTCATGTAATATAAATCAGCATTGTCTTCAAAAATAATAGTGTCAGATATAGTTACCATTAAATAGACAAAACAAATATAGATATATGGAAATTGAAAAAAGGAAAACCAAAAAATATTATTTAGGTATTGATCAACGTTTTGTCTTTATTTCAAGACTCTTAAAAAAAATTAGATCATCCGATCAGCAAAGAGGTGATTGGTGATTAATCTGGTGTTGCAAAGGTAAACAATTCCGACTTTATCCATTTTAAAATGAATTGTTCCTAAATCAAATTATCGTCTTATTGTCTAAAACAGTACAATTTTTAAATACATTTCGAAAAGTTACATTAATTTTATTGATTTAAAGCCTATTTAGCTGACAAATTTTTTTTATACGGTAAGAAAACAGAATATTTATTGTTTCAAAAATAATTAACTCGCTACAATTGTAAATAAATAAAGAAGAGATATATATTCGTTTTATTTCTTGAAAGAATATTAAGCTGACAATGAAAATTATTTTTACGGGAGAAGAAAGTGCCATTTTTTTATAGTATTTACTCTGACAGACATTTATTATTTCAAAAGGAATATTATTAACATTAAATTATATAGATTGATGTAGAAAACACTGTGGAATTTCCACGGGTCCCACTAGTTGTTGTTATTATTATTATTATTATTATTATTATTATAGGAATAATAATAGAAAAATGGGAAGTGAAGCACCTACATAGACTATTTATAAGACAGCCCAAAGAAATTGTGTATGAGAAAAAAAATGGATATGTTTACGGAAAATACACTTTAAAAGAGAGACGGAATAGTTATTGACTACTATACAAAACCACATGATCAGAACAGACTACAAGAAAACTAAGATAGACAACACCCAGTAAATTATGGTACCCCCTCTCCCAATCCCCACCCCAAAAAAATAAATAAATAAAAACCGTCAGAGAGAGGATTGAAAGGAGAGCACCATCCAAACCTCCACTTGAAAGGTACGGAGGGTACTGGCATCCTGAGGAGACTTATTGTAACTGAAATGCCATCAAATCGCTATCAACGAGAACTCAATGTTAAGTCAGGTGTAAGGACACCAAGTCATTTGCAATGTTTATCGAAAGAAGTGGAGAATACCGGAAATCTGGGGGGAACGTGTTGCCACTCAGATTCCAGGGAACACCACTGCTAATAATTCGTGTGAGAACTCTTAGTATGTAATAAATAATGATACAAACATTTTAAGACTGATGATAGCAAACGAAAAGAATGTTGTTATGTAGTTCAACTGTTTTAAAATCACCTACAAAACTAATTTTAATTAGTTGTTTGAATATTTAAGTGTGTATGCATTTAGAGAAAGCTAATTAGACAATTTTTTAATATATATATATATATATATGTATATATATATATGTATATATATATAATGTTTGTGTGATGTATCTTTTTTCTATTCTAGGTGATGTTGAGTCCAATAGAAGAGCAGTTGATATGATTTTACAAAAGATTGTCGAAGATCCCCAAAGTGGAAGTTGTCCAAATATTAGCTATGCAGACTATACGGGGCCAGTGGCCAGCGCAAATCCGACTGGATCCCCTTTTGCAAACACAGACTATATGCAGAACAGAAGTACCGAGATAGGATTAGCTAATAGTAACTTTGGTGCTTTTGGATTTGGATTTAATGGAAATGCCTTTGGAAATAATATAGGAACTGGTATGACAAATCTAAACCTAAATGCAGCTTTAGGTGGTGGCGCTAGTGGCAGCATAAGTAGTACAGCCTTGGATAATTTAAAAATCACCTTACGAGGAAGCGGCTTTTCGGAGCAAGCTACTGAAGAAATAAGTACTGCGATGAACACTTTAGCTAGTTATGGTATCCTAGCTAGCATGGGTTTAGGAATGGGTAGTTTGAATAATTTGGCAAATTTAGGAACTGGTAGTGGATTAGGAAGCGGTTTGAACCTCAATTCATCTGGCTTACAAGGCTCTAGTATAATGTCTAGTAGCACAACGTCAACTACAAGTGTGAGCAGTCCTTTTTTTAACACTACCACCAGTACTAATAGTGCTGGTAGCCTTTTTGGTCCAGTTGGCAGCGGCTCATCTGGACTGGGAAGTTCAGGCTCAACTGGAGCAAACTCTAGTCTTTTCAGCAATTCTTCTCCCAGTATTGGCAACGAAAGATATGGTGGAAGTCCAATGCTTAATGATTCATTTGGCAATGCTACTAATTATACCAGTACTCCAGGGTTTACTGGCACCCCTAGCATGGCTGGTGATAGGTCTCCCAATGTTAATCAAAATTCGTTTGGCCTCGGAACTGGCATCTACAGCCCTGCTGATGATAAGTCAGCACCGGCAACAAAGCATGAGATGGAAGTTCCGGAGACAATAGTTGGAGCTATTCTGGGACCTGGCGGGAAAGGCATCGTGGAAATACAACAGCTCACGGGCACCAACATTCAGATTTCAAAGAAAGGAGTCTATGTACCGGGTACCCGTAATCGTGTTGTTACCATAACTGGTACTCCTAACAATATTGCCAAAGCCCAGATTTTAATCCAGCGACGCCTCCAGCAAGAGGAGATAAAGAGGGCTCGTCAAGCATCTACCCGTTAGGGTACCCTCTCCCGCCATTTCATAGCACGGAAATCCCCTTTGAATTTTTTCCTCATTTCTAATTGTTAAAAATTGTTATTTTTTTGTTTCGGAATTTTTGAGATGAGGATTGATAATTTATATTATTTGGATCATTCGTACTACTATTCTCATCTTCATATAACGTTTTAGCCGATGTAACCTCCGACCTACTTCATATGCATCTTTTTGAATTTGGGAAATCTGCACATCGGAAAGTCGTGGAGATATTGGAAAGTCGGATATGGCTGACCACATCATAGAAAAGAGAAACCATCTGCCTTTCTTGGGCGAAGTCAGAAAAATTATAGACAGAAAAATGGTGGAGAGTCTAAGACATCTCAAAGAAGCAGCACATATGTTTCCTAGACCTAGTATAGAATTGAATACAATATTGGAACCAATAATTACTAATGATACGTTAGAACACCAGTACTATATATATATATATATATATATATATATATATATATATATATATATAATTATTTTTATTTATACAGACATGTACGAAAAGCTGCTACACTGGCATGGCGATGTTATCGATCAATAGTTATTAGAAACTAAGATCTCATCAGGCGGGAAAAAAGTTTGATCTTTCACTCAGATGTTCTTTCGCAATATGAACATCTGAGTGAAAGATCAGACATTTTTCCGCCTGATGAGATCTTAGTTTCTAAAAACTATTGATCGATGGCATCGACATGCCAGTGTAGTGGCTTTTTGTACATGTCTGTATAAATAAAAATAATTATATAAATAGCTCTATTTACTATTGAGCACTTTCTTATAAGCCCGGTTGAAATTCTGTGGATTTTTATCCTGTGAATGTCTACTTTACCTGGATTACTATATATATATATATATATATATATATATATATATATATATATATATATATATATATATATATATAGTAATACTTCACATGTAGACATCTAAACAAGATTAGTTTTAAGGCTCTCAAAATCCATACTAGAATTGCACACGGCATAACAGGAAATAGCATTGTTTAACAATAGGTTTTAAGTGACAGTCTTCTGTGGGTTGAAGGTTCAATCCTTACTACGGGCGATAATAAACTAAGATTAACATAAAATTAACACTTCTACCCGGTCATGGCTGATAGAGCAAGAAGAATCTACCCCCGTGGATTAAATAAAGGGTTCAGTTCAAACTTCCGTATAGGTTTCCGAGTGAAGGTATCTCAAGTTCGACTATTAAATTCCCAAGTTCGAAAAGATACACCTGGAAAAGGTCGGAGGTCACATCAGCTGAAACGTTGTGAATATAACAACCAAGATGAAAATAATAGTCCGAATAATCCAAATAATATAAATTGTTATTTTTTTTCTAATTTAATATTTTAAACTGATGTTGATCCTATCCCCATCCCAAATGTTTTCACATTTATTACATAAATTCAGCTTTCCACAACTCGGAAGGGTGAGGAAAAAAAAAATTAAATACATTGCCTCTCCAATATCTAGATAAAACAAGATGGAAGTTAACTATTTAAAAAAAAAAAAAAAAAATTAAAAAAAAAAAAAAAAAAAGATTTGTTCTTTTCAAAATGCCCCTCTCCCCTTCTTCGATTACAATTGATTTTTACAGAAACATCATATAAAAAAAAAAAAACGATAAATGCTCTTAATGGGTTGTTGGGTAGCCTTAGAAGTGTTTAGTATTATTAGGAAATATGGAAGAAATTTTTAATTTAAAAACCAGAATTAAACTTTTAGGTGATTTGATTAAAAGCTTTTTCTCTTAGTGAATTCATCCATTTTTTTTTTTTTTTTTTTTTTTTTTTTTTTTGTCTTAGTATGTAGGCTTCAAATTTATTTAAAATATTTTAAATCTATTGACTATTTCTATATTAAAAAAAAATAATAATAATTATGAATAAATAAAAGTATAAAAATAGATATTCGCCACTCTCCCACATCACCCAAACCCCAAACAATTAGTTAAAAATAATAACTATTCCCTGATTCCATATTTTCCGATATGTATGATTGCCTTGTATAGAAGAATAGATTAACTTGCTTACTTAGTACATTACATAGAACTTCCTTTATGGAAAAGCAAATATTTTTTATCTGGTGTCAGTGAAATAGTTTTTATTCGTATCAGTATATCCCTATTTTAATTTATCAATATATTTATCGCATTGATTTCTATCCTCTTTAATTATATTGAAATTTGCTAAACACTTATAACTGCCTCATGAGAGCAAAATTACCTATTTCCGTAAAGTTCACACATTATCAAAAAGCTTGATTGGGTTAAGTAATGGAAGACACCAACCACTTTCTATTGTAAAAGGTTAGTTTTTTTGTTTTTTTTTTATTTTTCCATTTCTAGTTTTTGGAAAGACAATAGAAATTTTCCTATTATCTTTCTTGTTCATTTGATTCACAGACGCTTCCTTAAAAATAATAGAAATGGGATGTGTTATATATATATATATATATATATATATATATATATATATATATATGTATGTATATATATAGATAGATTGTTTCAATTTCTTTTAACAAATTTAAACTGTTTCATTGAACCGAAAGAAGAAAAAGTTATGTTCTGAATCAAGCTTTCTTTGTTTATAGGTCACTACTTGTCTTTCAGTAATGCTTTTTGTTTTAAAAGGCATTCAAATCTGTAGATTGGCCAAAGAAAGTTGAACAAGAAAGGTGGTTATCTCAACAATGGATATACTACATAATTGAAAAATGTCAACTTTTATTTGATTATCATTTTTTTTTCTCCCTTAATCCATATGCAAAAAACAAAAAAACAATATATATATATATCAGTTCTTTCTGAACATTTATATAACAAATTTAAAACCATTTCAGTTTAAACAATCTAACCTATGTAGGTGGTATGACAAAATATCTCCACATATCTATTTAAACTATTTATATTATCCATATATTTATATCTATTTAAATCATATCTATCTCCCCCATCTCCCTTTCTATCTCTCTCTTTCTCTCTCTCCTTCTCTCTCCCTCATGTATATTTATCATCTCACATGATTTGTTTTTTCTGAAAAATATTTCCCTAATCGGTTATCCATAATTTCATTCAATTTCTTTTAACACAAAGCAATTTAAAATCTTCTCTTCTAAATTTATTTTGTTTTTAATTTTTCACTCAGTTTTGCAAGTATCAAGTTTAGCTTAGTCGGTGCTAGTACAGAGAAGCGTCCATATTAAATTATCAATACCACAAAAAAACAGTATTATATACTTACGCAGCAGATTTAAATAAGTATCCTTACCATAAAAGTAAGAAAATTTATCGAGTAGAACTTTAATTATAAGCAAAATTCATTTTTTTTCGGGAACAGTCAATTGACATGTTCGAAGGCCGCCATCTTAAGGTAACCAGAGACAAAATCAGGAGACGTAAGTGCGTTTGGCATAATTGTCTCCGGTTACCTTAAGATGGCGGCCTTTGAATATGTCAATTGTCTGTTCCCGAAAAAAATGAATTTCGCTTTTAATTACTCAATCATTTTTTCTACTTTTTGGTGAGGATACTTATTTAAATCTGCTGCGTAAGTATATAATACTGGTTTTTTTTTTTGTGGTATTGATAATTTTAATACGGACGCTTCTCTGTACAAGCACCGCTTAGTTATCTCAATTTAATTTCATATTTTTATTAAAAAAAAAAAAGAATGTAATAACGAAAGTGAAGTTACATACTTTACAAGTTTATTATCATCAAATATTACAACAAAGAAGAATTTATGAAAAAGTCCTTCAACCGATGGATTTTCATTAATTCTTTTTTGTTGTAATATTTGATTATACTAAACTTGTAAAGTATGTAACTTTACTTTTGTTATTACATTTTTTCCTATAATAATGCTCTATCCCAAAATATTGAGCATACATCTGTCATGCTTAGGATTTAATATAAAATAATTATTTTATAACACTTTAAAAAAAAAATACACGTGTGTGTGTGTGTATGTGATGTTTGTGTGTTTCCTAAAGAAAGAAATGTTAGAGAATCTACATAAAATCTGAAAATGTATTCTTATGTAAAATTTACCAGGGAAGACAATGAAAGTGTTTCCGAATCTCTAAGTGCATCCTTAAGGGATCTATGAGGGCATAACCCCCGTAAAACTTCAAATATATCCTATTTTTATGAAATTTAAATGATATGTATAAAAGTTTCCAGGGGAAGACAATGGAAGTGGTACCAAATCTGGACATTACCCTCTATGTGCCGAACATTTACATGCTCTTACCTCTAAGTGACCCATGGGGACAGAACCCCCTTAAAACTTCAAATACATATATCTATATATATGAAATTTAAACCATATGTGTGAGACGCTAATTCAGAGAGTTTTCCAACATTTCAGGTTCTTCAGACTATATTAGGGAGCAAAACAAGAGGGGGGGGGGGTCAGTAAAAATAAAGAAAGTAATATGGTTGTTATGAGCATATTGAAAAAGCACATAGTAGTGATCCTTATTCAATCCCGAGCAACGTCGGGTCTTCCTGCTAATATATATATATATATATATATATATATATATATATATATATATATATATATATATATATATATATTAGTATAAAAATATACTTATAGCAAGTAATCTATATAGAAACGTTTGTGTTTCACCTCTAGGAGTTTGTCAGGCTGAGTAGATGAACATTCTACAATCTCTTTAATAAACAAATAGTGCTTGCATTAACCTCCAACCAATTAGTTTTTCAGTTTATTGCCTATATTCAGACCACCCCTCTCTATTCATTCATATCAACCAGTAAATTTTCCTTGTTTCCACTAAATGTTGACCCGTTCTCACTAAATGTTGATTCTAATTACAATAGGTTCAGCTGTGATGACTTAGTGAGCGCAATCACATGACCTATAAGTATTATTAGCTAACCCTACAGAATAATTGTTCAACAAAAAGCATAATCTACTTGGCTACAATATATACTATTGAAAACTTAAATAACAAAAAAATATTACATAGGGGAAACTGGAGTAGATTTTATACAAAGATTTTATAATCACAAAAGTACATTTAATAACAACAAACATAGATATAGTACATCACTATCTAGCCAATTTTAGTGGACGGTCTTGGGTAATTGAGTGGAAAATCTTAAGGTGGGCCAAGGAATGTAGATTTTTAAATGGTTCGTGTGGATTATGTATGAGCGAGATAGTAGAAATTTTAATGTTTAAAGATGTAAAGAATTTACAAAGCTATAAAAATGATAGCCACAAACTATAGACCTATCACAGACTTTATTTTGGGATAGCTACTATAAAATTGAGGAAAATAACATAACCTACTTAAAAATAATGTGTATTTAAACTCTTAGTAAAATTTAAAACAAAACAACAACAACAACAAAAAACGTCAATCTGTTGTAAGTAAATAGGGTGGCTAAAGAATAAAATCAAAACTTTTTATAGGGGTAATGATATAGAATTAAAATCTCATATATCATTGCTATAAGAGGAACAAAAATAAGACAAGGCTATAGTTAAAAAACAGGTTGAGTCAACACAGCTGAACCTATTGTAGCTAGGGCCAACATTTATTCGTTTTACATGCTTAAGAATTAAGCAAGTCAAAACTTTAATGGAAATCACAGAAATTTAATGGCTGATAGGATTGAATAGGGAGGGAGTGGTGTGAATATAGACAATAAAATTAATAGCTTTAATTGGTTGCGGTTAATGTAAACACTATTTGTTAGCCAATCAGCTAGTAAATCAGATCTGTCACACTAAATAGTTTGCTTTGATTAGTTTGAGCAGTCAAATGTATAGTTTGTGAAACCTCATACATTTTTTTATTTCATGACGAATTAAATGACTATACAAAAGATTGTATTTAATTTAAAACCAGTTATGCTACTTATTGCCAGTTTTTTTTACACTGAAAAAAAGAATAAAACATCTAATGTTTTTTTTTATTAAGAGTTGATGATTCAGATTTTATGCTACTTATTACCAGTTTTTTTACACTGAAAAAAAGAATAAAACATCTAATGTTTTTTTTTTCTATTAAGAGTTGATGATTCAGTGCATTTAAAAAGCCCTTTGTATTTTAATCGTAGCTGTCAGCTTATATGATTTAAGTTTTGCAAATTTGTGTTTGCATATTAAAATAGCTTTAGATGGTTAGTATATATAAACATAGCTTATAATGTCTGACTCTTTGTAGCTGACTTTTAAAACCAAATTAACTATAAACTACAGTAAAAAAAAATGTTAATGTACGAAATAATTGCAATTACGGTTACTTAATATAAAAAATATTTGATGATATTAATTATTTATTTTTATTACTTTAACGATTTTTTTTTTTTACTTTTGCGTGTCAAAAATAGTATGGCATGGATATTGTTGAAATATTTCATTTTTAATTTATTGTATGTTACAGGTAATATTTCTTAAACTCGTTCTCAATGTTGTGCTTATTTGACATTCAATAATTTCAGTTCTTTTTTTAAAAAGTTTATTTATTTATCAGATTTTTATTTTAATATTTTAAATCATTTTTAAGACGGTTCTTGCATTTTGTATATGTTTACATTTTTATCTAAATTCTTAGCTTATCAATTATTCATAACTACAGTGGCCATTTGCATTTTTTTTGTTTGCTTTGTGTTGTTTTCTTTTAGCTTTTTTTGTTTGTTTTTTTTAAATATCTACTTGAGTTAATCTAATTATTTATCAGTTATTTTGGATTTTGTTTCTTTCTTTTTCTGAGAAGTCTATCAGTAACCATTTCAATATTTTTGTCATGCTTTTCCTCTCATTTCTCAACCTACAGTCTTTCTTCTCTTCTCTCCTGCTAAGTGCCAATTGCCTTCTATCGAAATTTTCTAATCTCCTTCTAGTTCTTACATGAAATGCCTTAACCATTTACAATGAATCACCATCAAAGGTTTTTTTGTTTGTTTTTTTTGTTTCATTTTTTTTTTTTTTTCCTCCTCTTCTTCCTTAAACCATGACATTTTCCATACACAAATGTTATATAACCGTATTAACTGGATATCTTAACAAGGCACATGAAATAATCATAAGCATTTTCACACTATACGGGATGATTATTCTCATAGCAAATGATTGGGTTTTGCTAACAAAAAATTCCACAGTTTTTAATTAACTTAATTAATACTGTCACTTTTTCTAACCCGTATAGCAAAATATATCTGTAGATCACTTAACCTATGCAATTTTTCTCAATGCCTTTATATTAAGAAATATATCAGCTATTTATTTTATTCCCTCATTTAAGTAAATGTTGAATACTTTCATCTTCAATTTTTAAATTTTCATCACTAGCATCTCATTTCTGCCTCTACCTCACACACATGGACACTTACATGTACACAAATACATACACTTACATGTACACAAATACATACACTTACATGTACACAAATACATACACTTACATGTACACAAATACATACACTTAGAGTAGTTTCCTGTCATTTAGGACATTCGGCTAATCGCACACGACTTTGTATATTTTTACATCTGAAAACTTTATCTTGATGTATCATGGACATTCCAAATGATTAAACCATTTGGTAACTTTTTTTATATATCTTTTAGATTCATTCATTGATAAAGATATTTCAAATAGATTCATTAAAGGGAGAATTTATCATAACCATAAACCTAAACTATTCAATCAATCTGTATAAAATGCTAAACACTTCAAAGGCAGTTACCAAAAGTTTTCCATTTGTTTTATTTTTTTTGAAGCAATAAGAAAATTGTCAAAATAACTGAGGCTATGTGTTAAAATTTTTCTATTTATTTTTTCTTTTTTTCCACCACCCACCCCCACCCCCTCCCCCTCTACTATCCTCAATTTTTTTTTTTTTTTTTTTTTCTTTTTTTTTTTTTTTTTTTTTTCTAAAGAAAACCAACACCGGTTTCCTTCATTTCATTAAATCTATTACAATAATTCTAAGGGGCATTTGAAGCTCCAAGAATGGCTGCACTATTTCTTCCATTTATGATCAACAGAGATATCTGTAATTTTACACAAAGATTCTGATTCTGTCAAACGCACAGAAACAGATATTTTTTTTTTATTACACAGCAAAGATAATGGGCATGTTTGCATTATATATTTAAATTTTGCAGTAATATATTTATTCGTATGCTATATAATGGAATACTTTATATTATCAGGCTATTCAGTCTAAAGAATGTGTTTCTCTTTTATCGTGTATTTTCACTTATTAAAATTAGTTTTACTTATAATTTAGCAGATTCTTCCCTGTGCAACAAAATTCATCAGCGCATAATACTGTTAATTCACTGTTTCTCTATAGCTATCCATACAATATGCTAACGTGAAATCATTATGCTCACTTAAATATAATACAGATATATATATATATGTGTGTGTATATATATATATATATACATATATATATATATGTGTGTGTGTATTTATACATAAAAAATAAAATCCAACAAAATCTATAGAAATAATAAATGGAAGTCGAATAATCAAAAACCTGTTTGTTTGACTAATATTTTGTTCCTTTATTCAAAGAAACTTCATACAAGTCCACTTTTACGCATGCGCACACACACACACACACACACACACATATATATATAAATATATATATAATGTGTGTGTGTCTATAAAATATTTCCTTCCTAATTAAAGCATTTTTTTTTACAATGTAAATTTATTCAATGAATACATAATTCAACATTTAACATAATATGAATATCATTTTAAATTTAAAAGTTTGTGAAAAACTTTTGTTCAACCACCAAATTTAAAAAACATATATTCGGAACATCGGGAAGCATAAATTAGTGAATTTTTTTTTTTTTTTTTACATTTTTAACAGGATTTTGAACCTGAGAGCAAGTCATATACAAACAGAATATCAATCTACTCCTCTTTACTTGTTCACATTTTAACAAATGAATATAGTGTACTTTTGTGTAGTGACTGTAGAAAGTATATTCTCCATAACATTGTGAGTTTGGCGAAAGAAAAAAACTAAACACACACATAATGTTGATGATCCATTTAAATTCTTGTAATCCTTACCTACAACTTCTTACTCTGCTCTGCCCACTCCCACTTGAGCACTTAGTTTTTTTTATGTGCAGTACTGTTAAAATAATCTATCACCATTTCTACTGTCAAACTTCTATGACACGGAGAGAAAGAAAATGGAGAGTTCTCTCTTCTCGCTCCCCTCAATAGTTTTCTTTAATAAAATCTTCAGTAAAATTTAATTTGTAGATTTGGGGGAAAATTTTAAATATCCAGTGTCATACAAATGTTCATCTACCATCAAACCCGTTTCAAAGAAAAGAAAGAAAGAAAATGAAAAACACATTAGAAATTATGACAATTTTTATGTTTTTGGTTTTGCGTAACTTCATTATATCTACTATAAATAATTATATGTAGTTTGAATTGATTATTTGAATATATATTGCAAAGATGCTGTGTTTTTGCTATGTAATTAAAACCTATCAGGGTATCTCCGTTGAATAAACAGTCATTTCCGAGGAAAGCTTTTTAAATCATACATCCGTGCAATGAATTCCAAGTAATGGAAAGATAGCAAAACGGATTTTCTCCTAACGCTGCGGTGTCACCATTGTGTGTTTGTGTGACTAACCAACCAATCACTTCCAGGTGTGTCCACTTTACGTTGCCCTCTTCTATGTATTGAGAAAGAAAAAATCTAATTAAAAGAAACCAGTGGCATACTTAACAGGGCTGTGCATCTTCGTTTTCACAAATAGTCAAACCAAAACTGGTTGCATAATGTACATTGAAACACAAGCCATTAGTTCCTGCATTGCTGTATATAATCACCCCCAATCTCTGGCACTTGCCAGTACACTTTCACGTGCCCATCTGTGACACAATTGACTAGATGACATTACCAAATGTTTCTTGGGCACTCATTAAATTTTTTTTTTTTTTTTTTTTTAAGTCAACTTACACACTAAACCAAGACATTGCCCAGACATTTGAGGGAAGGTAAATCTAAAGCTGTGAGGTCAATGAAAAATTATCTGTTTTGGTGATGATCATTCCGAGGTTATGTAATTTTAATTTTTCCTCAGATAGAACAAGGCTTATGCAATGTCAGAATATATATTCTAGCTGTTCAATTGACATTTTCACCACCAAAAAAAAAAAAAAAAAGAAGAAAAAAAAAAACTTTTTTTATTGAAAACTGTTCATTTTTCATGTAAAAAAAAAAAAAAAAAAAAAAAAAAAAAAAAATAGTTGAAGCATGATACAATGTTCGGCTGCTTGGTTTATATTTCTTTTTCTTTTTTTCTTTCTCTTTTTTTTTTTTCTTTTTTTTTTTTTTCTGTATTCAGTTGAAATGTTACTGTTATTGTATATTACAAATTTTGTTGAAAAGAGGGAGAAAAAAAAAACACCCCTGCAGTAAAAAAATGATATTTGGTATCCGCAAAACAGAAACATTTAATGGTTTCATGTACGTTTGCAAATCCATTTATTTATCGGCTTGAAATATTTCATAGCAATCATTTGATTGAATACAATTTTGAAGCTTTTCATAGAAACAAAAAAGGGGGAATATGAAAAATAATAACAAGGCATCGGGGGATACCATTTGCTGCACAACCTTAACATACAACATTGCATTCATATTGAAACAACAAAAAAAACAAAAAAAAAACATTCTTTGTAGTGAATGATTTTTTTTTTTTTTTTATATGCAATCTTTTGTGGTTTGTACCACAATTATTTTTTGTCAAATTATGATTAAGTGTGCTATAGAACTAGTCCAAAAGTACCCAAAATACATGTTGGGAGATTGTCAGTGTCACAACTGGAACCTAACAGCAGACAAAAGTCTGGAAAAATGTGATAAGTAACATCTATCCCTATGATGTTCATTCATTTTTTTTTTTCTCTTATTTCTTTCCCCATCTGTTTTCTTCTTTTTTTTTCTATTTTTGCCAAATTTGACCTTTTGTTCAGAGACTTGTAACCTTTTGGAATCACTGCTTTTATTGCAACTCATTTTAAAGCAGACAAAACATAGTTTTAAAAAAAAAAAATGAACTGCTAACAAAATTATCAAAGCACACGTGATAAAAGGTATCCAAAGGAGACCAACTCTACCAACTGTATTAAAACTTACAAAAAGACTATTTACAATTAGTCTTACCTGATGTATTAGGAGTACTTGGATTTTTTTTTTCCTCTTCATCTCTCTTCTTTTTTTTTTTCTTTTTTTTTTTTTCAAAATATTTTTCTAAGTTGTTACTTTTGGACTTGTTCTTTATATGCCATGTTTTGACATCCATTTGTTGTTTAAAAAGATTTGTTGTCATTCAGTTGTAGATGGCAAATCTATTTTAGTTTTGATTGAAAATTTGTTATTGACTTTTTTTTTTTTCATTTGGTTGTCATGGGAGTTCATTCCCCCCTCCCACCCTTTTTTTTTTTTTTGCATCCACAATTTTAATGAGTTTTGCTAAATACAGCCTGAAATAATTTCTATATTTTGCAAATATCAGACTTGTGATTACGTGTACACATACATACATACATACATACATACATGCATTCACACTTATACGCATGCATACACATACTAGTAGAAGTTATAGCATTTGCAGCAACTAAAACTGTCGTCATTGTTGCTGATAATGTTGAGTGCAAATATTTTTACACTTTAAAAGTTCTAAAATTCAGAAATTTCGCAAATGCAAAATTTCTGCGTTTTTAACGCCTGAAGATAACCGCTCAAATTATTTCTTTCAAAATATGATCAATCTCTACAAATATGCTAAATTTCATACATAACAAACATGTAAACATTTTTCTAATAAGATGTCTAATATGTGGTTGTAAAATGGCAATCGTAGCCAACAGAATTAATCATCTCTATTGATGCCGTTGGAATAACCTTCTTCTACCATACTCGTCTTTTCATTGGCCTCATTGTACTTTCTTTCACATTTCTATACAAGATTGCAAAGAAATCTTTTAGTATAAAATTTCTCATTGATTTTCAGATTGTAGAATTTGGTATATTTGGACTACTGTTCTCATCTTGGGTATTTTTATCACAACGTTTCGACCGATGTAACCTTCGACCTTCTTCAGGTGTACTTTGTCGAACTCGGGAATCTGGATGGAATTTCGAACGGAACCCTTTATTTAATCCACGGGGGTAGCATGCTCTCGTTTCATCTGCCATGACTGGGAAGAAGTCTTCAGTAATGCGCAAGGACCCATGGCGCAGTGAATATAGTACTAAGTATAATTCCGTTCGAAGTGAGTCATCTGAAGGTTGAAGGTTCAATCCTCAGTGCGGGCGATACAAAGAATTGCGAATTACTGAAGACTTCTTCCCAGTCATGGCAGATGAAACGAGAGCATGCTACTCCCGTGGATTTAATAAAGGGTCCCGTTTGAAATTCCGTCCAGATTCCCAAGTTCGGCAGAAAGATTTCCGAGTTCGACAAAGTACACCTGAAGAAGGTCGGAGGTTACATCGGCAGAAACCTTGTGATAAAAACACCCAAGATGAGAACAGTAGTTCGAATATACCAAATTCTATAAATTATCAACCCTCATCTCAAAAATTCCGAAACATGACTTTCAGATTATGTTGTATCTTTGTCCTTTTCACCTTTGGTGGTGAAATGTCTTTCGCATGAGAGGCAATCAAGATACATATTATACATACATTATTATACATACATTATTATACATACATTATGGTGTGTGTATGTGTGCATAGTGATATGAATACACATGTACGCACACACATGTGCATATGTATATGCATGCACACAATTGTTAATGCGAAAATGCGTATGTACACAAAACCAGCCTACTGCGTGTATGATTGTTGATCTGCTAAAATTGAGTATCACAACCTTTAACACAGCTTTTTATATATCTTTCTCCCATGTGTGTTTCTACTAGCTGGAGCTGGTTTTCATCAGCAGCCAAGATCACACATTAAAAAATATTATTGACTATTATTATTCTTATAGTAAAAGGTTTAAAGGCTAGTTGAAACAGGAACACATTAAGGCTTGAAATCAGGTCTTTAAAAATATTTGATATATCCAATTTCAAGGCTATATATATATATATATATATATATATATATATATATACAAATAATTTATTTTAAAACTATGTTACATATTTCAGAATCGTACTGCGGTTTCATCCAGATGGGTTGACTTTTTACATTTTAAAAAGTCTATACCCAAGGGACTCGTCAGCGTACTGAATGAGGTCAAAGCTCATTGTGTTTTGACCTCATTCAGCACGCTGACGAGTCCCTTGGGTATAGACTTTTAAAGAGTAAAAAGTCAACTCATCTGGCTGAAACCGCAGTACGATTCTGAAATATGTAAAATATAGTTTTCAAATAAATTATTTGTATTAGCTCTCACTCTTCTGCGATCGAGCACTGTATTGATTTCTTTTCAATATAAATTGACATTATATATATATATATATATATATATATATATATATATATATATTAAAAATTATTTTGAATGGCTACATGATTCTAAATGTTGTCAGGCCGCCTCAGAGTTGGCCTGACAAGATTTAAGATCAAACCAGTTTGCAATCGTGCAGCCAATCAAAATAATTATTAATACTATAAAACTCTACTTTGTATCGAGCACTGTTTAAATAAATATCGGATAATCTATGCATGATATATACCAGTGTTTCATGTTATAGATAATTATTACATTGTATGTATACATATATATATACACAAAGATTTTATTTTACTGGAGGAAGATAAATTACATGTAGTTGACAGTAAAAATATTAAAACAAACTATATATATATATATATATATATATATGTATATATATATGTATATATATATATATATATATATATATATATATATATATATTCCTTTGTGTGTTCACACATACATAACTATATACACACACACTATATGTAAGTTTATTTGGAATTCTTGTGATCTGTCTGCAGGGAGTATTTATACCTTACGATGAGGTGTTATATTGTGATATGTAGAGGCATAATGTTTTTTAGGGCTGATATGAGTATTAGGCTACTCAGTTGGCCCAACTCTATTGTCCGACCAAGAACTTTGCTTAATGACTATAATCATAAATTATCCATCTTAGGCTGATTCAGGGAATTCATTTGTTCATTTGTGTTTTTGTTGTATTTGCAACAGACATTGATATTTGCCTATTTTTACTTATTCAACATTTTCTTTTAATTTATTTGTTTTCTGTTTTTCATTAGTTTTATGACCAGTGTATTTCTCTGGAGTTATTACATGCAAATTCTATTTCCTTTAAAATTATTTTATTCTAAAAAATTTCTTTTTCTTTTTTTTTTTTTTTTTTTTTTTTTTCTTTTTTTTTTTCTTATCTTTAAAGCCTTCAGTTATTTTTTTCTCTTTAGGACTGAGGTACACATTAATATTTTGATTATAATTGATTATTTATATCTTATTTATTTTTCACATATAAATCTTTATTTGAAATTCAACCCCATATAATCTCATGCATTTCACCTTTTCTTATATAATCTGCTGGATTGTGTTTATATTTCCCTCCCCTCTCTCTTCTCTCTCTCTCTTCTTTCTCTCTCTCTCTCTATCCCTCCCTCTTTCTCTATCCCTCTCTCTCTCTCTATCCCTCCCTCTTTCTCCTGCTCTCTCTCTATCCCTCCCTCTTCCTCCTGTCTCTCTCTATCCCTCCCTCTTTCTCCTGTCTCTCTTTATCTCTCTCACTTCAGTCACACAAATACTTGCTAATTTTTATACTTTTAATTTTAAATTTCTGATCCACTATATATCTTTGTAGTCACTTGTATATCACCAAATTCTTTGTGCATTTTATAATCTGACGATTAAAAACAAGAAGCGCTCCTCCAAATTTTTCTTCTCATTCTTTTTGCACATATATACATTCACCGAAATACCTGTAACATTTTGGTAAACCCATTAAAGCTATGAACCGAATAGCTTACGTATTGATAAAACAGAAAATTAGAAAAACGAAAAGAAGAAAAAATACCGTTTGACTATAAACTCATTCATATCACTTAACACATTTTCACTTCATAATCACCTGGATATATTCTAAAGTATGTTTGTATGTGGCCTAAGAGCTCCCTGCATAATGTTTCATAAATCCAGCTTCATTAGTTGGACAAAAGAGGACGTATAGAGAGTGTAACACTATTTGGTTGAACTATGTGTATTTATTGGTCTGCGATTAATACTACAGGGTGGGCCAAAATAAGGGTCCTATCTTTAAATTTGAATAACTTCCACAAAATAAAAGTTAAACTCACCAAACTTTATGTGTGTGTAGACTGACCCTTCCGAGATTTTTTGAAATAAACAAAACAAATTTTAGCCGAAAAACACTTCTTAAAACTTACAAAAACTAAAGTATTGTTTTTTTACACTGTTTTGAGTTTTTTAAGCAAAAATAATGTTTTCTAAATGAGGGTACGTTCCTTAGGGCTAATACGGCTCATGCTTGCTTCGGAAGGGGTCCTTTACTTATTCTATAAAAAAAAAATTTTTTTTAAAATCAATAAATAAAAAAGTTATGAATTTTTAAAAATAGGACCCTTATTTTTGCCCACCCTATATTATAACTTAATCGCATTGCTAATTCTATTCAAGCCATAATAAGTGTACATTTAACCTATTTCAGCAAAAACCATTAGGTGTATTGCTCTACTTGATAATACACAAGTGCATTTTATATATACTTCTACTTCTATATTACTCTAAAGTTTAGAAATCGATTATATATCAGATATATATGTAAACTTTATATGTAGTAGTATAAAATATACGTATGGCAAACAAGCTACACAGAGACGTTTGAATTTCACTCCCATTTTAAATAAATAACAAAGTAATTTGCTCGAAAAGTATACTTAAGGAGGAACAAAAATAAAACAAGGCACTATAAAACCAGGAAAATAGGTTATGTGATTGTGCTAACTTAGTCAGCACAGCTGAACCTCTTGAAGCTAAAGTCAACATTTATCTGTGTGACCTACTTAAAAATAAAGCAAGTCCAACCTTTAGTGTAAAATTTATTATCCGATGGGAATAAATAGAGAGGAAATGGTGCAAATATAGGTAACAAAATTAAGTTTTTATTGAAAAAAAAAAAGGTGCATCTAAACTTTTAGTCAAATCTTTTTTTGTTTTTTAGTCAATAGGATGGCTAGGGGATAAAACTGAAAGCTTTTATAAGAGTAGTAATAAAGAATTTAAATCTCATATATTAGTGTGTAAAGGAGAAACAAAAATAAGGCACGGCTATAGTTAACAACTATGTTACATGATTGTGCTAACTTAGTCAGCACGGCTGAACCTATTGTACCTTGGGTCAACATTTATGTTTCACAGATTGGAAAATAAAGTTTGGGCTAACTTTTAATGTCAAATTTATGGGAATGAATAGGGAGAGGTAGGTAATAAAACTAATAGCTTTAATTCATTGGAGGTTAATGTTAATACTATTTTCTTAGACCAGGGATTGTAGAATCTTAGTCTTTACAGTTAGCCTGACAAACTCCTAGGAGTGAAATAAACGTTTCTGTGTATCATTTCCATACTACTACAAAGCTAACTCCACTCCTGCATTGAACACTGTTGAAGTAAATACTGAAACTAATTATATACACAATATATTATTTTATAATATAAGTATATAATATAAAACAAACATATATATATATAATATAAAACAAACATATATTTATATATATATATATATATATATATATATATATATATATATATATATATATGGATTATGACAATATATGTATTAGTATATACTATCAGTACCTTTTAATTAGTTTTCTCTTTAAAAAAAAAAAATCAGCTCGATGATTGTCAACCAGTAACAAGAGAATGTATAAATGAGACAAGTTCATTTTATATTCCAATAATCATGGTTTTTATTTTTTCACATTTTCAAAAAACATAACATTCTTGTGAGATGTATTTTTACGACTCGTTTCCCTGGAGGTGAGCCAACCAACATTATTATATCAATATCGACTCTGCTACCCCTCAAGATCATAAAAAAAAAAATTAAAAAATGACGTCCTAAGGAGATTTTTTCCTCGTGTGAAGGTTTTTTTCTTTGTTTTTTGCCCAAAATGACACACAGTGTGGTGTAGTTTTTTTATTGTTTGTTTTTCAAGACTTTTCAATTTGAGAACTTTTCTTCTTTGTGGATTTTTCTGATGATCTTGAGGTGTAGCAGAGCCGATATCAATATAATAATGTTGGTTTGGCTCACCTCCAGGGAAACGAGTCGTAAATATACATTTCACAGGAATGTTATGTTTTTTGAAAATGTGTAAAAATAAAAACTGAAAATAAAAACCATGATTATTGGAATATAAAATGAACTTGTCTTATATATATATAATCAATGATGATTTACTGAACATTAATGATGGAAGCATCCGTGTCACAATTTTGACTAGTAATAAACACCACTCTTAAAATCTTTTAACTTATTACTAGTACTGCAATAAACAGTTACTAACCCTAACTAGCATAAAAAAAAATATATCATTTTAAAATAATCCATAAATATTCGTTTGGTGCAATGAAACTTTTGGTGTTAGTCTGAAATTTTTTTGGACTTGATAATCTTTTATTTTTGATTAAACAAATTTATCTTGTGCTCTAAAAAGACTTTCTTTCTTTGTAGAATTTTCCATATGATACTTTTATAATTCTGTTAAAGTTTCTTTTTTAACTACTGGATTTTTTTCTTTTTGTTCTTTCGAATAAATAAAAACCCATTCCTGTTACAAATGGTATTAAGGTACTCTTCATTTTGGATTTCTCTGCCATTCGTGCCATGTCAGCTCCAAAAATTAAGAACTTTATTTATGCAATTTGATAAACAAATATCAATAAATGTCCCAACTCTGGATAATTCAAGCAATTGTTAGAAAAGTAGTTAATTCTTAGGACTGGAAGAGGTTAATATGTAGAAAAACAAAGCAATATTTGACTGCAGTTACTTTTTGTTATAAGGATGATAGCCAGCAAGTCATACTGTAAAAGCCTACTTTGTGTCTCTACCTCTTCGTCCCTCTTTCTCTCTCTTCCTGGTCGGACAATAGTTATTCTGGAATTTCCTTCATGTATTTCAGAGCTTTGTAGACAATGCTAAAATGATTACTGGAATTCTTCAGAGTAGCGTCCTTTGTTATTGGCTGTGTGGAATTTTTATAGCCCTAAGTTGGTCACTCAGGGAAAGTGCAGAATTGGTTGGAATTTTTTATTTTTAAGAACAAAAAAAGAAATTTCATTGCACTTGTAGACAAAAAGAAACTATTTTACCATTGAATCAGTTGTAAATGGAATCAAGATTCTAATTGGGACAATGAAAAATTAATGCCAAAATCTTTTCTTTTTTTTTTTTTTAAATACTTTTCTCTCACATTTTTTTTTTCATTATTTCTCAAAATGCAGATATTAATCTATCAAATTCTTCAAAATAATTTAGCAATCGTCTTCATTTATGCAAAAGGTTTTATTTTTAATTAATGCAAAATGGTTTTCAATTTATGCAGAAAGGTTTATTTCAATCTATTATTTCCTTTCTTTTTATTATTTTATTTATGTACAATCTGAAAACCAAAACGAAATAGCATTTAAAGAATACATCTTAAACAAATTTTCATATTTATTAAACGCGTTCCGATGTTTACAAGTATCTCTGGTGCCATTATCATATATCTGACTAGACAATTAATACAGTATCTAAATTTAATATTATGTTCACATTTGTATGTTTAAATATTCAGTTTACTATTTTTATGTAACTAACAGTTATAAAAATACTTTTTTCTCAAAATTCTGAAAGATTTCTAACACAAATAACAATAATATATTGAATTAATGACTATTGATGGTTACTTCTACAAAAATGATCCCTTACGCAAAAAAAAAAACCCCAAAAAAAACAACAGCCAATCAAAAATAGTGTAATCATTTCTTAGGCTAAAACTGTCACTTTAATTTTAAGCTTCTCTTTTATTCTATGTAGAGACATTTGTTTGTCTTAAATCTAAGGATTTATTTTCTTTTAAACTGTTTTTCACCGGAAATAACTTCTCAATTCTATCTTCAGTTGACAGTTTTGCATAAAGAAAGAAAAAAAAATGAAATATTAAAATTCCTCAAAACCTGCAATGGCAACAAGTATTATCACGTGCCCATCAATTCCCGCGTATCCGTAAACTTTTGTTTCTGGGTACTGTTGCAATATTGCTAATAATGTATCACTTATGAATAGACTTATCTAGCACAAATGATGGTAGGAGATAAAAGAAACAAAACTAAAGTTGAAACCTTAAAAGATTTGGTTTTTTGTCCTTCTTTTCACTGTTGCCGCTTGCCTGTTATGTGCATTTTTTAATTTTTTTTTTTTTTTTTTGTATTTTAGTGTGTGCTTATAAAATGCACACCTTTTATATAAAAAAAAAAATAATAATAATTAAAAACAGATTAAAGCTTCTGTAATGATAGCCGACGCTGATGATGATGATAAATATATTAAGATTTATCCTAAAAATGCCATACAGAGTTACATTTTAGAAACTTATTCCAAAAATGCAATTAAGCAGAAATATCAAAAAAGAAACAAAAACGGTTTTCAAAAATACTGATAAGTTCTGTTTGTGTGTTTATTCAATAGTTCATCATTAATTTATGCAATTTTTCTGTGGGTTTTCCCTATCTCTCTCTCTCTCTCTCTCTCTGTAAGTATTCTAACCTAAGAATCATTTCATAATTTAACAACTTAAAACCGTATTAAGATATAAAATAAATCTTCATGTCACTGATTTGTATTATTTTATGATATATATTGTTCTTAAATAGAGAAAAGTTAGTATCTTTTACGAATAGTCAACTCTTATAGATAGGTTTCTAAATTTTATCCGAGTTCGACATAAAGATTCCCGATTTCGGCAAAATACACCCGAAGAAGGTCGGAAGTTACATCGGCCGAAACGTTGTGAGAATAACATCACAGACGAGAACACTAGTCCGAATAATCCAAATTATATATGTGAAAAATATGACGTGACTTGTGTGCTTTTCACCAACCATTTTCATTTTAATATCCAATGATATGCGCAAAAAATATATATATTTAAACAGGATCTGCTAAATTTGAAGAAAGCAACAAAAAAGAAAAAACCTTCCAATTCACTATTATTTCTGTATTAAATCCCTTTGTGACCTACTGAAAGTGTTAGCAATTCTTATAGTAATATTTAAAAGTAACCCTTATTATTTTCTATTTTATTTGTTGGTTTTTTGTTTGCAATTTACTGTCCCCCCCCCCCTCTTTTTTTTTTTTTCCATTTTTTTTTTTTTTTTTTTTTTACAAAAGTTTGACAAAAGAAAAGAAAAAAAAAAATTTTTTGTCTGAAAATCAATTGTTTTAATTTGTCACATATGTATGTGTATGTATTCTATATAATTTTGTGAATTTATATAGAAAATACATACTATTTATATCTTGCATACATGCAATGAATACATTGGTATATGTGAATGTTTCTGTACATTCTTCAGTCGTGGATTGACAGAAATTTACATTTTCCATTGACAAAATACTTTTTCTTCCTCTTTCTTTGATCCTCTAAACAAATGATTGTGCCATCGTATGTATCTGTTGTATCTCAGGTGTAAGTAATGTGACTGAAATCATCCATGTCTGACCTGATACGGCACAATGATGGGGGGGGGGTTCTATTTATTTATTTATTTATCATTCTTTACTCTCGTTCTTGTTCTCTCTCTCTCTCCCTCTCCCTCTCTCTCTCCCTTGCTCCTTCTCTTTCTCTCTCTTGCCCTTTCTCTCTCTCCCTCTTGCCCTCTCTCTCTCTCTCTTGCTTCCCCTCTCTCTCTCTCTTGCTTCCCCTCTCTCTCTCTTGCTTCCCCTCTCTCTCTCTCTCTTGCTTCACCTCTCTCTCTCTCTCTCTCTCTCTCTTGCTTCACCTCTCTCTCTCTCTCTTGCTTCACCTCTCTCTCTCTCTTGCTTCACCTCTCTCTCTCTCTTGCTTCACCTCTCTCTCTCTTGCTTCCCCTCTCTCTCTCTCTTGCTTCCCCTCTCTCTCTCTTGCTTCACCTCTCTCTCTCTCTTGCTTCACCTCTCTCTCTCTCTCCCTCTTGCTCTCTCTCTCCCTCTTGCTCTCTCTCTCCCTCTTGCTCTCTCTCTCCCTCTTGCTCTCTCTCTCCCTCTTGCTCTCTCTCTCCCTCTTGCTCTCTCTCTCCCTCTTGCCCTCTCTCTCCCTCTTGCTCTCTCTCTCCCTCTTGCTCTCTCTCTCCCTCTTGCTCTCTCTCTCTCTCTTGCTCTCTCTCTCCCTCTTGCTCTCTCTCTCCCTCTTGCTCTCTCTCTCTCTCCCTCTTGCTCTCTCTCTCCCTCTTGCTCTCTCTCTCCCTCTTGCCCTCTCTCTCCCTCTTGCTCTCTCTCTCCCTCTTGCCCTCTCTCTCCCTCTTGCTCTCTCTCTCCCTCTTGCCCTCTCTCTCCCTCTTGCCCTCTCTCTCCCTCTTGCCCTCTCTCTCACACACACACATTACACAAAAATGGTTAATCCCTATTAACACCCAAATGACTATTTAACAAGTAGAATATTTTGATGGGTTTTAATGTTATTTTTAATCTGAATAATTCTGATTTTGTTCCTTTACAAAATTATCTCCTCCAATAAAATTACTACTATCTGCTTTTATATACTTCACTTTAAGTATATTTTATTTACTATAATTAATTTAGTTTTTAGATACTTAGCTTTAAGATTATTCTGTTATTAAGAAATTGAAATGCGTAAGTTTTATATTTTTCACTTTCTAATTTTGAATAAGATATATAAAAAGAATCCTTTTTGGGGGGGCCTTTTTTATTTTTAGAATTTTTTTTTTTTTTTAAGAAAGCATTCTATTACTTATAAATACTTATAGTTAGAAGAAAAATATACAAAATAGATTGTTTAAAACATTTTATATTTATCATTTTCTTGCTAATCTTTCGGTTTTGGGTTTTTTTTTTATTCTCCTAAAGCTAGAATAAGTTTGGAATATTTAGACTAATAAGATTAGGATTAAATTGATAATAATCACATGCATTGTTTTGTTTGTTTGTTTTTGTTTTTGTTTTGTTTTTAATTAAAAGATCTCTTTCTAGTGAAAGTGATAACAAAAATTAATGTCTTTTCGCATAACTTCTAGTTAGACAACAAAAATGGCTTTTCTAAATTATCTATATTTTATAGCTATTTTTAAAATTCTTTTTTGTATAAAATAATTTGAAAATTTACCCACTTGTTTTTACATTCAAACAACTTTTCTTTTTTTTTTTCTTGTTGTTCCATCTGCATGGTGTTTAGAGTTTCTTCTACAAAGCCATCTCAATAATTAGCAACACAAAAACAAATAACATAATTCTATCGGTTGATTACTCAGTATCAATATCTTCTGGCTGATTAGTATTTTTTTTTTTAACTCTGACATCAATACTAAATATCTTTGTAATTTATTAAGAATAAAAAGATTTTAAAAAAAAAAAAAAAAAAAAACAGAATTAAACCTAAAAAATGTTATTAACTTTTTAAAAAAATTTTAGTTTATTTTTTGTTAAACTTTTTTTAATCATTAATTTTATTTTATTTATTTAGTGCGGAAATGGCAAACGCTTCATTCATCCAGCCACATAATTAAAGAAATTAAATTTTTGAATATAGCTTTCTTGAATGTGAAACAAAATAAAACGCATATTTCTTTGCAGTTACTTTTAAAAAGAACTAACCAGATCGGTCTATTAGATAAACTATTTGTAAGCTACAGCTGTAGTAATTACACTGCAATTGTGAATACAAATCTGAAAATAGACATTTTTACACTTTTGTTTTTCCAGACATCAATCGACCTATTCAGTACACTGAATTAGCACTACCTTAAATTAACCAATGGCACGACTTTTCACAGGTTTCTAACCCTAACCCCCTTTTACGATCTTGTGTTAGTCCCACATTTTTAATTATTATTTCTCTTGTAATGAATGGCTTATCCTGCTGAGGTTATCTTCTTGTATTGAAAAATGTCTACCAACACTGTTACTACTCAGATGCTATCAGTAATTATCTGCAGGAAATTCTGCTTCATTTTTATTTTAGATACTTTTTTTTTTTTAATTCTTCTTTTTATTAATGCACTTATTCTGGGGTATTTTAATCTCCAGAAAAATAGAAGAGGCCAAGTTTACCAAATTTTTTTTTTTTTTTTTTTTTTTTTTTTTGTTCTTTAAAAGTTGGTTTGATTTGTTAACTTATTTAAGCTTTTGGGGAAAATTCTTACCCAATCCTTAATTATTAAAGTTCTTTTTTTTATGTTTGATATTGTTTTATTTACTTTTAGTAAAAAAAAAAAATTGTAGTTTGTAGAATTGTCTATATGAGGAGAGTAGAATATGGATTCTTTTGGTGATCTTCTGTTCCTAACATAGGCATTTTCAAATTTGAAATATTGTGCCTACATTTTCTTGCTTTTAACTGAGAAAGAGGCACACGAGTCACCTGTGTGATTTGTTGCTTTTGTTGTTTCTTTTTATTTATATATATATATATATATATATATATATATATATATATATATATATATATATATATAACACATTGTTATTGTGGCTCTTAAGTTAGTTTATGAATTCCTTTTCTCAACATCATACTTTTCATTCAGTAATATCATAATAATAGTAACCATTATTATATTTTAATAATGCCATTTATTTATTTTTTATTTATTTATTTTTTTTGCGACAAAAAAATGTTTTCTCCATGTCATCAGAAATACCCTTCATCATTTCACCCAAGAAATTTGGAGGAGAAATTGAATTTGGTTTGAAAGATTTGAATGGTTAAAATCCCTCCTAGCAGTTAATATAACTCTACTTTAATTTAAATATCTTTGTTTCAAATTTATATGGCCTAATTTTATTTTGTGTAGTTTTATATTATATTATATATATATATATATATATATATATGAGTTATTCATCTTACTTGGAACCTGCAAACTTTTAACAATTAAATAAAAAATAAAAAATGATTTCTTTAAAAGTTAAAACCCTTCTGATATCAAACTTACAATTTCAATCACAGAGCATTTTGTACATTTTAGGAAACTTTTTCATTTTTTTTTTATTACTTTGTGTTTATTATGTGAATGCGTGTATGTCATTAAGTTGTTTGTTTTTTTTTTTTAATTATTATTTTCCTCCTCCTGCTCCTCCTCCTCATCTACTTTTTTTTTCCATTTGTAAAACATTAAAAAAAATATAATCTTGTTATAACCAAACCATTTTTTCTATCTTCATTACCCCCCTCCCCTCACCCACCCACAAAAAAAAAAAAAAACCCACACAATTTAGCTTTGATTCACTTTGGGATTATTATCTGATTAGAAATGTGTTTAGCTTTGCTTGTAGCTGATTGACGTAACTCTAATCAAACCTATTTATTTTTTCCATGCTTAAAAGGTAATCATTTTTATTGATGAATCTAAGATGAATATCTCTTCTTGTCCATTATGCCATCAATTTGTAGCTAACAATCACTAACAAATATAACGCATACAAACGTAAACCACCAACACCAACAACAACAACACCAACAACAACAGCAGCAGCAAAAATTAGAAAAATGTTCTTATTTATACTTTCACTTCTCTGAAACCACATCTAAATTAACCACCATTATAAACTTTAATTTATTTTATGACTCTTTTTATATATATATATATATATATATATATATATATATATATATATATATATTAGTTATATTTAAAACATTTACATCTCATTGCTCATCAAAATAAAATTATCAGTTATTAAAATTTATTCTGATTACACACATTCACACATTGCATACAAATAAAAAAAAAAAACATCATTTAATAACAAAGGAAGCTTGAAAAAAAGTCTCTTTTAATTTCTATCTGTTTACGTAACATAAAATCACACATGACAAATATTTAAATAACTATTAATTTTTTTTTTTTAAAGACACAATGTCAGTCATTAACTCCATGAATTTCAGATAGACCCTCATTGAACCCATCTTCAATTTTTCCTCTATTTCTTGCAACATGTATTGAAACAAATTTGAGTTCCTTGTTGAGACAGTGTGTGTGATATTTAAGAGATCACTGTCCAAATATCTCTGTGAACTGTGAACTTTAGTCTACATGATGTTGCCTTTGTTTAAGTGCCTATCCACACTAATGTAAGGATTTACCAGGATCGGTTTAATAATTAATATTTAAAAAAAAAATTAAAAAAAAAAAAACTTTTAAAAAATTTAAAAAAAAAAAACTATGCACACTCTACCAGATTATAACATGACTTAAAAAGGTTTTCATTTTATCTAGACCCTCTTTTTTTTTTCTACCAACAGCTACTTACATAGTCTATTACACAGGTGATAACATAGTTTCTATGTTAAGTATTTGCTCAAACATGGTAGAAAGTAAATATTAAAAAATACAATTTGCTGTTGATCAGTGCAGTCATTTGTTATTTATAAAAGAGGCTATACATGTTTGTTTGTTTTTTTTTTCTTTTACTAGTGGTAAATGGGAAACTTTTCTCTCTCTCGCTCTCTCTTTTCATTTAAAAAAAAATTTTTTTTTTTAAACTCTCTATCTCTGTCTAACTTAAAAGATTCAATGTTCAACTTTATTTTCACATTATTTCTAACCCTGGTTACTACTTGTGCATCTTTTTCCACTCTAAGCAAAAACTTAATTGTTGGTTTGATAGACAACTGTGGACACTATATGTATTGAAATGCCCATAGATACAATCTTAGATTATTTGGGCCCTTTTATACAAATTACCATGTTTTTTTTTTTTTCATTAGACACTATTATTGGCCTCCATACATTTACAAGACATTATTATTGGCCTCCATACAAACAAATGCCTCTATACACAATCTTGGATTATTCGGGGCTTTCTAAAAATAAAAATTAAGTATCATATTATTATTATTATTATTATTATTATTATTATTATTATCATCAGAAATTAAATCTTTTTAAGCAATTTTGTTTTGTTTTTCTTACCTTTTTCTGTAACCTGTTAAATTTATACAGTAAGACAACAATAAAAAGTAAAACTGGTGAAACAAAAAATAGTCTCTTTTTTTTTTTTTTTTTCTTTTCTTTTTTTTTTCTTTTTAAGTTGACTTTATCTGGAACAAAGGGGAAAAATGCAACAACAACAACAACAACAAAAATGAATATAAAAAGATAGAGAAAGGCTTTGAAAAAAAAAATCCAACTTTAAAGAAGAAGATACCTCATTTTCCGCTCCAGAGAATTGTGAAATCTTCCACCTCTTAGATTTTTCACTCTTCTATATGTTTTTCTAATTTCCAAACGTTATTATCCGTCCGTTTGTGTAACTACTCATTCCCGTCCCATATATATATATATATATGTATATATGTATATATATATATATATATATATATATATATGTATATATATATATGTATGTATATATATATTTTTTCTGATAATTGGCTTCATTTGAGCCGCCTTATATATGTTCATGCTTCATTGGTATGACAATAATTGGTCATCAGATTTCAAATCCTCTTTCTTTTTTTCTTTTTTTTTTTTTTTTTTTTTCGGACGTTGGTTTGAGAAGACATCTATTTTATCTGTTTTTACTTTTCTTTTATGTTTTTTTAATGATAGATCGTTCATTGGAATCGTATCTTACTCATTATCAAAATAAAATAAAAACTTACTAAAACGTTAGGACAATTCACTAACTGTATGTACAAAATGTGTAAATCTTTTGTCTAAATTTCAAGTTATTATTTATAAATCAATGATTCTTTGTAAAAAAAAAAAGAAAAAAAAAAGAAAAAAAAAAAGAAAAACTGATCCGCTCCGCTTTAAATATTCAAATGCAAATATTTGATATTAAAAAGCAATATAATTTTATTTGTAGATTAGATTATCAATGATTGATGCATCGCATCTATTTCAGAAGAAAAAAAATACATGCTGTTAAAATCCGGACGTAAGAATTAACGCAATATACATAGTATCTACATCAAGAATAGGTGAATGTTTTGTTTGTTTGTTTTTCTTTTCTCCTTTCTCTGTTGGTTAAGGTTTTATTCAATATAGATGTTTATTTCACATCCTTAAAATAACTTAGTTTTTATCAAATCTTAATTTCTTAATTAGAAATAATTAAATCGTTTAATTAATAATAAATTAATAATTAATTGTTTTTGTTTTGTTTACTTGTAATGTACAGTATATATTTTAATAGCTGCTTGTATTTAGTTTTCAAGCAAATAATAATAAGGCACTTGTGCAGTTTAGTAAACAGCAGCAGATAATCCACAGAAAATAACGACCAATAGATTAAAACATTTTAATGCATTTATTATTTATTTAGCAAGATATAGTTTCTGAAAGAAAAACATTGTAATAAAATAAAGTTTATTTTCAATGAAGTATCATTTTGGCCCAAAACATTGTAATAAAATATACTTTCTGAAATGGACAGTGATTTTTTTTTTTTTTTTTTGTATAATTTAAAATGTTACAAAACGAACATAATAATAATTTTTTTTTTTTTAACTATATTTTATTACACTGTTTTGTCCAAAATGTTACTTTTTTTGAAAATAAACTTTATTTTATTACAATGTTTTTATTTCAGAAACTATATTTTATTAAATAAATAAATTTATTAAAATGTTTTTATCTATTGGTCATTACTTTCTGTGGAGTATCTGCTGCTGTTTACTAAACTGCACAATAATAAATATTATAATAATAATAATAATAATAATAATAATAATAATAATACCAATCATACTTGCAGGTGCCTTCCTTCAGGGAATGTCTTCTTTTATGACTATATTCAGAAATCCCTGTTATGACTTTTCCCATTTCTTCTTACTGCATATGCAGTGCCCAATTAAAGATTTTATTTAAATGCTGCTGCTGCTGCTGCTGCTCCCATGACTTATTTTTATGACTTACTGGTTCCATTAGTTTTTGTTTCTTTCTGGAGGGGTTTTATAATTTTTATTTTATTTTCTTCTTTATAATATACTTTAAGGTAAATTTATTTTATATAGACATAGATATAAACGCATTTTAAGTTTAGTAATTGTTAAACTTCTTTTCTTTTTTAATATTCATAAAAATTTTTTAAAAAAACACCAAACACTATAAATATATTATCTTTTCAGAAACAAATAGAATATATGTGGACAAAATAATTGACCTAAGATAGTAGACACTAAATATCTTACAATACTTTACAAATAATTCATCAGTGTGGATAGGCACAGGAAGTGACTAGTGTAATTGAACTGTTCTTTTATAAAAATATTACATGTTTTATTTTATTTTTATTTATTTTTTAACCTACCCGAAGCAAAGATAAGAATATAATAGCAGTGGGTGATGGAGAGCATTTTTGACATTTAGAGTGGGTTTAATTTTTAATATTTAAAAAGAAAATAAATATTCCCAAGCCCTGTGGGTGTTGAACACTTCATTTCACTGGAGCCTTAAAAGAAAGAAAGATGTTAAATAATAAAATTTTAAAAAAATTGTTAAACTTCTCTTACCCTGTGTTGAAGTGAATTTAACCAACAAAATATTTTTTATTTCATGTGTGTTTTAAAAAAAAAAAAAAAAATTTAGTTTATGAATTTCCTTTTTAAAAAAAGGTGTATTTATTTTGGAGGAAAATTGTCCTAATTTTTTTTTTTCCTTTCGTGTTTTATTTATATCCTAAAAAAAATCCCATATTTTTTTCCTTCAGTTAATAAAACAATTTCAAAAAGAAATACCACTTTATAGATATAGATAATTTACTGATTGCTTAAAACAATCTTTCTGTCTTTTTCTATTTCAAGTGGTATTTATTTAAAAGTCGAAATGGATAAAATAACTTTCAAACATGTACACACACACACACATATATATATATATATATATATATATATATATATATATATATATATATATATATATATATATATATATATATGAATTATTTGTGTCAATAAACCAAACTATTTCTTGATCTCACAAGAAGGAAATGACAATTATATATATATATAATTTTATTTCCACTCATAGGAGTTGTCAAAACCACAGGTAATATAATCTCAATAATTAGAGCTTTAATATATTACTAGGTTAATCTTTAATTTATTACTAGGTTAATCTTTAATTTATTAATAGGTTAATCTTTAATATATTGAAACCAGATTTCGAAAACAAATGTTCCAACAGGTCCTTTTCCTCTACATACGTTTCTGAGAAAATCTAACTTTATTTAGTATAATCAGATTACATTTTTGTAAAATGATAAATCAAGAAATCTCCTCATCAGAAGGTTCAATTTTATCATAGTTTATCAAGAGTGAAGATCTTCCCTCGGAAACCACTTTGAAAAATTATAAAATCCTATAGAGTGTTTAGAAACATCTTTCTTAGAATCAAAAGTATATATATATATATAAATATATGACTTGTTTTATTATTATTATAACAGAGAAAGAGTGTAGAGTTAGTATATTATCTTAACCACGTGACAAGATATTTCCAAGAGTGTAGCCAAGGCTGATTTATTTCTTCAATAAATTATCTTAGTAATCAAATACATTCTATTCATTTAATGCCTAATTGTTTAATGATTAAAACATGTTAGATAAGCGTTTTTATTTGCATACACTTATCAGGAATCTTTTTTTTTTTTCCTCTTTTAAACTTTCCTAATATATACAATCAAGAAACATTATCATGAAGAATAATGCTTCTTTTTTTTCTTTTTTTTTTAAGTAAAAGTGAATTTGGAGAATTGCTTCATTATATTCAAATTGTTATTCTGATGTCAACTTGTGCTAGAATGAGGTATTCTTTCGAAATATAATTTATTCTCTATGGATTATTTTTAAATTGATTGAATTGTTCACACAAACACACACACACACACATTAACTAAAAGATGTTTTAATTAACTTCCATTTTGTTATATTTATTTGTTTTCCTCTTCCTCGTTTTTTTTTTCTGCCATTTTCTATTAATCATAAATTAAAAAGGAAAAAAATAATTTACGGCATCCATTTTAAATAAATTATTATCTTTCCTTTTTTAGTTGGCAAAAAAAATTTAAGCAAAAAAAAATTAATTTTTATCTCTTATTGCTTTCGTTACTTTAAAGGTCGTAGTGATTTAACCTTGAACACATTTTACTTATGCCTATTTTCTAAAGTATATCATAGTTTCTTCTTTTGTATTCAGAGTAAGAACAGTACGTTAACAAACTCTTTCCTCCCTCATCATGGTTATATCTCTTGTATTTATTAACATAAGAAGCATTTTTTTTTTTAAATCCTAAGACAAAAAATAAATAAATAAATGTAAAAAAAACTTTGTTCACAAGAAAATTCAAGGATCATAATCACATTAACAAAATTAGCATCTACTTCACAACATACATGCATTTTTTTTTTCAAATGAAATAATGATTTTAATGACATATGTTGTTTTCTATCATAAACCATATATTGAAATCTTTATCATTTCTATTTAAATTCAAAAACTTTTGTTGTCTAAAACTATATTCGAACATTATTAAATTAAACCAATAACACGAATAGCAAATAAAATCACATCATTTTTTTATTCACTATATTGTTATCAATCACTGATAACTCTAAAAATGTTTTTATTTTATTGTTTTTATATATATATATATATATATTTTATTATTACTCAGTACATGTCACTGATTATCAATATAATCCTCAGATCTCTATTTCATCTTAAGATATACCTGCACTATCACCCAGAATATATATCCAATTTGGACATCACACATTTTCTTGTCACTAACACTAGATGGCGTTTTCTTCACATTCCGTATATGAATAAACATTTTCATTGTTTTATTAAAAATATAAGTAAAATATAATAATCACACTCTAATCTTGCTGTAAGGGAGGAAGGAGTCAACTCACAAAAACAAAAAATAACATGTAAGTAATTTTTCGTATTCTAATGAATGTATATCTCTGTCAATAGAAGTGGTTTGTTTATTAATAACTAGTTGCATTTACCTGGGTGGAGATGTATTTCCGGGTGGAGAGCTCAGAGAAAAAAAGAATTCCGTCTGAATTTTTCAAAGTTACATATAGGCGAGAAATACAGATAAATCAGATCTTGTCTGACAGTTTTATTGATACAGAGATTTTTTTTTTTTTTAATTCAATTTATAAAATAAGTTATCAAATTTAAACATTTGAATTAAGCAATTATTTTAAAATGGTGACGCATTTTGCATCCAACTTTTTAATTAGTTCTGTGCTTTTCTTTGAAATTAAGAAGAAAAAAAAATGGATTTTTGTTAATTTAAAAAATATATATATTATGCAATATAATAGTCATCCATTTATATTAACCCATTTCCTAACTTAGCTTCATTTTTTTTTTTTACATTTTTTATTATTATTTTATAAATAAAATTACTGGTAAAATGGGACCTTTTTTTATAAAGTCATGTTTGACTTGATCCTGACCCTATGAATTAATTTATAACCACGAAAATAGTTATAATGTTAATGATGACGATGATCACCTATCAATGTTATCAAGTTTTCATTTCTTCTTCCTTTTTTTTTTTTTAACCACTTTTTTCTTCTTTTAGCAGACGATTTATATTAGTCTGATTTTTTTTTTGTTTGTTTTTTTTTTTTTTTTTCACCAAACCAGAATCTTTTGCTGTCAAACAGCAACCATTACATTATTGACAGTGCTGTAAAGACTTTGTAAATTAAAGAAAGAAAAAAAAAAAGAACTCCCGAATAAAGTGTTCAACAACTACAAAAACTGGGATTACCTTACTAAAATTAAACCTTTTTTTTTTTTTCTTGTTTTTTTTTTTCTTCTACGAATTGCCACCGCTGCAAATGTCCTGCATAGTAACTAAATTTGCATTGTAGTCATTAACTGTATACTTTTTAACATCTTCATAAATTCAAAGCCATTATTTAAGAACTCCCGAACAAAATGTTCAACGGCAAATGTATACCATTGACATAAACTTTTAAAAACATTTAGTAAGTAAACAAATCAAACAGGTAAACCCTTACAAAATATATTGGCTGCAAAATTTTCTATTTAAAGAAAAATCTAAAAATTGAAAAAAAAAAATTAAAAAATTAAAAATTGATCACATGATTGTTTTTTTTTTCGCATTTGAACAATAAAACAATCAATTTTCAAAATTTGGCTTCTTTTTTTGCTTTGTTTTTATAGATTTTTTTTTTTTTTTTTTTTTTATATATAAATAATGTCCCTGTGTATGCTTACACGTATCCATATGCAGACATGGAAATTTCAAAACTGGTTCAAAGGCATTTCTTACATCTTTGTGGTAGAAATTCGACTCTTTATGTTCCTTGCAGTTTCTGTCATATGCGATGATTGGCGAGCATGTGGTCACCATTACAGCCTAAGGTTCTACGTTTGCAGGTCAAAAAATGAACTATGTTGTTTATTCATCTCTCAACTCCATCCGATATCTCGCTGCAAAAATTTAAAAAAAAAAAAAAAAAAATTAGTAATAAGTCTATGCAGTGGATATTTGCGGCGGTTAACTATTAATTAGTTAACTATATCAGTCGGTTGATTAACGTTAATCGATCATTGGAAATAGGAAAATGTATTCATGTTTAATGTTGATTGGATGTTGGGGCTTTTAGCACCCAGTTTCTGTTGTTGAAATCTAATATGATTTAGTCAGCCATAATATGCAGACACTATCATCTTTTATATTATATATATATACATACGTACATATGCATATATAATATTATGCGCACATAATCCTTCAGTATTTATATCGTTATGACAGAAAAAGAATTGCTTCATTTCATACTCTGGCACCACCCAACCACCACTCCATCTTGTGACTATTTGCTAAATCTAAAAGTATTGTAGTTATTTAAGATATCAGATACATGATCTTTTATTATTATTATTATTATTATTATTATTATTATTATTATAATACTGACTATGCATCTGTAACATTTTTATATTATAAGTTGCCTTTTTATCCTTATCTTTACCATAAAGAAACAACTTATAGTATAAAAATGTTTTTTGAAGTCTCCAGAAATTAGGCGAGTAGAAAGTGGACCTTGGGTTTACTTTTGGCAGCCTTGTAACTCTCGCTTCCCTTATTTTGTCCTTGAGCAATGTTTCTGACAAAGGGGGAAGAATTGCTGTTTTCTGGGTCGGAATCTATCCCTCTAACACTTATCGTTGGCTAGTTTTTGACCTTGAAAAAAAAAATATATATATATATATATATATACATATTTTTTTAGCTCCTTACATCAAGTGGCTTCAAGCCTTGTCTGGAGCGATTTCCATTTAAAAAAAAAAAAAATTGAGTTTGGCAATTTCCGCTTTCTACCCATTCTGCAATGTATGTTGTTTTTGTCTAACTTGGAACTTGCTCCTCATCAATATGGTCTTGTTAAAAAGTTGTATTGGAAGAAGGTCATGCATCAAATTGGCTTGAATTACTACAAAGTGACCATCAACTGACCAAAAGCAAAGGTTTCTTTGTTTGACCATAACATGTCATGACATTCTTTTTTTTTTTTAGTTGGTTGGTTGGTTGGTATCTGTTAATTATTAGCTAGAGTGAATTATGATAACAGGGGTAATTGCTTAGGGATCAGTCATTATTTATATTGAAAATAACAAATCAAGAACTTCAGACCTTTTTTTTTTTTGTAAGGAAATTATAACTTACTTCATTTTATTAATAATATTAATAATAATATAATCGTATTGTTGTTGTAGCACTCTTCCCATCACATTCTCATGCCTATTTAATCTCAACCTTCACCTGAACATTTTCGATTAATTACCACACACTTCATTAACAACATACTCGTCATGATATTGAACAAAGATAAATAATAACTGGTCCCTTCCTTGTTTATCAGTTGATACCTAAAAGCAGAAAGAAAAAAAAAATTTCACAAAGCTTAAGTATACGATTTTAAATCTGAAAAAAGAAGAGAGAAAAAAAAAACTATAAAAACGAAACCATCTTGACTGCAAATGTTTAGCAGGGGTTGATCTAAAAATTAAACCTGGTTATTTTGTTGTCACTGCAAGCATATTTGCTGTTGCTGCAAACGCCTTCTTTGGTACGTGATTATTGATAAAAATGGATTCTCGTGTGTGAAGCTATTAAGAATAAAGTAATCCATTTTGCCCAGGGAAAATTAAAATATGACCGCGTAGTATGAAACTTTCTTTAAAATATTTCTAATCTCTAAAACACCGACCAAAGATGGGGTCCTTTGTAGATTAAAATTGATTTAAATTCAACATAGTAATTAGTTAATATTAATTTTAGGAGAATCCATAAAAAAAAATGCTGCTCGGCACTGTTTCTAAACACCTTATCACATAGAACCATTATATTCAATGTTTATTTTTGTTTTTTGGCAAAACATATTTAATTAAATAAAAAATGTTTTAACATGGCTGTTGTCTATGCTAGCTGGAGACGATTCAATATGGCTTCTTTTTATTTGCACCTATTTTTACACACACACACACACACATATTATATTATGATATATTTATTTATATATATATATATTAGTCAGAGTATGCTGAAAAAAAAACACATTTTAAACCTGAAAATTAGATCTCACATTTTTTTTTTTCATAACTAAAGTGCAAGAGTTAGAAAGAAAAAAACATTGCTTAGAAGAAAAGAAAATCGAGAAAAGATGTTTTGTAAATCATCTTTTATTTTCTAAAGTCCCTATTTACTTGCCTCTCCACGAGGGCAGAATTAGACACACTGTCGGGTTTTAATGCAAACGAAAAATGCCCCCCCCAGGGATATTCTAGATTGGGACATAAATAAATAAAAAATTTGCCTCCTTCTAAAAGGATTTCTCGTTCAATTCACTGACCGAGGAAGAAGAGAAAAAAAAGATGAAGTATAGTATCGGAACAGATACTACACTTTGCTCCTAGTCAAAAGGCCAAAAAAGTCTTTAACTTTTAATATTTTAATCCAACTTTAAATAGTTTTTAATTTGAGCTATTATAAAATTTTGTTATTATTATTAATTTACTTATTTTCCAAGAAAAAGATTTAAATATTTGAAATTCTTTGGGATTTACACTATTTATGCCCTATATAATGTGGCATACTTTTATTTGTGTGTATCCTAATCTATATTATATAGATCCTAATTTAATCTATATTATATAGATATTGTTTCTACCTATGTTATTATAGACGATATGATTTATTATATTTGCATAAATGACTATTTAAGCCGATTTACATGATATAAGAAGTAAAAATAACAACTTTTCCCCATCTCCAGATTTGCAAACATACATAAGTTTTACGTACGTATGTTTGTACAGCATTTATTTAATATCGACGATAAAATTAAAACAGGAGCCTATTTAAATAATTAATACTTGCGGTAGATGAATTATTGTCTTAAAAGCTGTGCTCAATATTTTGAGGAGCGAATGTATTATATTTACCCGCCTCCCACTGCGACAAACGTAGACATAGCGTCAGCTTATAGTGAGGAATCCGTCTCACCTAAAACGCGGACACTCTGGACAGGTGCAAAATTTTCTGTTATTGGACCTGTCGGCAGTCCTTCATATGGTCGCTGATATACCAATCTTCTCTTCTGAAGTTGGAAGTAATTCCTGGGAGGATTGCTTACTAAGACCGGACAGAACCATACTTCATTCTAATCCAAGGGCTGGGCTCCCTATGCCAGGGAGTGAGTATGCACTTATAATTAAGTTTCTTTCTTTTTTTTTTAACTCTTAATTTTTATTTTGCGTTAATCACGAGCTACGGCGGCGGTCTGCAATGATACTTGACACGATCACAGGGTTGGTCCAGGTGAAGGCCGGTTTTACAAAGATCTTTTTGCAGGGCGTCTGTCCATCTCAGCATCGGCCTTCCTCTCCGTCACTTCCCGGCGACTTCTAATACAAGGCAAGTTTTGCGACAGTGTCGTCATACTCAGCACATGTCCTAACCATCTGAGCTGCCATTCCCTCATCTTGCCCTCAATCGGCGGGATGCAGTAGTATCTTCGGATATTCTCATTGTCGACGTGGTCGAGTAGTGTAATCCCAGACATCCATCTAAACTGCTACTAACAAACTAGATTTAATGTCAAAGTTATTTTCTTTATAATCAATTAATTTCAGTCTAGTGGCAAAAATAAATTAAAAATTAAAAATTATTCAACTATTTGATGGGAAATCATCTGCTTTATTTTACCTTCTGTCTTTCTTTCTAAATTCGAATGCTAAAACATAATTAAAGGCTGTAAACAAAAAGAAAAACCCTTTTGTAGTTTGCGGAAGAGCAACAAAACTGAAGCTTTTATTTCTGATTCTATTTAAAATTCGGTACTTCTCCAGATTAGGACCCAAGCTAAAATCGACTTGGTGTCGGTAGTTTCCGGATGTTTAAGTAGACGGTCGGAAAATGCAGAAGCGCTTATCCAATAAAAATGCGAGAAAATAAGTAGACGACAAGTTAACATTTTAATTGATTGAATCGCGAAATTCACTAATTGGAAATAAAAATTGATCAAAACGATTATGAATTTTAAACGAATCCTAACCCTAACCCCATTTTAACACTTGTTCAGTGATATTTTTCTTTAAAAAAAATTTTATGTGTAAAAAAAACACATTTTTTTCCAGTTGTACATCCAGCCTCGTTTGGGATTTTTTGGGCAGAGACTTTTCATCCAGCATTTTCGATCCGTCTACGTAAACTTCCAGAAACTACCAACACCAAGTCGATTTTAGCTTGGGTTCTAATTTGAACAAGTACCTGAAATTCTAAAAGCTTTGCAGTCGACAAAACCTTTGCAGAAAGAAACATTTGTAGATAAACTGCACTTTTTTAAAGCGAAGTGCAAAATTTGCCACAATTCTTTTACTTATATCTAGAAAATTGTTTCGTTTCTAATCTATATAATAATAATAATACGCTCAAGCATTTCATGTGTGTACATACGTTATAACCTTTCACAGACATTTAATAAAAAAAATTAGATCATCCGATCAGCAAAGAGGTGATTGGTGATTAATCTGGTGTTGCAAAGGTAAACAATTCCGACTTTATCCATTTTAAAATGAATTGTTCCTAAATCAAATTATCGTCTTATTGTCTAAAACAGTACAATTTTTAAATACATTTCGAAAAGTTACATTAATTTTATTGATTTAAAGCCTATTTAGCTGACAAATTTTTTTTATACAGTAAGAAAACAGAATATTTATTGTTTCAAAAATAATTAACTCGCTACAATTGTAAATAAATAAAGAAGAGATATATATTCGTTTTATTTCTTGAAAGAATATTAAGCTGACAATGAAAATAATTTTTACGGGAGAAGAAAGTGTCATTTTTTTATAGTATTTACTCTAACAGACATTTATTATTTCCAAAGGAATATTATTAACATTAAATTATACAGATTGATGTAGAAAACACCGTGGAATTTCCACGGGTCGTGCTAGTATATATAAATATATATTAATAGGGTACAATTCTATATATTTTAGACATATTAAATAGAAGAATTTTAAATATTCAAACACATCTTCTATATGTGCACACGTTTCAGAGATTACAACATTATTCATTATAAAAATTACATTTTTGTAAAAAGAAAAATTCCAATAGATAAAAAAAAGCATTCTCTTCATCAGCATATAACAATCTTATCAAAGTTCCAGAATATATTATAAGAATCAAATGAATATTCCAAAAATTCCAAAAATTATTATTTTAGTCAAGCGAATAGAGAGTTAGTTCGAAATTACTCTTTCTTAATAAAACAAATCAGCAATGGAGTTCAGGTAATATAAATCAGCATTGTCTTCAAAAATAATAGTGTCAGATATAGTTACCATTAAATAGACAAAACAAATATAGATATATGGAAATTGAAAAAAGGAAAACCAAAAAATATTATTTAGGTATTGATCAACGTTTTGTCTTTATTTCAAGACTTCCTCAGGATGATTGTCTGAAGAAAATAACACAAAAGTACAAGAACTTTGAAACAAAGGTAGTAGTAGTAGGAGGAGTGGGCCTTATGAAAAGAATACATTATGAGATACAAATAGATGGTGGCAGTGCGAAATTAAGTTAACAGTAGAAAGTGTGTGTGGGGGGGGGGATCTTATAACTCCAGCCGCCACCATTTCCCCCCCCCCCTACACTTCCTTGTATATTATAGTATTCGAAGCACAAATAAGATCCTCTTGGTATGGCTAATGCCGGCTTGTACGAGGAATGGTGCACCTTCTCCAAGTGATGTTGTCTCAAGTAACAGCACTTAGCTGGATACTCCACCAGACCAGATGAATTCTTGTCCTGGAATCCGGTAAGACCAAGAGACCAAAATGAAATATATACTATAAAATAATCAATTGGGGAGGAGGAGGAA
>OY744550.1:54528678-54568678 GCA_963556195.1 Sepiola atlantica
ACAAAAATACATAAAAACATATAACATCAAATATATCAACCCAAAAACATAATTTTTTGTTTAATCTATATAATCCATCCAAGTCATACAATTTGAAAAACATAATCAGGAAAGACATCCATCCATATATATATGTATATGTATGTATATATATATATATATATATATATATATATATATATATATATACATATATATATGTATGGAATAAGGGTTTCAACTGCCGACAATACACAATGTGGCGTTGCAATAGTTGAGGTCACTTAAGAAGAGAAGGAGAAAAAATAAAAGTTAAAATTAAAAAACAAGAAAGAACAACGATAAAAAAAGAAAATCCTAGAAAATGTCTTAGAAAAGTAACTCGTGCATTATTTCTGCCACCAAGCCAACAAGCAAATAATCGGTCCCAAATGCATTTAAAAAAAAAAACAAAAAAAAAACGGAACAATGTGCGATAATACACTTTCACGTCGGGCGGCAAAATGATGAAAAAATCCCCCCCCCCAAAAAAAAAAACTAAACCATTCAAGATACCGCTCACAAGTTACCATTCCAATCCAATCCAATGATAGTATGGGAATTCTAAATCTAATTCATCACAAGGAAAAGCAACATAAATGTTCGTCTGGAATGCCAGCGGTCAGACGAGCCTTATTTCAAGGGCTGACTTGTTCCCCTTCGAAATAAACACACGTCGAGTTGAACGTAAATCTTTGGGGGGGGGGGATTTTTTCATCATTGTGCCGCCCGACGTGAAAGTGTATTATCGCACATTGTTCCGTTTTTTTTTTTGTTTTTTTTTTTAAATGCATTTGGGACCGATTATTTGCTTGTTGGCTTGGTGGCAGAAATAATGCACGAGTTACTTTTCTAAGACATTTTCTAGGATTTTCTTTTTTTATCGTTGTTCTTTCTTGTTTTTTAATTTTAACTTTTATTTTTTCTCCTTCTCTTCTTAAGTGACCTCAACTATTGCAACGCCACATAGTGTATTGTCGGCAGTTGAAACCCTTATTCCAGACATTTAATTTCCCTGATGATCTGCCAAGCAAGTACCTGCTTGGTAGTGAAACACGTGTAGGAAAAAACATTTAATTTGAATAAATAATATTTGTAAGAAAAAAATATCTTTAATGGTGATCACTGATGTCCTGAAAGGAATGCTTTGGTAAGCCTTCATAAAATCGCATATATATATATATATATATATATATATATATATATATATATATATATATATATATATATATATATATAGATAGATAGAAGAAAAAAGAGTGATAAATATGCGACGATTGTCCAAATTTATTTCAAATTTCAATTGTTCAATGCAAGGTTGTCAGTAATAAACTAGTGTTTATTTTTCTTTCCTTAAGCCAAGGCTTTTCAAAGATCGAAATCTTATCATCAGAGGAGAAATACAGATGGATAAGTTGGCTTTCGAAAAAACCAAAGTTCAAATATTTGAAAAATATGAGAATTATTTTTAAAAATTATTAAAATAATTTTTGTCAAAAAACGTACAATGGTATATATATATATCTTAGTGAGGTTGGTGGGAAGAAACCCAGCAGAGTGCTCGATTATTAAAAAGTTGAAATTTAAAATAAGAACATAATATTAATTTACATATTGTCTTACAGAAGGTCAGAACAACATTGGTACCGTCGGTTTCGAATCTCAGTGATTATCGTCAACCATTGCTGTGGATCTTGTTTGGATAATTGGAGATCACGTGCTGCGATAACTTACACGCTATTTTATGTATCTGTTTCATTTTTATTTTATTTTTACAGGATTAATTCAGGATGTTCTTCAGCAAGTTGTGAAAGCCATAAGTTGAAATAAATTTCTTTGTCAATTAGTAATAAATCAGGGTTGAAAATATGAATAATAATAATGATAATAATAACACAGATCGAACTCTCCATTAATAACATAACGATAAGAATTAGCGACAAAATACTGATGTAGAGTTGGGGGAGGGGGGGATTTGTAAAGGGAGAAGCGATAGTAGAGAGGGCTCAATTTCAGCCTATGCATATACATACGTATACCAATACATCCTCATACAACACTTATACATAAATACATTGAAGACATTGCCAAGGCTGCTGCAAAGAAGGTGGGCTCCCTCTACCGTGCTAGTAAACTCCTCACATCTGACATTATCCTATATCTCTACAAAGCCACCATCCGCCCATGCATGGAGTATTGTGGCCACATCTGGGCTGGTGCATCATCCACTAGTCTCTCCCTCTTATACAAGGTCCAAAAAAGAGTTGCCAACTTAATAGGTCCCTCACTATCCACAAAGCTCCAGCCCCTGTCCCATCGCCGCAATGTTGCATCCTTGTGCTTGTTTTACAAGTACTTCAATGGAATGTGCTCCGATGAACTTGCTGCTCTAGTGCCCCCTCGACGTAAATACACTAGACGAACCCGACAATCAGCTAAATCCCATCCATTCACTGTGGAGATCCCCAGATGCCAGAGAGCCTTCTACTCCAATAGCTTCTTTCCTCGTGCTGCCGGCCTCTGTAACTCCCTCCCAGCTCCCTGTTTTCCCGACTCTACTGACATACAGAAATTTGGGGTGAACTATGATAAAAAAAAGAGATTCCAACAAGCAAAGATAATTACATAAACAAGTTAAAAAGATAAATTCAGCAAAATAAGATAAATTCAGTAAAATAAGATAACTTCAGCAAAATAAGATCAATTCAGCAAAATAAGATAAATTCAGCAAAATAAGATAAATTCAGTAAAATAAGATAACTTCAGCAAAATAAGATCAATTCAGCAAAATAAGATAAATTCAGCAAAATAAGATAAATTCAGTAAAATAAGATAACTTCAGCAAAATAAGATCAATTCAGCAAAATAAGATAAATTCAGTAAAATAAGATAACTTCAGCAAAATAAGATAACTTCAGCAAAATAAGATAAATTCAGTAAAATAAGATAACTTCAGTAAAATAAGATAAATTCAGCAAAATAAGATCAATTCAGCAAAATAAGATAACTTCAGCAAAATAAGATCAATTCAGTAAAATAAGATAACTTCAGCAAAATAAGATAACTTCAGCAAAATAAGATCAATTCAGCAAAATAAGATAACTTCAGCAAAATAAGATAACTTCAGCAAAATAAGATAAATTCAGCAAAATAAGATCAATTCAGCAAAATAAGATCAATTCAGCGAAATAAGATCAATTCAGCAAGAAAATGTTCTTTTTTTACAAACGAGTCACCGCTTATCAAGGCCCGCAGGCAACTTGAGGATAAGTGTTATTTTTGTGACGATGGTTGTAACTGGGCAGACAGTGACTATTTGAAGGGATGGCTCAACAAGAATTTGTTTACATTGGACTTGAAAACGACAATGTTATAGTCGGTTGGGAAGCAACCTTGTGATACTGTGTTTCACAGACAAGCAGTTCTAGGAAAGAAACTTTGCTAATGAAAGTCCAGCTTAGTTCTAAGGCACACAGGGGAAGAAAGAGAATTTATTGACAGTGGTTGTAGCTAGACGAGTTTTTGTTGTAAATGTTTTACAAGGTGTGGGGGGGGCATAGATTTAATAATGATAGAGTAGAGAAAGACAAAGCAACGTCTCTTCTGTGAGAAAGAGGCTGTAGGGTGGAGAAGAGGGTATCGCCCAATAGATATCAAAATCGGTTTTGTACTCTGTCAAAGGAAAGGAAAGAGTTCTCTGATCAGCACCTCTCCAGATGTGACAACACTAACTCTTATACATGTAGATGATTGAATCAGGAGTGAGATACCTTTTGGAGCGGTAGAATGATCCAACCATTTTTCCAGCGACTTTGGCAACGAACTTGATGTAAAGTCTTCCATTTCAGGTCTGGAGTAAAAGTCAGTCCCAGTAGCTTATCAAAGCAGGGGCCTTCCTCAAGACGAGACACATTCATTTCAATTGGGGCAAAGTGAGGATCAGAGTGGTGCAAGGAGAGAAGCTTGGTTTCAGACGTATTTAAAGGTAACCAGCCACCTTTTTCTCCAGGTCAGAAGAGAGGGAATCAGAAATATCTTGATCATTAATGCTTTTCAAAGTGTTACCATAGATGGTTGTGTCATCGGCATAAATGTCGACAAATGATCATAGAATGTGATTTGGGAGATCATTGATGAAGATCAGGAACAGAGTTGGACCCAGAATTGATCCCTGAGGCACAACTGCATTGATATTATGAGTTTTAGTCTTCTAACCATCAACGACTACTTTTATAAACCGAGAAAAGATTCGATGGTTGAGACGACGTTTCCAGATATTCCATAGCTAGAAATCTTGTGAAGTAGACCTTTATGCCAAACCCTGTCAAAGGCCTTTGATATGGCAAGAGCTGTTGCTCTAGAAACAAAGCCCTCAACCATAGATTCACTGATCCTGTGTGATATTACAGTCAGCATATACGCTGTTGACCTTGCAGGACGAAATCCATATTGCTTGCCACTGAATAAGCTGTTTTTTGCTGAGGTGATTGACAGCTTCTCGATTTATCAGATTCAAGCAACTTACTCATGACTCACAGGAGACTGATTGGTATGTACTTCTCCCGTATTTTTAAATACTGGGCAAACTTACGGAAGTTTTCCAAGGTGATGGGAAGCATGATTAAATAGCTTTGTACGAACGGGAGCTAGTTCCGGTTGCAACGTTTTAAGCATTATGATTCGAATATTGTCAGGGCCAGTTGCTTTCCTGGCATCAAGGTTCTTGATAAGTTTGGCAACATCCCGGACAGATATATGGATGTTGCTCAGAGTATTTTCAGTAGGTAGGCGTCTCTGATTGCAAACGGTGGAGTTTGATGCAAAGTTCTTAGCAAAAAGTTTGGCTTTATCGGATGCTGAGGAAATCACCTCTGGTCTATTGATGATGATTGAGATAGAGGTCACGCATCTGTTCAGGACCCTGTTTGTTATTCGCCGAAACTCGTAGGAACCAACGCTCTGCTAAGCTACTCTAGACTTAACGGATTGGGCAGGTAACTCTCTGTTGCAGTTGTTGCAGTTGTTCGTAAAAAGTGGCTTTGGGTTTAGAATATCTATTTCGTTGAAAGCAATTAAAATAGTGGTTTCGGTTTGCAATGGCAGCAGCAGATTCTGGGGTGTGCCATGGTTGGCTATTTGGTTTCGTTTGGAATTTCCGTTCTTATCAATGGCGGATCGGAAAAATATGATAAAACTGATTTTTATTTTTAATTCAAATTCTACTCGATAATTTTCCCTAATTTTTGGTGAAGATACCTATTTTTTTCCTGATACGTAAGTATAACACAGAGTTTTCCTGTTAATTTATTTGCGACTGTGATTTTTTCACCTGTGTCTTTAGATGTATAAACACCAAACATTTTTATTTATATAAATAGAAGAGACCTTTTATTAACCTTCTGGAGAGGTTTTGAAAAGCCATCACACTAGGTGAAGTGCACTTTGATATACAAAAAAATGCCTGAGCAGTCCCATCGACATTCTCTAGTAGGGGCACCTCAAGCGATTAGCAATAAAGAGTAAAGCCTGGGAGGGTGACTACCTATGACTGAAAAGAATGATACCTCAGCTCGACAGCAACAACGTTGAACTCATTGTCAATGACATATCCTCGACTGGTATGAACACTTACTTCAGTTGTGTCAGACCTGAAATTCCACAAACATCTAAAATATCATTAAGTGTCCCTAGAGGCAGACTAGCCAGGGTGTCAGCTTGCCAGATGGTAAGTTCGCCCCCCCCTCCCCCCCCCCCCCCCGTTAAATTAGACCCCTATACCAAATAAAAATTCAATAAAGAAAGAAAAACAGACAATTGTTTTAGTAGTAAAAAGGAAAAAAAGATAACAGGACACAAATAAGCAGTACATGAAAATGGACGAAGTAGGGAAAATAATTATAGGATTTGTTTTAGTTATTTGTTATTGATATTAAGCGAACGTATTTGTCTTCTGGCAACCAATATCTTTAGACCTAGTCTTTTTAAAACTTTATTTCACCCCAAACAAGGGGGCATATTGCCATAGAGACGTACAGGGTTACTGTGATTAGGGGCCAGATTTATAGGGGGGGGGGGGCATCCTAAGTGGGGAGTTGTGCAGCAAGATGTTTGTTCACATTACATTTAAATTTCTGCATGTCGGTACAGTCAGGGAAACATGGAGCAGGGAGGGAATTCCAAAGGCAAGCAGGCTGAGAAAAGAAGCTATTTGAATAGAACTTTTTTTCGGCATCTTTGGACCGTTACAGTGTAGGGGTAAGATTTTGCTGCTAGTCGCGTTGGTCGTGGGTATTTACGTTGGGGGTGTACAAATGCATTAAGTTCATCGGAGCACATTCCGTGGAAGTGCTTGTAAAATAAGCACAGGAATGCAACATTGCGGTGATGGGACAGGAGCTGGAGCTTTGTAGACAGCACGAGACCAGATTAGGTTACAGACTCTCTTTAACACCCTGTCTACTTCATCTGATTTTTTAGGACACTGCGAGTGTTCCAGATCCCGTGGTGGGCAACACTGGTTTACTGTTATGCCTCTTTGTCCACAGTGCCTACATTTATTGTTTCTCTAGATCTTGTCTATCTCGGTTTATATGTGGTTAGATCAGAAGATCTCTGTATTGTATGTGGCTGTCAATAGCGATTTCGTTCATGCTAGTGTGTACGGGTGAAAATGGTCCTATTCTTATGAATACTCTGAAAACACCTTCACAAAAAAGAAAACATTGTAAAAATTGATTATGGAAAAATAAATACTTTAAAATTTAAAAAAAGAAAAGACTGTTTGACCTGGTATGACCTTATAAAGGTTGATAGGTCGCCAAACACAAACAAACAAATCAATGCAAATTGTTTTCAAGTCCAATGTTAACAAATTCTTGTTGAGCCGTCCCATTAAGTAATCAAATTCGGCCCAGCCAGATCCAACCATGGTCTGCAATCCTCAAGATGTTTGCCTCACCAGTCACCTGATACAAACCATTAACCCTTGTCCTCGAGTGGTCCTTGGGTCTTGATGAGCAGTTACTTGTTAGTAAAAAAAAAAGATTAGAATTATCTAAGTAAATTTTTAAACAAAGATTAGGATTATCAAACTGAATTTTAAAACAGATTAGAATTATCAAACTGAATTTTAAAAAAGATTAGAATAATCAAACTGAATTTTTTTTTAAAAGATTAGAATTATTTAACTGAATTTTTAAAAAAAGATTAGAATTATCAAACTGAATTTTTAAAAAGATTAGAATTATCAAACTGAATGTTTTTTTAAAAGATTAGAATTATTAAACTGAATTTTTAAAAAAAGATTAGAATTATCAAAATGAATTTTAAAAAAGATTAGAATTATCAAACGCAATTCAAAAAAAGATTAGAATTATCAAACTGAATTCAAATATTACCAGATCTATTACGTTTACTGATTACTAGGAAGGAAGGCTCTGTTCAATCTTAAGAGATAATGGATACCCCCTGTAATCGTAAAGCAAGGGTTGGCCAATCTCTAACCACACCTCTCCTGAATCGGCAATGCTTGATTACAGTGGCAAGGAGAAATGCACGACGACTGGAAACACTGCCGAGATAAGCGGAGAACACGTACAGCACCTGGTATTTCCAAATAGTCACCCATTTCAGTACTGACCAGGCTCAATGTCGTTTACTACTACAATTGGTGAAAATGTATGAACCCTTATCTTCTACACCAGCTGGAACTAAAAATACAGCCCCCCCCCTTCTCCATAAATAGTTTTTACAGGGATGTAAGTTCTCCATATTTTAGCGGAATTCTGTGTTTATTTTTAATCCAGAAAAATTGGATTTCCGCTTAAATCGCTAGAGCCTCTCGTAAATGTGAGTTCTTAGTTTTTTGATCGAAATCCGCTTCTTTTTTTTTTAAGAAAAAGCTGATTTTCCCTCTTATGACAGTTCTCCCTGAAAACTGAAACTATTCCTATTGACTTGTCTCCCCACGATGGCAAAGTTACACACAAGGTCAGTTTTTAATGTGGGTAAAATCTGGCTCCGCAAAATGTGGCACTCTGGATTGGAACAAAAATTTAAATTGCCTTAGTCTAGAAGAACTTCTCCTTCACTGACAAAGGACAGAATAGATTAAGTGTTGCATCAGAACAGATACTACACTTTGTTCCTAGCCAAAAGGCCTTTTGCCGTGAATGCTAAAACTTCAAGCAATCTATGAAGGAGGTAGGAGAGTTAGATGAATTTTGTTTCATCAAAGAATGCCTTCCTGTCTCCTTCCCTTCACATGCACACTCAGTGTCTTTCTCTTAATTTTGACTTTCTTAGTTGAAACTGATTTGATTTGTTTCAGGATAAGGTTGCTGTGTTTTGTGCTGCCCTCAATCCACCCACACACACGCATTTTTTTTGCCATTGTCTAAGATCAAAGTGTAGTATCTGTTCCGATGGATACTGCACCCCATAGACTGGTATTGTCTTGGCCTTCGGGGCTTGATTTACGCCGGTCTATGAGTCTGTCCTGTGCACCCTCCCAGGCTTCGCCTCCCCTCTTTGGGGAGGAGTAAGTTTATTGCTTACTGCCTGAGGCGCCCCTACCGAGGAATGCCGACGGGGCTGCCCAGGCAATTTTTAAACCCCACTTTCCCGACCTTGGGTCACATCTTACTTGTGGGAGTAAGATAAAACTGGCCTTGTGCCTAACTCCTGGAGAGGAGTAAATCAATACTCACATTCCTGTTTCCAATAAATATTGTTTAGGCATAAAATAACTTTTTAAAAAAAGGTTGATATGCCGTAAAACAGACGAACCAAATAATGGTAAGCAATACAATACTCTTAGGATGAGGAAATGTTAAATCTTTTTCTTCTGTATTTAACTCATTATCGATTTCAAATGGTTTGTTCTTACATACAAATAATTTCGTGGCTAAATTTTAAAGGAAATCAATAAAACAAAACTGTAATTTGTAATTATCTATTTTCTTTAGTTAAAAAATTAAATCCAGTAAATATCAATGAAATTGGAGCAAGGGTGAAAAACCAGCATCTGTATTCTATTAGTTGCATTCAGGCTGCAAATAAAGCCAGGAGCACTTTATTTCTCATTCGACGTTCTTTCTGCAAACTCATTCCTGAAATATTTCTACCATTTTATGTCTCCCTCGTCAAACCACTGTTAGAGTATGGTGTCCAGTCCTCTGCTCCATATCTAATATGTGATATCCAGCATTTGGAGAGAGTTCAAAGACTGGCTACTCGAATGGTACAGAGTCTATGGGATCTTCCCTATGAGAGCCGACTCAAGAAACTTAACTTTTTCTCCCTTGAGCGCTGACGATAACGCGGTGATCTCATTTTAGCCTACAATCTCCTCAATGGTCATTACGATATACCTCAGAACCTATTGTTCACTCCTGTATCAGAAAGAGGTCTACACGGACACCACAAGAAACTATTTCATCACCGATTTCAATTGAACCAGGGGAGGGTCACCTTCTCAATCAGGATCCCTGGACCTTAGAATAGTCTCCCAAAGGGGGGTGATAAATGCGCCAACAACACATCAATTCAAAATGAATTTGAACAAGTGCTGGGCTACTGTATCCTCTTCTGTGTAAATTTCTACCACCCTTTCCCTACATGACAGCTGAAACATGCTTGTTTTAGTTTTGCCAAATTAATTGAATTGAATTGAATTTTAAACCCCCCAGCGCTCCTGGCATTTTCTCGGTATCCGGGATTTTTCTTTTATTTATTTTTGACAAGGAGAGGAAAAAGAAAAAAAAAAAATCTCTCGAAATATATCAAATTGATTCTTGATAATCCGGATATTACAAACTAACATCCTTGTTGTCTAGAAAAATAAACAAACCTTTCGATCTATATCCGACTTATTTCGGTTTGTTTTGTTTTTGTTTTTGTTCTTCACAGCTTCCAGCAACCCGGATCTTACCATTGCCTTCAACCTTTTTAAAAACTTTTATTATATATATATATATATATATATATATATATATATATATATATATATATATATATATATATATACTTCTTCTCCTTCTTCTTCTTCGATTAGTGCGTCTCTTTCACATCAGATGTAAGTTGCATGTTGACCATGGTGACCTGAAGTGACTTTCTCCATGAAACTATCATCAACGTTTTGACATGCCATTGCTTGAGGTCATCTTTGACCAAGTCATTCCAAGTCTTTCATGGCATGCCTTTTCCTTGCTTTCCCTCAATCGGAATGTGTATACATCTGTTTAGCCAATCAGAGCTTCGTTCAACACGTCCATACCATCGTAGGCGATTGCAACGCAGCGCTAGCTCCAATCTGGGCACCTTCAGCCTCAATAGCAAAGAGTCAGAACTAACTCTTGTTATCAAGGCAAATATCCACCGAACTATCGCCATGTCATGTATCTGCAGAAAAGGCCAAACTAGTGGCGTTAGGGTTAGAATAGACCAAACTAGTGGCGTTAGGGTTAGAAAAGACCGAACTAGTGGCGTTAGGGTTAGAAAAGACCGAACTAGTGGCGTTAGGGTTAGAAAAGACCGAACTAGTGGCGTTAGGGTTAGAAAAGACCAAACTAGTGGCGTTAGGGTTAGAAAAGACCGAACTAGTGGCGTTAGGGTTAGAAAAGACCAAACTAGTGGCGTTAGGGTTAGAAAAGACCGAACTAGTGGCGTTAGGGTTAGAAAAGACCGAACTAGTGGCGTTAGGGTTAGAAAAGACCAAACTAGTGGCGTTAGGGTTAGAAAAGACCAAACTAGTGGCGTTAGGGTTAGAAAAGACCGAACTGGTGGCGTTAGGGTTAAAAAAGACCAAACTAGTGGCGTTAGGGTTAGAAAAGACCGAGCTAGTGGCGTTAGGGTTAGAAAAGACCGAACTAGTGGGAGTCCAGCAATCACTCGTAAATCATAAATAAATAGATAAAAGAAAAGAGAAGCAAATTTGGATTGATGTTTAAGAAGTATTGTATACTAGTGGTGTATCCACTATTGTGAGATGATTAATTCATAGAATTAAATATTGAAAGAAATAACTAAATATCGACAAAAAAATCTTGTTACCTTTTTTTGTTTGATACCAGGTATCAAACAAAAAGGTGTGCATGTCAGTGATGCGCTAATCGCATGTGTATCAATACGCCGACTAAATCACAACATGTATGCAGGTAGTATTGTGTTAGTTCTTGGGACTGCCATATTATTATTAGGCCTCAAGAAGTTTTTTCCATGTATTGAAGTATCGCCATCTTGTTATGTTAAATCCACATGCCGATGCCGATAGCTCTAGGCTAAAGGCAGGTTTCGTTTGCGTGCAAATAAAGAGTTTAGTGATCGTTCTGAGTGATGTGGTTTAGTTGGACAGCTTGGCACTCTTGCCGTTTAAAAAGTAAAAAAGCGTGGATGCATTTCCTTAAATAACCCTTTTGGAACAAGCTCTCGGCTCACACGAGAGACTGTTTCTGATTGGTTAAATCATCATACAGAGAACCAATCGAAATTCCCTTATTTTGTACTGTAGTTCTCACATTCCATGAGCGATGTTTCTGACAAAGGGGGAAGAATTGCTGTTTTCTGGGTCGGAATCTATCCGGGTAACACTTATCGTAGGCTAGTTTTTGACCTTGAAGTAGTATTTTAAACATTTTTTTTAGCTCCTTACATCAAGTGGCTTCATACCTTGTCTGGAGCGATTTCCATAAAAAAAAATAAAAAATTTAAAAAAATGAGTTTTTTGCTCCAATCGGTACCAAGCATTCAAGCTGCTGTTGTTATTGTTGTTGTTGTTGTAATTACTACTCCTTCAAATCTGTTTGGGTTTTATTTTTTTATAAAAATGAATAATGTATTGAGTTTAGAATAGTCAACGAATATATTTATTTAAAGAAATAAAAGACTGTTTCAATAAGTTCCTTTTTACTTGCCTCCACACTAGGGCAAAGTTTGCTTTTTTTAGTTTGTTTTTTTACTTCTGGAAGGTGAGAGGTGAAAAAGCCAGCACTCCAGCAGAAGAGCCAGGCTGGCCTCTAAAAATAGGCTGGGCAGCCCCGTCGGCATTCCCAGGTAGGGGCTCCTCAGGCAGTTTACGATGAACTAACTCCTTCCCAAGGAGGGAAGTCAATGCCTGGGAGGGTGGACCTCCTAGGACTACCTAAGACACATACCACAGTTTGACAGAGAATGCATTGTAGACTGGTATTTAGGAGGAAGAATAATCAGACGACTTTTACCGACTGAAGCATTTTGGAATCCGAGGATGATAGCTTCACCAGATATCTTTTTCTCACAGGTATGTAATTTCTAAATAGACCATCTTCTGTAGGTCAGACTCTGAAACGTAAAACATTTGTAAATAAATATTAACAAAAAAAGAAATAAAAATATTAGCAAAAACTTGTTTTGTTATTATTAAGCATGTTTTTTTTTTTCATTTCTCTTTATAAATTTAACCGCAGATGAAAATCACATACAAACAAAAAGATATTTGTTGTGACGGGAATTTTGGGGTTAGGGTTACCAAATAGTTAGAATGTTTGCTAATGGACTGGGAGAATGGAGTTCAATCCTTGATCAAAGCATACCAAAAACTTTAAAAAATGGTACTTCATGTCTTCTCGCTAAACACTGAGAATTATAAGGTGTGCATCAAGGATAAGTGGAGCAATCTAGGAAAACGAATGGCGCCCTCCCCTACATCTCGGTGTAGTAACCAATGTGAAAATAACTTGACTATCATCATCATCATCATCATCATCATCATCATCATCAACCGGTTTATTTGTTGAATCAGGCCACAATTAATCCTCTGATGAGGGTGGGGCCTGATTGTCTAGTCTCGAAATCTGAGTCTTCCTCTCCACTCCTGTCTTTGGCAAGGCTTGATGGAATCCATAGGCCCTGAAGATCCACGCATCCTGGGATCTACGAAGCCCAAGACATTACCAGCAGCATTAGTGCTACTGGCACTGCCTTTCTTTTTTCCTGCTGTATTTCGACTAGACATTGTATTTAAGGCAATTTTACGGCTGGATGCCTATCCTTTACCAACTTGAACACTTTTGGCAGTCCAAGACCTCCACCGTTCCCATCTAACTAGGGCTGATGTCGTTTCCACTTAAGCATGTACAAATGTCATACATTTGTACATGCTTAAGTGGTTGATCTAATTTTTTTTTTATATGCGTGTGGAAAATATGGATAAACAAAAAATACAATCAAATTAATAGAATCTTGATTGTATCATCAAAAAGACTTTGCAGAGTTGTGGTGTCTGTTTGTTGGGAGTGTCGAGACAGGAGCTGGCCATTTTCGTGAGTCGGCCATGTCTGTACATATCTGACTTGAATGATCACCATTATAAAAAGGAGTCTCTCTAAGACGATCCTTCTCGGCTGGTGCTAGGGAACCGTCTGGCGATCGTCTGCAATCTCCTAAGGGGGCTGAAGTAGTCCCTTAAGGAACTAATGATATCAATGTGGCATGCGAGCTAGTTGGCTAACATTTGGCTGGCCAAACCACCTCACGGGGACACTGATACGCATTACAAAGTAAATCTAATTTATGACTGCTACAACCATGAGTTCGAAGAAAAACACCAACTTCTTCTCTACAATAATATAAATATGTCTTTTATTTAATTGGAACAAGAATACGGGAACATAGACATATGAGTTGGGTCACTTGGTCGGCAGGCATAAAAGTAATATAATTCCAGTTGGTCTTTCTGGAAGGAAGTTGTAAAGTGTTCGTCAAGATGTATCGAGACAGGAGGTAGCCATTTTTCTGAGTCAGCTGTACCTGTATGTATCTGACTTGAATACAAAAAGGGTCACCAGAGTTCGAAGGAAAAAAATCTAATTTATGACTGCTACAACCATGAGTTCGAACGAAAACACCAACGTCTTCTCTGCAATAATATAAATATGTCTTTTATCTAATTGGAACAAGAATACGGGGACATGTTTAAAATGAGTAAAATATGCTAGCGTAATCACTCTTTTTTCAAGATGGCGTCATATTTGAACCGGAAGTTTCTTGTATTGATCATGGAGCCATGATTGTTTTTTTTGTATCGCTTAAGACGGAAAAAGTGTTAAAATGTGTTTTTTTTTCCACGGAACGTTTATGTTTTTGTCTTTTAAGGGAAGTGGGGTCTGATCAACTCTGCTGGGAAGCCATGAAATTAAATACTGTCTTGTTTTTCATGGTAAACAACTGATGATCCCTTAAATAATGTTAGAAGCAAACTAATATAATATCTGAAAAAGTTAAATTGACTTACATGAGTGATTTTACATTGAACGACTTGGGACTTAAGTTTTTTTTTGTTTTTTTTTAAATATAGTTTTAATGGTTGAGAAACTTCCAAGACTATATATATATATATATATATATATATATATATATATATATATATATTATAGCCGATACGCTATTTTTATTCGAATTTTCGAAGAGACTGTTTAAGACGGTGATATCATCATTTACCAACATATCTGCACTATCGCAATAAAGAACAGTGTAAACGATAACTATTCGTTTGCATGAAGGAAAAAAATATACAGAAGATGACTGTTATTTTTAACCCTAACCCTAAACCATACTCTAACCCTAACATTAAACCCTACCCTAACCCTAACCTTAAACCCTAACCCTAACATTAAACCCTAACCCCTAACCCTAACCTAACCTCTAACACTGACCCTGACCTAACTCTAACCCTAACCCTGTCTTAACTCTAACCCTGACCCTGACCTAACCTCTAGCACTAACCTTGACCTAACCCTAACTCTAACCGTAACCTAACCCCTAACCCTACCCCTAACTCTAACCCTAAACATTAAACCCTTACCTTAACCCTAACCCCTTACCCCTCACCCCTAACCCTAACCTAACCCTAACTCATAACCCTAACCATAATCATAACGACTGTTATTTTTAAACCTAACCTTATCCTAATCCTAACACCTAACCCTAACACTAACCCTAACCTAACCCTAAACTATGTACTAATTGACTGTTTGACAACGACCGAGACCCTTTCAAGCAATAACAACCAAACAAAAAGGGTAAATGATCAGTTTGAAGATATAAGCATACAAATTGTGTATAGGCGATAAAAATCGTTTATGTTGTTGTTTTGTAAATAATATTTGCTGAGGACTAAAGGTCTATTTAGTACAACACATTGTAATCTGAAGAAAAACACATTGGAAATCTGTAAATAGGCTAGAATAACCGATAGTTTAACAAAATGGAGTCTTACAAAACCGGAAGTGTTGTTATATTGCTCGTGCCACCATGTTCTTTTTTTTGTATTGCTCAAGGTGAAAAAAGTATTAAAACGTCTTTATTTCCATATTGCTACATAATACTAAATTTATTTTAACTCCAATACGTTCTTAATGTCATAATCTTAAAAAATATATCTTGTAGTCTAACCGTAAGAAAAAAAAGGTTACAAAGGCAATCCAACTTTCCAACAGATTTCCAGCACCGCCACTCTCTCTCTGCTCTTCTCTCTGCTCTCTAAAGATCGACCCCCTGCTTTCCATCAGTCCTTTTATTTATCTCAGTTGGTCTCCACATATGCTAATTAGTTTTGACTATAAAAGTCTATACTTGTGAAGAGAAGCCCTTTTTTACTCTATTAGATAGGCAGTCACGACATGCGAAGCAGCGCATTCTCTTTTCAGCTGGTAAGTGTTCTTCTTTATTGTTACACTCCCTCCTGATCGTATGATCACACAAGTAACAGTGGGTGACTGGTCGTTTTAGCATAGCACTCCTCCATATTAGGACAGTTATTTCTTCCTCTCTGTCTAAAGCGTCAGAAGTACCAGGATCGGAATTGGTAATGGAATAAGGCAGATCAACCAAAGTAGATTCGGCCTCCCCCTCAATCTCAGACGTGGAACCACTACTACTTGCATCGGAATCTGGTTCTCTCCATTCCGCACTCTCAATCTGATGATGTGTCATCATAATTGTCCACTACCAGTGCTGAACTGAGATGTGGCCATAAACCTCCCATGTACTGAGGCGTGCCATTGATGACCACCGACTTTGGACTTATCACTTTGGTGATACGACCGGGTCTGAATTTTGACGTGGAACGCCCTTTGTGGATTCTTCACCTAAACTGTGCCCCCCTCGTTATAATGTGTAGAGATCCTGTGGCAGATCAATAGATCGATGAGACGAGCGGGCATTGAGGAAAAGGCTAGCCTGTTTAGCTACCCCTTTTCTTTCTAGGTTCGTTCGGCTTACTCTCTCTTACTCTCTCCCTTTCTTTCTTTCTTATCTTTGTTTGACCCTTCTTTGCCTCTGGGGTGAAACTCGCGAAGTCTCGCCTAGTCACGGTGGCCGGAGGTTTCTGGCCGGTGGGCGGCCGACGGGTCGGCTCGGCCGTGCATGATCTTGAATTTATAAAAGAGGAGACAAGTCTCTTTCACCCTCTTTTTTTCCCCTCAGCGTTTTGGGAAGAACGCACCAAGAACTCTCGGCGATCCCCCCCCCCCCCCACCAGCTCGAACGAGCTGTGTGGAGGAGGATGGGGGAGAAAAAGGTAATCTTATTCACATCTTTCAATTCGATGAACATTTACAATTTTTCAATTTGACGAACATAAAGGAACATTTCTTTAAGAATCTCTCGTAATCCAAACAAACTTTTTCCTTCACACATTCACCATTCACAAAATTGCCACCCAACTGACATTCAACACGCATCGCATCACACGCTACAATAATGAACTTATACTCTCTTCTAAATAGTAAATAAATTGTTTTGTTAATAAAAATGTTATTCCTTTCCTTTTTTATTAACCATCATAAAAGGCCTCTTCGTATATGTGTATAGCTTCCTAATTCCTTCGCTTTCTTTAAGGTAAGTTTAAATAATGTTTTCTTCCTTCATCTTGGTTGTCTTAAACTGTTTTATTTAATCCCCACGTGGTCTGATGGTGGAAGCCTAATGGTGTGATAACATGCAGTTATAAAGGCATCTATCACACTACCTATGGTTGGGGGATTCATTATCGCAAAACCATTTGTCGAAATCCTTCGCGACTGTGGTTAAAATCCAAAAACCCTTTGTTCTTCTTTTGAATCTCCCGCCATAAACACACTTCCACCCCGGCCATAATCCTTCAGTGATCCGGATGGAGCACAACATTGACCCCTTTCACTCTGATCTGGTATGAGTGTAGTAAATTGACGGGGGCTGACGAGGCAGACACATCATCCTTGGGTGTAACGTTGTACCAATACATAGCCTTCATAATAGGGCAGCTCTTTTATGCAGCAATCTGCTTTACTGTCCTATGACACTTTTTTATAATACCATTTCCTGATGGCCTGTATGCGCAGCGTGGTCGGAAATCGACTCCCCATTCATTCATGAACTGCATGAATTGTTGACTGCAGAAGGCAGTGTCCTTCCCAGCAAGGATCTTGGCTGAACGGCCACATAAAAAAAAAACATAGATTCTAATTGCCAGATCACATGTGCAGTGTCTTGCCGTTGTGGTGGTCGCCAGATTGAAACTGTGTGGGTCAACAATCAATCAGTATAAAAAAATGGCAATCGTTGTAGCGCGTGATGTCTATGCCCAGCCGGTTCCATACTTCACGCACACTGAGCCCTCCCTTTTTCCATCACACTAGAGCTGGGTCTATCATTTGACATTCCTCACAATTCCGAACAACTGCTCTTACTGCCACTTTAAACATAAATAGGTCGATTCTTTACACAAAATATAATGTTCGCCTGACTCAAGGATATCCACTATGTTGATGAACTTTGTTCAGCTGTGTTGGGTTCCGGTTCCCTGTGGCAAGAGCCCTCACTGTCTGGTGTGGGTTCAATCTCTCTCTTCACATCATTGAGACACCGTTGTGGAACTCTTATCAGTAAGTCTGCTCGGTTCTGATCAGATCTTACTAGTGCTACATCAACCGAAATTTTACAAGTGAGATTATCGTGTCCAGTCTTCGCCTTATGAACATCTTGCTTGCGGTCTTGGTGCTCAACTGAGACTTTATCGTGAGGACATTGGTCACCCAGTGATACACACACAGCGAATCCATTTTTATGTGTATCACATTGGCCTTCCATTTAAGCGTGAGATTTCATCCTTGTAGTACAGCATCCAGCTCTTCCATGTTTATATGTTGGGTATCCTTTGTTGGTCGCAACCAGCATGCATCCTCAATGATGGCTCCATCATCGTCAAGAGCCACGCCCACAGCCAGCGAGCTTGCATCCACCCACACATCCAGTTCCTTCATGCCTACGCACCACTTTCCTTAGATGAGATCTGATTGCTGTACCCGAGCAAGTGTGTCTGCTATAATACACTTCAGAGATGCATCGCTAACCTTATCATCCCAGTCCTGTGTGACAGTTGTAGCACAACGTTTGATAAAGCCTGTCACGACTCAAGGCCATCCACCCACACATCCAGTTCCTTCATGCCTACGCACCACTTTCCTTAGATGAGATCTGATTGCTGTACCCGAGCAAGTGTGTCTGCTATCATACACTTCAGAGATGCATCGCTAACCTTATCATCCCAGTCCTGTGTGACAGTTGTAGCACAACGTTTGATAAAGCCTGTCACGACTCAAGGCCATCCACCCACACATCCAGTTCCTTCATGCCTACGCACCACTTTCCTTAGATGAGATCTGATTGCTGTACCCGAGCAAGTGTGTCTGCTATCATACACTTCAGAGATGCATCGCTAACCTTGTCATCCCAGTCCTGTGTGACAGTTGTAGCACCACGTTTGATAAAGCCTGTCACGACTCAAGGCCATCCACATACGGGAAAGTGCCCCACCAATTTGCCGCACATAAAGAAGATACATTTTCATGTCATAGTTATAGGACCGTTCACAGTACTGCTTCCTCGGCGCCATCGAAGTTCTACCATGATCTTCCCAAACTTCTAATCGCAGCATTTTTTCACCGTTTTGAAGCTTTTCTGAATCCTTACGCGTGAGTCCGTACAGATACAGATGCTTCCTTACGGATTCTGTCAATGTCACGTTCTAATTGATATATCTGTCATTGATATGTGCCGACATTGCTCTCCTTATATTCTCATCCTGGGCTAACACAGCCTCGAGCACAGCCCACGTTACGAGAGGCGCCACATTTAAGCCGAACCTTAACCTGGTTATACAATATCTTTGTCCGTTAAACATGTTTGGTACGGCCAGAAGGATCTTTCAACATGGATCTGCAGGTATGTTTTCCTGAGGTCCAGAATGGATACATTTGTTCCTTGCTGTCTTCATTCTCGCATTTTTTATGCATCGTAAGTAAATGCATCAATATCGGTGTTTAATTCACAGTAGTCCATTACATGACGCACCTTATTTTTTATTGGTCTGCAGTACGGCCATTAGTGTTATTAGTCCCTTGTGTGGACCAAACTTCTCCTCATTATATGGCAGCAACTAACCGTTGTTTATCCAGGTCCGCAATCCGCATTCATGATCCTCGCTTAATTAATTAGACATCGGATATTTGGAAATCCGAGTTTCCTGTTTCTCTGGTGCACGACCCGCTGACCATTTCCATGCTGCAACCCACAGACCCTTCCGCCACATTTAAGCCCAACCATAACCTGGTTATACAATATCTTTGTCCTTTAAATATCACTGTTTGGTACGGCCAGAGGGATCTTTCAACATGGATCTGTAGGTATGACTTCCTGGGGTTCAGAATGGATACATGTCACATTAAATAAAGACAAAAGTAATCAGTAATAAATGAATAAATAAATAAATAAATAAATATAGACCCGGGAAATTAAAATAATCACCTTTTATTTATTTCTATATGTATTTACACTTGTGCGCCGAACAGAAGGGGCAATACAGAAAAAAGGTGGATTGTTAAGAATTTCCAACAGAAAAAAAGGGTGTGAAAAAAAAAATCAATAAATAAGTGTTACCAAAGGCAACAAAAGTTACTTTTCTACCATACCTGGATCATTTTTTTTGTGCTTTTAAAGTATTTTAAAGAACTTTGGGGGCATCTTTTACGAGACTCAGCAGAGTAAAAACGCTAAAAAAACAAATATACAGTAAATAAAAGTAACTGTAGGCTGTAAAAGTTATTTTGAAACTTGCCTGTGGCATTTGTTTGTATTTTTAGACCGTTACAACCGCTATTTATTAGAAATCAATAGTTTTGTCACCGTAAGTTGGGAAAAACATGGCTGCTTTTGGGGGGGGATGCATTTGGTAAGGCAGCACGTAAATCGCCATCTTGAATTTTGTGCGAGCCTTTGGTAAAAAAAAAAATACATTTTTTTTTTTACATCTAATAAAACCCATTTATAATACGTAAAAATAAAAACAAATTACATAGGTAAATAGAAAAATATCTATTCTCGTCGCAGGTCAACTTCACTTGTTGCAAATTTATGTTTTTAAACCCTTTCTCGTTCTTTTTTTGGACCCCGTTCGCGCCTCTGCTGAGCGTCGTAACATATACCCAAATGGGGTATATGTTACGACGCTCAGCAGAGGCGCGAACGGGGTCCAAAAAACTAACGAGAACGGGGTTATAAAAATAAATATGCAACAAGTGAGTTTAACCTACGTCGAGAAGAGATATTTGTCTACTTACCTATGATATTTGTTTGTATTTTTACGTACTATAAATGGGTTTTTATTAGATGTAAAAAAAAATTCTTGTTCATTTTCAACTAGTACTTTTTTCTAGACAAGATGGCGTCTTCTACTCACTCTCTTACGAGCAAGCGCCATTTTGTATTTGCAAGTTCGTGTTACAAAACTATTGATTTCTAATAAATAGCAGTTGGAACGGTTTAAAAATACAAACAAATATCACAGGACAGTTTTAAATTAACTTTTATCGACGACAGTTACTTTTATTTGTTGTATATTTGTTTTTTTAGCGTGTTTACTCTGCTGAGTCTCGTAAAAGATGCCCGACAAATGTTTTCTTTTTAAATTAACTGAAAATAGAATAGGGAGAAAAGTTTTAACAATTTAACACCAAACCAAAAATTAAAACATTTTTAAATAACAGAAAAAAAATTATTTAAAATAGCAGCAAAGAAAGAAAAAAATAGTAAAAAAGCAGCAAAGAAATTGAAAAATAAATAATTAGAAACCGGCAAAGAAAAGAAAATTATTTTAAAAAGCAACAAAGAAAATAAATATTAATTATTTAAAGTAAGCAGCAAAGAAAATAAAAATAGATTATTAAGAATGCAGGAAAAAATAAAAATAGATTATTAAAAAATCAGTAAAGAAAATCAAAATTATTTTAAAGAAAAAAAGTAAAACATAAAAATTAATTATTAAAATAATTAGCAAAGAAAATTAAAATAGATTATTTAAAAAGCTGCAAAGAAAAGAAAATTATTTTAAGAAGCAGCAAAAAATAAAAATTAATTAGTAAAAAAAGAGAGAAAAAAATAAAATAAATTATTAAAAATAGCAAAGATAATGAAAATCATTAAAATAAAGCAGCCAATAAAATAAAATAAATTATTAAAAATAGCAAAGATAATGAAAATCATTAAAATAAAGCAGCCAATAAAATAAAATAAATTATTAAAAATAGCAAAGATAATGAAAATCATTAAAATAAAGCAGCCAATAAAATAAAATAAATTATTAAAAATAGCAAAGATAATGAAAATCATTAAAATAAAGCAGCCAATAAAATAAAATAAATTATTGAAGAATAGCAAAAAAATAAACATTATTGAAAATGCAGTAAATAAATTATTTTTTTAAATAGCAAATAAGTAAAATTAAAATAAATTATTGAAAATAGCAGAAAAGAAAAGAAATTATAAAAAAGCAAATAAGTTAAAATAAAAATAAATTATTGAAAATAGCAGCAAGAAAAAAATATATATTATTAAAAAGCAAATAAGTAAAATTAAAATAAATTATTGAAAATAGCAGCAAAAAATAAAAATAAATTATTGAAAATAGCAGAAAAGAAAAGAAATTATAAAAAAGCAAATAAGTTAAAATAAAAATAAATTATTGAAAATAGCAGCAAAAAAATAAAATAAATTATAAAAAAGCAAATAAGTAAAATTAAAATAAATTATTGAAAATAGCAGCAAAAAAAAATTTTTTAATTATTAAAAAAGCTGCAAAGAAAATAAAAATATATAAAGATAAGCAGCAAAGAAAAGAAAAATACATTATAAAAAAAGCCGACAAATATAAATAAATTATTTTAAAAAAGCATAAAATAAAATTAAATAAATTATTAGAAATAGCGGCAAAGAAAATAAAAATAAATCATAAAAAAGCAGCAAAGAAAACTAAAATTTATTATAAAAGTGGCAGCAAAACAAATAAAAATAAATTATTGAAAAAAGCAAAAAACATTTTTTTTTAATTATTTTAAAAAAGCAGAAAAAATAAAAAATAAATTATTAAAAAACATAAAAGAAACGAAATTCTGAAAAACAGCAAAAAAAATTAATTATTTAAAAAGTGACAGGGAACATGAAATAAATTTGTTCACCGGATATATTCATTAGGAAGTTTTTGAAATTCTTTTTCATTAGTCCGGTTGCTCTTACAATTACTGGAATGATGGAGATTTTCCTAAGATTCCAATTTCTTTTCATGTCGTACATAAGTATTTCGTAATCTTTTCCCTTTCAGCTGTTTTGACTTCTATGTTTTTCTTCAAATCAGTGTAAAACGCCTCATCTTATAAAAATGTAAATTTCTGAATAAAATGTTTGGAATGTAGCTTTTTGCTTCCATCATTTTTTAGATTGTAGTATTGGTAACCTTAAGTGGAAGGAGTTTAAAATCTATCCTTAAAAAAAGGTTTCTTTTAAAAGAGTTTCAAGTGGTCTTAAATTTTTGATCAGGAGTGAATATATATATATATATATATATATATATATATATATATATATATATATATATATATAATCATCCAGGTAAAACATCCGCAGGGTAGTAATCCAAAGAATTTCAATCGGGTTTATAAACAGTGCTCAATATCAAATAGAGCTTTTATATATGATTATTTTTATTTACATAGACATGTAAAAAATCTGCGACACTGGCATGTCGATGTTATCGATCAACAGCTATTATAAACTGAGATCTCATTAGGCAGAGTTAGAATCCGATCTTAACCTTAGATCATATTTGGAAAGAATGAAATGGAGAAAAAAGAAAAGGCACATGTTCGTCTTTTACCACAGTCCGTTTTTCACAACTTTTTACTGACCATTTGTTTGTTCTTTTTCGGTGTACACTTACCTATCAGGCTGCTAGAGAATTCCGGGGTTTTTGGAAAAGAATTTCAAATATTTTACATTTTAGGAGGGGGGATCAGTTTTCAATGTTAATTACAAGTGTCTGTTCATGTTACATGCTCGCTAATTTTACACCGAAAAAAAAAAGTTGGTCCATAAGAACAACACATGCAACATGGTCAAAACTGATCCCCCCCTCCTAAAATGTAAAATATTTTAAAAATATTTCCCAAGACCCCGGAATTCTCTAGCAGTCTGATAGGTAAGTGTACACCGAAAAAAGAAAAAAAAATGGTCAGTAAAAAGTTGAGAAAAACGGACTATGGTAAAAGACGAACAAGACTGATCCCCCGTCTTAAAATGTAAATTTTTAAAAAAATTTTTCCAAAAACCCCGGAATTCTCTCGCGACATGATAGGTAATTGTAAGCAGAAGAATAATTTTAAAACTTTGAGATGGTCAAAAAGAGGGGGATCAGTCTACGTTGAATTAACATTGAAAACTGATCCCCGTCTTAAAATCTACATTTTTTGAAATTTCTTTCCAAAAACCCCGGAATTCTCTACTGACATGATAGGTAATTGTACACCGAAAAAGATTTTTTTTTAAATTGAGATGGTCAAAAAGAGGGGGATCAGTCTATGTTAAATTAACATTGGAAACTGATCTCACCTCATAAAATGTAAAATATTAGGAAAACATTTCCAAAAACTCCGGAATTCTCAAGCAGCCTGTTGGTAAGTGTACACCGAAAAAAAAAAGAAAAAAATGGTCAGTAAAAAGTTGTGAAAAACGGACTGTGGTAAAAGACGAACATGTGTCAAAGAAAAGAAATTTAAAATTTTAAAATGTGGAAAGTCACGTGGTTGGGACCGTTAAGAATCAAAATATCAAAATCAAAATCAAAATAAAAAAAAAATAAAAATGTTTATTTTTGATTTTGATTTTGATTCTTAACGGTCCCAACCACGTGACTTTCCAAATTTTTAAAATTGTATTTCTTTTCTTTTTTCTCCATTTCATTCTTTCCAAATATGATCTAAGGTTAAGATCGGATTCTAACTCTGCCTGATGAGATCTCAGTTTATAATAGCTGTTGATCAATAACATCGACATGCCAGTGTCGCAGATTTTGTACATGTCTGTGTAAATAAAAATAATCATATATATATATATATATATATATATATATATATATATATAACTTCACAATTGTTTCGTGCACAGACAAACAACCGGGAATAAATATATAATTACCAGGATCTTTCGTTCATGCAGCTCATCAGAAGACAATCAGATAACTTACAGAGAAAGATACTCAACCAAAAATTTAAAAAAACCTTTTACATGCATTTCCCACAAAAAGCAGTTCCTTAAAGGAACCAAGGATTCCATTCATAGACAACCGGCCATCTTGTATTTATAATGCAGAGCTATGAAAAATACGACCAACATTACAAATGATGTAAGTCATATAATCTAATATTTAATGGAATGTATTAAGAAAAAAAATAGTTTTTTATTTATCAAAAAGCTATTATAAGGGTATAATTGTAAGGCAGTGATAGGTGAAACGTGTTCAGTCACAGAAACTAGGTACTCACGATTTCTGAAAAATCTGCAATAGTGTGGTGAACAATGAACAATCAACGATTCCCCCACTATCAAACCACAATGATGTTGTTTGCATGGCAACTGATAAGGCTGAACCATTTGCCCAGCGTTTCGCCTTAAACTCCACTTTGGACTCAGAAAACCACCCCCTCCCTAAATTCCCATTGCAGACCGAAGTCACACTTGAAAACATGGTCATCACCTCATCCCAGGTCAGAGACATTATAAAAAGTCTTGACACCTCCAAAGCTTGTGGGCCTGATCTCATACCTGTCATAGTAATAAATAAATGCTCTGAAAAACTGGCCCCCTGTTCTCTCCAAACTCTACAATAAATACCTAGCTGAATCTTGCTTCCCCGATAGCTGGAAAATTGCTTCTGTGGTACCAGTCTTCAAGAATTCTGGGAATAGAACCGATCCTCAGAACTACCGCCCAATCAGTCTACTCCCGATCTTTGCTAAAATCTTTGAATCCTTAATCAATCTAGTGATAGTTCGGCACTTAGTTAATGCTAAACTTCTTGCTGACCGGCAGTATGGATTTAGACAAGCACAATCTACTGCGGATATCCTAACGGTCATCTCTAAACGCATATATCATACACTGAACGCATATATCATACACTGGACAAGGTAGGTGAAGCTAGGGCAGTAGCGTTTGATATATCCAAGGCCTTTGACAAGGTATGGCATAAAGGGCTTCTCCTAAAAATACACATATGGTATTACTGGGCAAATATTTAATATAATTAGATCCTTCTCAACCCAAAAGAAACATCCAGGTTGTCCTCGATGGCTGTTCATCTAAGCAACATGACATAAATGCTGGTGTACCCCAGGGATCTATCCTTGGACATTTATTGTTCCTGATTTTCATAAACGACCTCCCTGATGACATTGAGTCTGAGCTAGGTATATTTGCTGACGACACCACGCTTTACTCTCGTCATGTGGGCAAAACGGACGCGATCATATCTGAGGCAATGGCTGAATCCTTAGAAAATGACCTCCAGGCTGTAGTGGATAGGGGTAATAAATGGTTGGTAACTTTTAATGCCACAAAGACAAAGCTCCTTTCCTTCAATAACTACAAGAAACCTCTCCAACCACCGATTCTCATGGCAAATGGCACCCTACCTCAGAGTTCAACATTCACACTCCTCGGCCTAACCTTCACAGGTAACATGAATTGGAACAAAAACATTGAAGACATTGCCAAGGCTGCAGCAAAGAAGCTGGGCTCCCTCTACCGTGCTAGTAAACTCCTCACACCTGACATTATCCTGTATCTCTACAAAGCCACCATCCGCCCATGCATGGAGTATTGTTGTCACATCTGTGCTGGTGCACTATCTACCAGTCTCTTCCCCTTAGACAAGGTTCAAAAAAGAGTCGCCAACTTAATAGGTCCCTCACTATCCACCAAGCTTCATCCCCTGTCCCATCGCCACAATGTTGCATCCTTGTGCTTGTTTAACAAATACTTCAATGAATGAACTGGCTACTCTGGTGCCCTCTCGATGTAAATACACTAGACCAACTCGACAATCAGCTAAATCCCATCCATTAACTGTGGAGGTCCCCAGATGCCAGAGAGCCTTCTACTCCAATAGCTTATTTCTCCGTGCTGCTGGCCTCTGGAACTCCCTGTTTTCCAGACTGTACTGACATACAGAGGTTTAAAACTAATGTAACCAGACATCTCGTTACACAGCTCCCAACTTAGGATGACACCCAAAACCTACACCCTATTTCTCCGTAGCCCCTTACGTCTACAGTGGCAGCCTACCTTGTTTGGAGTGAAATATGTTAAAAAAAAAAATTTTTAAAGGCACAAAGTTATTACAAATCCTGTGCGAGAAATAATTGTCAAGTTACATTGAATTATTTTGAAATTCGGCGAGAAAAAATGAATAAAGACTTGGTCATTGTAATTTAAAATACTATTGTTTACTTATATATGCTCTGTTGTTGAATGTTAACATTCAGCAAGCTTTTACATTGAACAGTTCTGGTAAATTTTCTTAAAATATATAAATACAATATATATTTCCATATATATATATATACAGGGTGGGCAAAAATAAGGGTCCTATTTTAAAAAATTAATAACTTTTTTATTTATTGATTTTTTTAATTTTTTTTTTTTAGAATAAGTAAAGGACCCCTTCCGAAGCAAGCATGAGCCGTATTAGCCCTAAGGAACGTACCCTCATTTAGAAAACATTATTTTTGCTTAAAAAACTCAAAACAGTGTAAAAAACAATATTTTAGTTTTTGTAAGTTTTAAGAAGTGTTTTTCGGCTAAAATTTGTTTTGTTTATTTCAAAAAATCTCGGAAGGGTCAGTCTACACACACATAAAGTTTGGTGAGTTTAACTTTTATTTTGTGGAAGTTATTCAAATTCAAGTTATTCAAATTTAAAGATAGGACCCTTATTTTGGCCCACCCTGTATATATATATATATATATATATATTATTTTTTTTATTTTTCTATATCTTATTTTTTATTTTTATTCTTATTATTTATTGTTTTACCCTACTATACTTCCTTTTATTTTATTTTTTATTTATTTTTTTATATATTTTTATATATTTTTGTTTCTTATTTATTTAAAATTCTATTATTTTTTATATTATTATTTTTTTATAGTTTTTTCTTTCTTTTTTATTGTATAATTTATTTTTATTTTTATCTCTTATCCTTTGCTTTCCTTTATATATTCTATTATTATTTTTATATTTTACATTATATTTTACTTTATTTTATTCCTTATTTTATTTTTATTTTTATTTTCATTTTATTTTTATTTTTATTTTTATTTTTATTTTATCTTTATAATTTTGATAATGTTTATAATGTCTTTTTATCATTATTATTATCGCTTTATCTTTATATTCTTATTTTATATTTGTAAATTATTCCTTTTTCTAATATTTGTCTCTGCATCTCCTGTCAATAGATGTTCCTCTAGGAACGAACTTGTTATTTTCTTCCTTGAATTTTCTGTAAGACATGCTGCTAAAGGCGCTGATGAAGACGCGTTCTGGAGTGGCTTTGTAAAAAAATTTTGTAAATTGAAAAATTAAAAAATAAAAATTAAAGTATTTCCAGAATGTTTTGGAAACGACCGTACACCGTACTAGACTTGTTCTAATTCTTTGACCAATTGGAATGTTCTGATCCATTAAATCATCTTACATATATATATATATATATATATATATATATATATATATATATATATATATATATATATAATTATTTTTTTATTTATACAGACATGTACATAATCTGCGACACTGGCATGTCGATGTTATCGATCAACAGCTGTTAGAAACTGAGATCTCATCAGGCGGAAATTGACGTTACTGAGAAAAAAAGGGTGTTCGAAGTAAGGGTACCAGTAAAAGATGATCGAAACACTAAGAATTGAGATTTACACATTTTTAATTTAATTTTTTTTTAATTTAGTGAAGGCTCTGATGCCAGCTGAAAAAATGGACATAATTGTAAGAATGGTTCTAGGTACATCCCAGTTCCGTTTTTTAGAAAGGAAAAAAAAAGAAGGAATGAAATAGAGAAGGAATGAAAGAGAGAAGTTAAACTTGTAGAGGAAGAAAAGCTGTCGCTTAGTCAGCCATCGCTTTATTTTTATCTAAGTCATGGAGATCCGGGACTTGTTTCAATAAATCACGTGCGAAGGAGTATGATTGGTTAATACGACATTATTTTACATTTTTAATTGCAGATACAAATAGATTGAGATTTATATATTTGTTATTTTTATCATGTGGTAAAGATTCATGTCTTCATTTTTTTTGTTACTGTTCAAGCAGTGTAAGTTTAAACTCCACACTTAGGATGCCCCCTGTTCCGCTGCATCAAATGTGATTTAAAAACTCACAGTTTCCTTTAACATTCAGTTGTGTCAACGCTCTGGTGTCAGCTGAAAAAAAACTATTTGCATTTTGTGGACGTAGTTGCCCCCTGTTCCGCTGCATCAGATGTGATTTAAAAACTCACAGTTTCCTTTAGCATTCAGTTGTGGCAACGCTCTGGTGTCAGCTGAAAAAAACTATTTGCTCTTAGTCAGCAATCTCTTTCTTTTATTTTTTTATTTTTTATTTTTTTATTTTTTTATTATTATTATTATTATTATTATTATTATTATTATTATTATTATTATTATTATTATTATTATTTACTCACTAGGAGTTATCACACTGGTCATCGTCAGTGGTCACCCACTGCCGACAACCTGTGGTATTCCCTGGAGTCTGAGTGACAACAAGTCTCCTCAGGCCTCCAGTATGCTCCACCTCTTTTCGTTCATCACCGCTGATGACCTTGCGGTAATCGCAACAGCCACCTACCAACGATTTCCCGCTGATAAGGGCCATTGGTCTCCTCTGGGGCCCGAGTGGCAACAAGCCTTCCCAAGGTCCCAGAGCTGTCCGCACTCTTCCAGTGGAGGTCTGGTTTTGCACTTTCCCTCCTCGACCCTCTGTCCATAATTTTCGTGGCGTCAGCCTATGCTTGCGCCTCTCTCGTGCGGTTGTATTTTCCCCGGTTCTGTTGTTTTGTGCTTCCATGTGTTTGTTCTCCATTCGTTGCTTATGTGGGTTGGTTTCCGCATTCGAGGACATTTCTCAGGATTGTAGCTGTTTTGATCATTACTGTCCTTTGTATGGTCTCAGTTATCCCTTTGATTCCTATTTCTCCTAGTCTTTTCTCCATGTTTTTGGGGACTGTTCCTAGTGTTCCTATGATTATTGGTGTTATACTGACTTTCTTCATGTTCCATATTCCTTTCAATTCTCTGGCAAGTTCAGTATATTTGCTTCTCTTTTCCGTCTCTTTGATCTTCACTCTGTGGTCTGCTGGAACGGCAAAGTCCACGATTTTGCAGGATTTTTCTTTCTTGTTGATTATTATCATATCCGGTCTCCTTGCTGTTATGGGGTTGTCTGTTTGTACATTCATATCCCATATGATTTTGTGTTTTTCGTTTTCTAGTACAGTTTCTGGTTTGTGTTTGTACCGTTTTCTTGCATATTCGAAATTCAGTTGTTTGCACATTTCCCGGTGTACTTCTTTCCCCATGCTGTCATGTCTGTTCTTGTATTCCCTTTGTGCTAGCTTGCTGCATTCACTTATTATATGATTTATCGTTTCGTCTCTTTGTCCACACAATCTGCATTTGCTGTTTTCCTGGGTTTTATCTATCTTTGCTTTAATAAAGTTTGTCCTAATCGCATTGTTCTGTGCGGCCGTCAGCAGAAATTCCGTTTCTCTGTTCAGGTTTCCTTTTCTTAGCCATGCCCAGCTGTTTTCATTGGCTTCATCGCTTGTGAGTCTTATAAAGCGTCCATCATCATCATCATTATTATTATTATTATTATTATTATTATTATTATTATTATCATTATCATTATCATTATCATTATTATTATTATCATCATCATCATCATCATCATCATCATCATCATCATCATCATCATCATCATCATCATCATCATCATCATCACTACTACTACTACTACTACTACTAGTATTATTTTTCTGGTTTTATAATATAACTTGATAAAACATTTTATATTTTTAAAAAAACTTGCTTTTGTCACTTTAATTAATAAGTAAAACTGTTAAAACAGGTGAATTAACAGACAAAAAGGTGTAACGGTTGTAGCATTTTTCCCCCCTCGAACCGCTTTCCTTTGGAATCTCCCCCCCCCCTCTTCTCAATTTTTCTCTGACTGTACTAACATGCAGAAATTTAAATGTAATGTGAACAAACATCTTGCTGCGCAACTCCCCACTTAGGATGCCCCCTATAAATATGGCCTCTTACTCAAAGTAGCCCCTTTACGTTTTAGTGGCAATATGCCTTGTTTGGGCTTAATAAAAGTAAACAATAAAAAATATAAGAGATCAGAGTACGAGTAAAAGAGAAAAAAAATAACGAAATGCTTTGAGATTTACATATTTTTCATTTTTGTTTATGTGGTAAAGATTAATTTCTGTTTAACTTGTGTGGATGTACATCCAGCTATGTCGTTTCCACATTCTGAAGCAGTTCTGAAGCAGTTATGTTGGTATCTCATCTGAAAGCTCACTGTTGTTTTTAGCATTCCGCTGCATCAGATGTGATTTAAAAACTCACAGTTTCCTTTAGCATTCAGTTGTGGCAACGCTCTGGTGTCAGCTGAAAAAAAACTATTTGCATTTTGTGGACGTAGTTTTAAGCAATGGTTCGAAGTAAATCCTATTTCCATTTTTAGATGGCAAAGAAAAGAAGGAATGAAAGAAAGAAAAAAGGAAAGAGAGAAGCTAGATGAGTAGAGAAAGAAATAGCTTTCTTTTTATTTATGTCATGAGGCTGCAGGATTTGTTTCAATAAATCACGTGGGAAAAACGATTAAGCAACATTATTTTACACTTTTAAGCGTGAATTGGTGACGTCACCTTGTTTTGCGGACGTCATTGTAGACAATGCTTCTATGTAATTCTTTAATGAAAAAAAGGGCCGAAAGAAAAGAAAAGAAAAGAAAAGAGAGAAGCACCACGAGTGGAAAAGGAAAGGCAGAGGCTTGACATGCCAGCAACATATCTTGCTCTTCCTTGTCTTGCCAAGTATACTAAAGTTATTCTTAAATGTATCTTAGGTGTCGAATTTTGTTTGAAAACTCAGGATTTTTTTTTAGCATTTTCAATAAATCACGTGGGAAAGGTTATGAATGGTTATTCAACATTGTTTTTTAATTTTCAAACGTGAATTGGTAACGTGACCTGGTTTTGCGGACGTCGTTGTAGACAATATATAATTCTCCTTTCCACTTTCCCGTAAGTTTTAATGGAACGAAAGTAAGCAAAGAAAAGAAAAGGAAAGAGAAAAGCTAGACAAGTGAAAGGGAAAGGCAGAGGCTTGACATGCCAGTAACATATTTTACTCTAAGCTACAATTTTACAAAAGAAGAAATTGCAGAGAATGTGAAACCATGCGATTATTTTTTTTTTTGTACAGCCGGACGAATCGATGTTAGTAAAACAGGGCAATGAGAACTCGTAAGATTTTGTTGATGAATGTTCACATTCCATTCAGGGTTAGGGTTAGGTTTTCATTAATGATTGGATGCTGCATCGATTAATGGTACCACTTTGTGCAGTCTGCAGAATCTGGGCCTTCGTTATAAATGATCAGTTATTGGTCATTGGATTTGATGGAGCATCAGTCACGAGTTGAAAGTTGAGTTGTTTTTAAAACGCATCTATGACAAACGCTGCTTTTCCTTATTAGATGCATTGTTATGGATGCAGATTTAATTTTTTTATTTTTTTTATTTTTTTTTGTTTTTTTTAGCATAGTTCACCCCAAACAAGGCAAGTTGCCACTGTAGACGTAAAGGGCCACTGAGAATTAGGGTGTAAGTTTAGGAGGTCATCCTAAATTGGGAACTATGCAGCGAAATGCCTGTTTACATTAGTTTTAAGTTTCTGCATGTTGGTACAGTCGGGGAAACGGGGAGCAGGGATGGACTTCCAAAGTCCGGCAGCTCGAGGAAGGAAAGAAGCTATTGAAGTAAAAGGCTCTTTGGCATCTGGGGACCTCCACAGTGAATGGATGGGATTTAACTGAATGTAGGGTTGATCTAGTGAATTTCCGTCGAGGGGGCACCAGAGCAGCAAGTTCATCGGAGCACATTCCATTGAAGTACTTGTAAAACAAGCACAAGGATGCAACATTGTGGCGATGGGGCAAGGGCTGGAGCTTGATGGATAGTAAGGGACCTATTAGATTAGCGACTCTTTTTTGGACCTTGTATAAGAGGGATAGATGCTGCAAAATATGTTCTTGTATGGCTGCGAGACACGGTCGCTGATAAAAAATGTTAAAACTACACAATTCAGGCGCATTGGATGGAGAAATTTGCTCATCTCACTGTAAAGGCTATGAGAAATTGCGTTGCACAGCACGGCCACGTCACATACCGTCAGTCATCTGAAATGCTCCAAAAGTGTGTCCCACATTGATGCCGATGACCCCAAGCTGTGCGGTAGCCCGCTTAAGACATGGAGGGGATCAGTTGATGCCATCCTGATCCTAGACGATGAAAAAGTGAAATGGCAACAGAGAAGAGAGGTTGGAAGTCATTCACGAAACGTCTACCTTTAGTTTCAACTCATCACTTATTGGTGTTGGATTTGACATTCAACCGACAATCCATCAATCACATTAACCCTTATCCTCGAGTGGCTTTTGTGGTCTTGATAATCATCAGTAAAAAATAAACAAATAAACAAGAAATGGGGAACAAAGAATCCGGGCTGGTTCTAATATGATAACAATAATATTTCTTTGCTCCTTTAAATAGATAAGTTCGTCTGATATTCTTCTCCACATATATGGAAGGATGTCTGCGTAAAATCTTATTTGCATTCATGTGAAGTAATGAATAACCTTGTCAAAAATCTAAAAGGTTTTATTTCTTTACCCGTGGTGACTTTAAAAACCACGATTAAGCCGCAGAAACAATGACAATACTACCTAACATTTAACTATGTTGCATATTCCTTCGTAAAAATATACTGTTGACGTATAATGTAAAGACTGTCTCCAGGTAAATTGCTTATCCGGGATGACTGACAGAAGGAATTATCCGAGAGTCTAATAAAACCCTGTCAACTGACTCTGCTACCTCAACTTAGGAGAGTAAAAAGTGACTAACTTGGGTTTACTTTCGGCAGCGTCGTAACTCTTGCTTCCCTTATTTTGTCCTTTAGTCCTCACACTCTATGAGCAATGTTTCTGAGAAAGGGGGGAGAATTGCTGTTTTCTTGGTTGGAATCTATTCGTCTAACACTTATCGTTGGCTAGTTGTTAACCTTAAAGTAGTATTTATTTTTAGCTCCTTTTTTTTGGCTCCTTTTTTTAGCTCCTTTTTTTGGCTCCTTTTTTTTTAGCTCCTTTTTTTTGCTCCTTTTTTTTAGCTCCTTTTTTTGGTTCCTTTTTTTTAGCTCCTTTTTTTGGGCTCCTTTTTTTAGGCTCCTTTTTTTAGCTCCTTTTTTTTGGGCTCCTTTTTTGGCTCCTTTTTTTAGCTCCTTTTTTTGGGCTCCTTTTTTGGCTCCTTTTTTTAGCTCCTTTTTTTGGCTCCTTTTTTTGGCTTCATGCCTTGTCTGGAACGATTTCAATAAAAAAAAGTTTTTTATTTTTTAAATCTTTTAATTAAATGAGTATTTGCTAAATATTTTAAAGCCAGAAATCACGTTCTATTCAACTTGCTTCCCTTATTTTGTCCTTTAGTCCTCACATTCCATGAGTGATGTTTCTGACAAAGGGAGAAGAATTACTGTTTTCTGGGTAGGAATTTATCTATCTAACACTTATCGTTGGATGTTTTTGACCTTGAAGTAGTATTTTTTTTTTAGCTCCTTACATCAAGTGGCTTTATGCCTTGTCTGGAGCGATTTTCATTAAAATAAAAAAATGGATAAAAGTTCTACATCTACTAACCCAAGAACTTTTATCCATTTTTTTCAAAATGACCAAACCAATAAAGTCTTCCGTTCTGCACACATCTCCCGATTCTGTCCAGATTTAATCTTCCTCTGAGCCTATCAGAACTAAGCCTGTCTTTAAGACTCACATTACACATTCATTGTATCATTCTCATATCATTACTCTCCATGTTACACATGTCCTCAACCCTCACTGGACAGGTTTAGAAGTCAATTTCTAAAAGCCACCCAATACATGCTAGCATACAAAACTGACACTAAACTAATTACCATGTTGCACATAAGTGTGGGTAATGTGGCCTATATTTAGTTTAATTTACTTTTATGTAAAGGGACAAAGAGGGGTGGGGGGGGGGCTATTGTAAAAAGTCAGATACCTTAAATATTTGAAATTTTGACAAAGGGGTTTCATGGAGCATAATATGGGGACCATCTCATTTTAAAATTCAAATATTTCAGATTTGCATTAAATTTGATCCTTAGTCATTAGACACCAATTAAGCAAGGTTCTCTTCATTTCAATTTTTTCTTAAGACCTCTTAAGCTTATTCCTTAAATGTGAGACATATTCTGGAATCAAAATCATTTAATGGATTTTGATCAAAATTAGAATAAGGATTCTAGACATAAGGTTTAGTATCATTATATCTTGATTTTAACCTTTGTAAGGGGACATAAAAGTGGTGCAAAACTGTTCGGTTCAGAGTATTCTTCTAGTTATTAAAAAAACCCATTTCTCTTTATTTTGCAGCAGACTTCACAGTATCTTCTATGTATTTGTTCCAATTTATGTTACCTGTGAATGTTAGGCCAAGGAGTTTGTATGTTGGACTCTCGGGTAGGGTGTTATCAGCCATGGCAATCGGTGGTTTGAAAAGTTTCTTATAATTGTTAAGGGAAAGGAGTTTTGTCTTGGTAGCATTAAATGTAACCATCCATTTTTAGCCCCATTCCACTTTAGACTGGGGGGTCATTTTCTAAGGATTCAGTCATTGCCTTGGATATGTGTGCGTTCGTTTTGCTCACATGTTAAGAATAGAGCATGGTGTCATCAGCAAATATACCCATCTCAGACGCAATTGCATCAGGAAGATCGTTTATTGAAATCAGGAATAGTAAAAGTCAAAGAACTGACCTCCGGGGCACACTTGCATTAAATAAATAGTTAAGAAACATTTCTTATGTACTTTGTTGTCATGTAAAGTAAAAATTCTCTCCATTTTTGTGTGTTGTTAATTGATTTAAAACATTTATATTTATTTTGTTTACTTTTAACGTTTTAGAAGTATTTCTTCTGTACTTTGCCGCAATTTTGTTTTTAAACATTCCAAGAACATTTATTGTTAATTTTGGTTTCTAAAAAAATATTTTTGTATTTTTTCCTAAATTTTGAGATATTTTTCTGGATTTTGTTTTTTGTTATTTTTTTTTAATTGCCGTATTTTAATTAATTTCTCTTTAATTTATTCTTTTGTAAATTTTTTTTTTAAGCACCTTGATGAACGTACTGGGTTGGGAAATCATTCATGGGTGTTTCTTAACCGTAACCCATTGATTGAAGATTATTCACCATAAGTATTTTGTCCTACTGCATCTCTCTAGAACAGTTAAGGAGACCTTTAAAATACGTCTGTTCTGTTCTACAGACAAAACCCAAGAGCCTTGACTGTCTTTTTGCCACATATTTCCGTTTTTATGTCACTACAAGGGAATGACTTTTTTCCAAGCCACTTTACAATACTGGCTTTACCCGTGGACATTCTATGTGTTTAATAAATGAACAGTAACATAGATAAGTCCTGAAATTAAATCGAGATGTTTGCTTATTTGTTGATAAAACTATTTCTTAATATTCTAATGAGTAAATATTTGTTTTCTAAGATTTATTTCAGAAAATCAGACAGAAAACCGATGCATCCTAAGAATTGGCACAAAACAAGATTGTTTTTTTTGTTGTTTTTTCGTTTTCTGCCAAATATTCAGTTACTTCATTTAAATTGCTCCAAAATTGAATTTTCTCTGAATGTGTCTTTTGATGTAGATTTTGGCGAAGAAGTTGATTCAATCATTCTTCATAGGACTCAATTGATTGACCAGTGTGTGATTGATCCTTGAGATCAAAATCCCAATTTTTGAAGTGCGAAAACAAATATGGCGAATGGTATTGCCCCTTCTCCATACACTGCACAAATCTCGCAAACATCTTCAGTGGCGACATTAACACCTCAATTAAAGGCAAAAAAATAAAATGGTGTCGAAAATGTTCAATTTCGCTCACTTGATCTGAAAATGCATAAAAATCATTAAAATTAATAAATCAAAACATTCTGTCCATGAGAATATGTGTTCCCATACTGTTTTTTTCATTTTACTTCAGTAAGTTCTCAGAAATCAGGGAACCCCTTTCCTGGGGCTAACACTTGATCTCTATATCAGATACATAGATATCCGAGTGTTCCATTAAAGTTCCCCTTTAGTGAAGAACATTAATTTTCCTCTCCTCAATTGACCAGTTAACTATTTTATAGTATACATTTCATGTGGTCTATTGGTCTTATTGGATTCTACGACAAGAATTAATCTAGTCTGGTGGAGTATCCAGCTTAATGCTGTTACTAGAGGCAACATCACTTGGAGAAGGTGCACCATTCCCTATATAAGCCAGTATGCTTCGAATACTATGTTATTTTTAATATTTGGTCAGGGTTTACTTGTAGGGTGAAGTATCCTCATGCCAGGTTGTCCTGACACACCCTTGTACAGAGAAACCTTAGACACTCAAGGATAGTGTCTAGTAGGCATTCAAGCCAACATTGTATGCGTGTGTGTGTTGGCAGATAAGTATGCTGATAACAGTTTTCTCCCAACTTGTTTAATAACAAAAAAAGGGGGAGAGTGACGATGCTTCGTCTTTGGCTGGAAAACTTTGTTCTTATGTTTAAATAGTTGTAGAGGAAAAAAAATATTTTCAAATAAGATAAGACATTTTGAGAATGCATTTTATTTCTGTGTGAATGTTTTTAATTGAAAGAAAAGGGGGGGGGGGTGAAATGCCCGCCCATGAACTATTTCTCAACCCAATATGTTTTATGTCCTCTTGTAAAATTAAAATGTTCATGTCTTGACACGAATAAGAAAAAAACTTTGGTGAAGGTTCAAAAAACAGTTTCTAACTTAATATGTCCCGCACTGTCTACCAAGCTCCAGCCCCTGTCACATCGCCTCAATGCGGTATCCCTGTGATTGATCCTGCACCTCTCAGCTCACGCCTCCGTTCAGTCAATGACAAGCAATTGATCCTGCACCTCTCAGCTCACGCCTCCGTTCAGTCAATGACAAGCAATTGATCCTGCACCTCTCAGCTCACGCCTCCATTCAGTCAATGACAAGCAATTGATCCTGCAATTGATCTCAGCTCACGCCTCCGTTCAGTCAATGACAAGCAATTGATCCTGCACCTCTCAGCTCACGCCTCCATTCAGTCAATGACAAGCAATTGATCCTGCACCTCTCAGCTCACGCCTCTGTTCAGTCAATGACAAGCAATTGATCCTGCAATTGATCTCAGCTCACGCCTCCGTTCAGTCAATGACAAGCAATTGATCCTGCACCTCTCAGCTCACGCCTCCGTTCAGTCAATGACAAGCAATTGATCTTGCACCTCTCAGCTCACGCCTCCGTTCAGTCAATGACAAGCAATTGATCCTGCACCTCTCAGCTCACGCCTCCGTTCAGTCAATGACAAGCAATTGATCCTGCACCTCTCAGCTCACGCCTCCGTTCAGTCAATGACAAGCAATTGATCCTGCACCTCTCAGCTCACGCCTCCGTTCAGTCAATGACAAGCAATTGATCCTGCACCTCTCAGCTCACGCCTCCGTTCAGTCAATGACAAGCAATTGATCCTGCACCTCTCAGCTCACGCCTCCATTCAGTCAATGACAAGCAATTGATCCTGCACCTCTCAGCTCACGCCTCTGTTCAGTCAATGACAAGCAATTGATCCTGCAATTGATCTCAGCTCACGCCTCCGTTCAGTCAATGACAAGCAATTGATCCTGCACCTCTCAGCTCACGCCTCCGTTCAGTCAATGACAAGCAATTGATCTTGCACCTCTCAGCTCACGCCTCCGTTCAGTCAATGACAAGCAATTGATCCTGCACCTCTCAGCTCACGCCTCCGTTCAGTCAATGACAAGCAATTGATCCTGCACCTCTCAGCTCACGCCTCCGTTCAGTCAATGACAAGCAATTGATCCTGCACCTCTCAGCTCACGCCTCCGTTCAGTCAATGACAAGCAATTGATCCTGCACCTCTCAGCTCACGCCTCCGTTCAGTCAATGACAAGCAATTGATCCTGCAATTGATCCTGCAATTGATCTCAGCTCACGCCTCCATTCAGTTTTGAGAGACAATGGCTGCCTACCCTGTAACGGTGCCTGCACGGGGAGTCTGTTGTGAAGTAAGGGTTATGCAATTATCAACCGCATCTCTTCTGAACTGACATTGCTTGGGTCCAGTGGCAAAGCTGAAATCCAGGACAACTGGAAACAGCGAGCCCACCCACATACAGCAACTGGTATTTCCAAATGATCACCCATTTAGTACTGACCAGGCTCAATGTCGCTTAACTTCAGTGATCTAACGTGATTATGCTATATATTGATACTGCACCAGCTGCGTATTCTTACCAGTTGGGGATGCGTCCTACACTCTGATCTTAGCCAAAAGGTCAAGGACGTAATATCCCAGATCGGTAGAATCAAGGCCCGAAGGCCATGACGGTTCCGGTCTACAGAGTGTAGCATCCATCGGAACAGATACTACACTTTGATCTTAACCAAAAGGTCAAGGAGCGTAATTTTTTTTTAATGGATTCCTTTGATGGAGTTTTTATGAGCAAACCATTTTTTCTGGAGTTGCAATTGCTGACGTCATATACTTACGTTGTATCGGGATACATCCTCGACAATCAGTCCAACAGTCATTTGGCTGCTGTCAGGCTGAGGTATGGTCCTGTTATGTTTCAGGAGGTCCACCCTCCCAGGCTTTACCTTCTCTTTGAGAAGGGGGGGGTTAGTTTATTGCAAATCGCCTGGTGAATGCCGACAGGGCTGCTCAGGTACTTTTTGAAGGCCGGAGTGCGTATATCCTAGTGTGCTGGCTTTTCAAAAACCACACTTAACTTTGTGTCTAACCTCCTGGAGAGGATTTGGTTTAATTTGGTTTGCAGCATATAAACCATCTATGGGTTATATGATGCCGAATAAAGGTGTCAAATACAATTCTATTGGTAGAATAATTATTTATATTCCGAGAATACATTGCTTTCAGAATACATTGCTTTCAGAATACATTGCTCTTAGAATACAAGAATACAGCCATCTTAGAGAACTAGAATATATTGCTCTTAGATAACCAGAATACATTGCTCTTAGATAACCAGAATACATTGCCGTTAGATAACCAGAATACATTGCTCTTTGAAAACAAGAATACATTGCTCTTAGAAAACAAGAATACATTGCTCTTAGAAAACAAGAATACATTGCTCTTAGAAAAC
>OY744550.1:54573678-54613678 GCA_963556195.1 Sepiola atlantica
TTTTATTCTATTATTTTTATTTTTATTTTTTCACATTTCCAAAAAAACATAACATTTCTGTGAGATGTATTTTTACGGTCCGTTTGATTTGCCGTGAGCCAAACAACATGTTTATGTCAATATCGTCTCTGCAACACTACAAAATCATCAGAAAAATTTACAAAGAGTAAAAAATTTTTGGATTAAAATGTCTTGAAAAAAAAAAATATATATATATAGTTCAGATCGATTCGACTAGGAATACAATTCCAAGAGCACAGATGAAGCTCAATATTTAAAATTAAAATTGTAAATATCCAATAAAGAATTAAAGAAATAAAGTATTACATTCAAGTTCATGTCATTAATGACAATTTCGAAATACTTGCAAAAGTTATTCTGTTTTGAAGTTGGCATTAAATCATAGAATGATATAATCTTGACTGTAATACTTCATTTATGTGTGTGTGTGTGTGTGTGCGTGTATGTGTGTGTGTGTGTGGCCACACTGAAACAGCTGTTTGTGCATAACTATATTTCATACTAGCAGTCCCGACCCGTCGTTGCCCTGGAGTATTTGTAGTTGTATTATGTTATTATTAATTTTGTTTTTATCATTTGATCATTTGTAAACACATAAATTCACTAAATGAATTTGATGTTAAAAAGAACAAAAAAAAACCCACACTATCTTGAACTTTAGAATTCAGGGGGGATAACTTTATATATTAAATTAAAAAAATTTTTTTAAACTTATTTCACCCCAAACAAGGTATGTTGTCCATGTAGACGTAAGGGGCTACTGAGAAATTTAACGTTCAATGATCACCCACTTCCAGACCAGCAGGCAGTAATGATCGCCAACTTCTGAATCAGATGTTGGAATCGTTTTAGCATCAAAAAGAAATATTTACCTACCCCCCCCCCCCCACCCCACCCCAGCACTCAAATCTAAAATAAATATCCACGAAATTACATAAATGGTTAAGAGAAAAAATGTTGTTTTTTAATTAGGTACCTGTTCTTGATCCGGAAATAAGTGATCAGTTTAGGTTGACTTTATATGTTAAACTGGTCCCCTACTGTAAAGTCTAAAATAATTTTTTTCTTCTATTTACTGCCAATTTGTTGCAGGCTGTTTACATGTTATCAGCTAAAGATGTATAATTGGGGGGGGGGGTTGTGAATTAGCATGAGCTAAGACCTTTTATCAAAATTTTAGTCATTTTTAAATGCTGATAAAACTTTCACAAAGTTTGCGTGCCATGATGCTCGCTCACTCATTGCAGCCAGAAGCTCTAATTCCGAAAGGCCAGTGTTTTTTCTCCGGAAGAGTCTTGATTGTAACATGAGGACTCCCAGCCCGTCACTTGACCTCTGGGGCACACAGGAGCACTTTTTCCAGCAGGTTCATCTTGTCGAGATACACGTCCAGACAGCGGCAGAAGTCATCGTTGAACAACTGCAGATATGCGTGAAAGAGAACCATACAGCATTTTGCCTGTTACATGGTCGCGCCACGATACGTTGTAGACAATGCGTAACATTTTGGTATATGATCCACCAAGTTTTTTTGTTGTTTTTTTTTTTGCCCTTATTTTATTATTTTTTTCTTGGCCCCTTTTTTTACTTTCTTGGCCTTTTTTTTTCTTTTTGCCTCTTTTTTTCTTTTTTTTGGTCCCTTTTTTATTTTTGGCCTTTTTTTCTTTTGGCCTTTATGGCTTTTTTCCCTTTTTTTTAAAACTTTTTCTTTTTCTTGGTCTTTTATCTTTTTCTTGGCCTTTTTTCTTTGGACTATTTTTTTCTTGGCTGCTTTTCTTTTTTCTTGGCCTTTTTCTTTTCTTTGGTCTTTTTCCTTTTATTTTGCAATTTTTTCTTTTTCTTGGCCTTTTTTTCCCCTTTTTTTTCTTGGCCCCTTTTTTATTTCTTTTTTCTTGGCCTCTTTTTTATTTCTTTTTTCTTGGCCTTTTTTTCCCCTTTTTCTTGGCCCTTTTTCTTTGCCTTTTGTTGCAGACGACCATAAAGCATATTGGTGTATGATCCATCAAGTTTCTTAGATCGAGTAACATTTAGTGTCCAAATATAATGATGCTTCAGCCCCAAAGGCATGCCATTGTTATTTATACTCTGAATTGTTTAACTATTCTGTTTATTAAATTGTTAGGTGAAAGTACAGAATAGTTAATCAACCCCCCCCCACCCCCCACCCCCACCTCCCCATGTTAAGAATGGCTTTCTAAATTATAACGTTATTATTTCAGTCTGGTCCGTAAACTGCATAAGTACACTTTTTAAATTTTATTTTCTTACTAATTCTTTGGATTTTCCTTATGAGTGTATGATTACAAAAAGAAAAAATTTTTTATTTTTTTAAAATTATCTCCCCTTTCAACTGACTCTTCTAAAATGAAAATGAAAATTTCATCTGCCCCAATAATACAGGAGCACCGAACGATGTGATGTCCTGCCAGAAAAAAAAATATACAAACAGATACGTGAACTTTGAACTGTTGACAAATATAAATATGTATTAATTGTCGATGTTTGATCTCCGTGGAAACAAAGAAACCATTCAGTCTTATTTTTCATTGAATTCTATTCCTGTTGCATTTTAGCATTAAATTGTGAAAACGTAGTAGTAACCTGGCTAACATGGCTCCGGTAAAAATTCCAAGAAGAGTCGGTATCAGGATCCGTCGTCCTCCGGTCGTCTATGCCTCTTGTTGCATCAGAACCGCAAATCAGTGACAATGTTGCTTTCGCGCCATTCTTTTGTGTGTTCTGGGCCAAACCTTCCCCGACTTTGCATGCAACCGTTGAGCCTTGCTGCTCTCGGTGTCAGGGGGTAAAAAACGTGCAATCCTGCAGATTAATGAATAGCTGCGACCGACGAAGAAGAGGACTTCATGCAGACCAGACAATCCTTAGGCACAATCTTTGTGAGCTCTATGCAGAAGTCCAACGCTCTTTCTCCTCCTCAACAACAATAACAAAAGCAACAACAACAATGACGACGACAACAACAGCAGCAATACTACTACTACTATTAATACTACTACTACTACTACTACTAATAATAATAATAATAATAATAATAATAGTAGTAGTAGTTATAACAAGTCACAAGGAATTTACAACAGGGAACGAAGAACACCACAACAGGAACAATAAATTACACCGGCCTCAGCTATGACCACACAAAAATGAACCAAGGAACAGAAATTACAAGAAACACCATAAGCTCCCCCCTTCTCCCCACACACCCCAAAAAATTAAAAATTACAGATTAAAAAATTAAAAAATGAATAAAAAATTTTTTTTTTTTTTTAATGGTGCCGGCCTAGGCTGACACCAGACAAAATATTTGTAGAGGGTCGAGGAGGATGAGAAGACCGAGGAGGGACAGCACAAACCTAACCTCCACTAGAAAAGTGCGGAGAATGCTGGGACCTTGGGGAGGCTTATTACCACCCAAATCCCAGAGAAGATCAATTGTCCTTACCAGCGAGAAATCAATGGTAAGCGGCTGCTGCGATACCGCACCGTTATCGAAAAAGAGGTGAAGAATACTGGAAATCTGGGGAGGCTTGTTGTCACTACGACTCCAGGAAATACCACTGGTTGTTGTCGGTGAGCAATCACTGACGATGATCTGTGTGATAACTCCTAGTGAGTACAAATAATAATAATAATAATAATAATAATAATAATAATAATAATAATAATAAAACTTTAAAAAATTAAAATATTAAAAAATTACAAATTAAAAAAATACCCCCCCCCCCAAAAAAATTACAAATTAAAAAAATACCCCCCCCCCCCCAAAAAAAAAAATCGCCATCATCAAGAAATGATGCGTCATCAACAAACATGAATTCTTCACAGACGAGAACTATCTATATTTTGGTGACTGATTTGTACTGACAGACGTTGAACAAGTTTATACAAGGTCCACTCTGGATCAATACACTTTTCTTTAGGTGGGGGGGGGGGGGAGTCAGATTATGGAATTTTGCTTATATTTTATCCTGGCAGTTTCAGTTCTCTTGGTTTTGTGTAGCGTTCTTCCCATATTTTTATCTGTGTTCACGCAACGTTATTCTGTTTCAACTTACCCGTGTTTGGTCGGTGTCACCTGACTATGTGGGCTGGCTTCCGCACTCAGAAACCTTTATCTATATTTCAGCTGTTTTTCATCCGTGCCGTGCATTGTATGGTGTCAATCCTCTTTTTCATTCCGATTTCTCCTAGTCTTTTTTCCAGGTCTTTCGGAACTGCTCCTAGTGTGCCTAGGTAAATCGCCACAGACGCGATAGTCATCTTTCTTGAAGATCATTACAAGTTGTGCATCCGTCCAGTCCAGGAGGCGATCAGGAATGCTTCCAAGCTTCTTTGATAATATTGTGATCCTCCTCCCATCATTTTTTTTTAGGGGAGAGGGGGGGGGCAGATTATGGGATTTTGCTTATATTTTATCCTGGCAGTTTCAATTCCCTTGGTTTCGTGCAATGTTCTTTCCATATTTTTGTGTTCTATTTCTATTCCAACTTACCTGTGGTTAGAGTATGAGATTTTGCTTATATTTTATCCTGGCAGTTTCAATTCCCTTGGTTTCGTGCAATGTTCTTTCCATATTTTTGTGTTCTATTTCTATTCCAACTTACCTGTGGTTAGAGTATGAGATTTTGCTTATATTTTATCCTGGCAGTTTCAATTCCCTTGGTTTCGTGCAATGTTCTTTCCATATTTTTGTGTTCTATTTCTATTCCAACTTACCTGTGGTTGCTCAGCGTTACTTTGTTATGTTCTGCACTCAAGGATTTTCCTTAACCCTTAAGCTCTTTTCACCAGTAGTTTGTATGGTGTCAATCCTCATTTTGGTTCCAATTTCTCCTAATCTTTTCCCCAGGTTTTGCTAAACTGTTCCTAGTGCTCGGTTATTTATCAGTATCAGAGTAATTTCCTTCATGTTCCATATTCCCTTCTATGGAAATCCCCATGTATTTGCTTAGTTTTTCCACCTCCTTGATCCGCTGGAACGGCAAAATTTACAATTTAGCAGATGTTTTTTCCTTCTCGTTGACTATTATCATATCTGGTATTCTTGCTTGGATGAGTTTGTCCATTTGTATTTCCATATCCTAGAGGATTTTAGGCATTTTCCGGAAATCATCATCGAAATTTGAGTGGTGAGTTTTTTCTTCTTTTTTATTTATTTCTTTTTTCTTCCTTTCTTTCCTTCATTTTATCTTTTTTCATTTTTTATTCCGTCCGTCTTTTTTTTTTCTTTTCTTTTTGTTCCCTTCATTCTCTTTTCTGACTTTCATTTTTTTTCTTCTTTTCTTAATTTTCTATTCTTGCCATTTTTCTTTCTTTCTTTCTTTCTTTCTTATTTTCTTTCTTTCTTTTTTCCTGTCTTTCTTTTTTCCTGTTTTTCTTTCTTTCCCTTCATTGTCACTTCTTTCTTTTATTTCCCCTTCTTCTCTTTTCTGTCTTTCATTTTTCTTCTTATTTTAAATTTTCTATTCTTGCTTTTTTTTTCTTCCCTTCTTCTTTTCTTCTCTTCTTTCTTTAATTCTTTCTTCCTTTCTTTCTTTCCCTTCATTGTCATTTCTTTCTTTTATTCCCCATTCTTCTTTTTCTTCATTTTATCTGCATTCTTTTCATTCAGCATCCCAAACTCTATAAATATCCTCACCCATCTCATCCAAACCTCCCAATACAACCCTAACCCTAACCCTCCCAATATAACCCTAACCCTAACTCTCCCAATACAACCCTAACCCTAACCCTCCCAATATAACCCTAACCCTAACCTCCCAATATAACCCTTACCCTAACCCTCCCAATATAACCCTAACCCTAACCTTACTTACACACTTACACACTTCCATTTTGTTTTTACTTAAGATATATTATCCCTTTTAACCTTTAACTCAAACAAATCAATTTTTAGACTAAAGACTTTGTTTTATGTTTCCACACCAACCAACATTAATTTCTATCATAACAATAATTACACCCCATATTTTTACCTACATGACATTTGTATATCTTGTCCCCTTTTTTTTATTTTAGGGGTTGTTGAATACTCATACACAATGTCAGAGTTCAAAGGTCACATCCTTCTCCTTCGCAATAGAATTCTTGCTGACAGGACAATAAATGGCCATATTCCTTACAATAAGCTTTAAATGAACGACTTTCAGCAATTGCTATAATCTTGATCTTTTCAAAACTAAGGTCAATATGCATCTCCTGTCTTTGCGATAATCATATTTGTTCTTGTTAGCTCCTTACATCAAATGGCTTCATGCCTTGTCTGGAGCGATTTCCATAAAAAAAAAAAAAAAATTTTAAATAAAAAATTGCTATATTTAATTTTTTGTTTTTCAGAATAAACAAAGGAGGCAACTCTGTTTAAAAATTTTAGAACTTGATGAAATAAAAAGATAAAAAATTAATAAATATGATGTAAAGAATTCTTCTTCTTTAATTTATGTAAGTCTGACCATGAAAATTATTTTAATGAAACTAGAAGGAAGATAACTGAAAAATTTCAAATCTATTTTTAGCGCTTAGAAGATACATATGGTTCATTAATACATGCATCACAGAAAAGAAGTGATTCTTGTGTTGCTTCCAACACGCAAACTCAATTTCATGGCTTTCAAAAAAGCTGTCAGCGACTACCAGACATCTTTCTAATTTTCAGACCATGTATGGAGTCCTGTTGTCATAGTTGGGCTCGTGAATCTCTGTCCCATTTGAGGGTTCTTGATAAGGTGCAGAAACGTATCTGTAATTTGATTGGCCCCCACTTTGTAATCTTCTCTGCACCTTCTCTCTCACAAATGTTATGTTGCTAGTCTCAGTCTTTTCTATAAATACTAGTATAGCATGTGTTCTTCAGAATTTTGTGATCTATTCCCTGCTTCTTTTGTTCCAGCTCGTTTGATTCGTTGGTCTAGTGGTCTCCATCAATTTGCTGTTTTGATACCTCATTGTAATACAGCTTCCTATTCCAGTAGGTTCTTTCCAAGAACTGCAAACTTGTGGAACTCTCTTCCTGCTGACTGTTTTCCTCCTACCTATAACCTTGGTCTTTTCAAGACTAAGGCCAATAGGCATCTCGTGTTATTGCGATAATCATATTTTGTTCTTGTTAGCTCCTTACATCAAGTGGCTTCATGCCTTGTCTGGAGCGATTTCCATAAAAGAAAAAAATAATAATAATGAAAAGAAAGTCTACATTAATTTATCTTTTTCGGCTACCAGATAAATAGATACATTTGTTTACAATAAACATTAAGCTATTTATTTTATGTAATTAATTATATACCATAACATTAGGTAAAATATTTATTATTTAAATAAATAAAAAGCGCTTCATCAGCAATAAATTTCGTTGCGACCTCACAAGATTCCTATTCTCATTGGATGATTGAAAAGACCAAAGTTACAGTGTGTATATTTTTAAAATGAGCTCGAAATCGAAATCTCAACCAAATTTGTTGGTTTCACTTTTGACGGAAGATGTTGAACCATTACCAGTAAGTAGGCATATGTAAATATGCTTTCCAAAGTATGTGTGCGTATGCTCACATCATCATGATTTTCATGTCGTAAGAATTGGTAAATTCCACCATGAAGCCAATAGATAATCTGATTCCCACTAAAAAAATACTGCATTCCAATTCATTCAATTGTCCAATAATCCATGAAATTTAAAATTTAAAATTTAAAATTTAAAATTTGTTTCTTGATTTAAAAATCAAGAAACAAATTTTAAATTTTTTTATGAAAATAATTTACATAACATTCTTAATAATTGCTTTTCTGTGTGACCGAGAGACTTTATTATTATTATATTACTATCTTCACTTTTCGTCTTTGGGTCTCATGCTGAGGCTAGACGTTTCGTGAATGACTTCCAACTTTTCCCGTCTGTTGTCATTTCGCTTGTGCCGCTCGCTAAGATCAGGTCGTCACAACTGATCCCATTCATGCCTTAAGCGGTCTACTGCCTGTCTTTCGCTCATCGACGTTGATGTGGGACACACTTTGGAGTGTTTCAGATGACTTACAGCAGGTGGCATGAAACATCATTGTGTGACTCAATTTCTCATGGAAGTCTTTACAGTGAGACTGGCAATTTTCTCCATCAGAATCGTGTTGTTTTGATGTCTCGCAGTCATACATGAGTACAAGTTATACATGTGTGTTGTACGCTGCCACTCTAACATACGGTAAGATCCCTGCGATTTGTAAAATTGTTGACAGCTACCTGAAGACTCTCCGTGTGGTGGATATATTTTCGACACCTACAACACTTTCTGTTGTCATGGGAGTCGGATTCCGACAGTTTCTGTAAAATCTGACTTTCATGAAAATAGAAATTGTTGTTGAAAAAGTCAATCAAGTTATTTGTAAATTTGTATGGTTAGGGTTAGGGTTGTTTCGCCAAGTTATATAAAATAAAATAAAATTTATTGGCAAGAAATAGCAAAGTGCAACAAGCCATGTAAATGGGCAGTTAGACTTTAAACCTGGATAGACATCACCACTACCTCTTCTCGTAGCAAAGTGCAATAAGCCATGGAGTAGAAACACAAACAGAGAATACTGCCTTTATTCTAATTAGATGGCTTTAAAACATTCAACATATTTTTTATCTTATTTTACTTTAATCTAAAAATTAAAATTCTAAAAATTTTGAAAATTATAGCAAATCATTTAATTTGAATTGGAATATGGAATTAGAATTTTTAAAGAGAAAAAACTTAAATTATTAAATATAACTAATGAGTAAGATTGTATTTTATTATTTGAAAAATATAATGTTTAACGATAAGAAATATTTATTTTTATTTTTCATGAGTCTTAACTTATCAATAATTGAATCTCTAATAATTGAAAAGGAAAAAAATAAATTTTATTTAAAAGAAGAACAAAAAAGACGCAAAAAGAAGAATTAAAAATAATAAGAAAATGTGGGGAAGGGTTAGAGCTACCCCATTATTTATTTTACTTGTTAACTTATCTTTAATAACTTCACTTATTTAAGTAAACCTCTAAATTACTTAATAGAATATTGCCTTTGTCTCTGTGTGCAGTACTGAATCATGTAGTAGGGTTGTTCAAAACCACAACTTGGCGCTGGGATGAAAAACTCTTTGAATTTCCCAGATTTGATAGTAAAACCAATGAAAACCTTTTGGACAATGAGATGCTTATTAATGTCTTTCCTGGTGGATATTATAGTCTGTAGTTCGCAGGAGAGAAATTCCTGGGGATCGATTATATTTGGATTTGAACGGCACCTTGTTTAATACAACTACATTCGTCAACTACCTACGTAATAACGCACACCAAACATTCTTTTTTGAAACGTGTGTACATATGGATATGAATATACATTCGAAATGGGTGAAAAGTATATTTAATTTCTGGTTGATGATGTTTTATGCCAGAAACGCGTCCCCTCGCGTCATCCTCCATTGCTCAAGTGATGGGTAACATAACCAATAATCACAAAAATTCTGTTTCCAACTCTCGAATGTGTTGATAGCTTCTACCTTGGGTAAACACCATTTTTTTGGAGGGGGGGGGGAGATCATAATAAAAATGTCTGTTTTTACAGAATTTTTTTCTTGACTAATGGATCATCACCTACCAAGGCAAAAAAACACTCGAGGATAAGGGTTAACGTGATTTTTAGTAGAAGAAGAAGAGGAAGAGGCTAGAGAGAGGAAGAGACTAGAGAGAGAGAGAGGAAAAGGCTAGAGAGAGAGAGAGAGAGAAAAAGAAAGAAGATAGAGATAGAGAGGATAGATAGAAAGAGGATAGAAAAAGAGAGAAAGAAAGAGAGAGGATAATAAAGGATCACCATTTACCAAGGCCAAAAGCCAATCAGTTGGATTTACAGTTGGATGATGGGACAGTACCACAAAAGGATTCAGAACTATGATTAATTCACAGGACGACTCGACAGATATTTGTTGACATTGGACTTGAAGACGACCATGTTGTAGTCTGTAGGGAAACATTCTTGTAGTAACGTGTTCCACAGGTGGGAAGTTCTTGGAAAGAAACTCTGTTCATGGAAGTTATGCTTGATTTCAGGTACATAAAGGAAGAAAGGAGTTCTTTGCAATGGTGGTAGGAAGACAAGTTCTTGCTAAGATTTTAAAAGGAGGGGAACCAGAGCTTGTAGCTCAGTCGAGCACCTACCATGCAAATATCAGTAGAGTAGAGAAAGACTAGCAACGTCTCTTCTGTGAGAAAGGGGCTACAGGGAAGAGATCATCTTTGACTATATTAATTCTAAGTAGTAACAAGGTTTTTTTTTATTCACACTACTTTTTAGTAGTATATTCAATTTAACAAATCTGTTCTCACTTGCGCAACAGAGGATGCGAGGAGACCTGATTCTAGTGTAAAACATCATCAACAGGAATTATACCATTTGAGGAATTTTTCACCTCAACGCGGACCTTGCAGAATATGTACCATCAGCGCTTTCATCTCAGCAGAATGCAGCATTTTCTGTCCGTATTTCTGCTCCCTGGAACAGCCTACCTTAGGAGGTTGTGGTGATACCTTGCATATCCAAGTTTAAAGTCACCTTGGACAAACATTCAGACGGTATAGAGATGCAATATCTTCTGTCTTTTTATCTGTCTTTTTACATGGCTTGCTGCACTTTGCTATTGTTTGGAAATATCAGTAGAGTAGAGAAAGACTAGCAGCGTCTCTTCTGTGAGAAATCTGTTCTCACTTGCGCAGCAGAGGATGCAAGGAGACCTGATTCTAGTGTAAAACATCATCAACAGGAATTATACCATTCGAGGTAGTAACCAGGGAAGAGATCATCTCCCACTAGATTGTGAAGTCGATTTTGACGGTAATAAGTTCGCCTTGTTTTGCTAGAAATTAAGATAAACATAAAATATTTTTATTAAAAAAAAACAGTAAATTAAAAAAAAATTAATAATCAAAAACTATCTTAGCAATTGTATGAAAAGTGAAACCTGTACAGTGAGGGTTGCGGACATGCGTTGCATGGAAAGAAATGACATGAGAATGATGTGATGGATGTGTGTTGTGAGTCTTAAAGACAGGCTTAGATCTGATGACCTCAGAGGAAGATTAAATCTGGACAGTATTGGGAGATGTGTGCAGAACAGGAGACTTCAATGGTATGGCCACGTTGAAAGAATGGATGAGAGTTCTTGAGTTAGTAGATGTAAAACAGTTGAGGTAGCAGGGTCAGTTGGCAGGGGAAGGCTAAGGAAAACATGGGTGTAAGTGATAAGGATGGACTTGAAAGAAAGAGGGATAAATAAAGGGCTGGCAAGGGATGGGTTCGTTTGGAATGTAAACATGCATTATGCAGTTGCATGTTTAGTGGGTTGCATATTTGCGGTGCATGTGAATAACAGACTTGCTGCAAGTGAGAGATGTTTGGCTAAGAGAAAAGAGGCCAGACAAGAAATTGAAAATATCTCTGATTTTGGATTGAGTCACCCAGAATTTAATTTCTCTTTGAAAAAATGTAACAGTGATCCATGCTGAGAGGTGAAGCCTCTGAAAAAAATAATGCTTGTACAGATAAGAGGTTCCTTGCCACTTTTAAATTTAATGACTGTTTAGATATGGGGGCCCTGGGCAGTAGATTTTTGTGTGTTCATAGTTAAGGCTGGCCATTATCATAAGTGGTCTTTCTGGTGGTTCCAGAGTGTCTATATATGTTCCAGGAGATGGGCAGGGGATGGCAGTGAGGATTTGTCCTCTGGATATCTCAGTCAGTTGGTTTTCGGGGGGGGGGGTCTAACAGTCAATTGGTTTTGTGTGCCTCTCCAAGCAAGATGGGCTCTTGGACTTGTGTCTTGATTTGGCCGGGTTGATTTCTCATTTGCAAGTCTGTTGTTCAAAAACAAGTAGCATTGTAACCTCCAACAAATAAACGTCTGTTACTTGTTTTAAACTGGAATTTTGCGATTTTATTTGATGGGGGAATTCTTCTGTTGCAGCAATGACTGAAACCACATGGCTGATACTGCGACCGGCGTTGGAATCGAGTAACAACTTTACACCGACACAGCGAGCGGACGATCACAGCTGTGTAGTGAACACACACAGCACACATTGTCAGGAAGTCAATTTCCAAAAGCCGTCCAACACATGCCAGCATGTAAGGCAGACATTAAACTGAAGAAGAAGAAGAAGAAGAAGAAGAAGAAGAAGAAGAAGAAGAAGAAGAAGAAGAAGAAGAAGAAGAAGAAATGAATAACAATTCGTCCATTATTCTGTGCGGATAATATGTTTTTTATTCCGCAATTGTAACTGTACTAAAAAAAATGCGTGATCGTCACCCTCTTGAGTGAAAATTCCGCCTGTGCATTTATTTGTGAACTCACTTGACAGAGACAATCCATATTTGCCGTAACACAACCACCACCGTCACCACCACTTCTCCTTCTCCTTTACCACCGCCACCACCACCACTTCTCCTTCTCCACCGCCACCACCACCACTTCTCCTTTACCACCGCCGACACCACCACTTCTCCTTTACCACCACCACCACCACCACCACCACTTCTCCTCTTCTCCTTTACCACCGCCACCACCGCCACCACCACCGCCACCATATTTGCTGTAACAGCTGTCTTTTTCTAGTGTCTAACCCTAACCCTAACCAAATCGAAAAGCAATCGATTTATCTCTGAAGTAAACATCATCATCAGCTGGGTCTATAAAGAGTTTTCACATCTCTTTGTAACAGGTTAGGGTTAGGATTAAGGTTAGGGTTAAGGTTAGGGTTAGGATTAAGGTTAGGGTTAGGGTTAGGGTTAAGGTTAGGGTTAGGGTTAGGGTTAAGGTGAGGGTTAGGGTTAGGGTTAAGGTTAGGATTAAGGTGAGGGTTAGGGTTAGGGTTAAGGTTAGGGTTAAGGTTAGGGTTAGTGTCGATAAACATTATTACAAAGTCCTTCCTTTCGTGGTGCAATTTCTTCGTTTTGCCATTGAATTAGTTTTTGAATAAGCTGCAAATATTGCAAGTCCATAATTGGTTTCGTCTCCAGGCAGTCAATTGAATGCCGATAAATTTTGCCGCACCTCCCCAAATCTTATCAGCTATTTAAATGGCTGTAAGGAACTGAGCAAATATATTTCCAGGCAAGGCGTCACAGCCTGGAGGTAAAACGCTAGACTATTGACATCAACATCGATGGTCGAATCCATGTTGATGACGGCTGTGAGCCATAAACACGTGTCCATGGATTACTTTTATGTATGTATAAAGTTGATAAATATATATATATATATATATATATATATATATATATATATATATATATATATATATTAAAATAAACATAGTTTGAGTATCCGACAATCGTTTCAGATCCCTGAAGAATAATCTAGAAGGTTCTGAAACGATTGTCGGATACTCAAACTATGTTTATTTTAATATAAAAGCTCTAATATATATTGAGCACTTTTGAAAAGTAATGGTTTTGTTCATTTAGTTAATATTTGAACTTAATTAATTAATATATATATATATATATATATATATATATATATATACACACATATATATATATATATATATATATATATATATATATATATATATATATATATATATATATATATATGCAGAGTTCGAATGCAAAACACGATGAACGCCATTTTCAAAATCACGAAACTGTCCCTACAAAAAGTGTTGCATTTCAACACTCGACGATATTATTGTTTAAGGTCTCAATTTAAACGAATTGGATTTATTGCGTTTTGTGTTCGAACTCTTCATATATATATACACAAATAATATGTATACTATACTCACACAGAAATGCACTCACATATATGAATATATGTATGTTATTTGCATGACTGCCATGACTTGCATGTGACCAGATGAGTCGATTTTATGGCTGGGTTTTAGGTGTTTCTCTTAAAGACGCCCCCTCCCCCCCCACTGTATAATAAGGTCACCTGTTGTACTCTTCAATCGATAATAGTATCTGTTGGAAGCAGCAGCAGCCAGCAAATGTTGGTTTCGTTCAACCAATCACAGCGCAAGAGATATTCACTTCCAAATCTTGTGCGTAATATAAAAACCCAAACACAGTGTTTTTCTCTCTCTTTCTTTTCCTGTTTTTCTTCCACAGTCGACACATGAGAGAACACGGCCCTCACAAAATAGCCTCGGCATCATGTGCAAGGGGAAAAGTAACAAATGCGACAAGAGACTCTCATCGCCCACCTCTGTCACCCATAATGCACTTTCTCACTGGCAAAACAAGCACGCTAATATATACACACATCTACAACGCCTCTTCCATTTACATACACTGTAACATGCAAACGTGCACAGCACCAACCGAAATCAACATGTCTATTCAAATTCTCCTAACAGACAAAACATTTTTCTTCGCCTAGAACGTTCTTCGGGCACTCTCTGAACTCTCAATTTTTAACAATTTTGACATTGTTTTAACAAGTTGTCAATAAAATCAAATTACTTTTTTATGGATAGACTTTGTTATTCTTTCATTTGATAATATCCTATCTTCAACATATCCAATTGCTTTTAATGAGGTCGCCTGTTCTACTCTTCAGTCGCTACAAATATGCACTTGTTTATAAAGGTCAAGAAACTGTAATATTATATTTTATTCATTATGCCTGTTTTGGGATCATCTTTTATTTAAATCAGTTATGCCATTTCAGCTTTTAATGGAAAAATACCAAAATAAAAACAGGTGTGTACATATAAATATATATATATAGATATATATATATATATATATATATATATATATATATATATATATATATATATATATACAGACATGAAAGAAGTAAATAGACACTCCACAAAAAATAATTCATACATGTTTAAAGTTTCTGTTTCCTTCGCTGACGGCCAGCACCTGGAGCCATACAAAGCAGCAATAAAAGGTTGAAATATCGATAATTTATATGAATTGACATTATTTTTTTGTGCTTCAGATCAATTTTCAATTTTTCTCATGCGCCATTTTTCCTATTTATGCATTTGTACCATTTTTTTCCATGTTATTATCACTTAAATTCATCACACACACACGCGCACACACACATACACACACATATACACACACACACACACACACATACGCACACACACATACACACACATATACACACACATACACATATACACACTCACATACACACACATACATATGCATGCACACATATGCACACACATACACCTATTAACATAGACACACACACATACACACACATACTACACACATACATACCCACATATACTACACACACATACTACACATACTACACACGTGCACATACACACACGCGCGTGCACGCACACACACACATACACACACACACATACACATATACACACTCACATACACACACATACATATGCATGCACACATATGCACACACACATACACCTATTAACATAGACACACACATACACACACATACATACCCACATATACTACACACACATACTACACATACTACACATACACACACGTGCACATACACACACACACACACGCGCGCGTGCACGCACACACATACACACACACGCGCGCACGCACACATACTACACAAACATACACACACTTGCTCCTCTTTGGACATTTCTTATTTCACGCAATAATCTCATTTCAACAAATCAAATTCTCTTATATATTTCATCAGATAGACTCCTCAAAATGCACAGAGTGTCCCTTCTAGGAGAGCTGGTTTATCCCTACATAAAATACCGGCTTTCAGAGTTCAAACGGTCTAGACAAAGAAAGTTTTTTTCTGTATGTGTGTGGACTTGTGCGTGAGTGAGACTGTGTGTATAAGCTGTTGCTATGTTTAGTAGCCCATCACTGCGTTTTATGTAATCTGCCGAGAGGCCTGTCAACTAACGGCCCAAACTAGATTTAATTTAGTAGTGTTGTGACTACTGAGGTTTCGTTTGACAAGTTGGTATTTACCTGCCTCCCACCGCGGAAAGCCACCCTAACTAACCCTAACCCTCCCACTACGGAAACCAACCCTAACTAACCCTAACTGCGGAAAGATGTGATACAAGAACTGAAAGTTGGGATTGAAAAACCAGTGCACAAGAGGTGTGTGCACTCTCACTCATTAACAAATATTCACAAAGAGGCTTCATCACTGTATAATTTCCCACAGTCAGGCTGAAAAATCAAAATGCATCCGATATTCATTTAATTTGTACAAGCCTTTTTGTGAATATCATAAAAATGTATATTTTCGAAAGTGACAGAATTGCTTTTGGATGAAATATGAAATTATTTTTTTAAATAACTAAGATTATATGGTGTTAACTTAAGAGCTCTAGTCATATTGCACACTATTGAGCTACTACATAAACCTTTGTTAACTTACACACTTTTTATATAAATTTCTGTCTGTATATATATATATATATATATATATATATATATATATAGGTTCATTCCAATGACCAAGGAAAAAATCAATCCATAACCATACCTTCCATCTGATTTTACAATTTCTTCATTCTCATATATCGTCGAACGAGATGAAGAAATTGTAAAATTAGACGAAAAGTATGGTTATTTTTTGTTTTTTTCCTTTGGTCATTCGAATGCACCCATAATTTATACATGCTCTGTAGCTTGTAATGCATCTTCATTGAGCTTGCAGTTGTGAACATTTTCGGATATTATAGAAGGTATATACTTAAAAATATATACTTTTTGTAAGAACAAACAAATATATAGTATATACTACTAAAACTCTATTATCTTGCTTGTCACTGTGCACACTTTTTATCTGGCTTTTCTTATGCTAAGTCTCCAGTGATCACAATTGTGGGGATTGGCTGTGTCCATTTGCCACTGTTTACAGTTTTGCCTGATGTTTTTTTCCATGTTTTCCTAGGGGACCCAGCTTTCGTTTTGCTGTCCAGTCTTAGGTCTCTGCATGTGCTGATATACCCCTTGTTTCTTTCAACATGTCCGAACCAGCGAAGACGGTTTGCCCTTATTAGGACATCAAGTTTTGGAATGGCCAATTTCTCAAATAGAGTGTCTGACCTAATGTTCTGAATCTGGTCCGGCTTTACATTGCATATCCACATAATCATTGCCCTGTCATTTCTGGAGTTGAGCAAGTGAGGTCTTGGTGAGGGCCCAACACTCACTGCCATACAACATGCTTCTTACGCAGCTATCATAGACCTTACCCCTGGTAATAATTGGGGGGGGGTATTATGATTGGAAGAAGTTCTTGAAACTTTCTCCAAGATGACTTGATGGTCGAACCTAGTTTGCAGCCACCTCCAGCACTTAGTATATCTCCAAGGTGTCCTCACTTATTTCAACTTCTGTGTAAGGGCGACTCTCAATTGGGCGTGCAATTTTTCTTCTGGCCGTCAAAATATGCCTGAGCAGCCCTATCGGCATTCCCTGGTAGGGGCGCCTCAGGCGATTAGAAAGCAACTACTCCTTCTCAAAGCACAAGAAGGTAAAACATGGAAGGGCGGGCCTCTTAGAACTTTACAGAACCATACTTCAGATCGACAGATACAAGGTCATCACCTTCTTAAAAATGACCCAGTTGGCTGTGCTTGAGTTCTCGCTTATATAGTCAATACTAGTGGGTGCTCGGCTCCCAGAACAAGTCTTTCTGATTGGTTGGTTGAAATCTGGTTTTGGTAACCAATTGCGATTGAGTATTTTGATAGAATTGACCAATCAATAGTAAGTGTTTCAACCAATAAATATTGAATATTTTACAAAGATCGTTTCTCCGATTCTGTTGTTGTTGGTGGTGTTGCTACTAATGCTTGAATAGGGTTCCACAGAAGATTAACATGGCTCATTTGTTTAGGGCTAGGGTTAGGGTTTAGGCTCATTTGTTTAGGGTTAGGGTTAGGGTTTAGGCTCATTTGTTTAGGGTTAGGGTTAGGGTTTAGGCTCATTTGTTTAGGGTTAGGGTTTAGGCTCATTTGTTTAGGGTTAGGGTTTAGGCTCATTTGTTTAGGGTTAGGGTTTAGGCTCATTTGTTTAGGGTTAGGGTTTAGGCTCATTTGTTTAGGGTTAGGGTTAGGGTTTAGGCTCATTTGTTTAGGGTTAGGGTTAGGGTTTAGGCCCATTTGTTTAGGGTTAGGGTTAGGGTTTAGGCTCATTTGTTTAGGGTTAGGGTTAGGGTTTAGGCTCATTTGTTTAGGGTTAGGGTTAGGGTTTAGGCTCATTTGTTTAGGGTTAGGGTTAGGGTTTAGGCTCATTTGTTTAGGTGGGTGCTACCAGATCAGGCCAGTCTGAAAATACCGGCTTCCTGACTTAAAATGCACCAAACATAAATGTTATTGTTTTTTTTCCTTTGCAAAACTCAATCATGTTCTGCAAAGCCAAAACAAAAACAACAATTTTCCTCTACAAAACAACCAAACCAAACACGATGAATAAATATTCGAATACATAAAAAACTTGAAACATAAAAACTTTTTACCAAAATGACCGAATTTGGCATAAAATAACCCGAAAAGGGTGGATATGCCGTAAAACAAAACAACCAAACCAATTTGTTTAGGAATAAACCGAAATTCATTGTTGGATTTTTAAAATTGATTTTAATAAGATTTTTTTTAAATTTCGTTTTATTTTAAGCTATTGCATTTTTAATTTTAATAAATATTCAATTAATAAATATTTAAAAATTCAAAGTTACATTGATACGAGACACACACAAACACTTGAAGTTGTCTCATAATTTTATTAATATAGAGATTAGCTCTAATAATATCATATATTTGTTGGTTCTTTGATATGGTATATTTTCTTTTGGTTTATGAGCGCAAATGAACCATAATACTTGACTTTTTTTGTGCGTCTATATTAGGAGAACCATATTGGCCTAAATGCTTCCGATTGCGATTCATGAAACAAACCGGAAATGGCCGAAGCGGTTTACGATTTGAAAGCCGAAAAAAAAAAATGTATAAAGGCAGACCACACTAAAGGATACGCCAGAAAAACCTCAATGAATTTAACCGCGATGTCAGCAGCTGTTCAGTCTCTCAAAGAATTACATGAGATACCTACTTTGTTTAATTGTACATGCAGTATCATGTGTTAGATTGCGTTATGGTTTGGCTTCGTTCATGCGCACTCACTCAGTTGTAACTGCGTGTGGAGTTATGACACCTCTGTACAGAATCAAGATCAATATGTGTCAACGTATCTTGGTGCCAAAATACGATTCAAATCAGTTCCTGTTTTGATATGATGTTATCAGCACATCTAGGAAGAATAAATTGTTATTATGTCCTTTTTCCATAGTGAACTGTATAGATGGACAGATAGAGTTCACATGTTCCAGTAATGTTTGAACATCTTCCTGTTGAAGCCAGAGTATGAACGAGTCATCCACATATTATAGCTACATTGTTGGCTTTAGTGGTGTTGATTGTAACACCATTTCCTCAAAGTATTCCATGTATACATTGGCCAGTACTGGGGGCAATGGTGTAGCCATAGCTAGACCTTCTTTCTGTCGGTATATATCAGATCCCATCACGAAGTATGTGGTATCTACGCAGAAGGTCAACATCTCCATTAGATTATCAATTGGGATACAAGTGCGTTCCTCCAGTGAAACATCTGAAGTCAACCTATCTCGTACCACCGTCAGGGTCTCATCAGTGGGTACTTTTGTGAACAGACTGACTACATCTAGACTCACCATCTGCTTGGAATGCATTCTTGATATTTTCTATGAAATGAGCTGAATTCTTGACATACAATGGAAATTTGCCTGTGAGTAGAGTGATTATATCTATCAGGAATCGGCTCAATGGATGGCATGCTGAACCTCAGGCGTTAACAATGGGTCGTAATGGAATACCGTCTTTGTGAATCTTCCAAATGCCGTATAGGTGTGGTAGCTTGCTGTAATTATGAACTAGCTGTCTGTATTTTGCAGATGGTGTTAGGTTCTTGTTCTTACTGTTTCACCGGCTAGAATGAAACTCCAGCATTCGTTTATCGACAAAAGCCAGCTTACCAAGCAGTTCTCGTTATGTTCCCGCGTTCATTTGAATATCTATTTAGTTGTGAAGATGTGGTCTTATTTATGGAAGATGGTGACCCTTTTCTTGTTCAATATTTTATTTCAGTCAGATGCGGCCAGATATATACAACTAACTCTACCAAGTTACGTTCTTCGTCCTGAACTTTCTTCCTAACCCTAACCACATAACCTATTTAAAAAAATAAAAGGTTTAAAAAGATTTTAGCCCCATCTCCAAATAAAAAATGTTGAAAAAACTTCCTAAAAAAAAAGAAGAAAAAATGAAAGAAAAAAAAAAGTTTATTCACTTACTAATTTGAAGAAAATTATTAAAGCCATTCTTAACACGGAGATTGTTGGGAGGTAGGGTTAGGGGTGGGGGTTAATTGACCCTAACCTTAAATCGGAAAAAAATTTAAAAAGTTGTTTCCTTTAAGGTCGGTTCTAATTGACAATTCGGTGACGACTCGGCCATTTCCGGTCTGTCCCATAAAGCGCAGTCAGAAACGATATTTGTCCTCTCCTATAGAAGTATCTTTTATTTTGTCTTTAAACTTTAATTCAAGCTTTCGAAGTGATAGTTAAAAGATTCAAAAACATTTTTTGAATGTCGAACGGTCACAAAGTAAACAGATGCCGCCCATGATTTTTTTTGTTTGTTTTTTAATAATGGATTATACAGGTTCAGCACGGTAATTACTTTGCGATCATGCGAAATTCGAAAGTGTTGTTGAAGCATTTAAACCTTCAATTAGAAAGTAAGCGATGGCTTGAATTAATATTTGAAGGCAAAAGTAAAGTATTATGGTTCTTTTGCGAACTTAAACGAAAGAGAAAACATTCATTTTCACCCTCACCCTCTCGTCGTATAAAAGAAAATCTTTAGAGTAACAGTTTGTGAGAAGAAGAAGAAGAAGGGGTGAGGAAGAGAAGAAGAAGAAGAAGAAGAAGAAGAAGAAGAAGAAGAAGAAGAAGAAGAAGAAGAAGAAGAAGAAGAAGAAGAAGAAGAAGAAGGGGTGAGGAAGAGAAGAAGAAGAAGAAGAAGAAGAAGAAGAAGAAGAAGAAGAAGAAGAAGAAGAAGAAGAAGAAGAAGAAGAAGAAGGGGTGAGGAAGAAGAAGAAGAAGAAGAAGAGAAAGAAGAAGAAGAAGAAGAAGAAGAAGAAGAAGAAGAAGAAGAAGAAGAAAAAGAAGGGGTGAGGAAGAAGAAGAAGAAGAAGAAGAAGAAGAAGAAGAAGAAGAAGAAGAAGAAGAAGAAGAAGGGGTGAGGAAGAGAAGAAGAAGAAGAAGAAGAAGAAGAAGAAGAAGAAGAAGAAGAAGAAGAAGAAGAAGAAGAAGGGGTGAGGAAGAGAAGAAGAAGAAGAAGAAGAAGAAGAAGAAGAAGAGAAAGAAGAAGAAGAAGAAGAAAAAGAAGAAGAAGGGGTGAAGAATAAGAAGAAGAAGAAGAAGAAGAAGAAGAAGAAGAAGAAGAAACCAACTTAGAATTTAGAGTGGGGGATCAGTTGCATATATAAATTTAACGTAAAATGATCCTCCTTTTCTGAGTCATTTTATCTTTTTAGGGCTATCAACTAATTTCTTTCACTACTAAACATAAGTCCGATTGGCAAGATCGTAAAACCACACAATCGCATAAAAAAAATTAGACCCCTCAAAAAACTTTTTTAAAAAGACGCACAGAATTTATCACCTATAGCAACAAAAAAAATGGTTAACTGACCTAAAACGATAGAATGGGCCGGAAATGGGGCATCATTTTATGTTAAATTTATATGCGAAACTGATCCCCTACTCTAAATTCTAATAATATATATATATATATATATATATATATATATATATATATATATATATATATATATATATATATAACATAACATCTATTTGGGAAAAAGGCTCGTGCCTGTAACTCCCAATTCTTTTCCTTTCCCTTTTGTCCACTCTACTAATTCGTGTGAAGGTCTGACCGAATATTTTCTGTGAAGCCAGTGTTTGTCCAACTTTCACTTAAAGTCGTTTATGTCTGTTGCATCGATGACCCAGTCTGGCAGAGAATTCCAATTGTTCACAACCCGTAGCCCAAACGAATACTTTGTTTAGCCTGCCATGTTTCTTTTCCAGTTGCAGATTGTGACCTCTTGTTCCGGTGGTCTTGCTGAGGGGTAACAGTCTCACCTGTTCCATGTTGTCTTTGTCTGTAAGGATCTTGAACGTCTGGATCATATCTCAACGCTCTCTGATATATATATATATATATATATATATATATATATATATATATATATATATATATATATATATATATATATATATATATATATATATATATATATATATATATTAAAGTGAAATATTTTGAAAATCAACAATCGTGCAAATTTTAAATGCAAAATTCATTTATTTAATTTTTTTTCGCGAATTTTCGTTGTAAAATACAATCTTCTCAAGCGAGACTGTCTTACAGTGTTTTTTTTTTCTTCTTCTTCCTCCTCATATTGGTGGTATTAACCCTGAGGGGTCGAAAACACGTCACGATCTTACGACGTTATTTTTTTTTTAGTCCTGGCGATGTTGTATACGCTGATTTGGTGCTTTTTTTTTTTAAGTAAGGAAAGGAAGTCAACATCTTAGAAGCACGGATTATAATGTATTAAAGTGAAATATTTTGAAAATCAACAATCGTGCAAATTTTAAATGAAAAATTCATTTATTTAATTAATTTTTTTTTCGCGAATTTTCGTTGTAAAATACAACCTTCTCAATATATATATATATATTATTTCAGGGTGTCCACACATAATCGCTTAAAAAAGTAGAATCCTATTTGGCGTGTGCGGGGGGGGGGGGGTATCTAAGGGTGTTAATCTACACTAACACCGAACACTTTATTTCTTTTGTTTTAAAGGTGGAACACAGAAGGAAAAAAAAAAAACTATTACTTTTGCAAGATGATGCAATAATGGATACCATGTTGAAAACCTGAATAAATGCCAACATTTATTCAAGGTTAAATTTAACACAATTTATTTTTGTCGGCGAATTTACACAACGAAGGCGTGGTAGTACACATAATAATGAATGAGGAGAAATCTTTTAGTTGCGTAAAACTAAACTTGGCAGAATGTTCTTAAACTTTTCTAAGGATTGAACAAAATATCTTTAAAATTAATTGTGCTAATTATTTTCCAGTAATAAATAACTGTTGTTCATATGAGAAGCAAGTACGAAAAGTAATTTTAATTAATTAACTGCATACCTCGGAAACAATCATATGACAGTAACAACAAAAAAAAATTGACCTCGAAACATCCGAAAGTAGGTGAGGGGCAGATAACTCTAAATTACTAAAAAGGATTTAGAGTAACTTCCCTTGACATTGTAGCCTAATTTTTATATGACGCGTTATTGACCTTTTTAGGTTTTAGTTTTAAATTGTATCCCTAAAATAAATTAATATATTAAATATGAGTAAGCTTGTTTTTATATATATATCTAATTCCGGTGGGGTTTTTTTTGTACACACACTCCACCATGACAAATAAAGCCTGATTCTTTAATAGTCCATATTTTGCGTGTGTACCCACTCCACTGAGCGCTATTATACTCCATGGATTTTAATAATAAACAATTTATATTTTACTTAACGTTAAAACTTTCGCTAATTGTTTGTAGCAAACTGCAGCCTCACAAAACGAAGGTCACTGTTTCTACTTTTAGACGCTACATGAACATATTTTTCGCCGTTTTTCTTCTTTCTTTAGCATGGCCATTTCTTCTTTTTTTTTTCCTCCCCGAAACGCGCCGAAAGAAAAACGTAAGAAAAAAATAGTTTCACGAAATAGGTGAGAATCTGAAATTGATTTTTAACGGTACCCCCCCTCAAAAAAAAAAAATATATATATATATATATATATATATATATATATATATATATATATATTTAAAAGTTAACGTTCTTGATCAAAATTTAGACGCTTCTCCAGATTATGACCCGAGCTAAAATCGACTTGGCGTCGTTAAGGTCAGGGTTAGGGTCAGAGGGAGCTCGGGTCCTTATCTAAAGAAGTACCCAAATTTATTATTAAAAAAATGTCAATGTTAGATAATGAAGCACTTAGAAATGTGTAACAATATTGATTCAAATGGTTCTATGTGAGTAGGATCAACCACGTTTAATTGCCAACCCGGACTTAGGGTTAGTGTTTTTTTGGCTTATGCAAGGCATGCTTTCTTTCATTTTTTATTTTTTTATTTTATTTATTTTTTCTTCAGAAAACAAAAACAAAATATGAACAAAAACAAAACAAAACATTCTCTTCATTAACTCAAACACTAACCCTATGTCCGGGTTGGCAATAAAAAAAACCCAAAAGAAATTAACATGTTAGGGGGTGCAATAAAGTCCGGGATGATACGAAAACAAAAAACAAAAGAAATTAACAGGACCGTTAACAAGTCATGTTGAGGACATTATCAACAAAAGGAAGGACAAAGCCTATCCATACAAAATAATTAGTTTAGGTGCTTATCCAGATTAAGGGAGACATTCGAAAAAACGAACCAACAAACTGAGGAATATCTGTTTAATGTACGTACCTGTCACGAGCTGAATATATCCTATACCAAAAATCACGTAAAGTAATCAAGTAGTTTTTATTTTATATACGCCTCTATTACGGCTTATTATGAATTTCGGTTATATCCCTTGAATAAGCCGTAATGGAGGCTGAAATTTCCACGTTATTCGTTCATTGGTAAAATTTAATTTTCTTTTATAAAAAAAAAAACTACTTGATTAATTTACGTGATTTTTGGTATAGGATTTATTCAGCCCGTGACAGATACGTACATCAAACAGATATTCCTTAGTTTGTTTTTTGTTTTATTTTTCGAATGTCTCCCTTAATCTGCATAAGCACCTTAGTTTGTATTGAAAACTTGTTACGGCAATGAAAGATAAAGAGTTTGTGAAGAATCAGAATTCAATTATCCAAGGAATGTTCTAGGTGAAAAAAAGATGTTTGTAAGGAGAAAGTGGGTAGTCACGTTTGTTTTGGCTGGTGTCGGGTGAGTTTGTGTGTTACAGTGTATGTAAGATGAGTAGGTATTGCAAATGTATGTGTATATTAGCATGCCTGTTTTGCCAGTGAGAGAGTGTATGTACAAATGTATGTGTATATTAGCATGCCTGTTTTGCCAGTGAGAGAGTGTATGTACAAATGTATGTGTATATTAGCATGCCTGTTTTGCCAGTGAGAGAGTGTATGTACAAATGTATGTGTATATTAGCATGCCTGTTTTGCCAGTGAGAGAGTGTATGTACAAATGTATGTGTATATTAGCATGCCTGTTTTGCCAGTGATAGAGTGTATGTACAAATATATGTGTATATTAGCATGCCTGTTTTGCCAGTGAGAGAGTGTATGTACAAATGTATGTGTATATTAGCATGCCTGTTTTGCCAGTGAGAGAGTGTATGTACAAATGTATGTGTATATTAGCATGCCTGTTTTGCCAGTGATAGAGTGTATGTACAAATGTATGTGTATATTAGCATGCCTGTTTTGCCAGTGAGAGAGTGTATGTACAAATGTATGTGTATATTAGCATGCCTGTTTTGCCAGTGAGAGAGTGTATGTACAAATGTATGTGTATATTAGCATGCCTGTTTTGCCAGTGATAGAGTGTATGTACAAATGTATGTGTATATTAGCATGCCTGTTTTGCCAGTGAGAGTGTGTATGTACAAATGTATGTGTATATTAGCATGCCTGTTTTGCCAGTGAGAGAGTGTATGTACAAATGTATGTGTGAGAGAGTTCAGTTAGCAGTGTACATATGCTGGCTCTGTGTTTAGTAGTTTGTGTGTCTCTCTCGTCATCTGAGCTACTTGCCGAGAGGCTTTTGGCCCCAAAGCTCCTAGGCTAGGGTTGTAACACGCACATATATGTTGTCTGTAGGAGAAAATATCCGAAAAGAGAAATAAAAACGCTGTGTTGTGGTTTTTATACTACGTGCAAACTTTGGAGGCGAATATCTCTTGTGCTGTCAATGGATGAAAGAAATTGCTGATTGGAACTTTTGTCTAATCGAGATTCAATACGTAAAAACAACATTCACTGGCACTGCTGCTTCTAAAAAAATTTATAGTCCAAGACACCATTATGAACCCCACACGTGTGCACGGTGGTCGTCACCCGCCAAGGTGTCAATCGTAAAGGTGTGACATCCTAGTCGCAATGTCGGACTAGAACACACCTCAGCCGTGTCGATCGTCGTAGTGGCAATAAAAAAATATATAGATCCAAATTCCTCTAGGCCGGGATGGTGACGATGATGATGATGATGACGTCGCCGATCTTGTCATCTCGTCCAGCTACAAATACACTCCCACGTTGAAACTGTTTATATCAGCAAGCAATCACTGGGTGAACAGCAACCGGTCGGCTGTGTTGGTGTGAAAGATCATTCAAAGCCGAACAAAAGGAAAAGAACAATGTTCAACAACTCGGTTGGGGTTTTTGTATAGAAAAGTAATTATTAATAAAAATAAAAGAATTGATTTTACATTGGATTAATGTCTACCGTACTCGTAAAAGTGATGTTTTCTCTAAGTTATCTCGTTAGTTCTCTGTGTGCGCGAATTCTTTACACAAGTAGTTGTTTAGTCACAAGTCAACAGGCAAAGGCGACGGTGGGGATTTCGTCCGGTTTTCTTTTCGTCGACGCATGCCATCTTGGCGCATGCCGGACGAACGTCCAACTCTGTCTCCCGACAATTCAACTCTAACTGGCTCTCTCGTGTCTACTCTGGTTCTACTCGTTGTGCATGAAAAACGCACATTCTTTTATTGAAGGTGTCTATCATCGTACATCTCCTTCTCCGCCATCTTTCTTCCTGCGGGTCTTCCTCTCTCAAGGGGGTGGGGACGGGCGCCTCATTCCCCCCTTCCCTAAAATAAATGGAATTTTCTTTTTATCCCATTGTTATCACCAAAACAAACGCTTTCTCATTCTGTCACACGGCTGGAGATGATCTGTGACTGGGTCCGTAATTAACGATAACAGGCCCAATTAAACCCCTGCCAAGTCAACACAGCCCTCACAGAATCGTGAATCCAAACCATGTCATTCCCCCAAACAATAATATCACCTTATTGATATTTTGGAATTAAATTTAAGATCATGGAATTTCATAATCTTTACTTCCCATCTGGCAACTGTTTCCTTGCCTCTGGTGGTAATCGGTTCTGATCATGAAACACAACTCTACAAGACCAACTGGTGCCTCGTTCCTGTTGTTTGAATAAGTTCGTTTCTACGTCAAATATATACTAGTTTTATATCTCACCTCGTCTCGACGCAGGGCATAGCATCACCACCAAGATGCATACTAGTGCGTCACCAGGGTACCCGATCCCCATGGGGCCCCGGATACTTTGTCACACCATTAAAAGTTAATTTCACCAGGAATTGGAATAAGTTCTCAAAGTATTACATTTTCCTCAAATTATAAAGTTCTCATTTATTTATTAACTAAATTATTTTATTTTTCTCACTTGCAGCAAGGTTAGACATGGAACCAGTTTAACGAGAAAAGGGGGTTCAAGCTCCACCAAGGGGGCACCCTGGAAGGTTATCGGTATTCCCTAATAAGGATGCTTCAGGCAACTGGCAATAAACCAACCCTGCTCCCAAAAGAGGAGGTAATTCCTAGGAGAATGGCATCCTAGGGCCGAAATGAACCATGCCTCATACTTGGTCTTTTGGCTAGTAACAAAGTGTAGTATCTGTTCTGATGCTACACTTAGTCTGTTCTGTCTTCGAATAGATATAACACCAGTCGTACCTTGCCAGGCATAACACCAAACTGCATTTCATGTATGCTTATCTGACTTCTTATTTGCTACTCAGTTATTCTCTCAATCACGTTCAGGACCTGATCCATCAACTTGATCCATCAACTTGATCCATCAACTTGATCCATCAACTTGATCCATCAACTTTAAGCCTCTGTAATTACCTCTATCTAGTGCTTTCCCTCTACCTTCATAACAATTCAAAATTTTACTAAGTTCCCAGTCTTTCAGAATTACCTCTTCTATTATGATCTGATTCGTCAAGTCTATGATCATCTCAATGCCTGTTTCAACCGCAGACCGTTCTTCATCTTACTCACAGTTTCCCATACCATTTCTTGCTCAATTTTTATAGCTGAACCAGGTACTGCTTCTTCAACTATTAGATATTCCCTGGTTCTATGGAAACTCAGTATTCAGCAATCTCTCATAATGGAATTTCCAAGCGTCCGTGTCCATTAGTTGCTGACACTCAATTGTCATTTCGAATGTATTTAACTCCAGCAATATCCATATTTTTCTTTGCTATCTGCTTCGCTATTCAAAATAATTCATTCTTTTGGTCATCTCTTTGTAGTATATCTGGAAATCTGGCTTGCTTATCCTCCTTCTTGGCTGTGTATATTGCTATTCTTGCTTCCCTCGTTGCCACTAGATACACATCCTTAACTCTAACCCTAAACCCTAACCCTGACTCTAACCCTAAACCCTAACCCTGACCCTAACCTTAACCCTAAACCTTAAGCCTAACCTTAACCCTAAACCCTAACTTTAACCCCTAACCCTAACTCTAACCCTAAACCTTAACCCTAAATCCTAACTCTAACCCCTAACCCTATACCCTAACTTTAAACGTTAACCCTAAACCCTAACGCTAAACCCTAATTCTAAACCCTAAATCCTAACCCTATACCCTAACTTTAAACGTTAACACTAAACCCTAACTCTAAACCCTACTTTTAAACCCTAACCCTAAACTACTAACCTTAACTCTAAACCCTAACGCTAAACCCTAACTCTAAACCCTAACCCTAACCCTAACTCTAAACCCTAACTCTAAACCCTAACTCTAAACCCTAACCCTAACCCTAACTCTAAACCCTAACCCTAAACCCTAACTCTAAACTCTACCTTTAAACCGTAAACCTGATCTGTATTTACTAAACCTTTTCTCCACTCCATCGTTTCTGCTTTTCTTTCATACACTTCTCAGCTTCCTTATTCCACCACCGTGTCACTATGACTTGGAGGCCTTTTCGTCCACCCATAACTTTCAACTTATTCCACTTCTTGGAGAGGTAACTGAATACTCCATCACTTTGTCTCTAAACTCGCGTTTCACGTGTTCTTCATTCAACCTCCACACCTTTTTATTGGGGATAAACTTTCTCGTTACCTCATGAACTTTCTTCAGCATTAAAATTTAAAATAACCGGTTTGTGCTGTGTCACAATTTCTTCACCAGGTATTACTTTCACATAACTAAAGAGCTTCCTGTCCTTTTTCCTAACCAGCATTTAAAATAACCGGTTTGTGCTGTGTCACGATTTCTTCACCAGGTATTACTTTCACATAACTAAAGAGCTTCCTGTCCTTTTTCCTAACCAGCATTTAGAATAACCGGTTTGTGCTGTGTCACGATTTCTTCACCAGGTATTACTTTCACATAACTAAAGAGCTTCCTGTCCTTTTTCCTAACCAGCATTTAAAATAACCGGTTTGAGCTGTGTCACGATTTCTTCACCAGGTATTACTTTCACATAACTAAAGAGCTTCCTGTCCTTTTTCCTAACCAGCATTTAAAATAACCGGTTTGTGCTGTGTCACGATTTCTTCACCAGGTATTACTTTCACATAACTAAAGAGCTTCCTGTCCTTTTTCCTAACCAGCAGAAAATCTCCTTGCTGTACCAGATTCACATGTAACAAGTCGGTTTTCCTTTTTCCTAAAAAGATGTTTACAACCAACATGTCCATTGCAAGACCAAATTCTAGAATTCTTCTTATTATTATTTATTCACTAGGCTTTCTTCTAGAGGTCATCATCTGTGACTGCTCATTGATAATAACAAGGGGGGTCTCCTGGGGTCTGAGTGACAACAAGTCTCCCCAGGTTTCCAGCACTCTCTGCGTCTTTTAATAACCATTACAAATTATTTTGTGTTATCGCAACAGCCGTTTACCATTTATTTTTCGCTAGCAACGACCATTGGTCTTGAGGGAGAGGGAGGGAGTGGCAATAAGACTCCTCAAGGTTTCAGCACTCTCTGCACCTTTCCAATGGATCTGGCTGGTGCTGCCCCTTCAGAGTCCTTCCATCTTCTTTTACCCCCTCATGACCATTTTGTGCGGTACTAGCCGAGGCTAGTGCTACCACATGTGTGTATGTGTGTGTGGGAGAGGGGGTTAGGTTTTTGTTCTATTGTTTCTTTTTCAACTTACTATTGGTTGGTTAGCATTCATTGGTTATGTGGGTTGGTTTTCAAATTCGTAGATTTTCCTTAAGGTTTCATCTGTTTTCACTATTTCCGTGCGTTGATGGTCTCAATCTTCCCTTTTATTCCGATTTCTGCTCGTCCTTTTTCCAGTTTTTTCAGGACTGTTCCTAGTGCTCCTACAATTATTCGTATCATCGTGATTTTCTTCATGTTTTATATTCGTTTTAGTTCTCTGGCAAGTTCCATTTGTTTCATTTTTCTGCCTCCTTGATTGTCACCCTATGAAGTGCTGGAACGGCGAAATCTACGATTTTTTTTTAATATTCATCCTTCTTAATGATTATTATCATGTTCTGTCTCATTGCTTGGATGTATTTGACTGTTTGTACCTCCATGTCCAAGATGATTTTGTGTTTTCCATTTTCCAATACTACCTTCAGTTTGTATCTGTACCATTTGTCTGCATGTGTAGACGTTTGCACAGTTCCCAATGGACCGCCTTTGCTACCTTTGTGTTCTTTTAGTGCTAGTTTGCTGCATTCATTTATTATATGATTTACCATCCCGCCTCTTTGTCCATAGAGGCTACATGTACTGTTTTCCTGGGTGTTCTCTATTTTTACTTTAATATAATTCATTCTGTCCAGATGTGTTCGTGTGTCTCTTCTCTGATCAGTCTTATAAATTGTGCATGTAGCTGCTTCTCTTCCCATTTTTTTTCTTTTATTACTTTTTTTGTTTTCACTTACATTGTGTTGTTCGTTTTGACAGCGCCTCTTGCAGCAGTGATCAGCTTTTCAGTGTTTTCGATCATATATTTGTCTAGTTCTTGTTTGGTGTTATTCACACGGTCTTCAATACTTACTAGTCCCCTTCTTCCTTTGTTCGTAGAGTCGGTCAGCATCATCCTTCGACTGTAGTACATTGTGTATGGTCATTAGTTTCCTAGTTTTCTGGTCAAAATGCCTAAGTTTTTTTTTTGTCCAGCCTATGAAAGATACAGAATATCTTACTAGAGAAACTGCCCAGGTATTTATTTCATTTATCAGGTTTCTACTATATAATTTGCTTCCAAACGCCCCCCCCCCCCTACCGATGTCTCCGGTTTTCCCCATTTCATCTCTAACAGTACACACTTTTCCATTTCGAATTCCATTCGAATGTCTTGTCTGAAGATTCTGGTCGTGTTTATCATCATTTACAGTTCCTTTTTGCTTTCTGCAAATAACTTTAGGTCGTCCATATACATGAGGTGGTTTATTCTTTATTCTGTGTCAGTAAACTTGTATCTGGCATCACATTTCCTGAGTATATTATTGAGTGGCATAATGGCTATGATAAGCAGTAGTAGTGATAAAAGTCTGCTTGAGTGTGTCCTTCGACTGTAGTACATTGTTCATGGTCATTAGTTTTTCAGTTTTCTGACTAAGGTGCCCAAGTTCTTCTTTTGTTTAGTCTATGAATGGTCCAGAATATCTTATTAGTGATACTGCTCCAGTGTTTCTTCCTTTTAGTAGCTTTCTACTTTATAATTTAGTTTCTAAGAGTTTTCTTGATCTTCTCAGATATTCTTTTCCAATCTTCTTTTTCATTTCTGTTGATTTGATGGTGTCTGCTTTCAGAATTTCCAGATATTAATGGCTATCATGTTTGTCAAGTATCCTCATCTCCTCTTGGTTATGTAGTTCCATGCCCTCCGCTGTTTCCAGTTTTCCCTTTTCGTCTCTAATAGTGCACATTTTTCCATTCCGTATTCCATTCGAATGTTCTGGCTGAAGATTCTGGTTGTATTTATCTGTTTTTCTGTTTGTTTCTTTTTTTTTTTTGCAAATAGCTTCAAGTCGTCCATATACATGAAGTAGTTTATTATTTCTACTGTGTCTGTGAATTTGTATCCGGTATGACACTTCCTGAGTATGTTTATCATAGCCATGATTACCATGGCTATGATAAACAGTAGTGGTGACAGAGAGTCTCCCTGGAAAATGCCTCTCTGTATTAGTATCTCACTTAGATATTGTCCTCCAGCTTTCTTTATAAGGTTGATAATTTTGTCAGATATCTTGTACATCCTTAAGCATTCAATCATCCATGCTTGGGGGAAATGGTCATAAGCTTTTTTGACTGAATTTTTCTTCTTCAGGATTTTTCGATCCATGTATAGCAGGTCATGTGTTTCTGCCATCCTTTCTGTCCCTTGGGGAGTAGTCCACGGTTATTAAGGGAGTGGCAGATCTGTTTTCTCAATTGTGCCGTTATTGGTTTGTGCTGATCTGTAGGAAGGGCCAAAATTCGCAGGATGCCGATCGGGTCTTCCATTTTTGCTTTCAAGGGAGCACCTGACAATCGTGACACTCAGATCTTTCTTCTGAGCCCCACAAGTTGTACGTTTGTATTGTGTCATATTTAAGGACTCTGCATAGAGTAAAATCCTGTCCTTATCTTTCCTGCATTCAAAGGGTAGAATTATTTTTTGTTATGTCTGAATCGCTATGTTGTTCTTAGAGTTCGGTTCGTTTTATGAAATTGGCGTCGCTTACGGCTTTACTTTTTCTTGGGGTGAGGATTCTAAAAGGAAAGGGATAAGAGAAAATAAATTCAATTCTAAATAATAAAAATTCATAAAATTCTTAAAAATTAAATGGAAACCGGGTTATAATCTAATTAATGAATTTCGAAGGGTTCGATTTTAAATATAATTCTTCACCTACTTTTAATGATCAGGGTTAGGGTTAGGGTTAGGGTTTAGAGTTAGGGTTTAGGGTTAGTAGTTTAGGGTTAGGGTTTAAAAGTAGGGTTTAGAGTTAGGGTTTAGAATTAGGGTTAGGGTTTAGGGTTAGAGGTTTAAGGTTAGGGTTTAAGGTTAGGGTATAAGGTTAGGGGTTGGGTTTAGGGTTACGGTTAGGGTTAGGGTTAGACAGAATTTATTATTTTTCTTCTAGTTCTGGTTCGCCATGTGTCCCTGTTGAGAGAAGTTTTGAAAAATGGTGTACCTAAGGACTTTCGTTTTTTTTTTCTTGGGGGAGGGGGCTTGATTCCAAAAAAGAAGAGGATGAGAGCAGACAAAACTTATTATTTACTCACTAGGAGTTTTCACACAACACATTATCAGTGATTGCTTAGCAATAATAACCAGTGGTGTTCCCTGGAGTCTGAGTGACAACAAGTCTTCCTTATATTTTCAGCACTCTCCACCTCTTTTGATAACCATTGCAAATGATTTTGCGTTATCACAACAGTCGCTTACCATCGACTTATTGCTGACAATCATCGTTGGTCTTCTCTGGGATTTGAGATGGTATTAAGCCTTCCCAAGGTCCCAGTATTCTCTGTACAGCAGATGTCTGGTTAGTGCTCTTCCTCGTCGGTCTTTCCATTCTCCTTAAGCCTTCATGACAGCTGAGGCTGATGTTTCCACATGCATGTGCATATGACTGAATTTTCTTTGTGGGAAGAGGGGGGGGGCAGTTTATTATTATTATTATTATTATTATTGTTAATATTATTATTGTTATTATTATCATTATTATTATTATTATTATTATTATTATTAATATTATTAATCATATTATTATTATTATTAATATTATTATTATAATTAATATTAATATTCTTCTTCTTCTTATTATTATTATTATTATTATTATTATTATTAATAATATTCTCCTTCTTCTTTTTCTCCTTCTTCTTCTTCTTCTTCTTCTTCTTATTATTATTATTATCACTATCATTTGTACTATTATTATTATTATTATTATTATTATTATTATTATTAATAATATAATTAAAAATATAATAATTATCATTAATTTTCTTCTTCGTTTCCATCTTTTTATTATTATTTTTAATATTCTTCTTATTATTATTATTATTATTATTATATTATTTGTATTAGTATTTTTCTTATTTTCCTTCTTCTTATTATTAATATTAATATTTTTTCGTATTCTTCTTATTCATATTTTTATTTTTTATTATTTATAATATTATTATTATTATTATAATTATTATTATTATTATTATTATTATTATAATTATTATTATTATTAATATTCTTCTCATTATTATTATTCTTATTCTTATTAATATTCTTCTTCTTCTTCTTATTATTATTATTATTATTATTATTATTATTATTATTATTATTATTATTATTATTATTATTATCATCATCAATATTCTATTTATTATTATTATTGTTGTTATTATTATACACATGTTCACATTAAATTAAAAATCCAATTAAATTAATTTCACAAAGTTTACTCTGTCCCTGTCCATTTATTAATGTCTACTACACAATAACACATATACATAGCATTAGGATTTTATTTCATGAGAATGGTCATGTCAAGTACAAGAAGCATCATCAATTTAAATTAGTTTTCTTCAAAATAATCTCAGACACTAAAATAAACAACTTTTCACATTCTAATCGATTTAAAAAAATTTTTTCTAATTACAACTTTTTAAAATTTTATATTTTTCTTGGAATTAAAAAATAACATTTTTAAATCTAACTTAAATATTTAATTAGTTTTTTAGTCATACCACGATTTCGCTCACCCCCCCCCCACCACCACCACCACCACCACTAATTTGAAAGAAAATGTGTTGCTGGAGGTATTTGGTTTGACACAAGAGGGCGCTGTTGCTGCGAGATCTTGTATTCTCTGTTTCCCCTGTTGCAGTTACACGAGTGACCTGTTTTGTAAGTTGTGATTCGGTTTGCGATTATGTAATCATCGCCTCTTCACCACATGTGTGTATAGCACGTCTGTGTGTAACGAGATTCATACGCGCTAAAACAAGGCGCTAAAACAAGGTCATGTGATCAACATGTATCTTCAGTTCGAGATTGATTCCCAAACAGACAAGATGTGATCCTGCATTCTTCTGCCGTCGGCCCGACGGCAGAGAATCAACGAACTCCAGGATAAAGGTTATTCTGTCTTGTCTACATTCACTCAGCCCAATGTATTATCTTTCATTTTGTTCCTGTGTTTCTCCCACATAAAACTATTACCCGTCTGTTAAATCTGTTGTTGGATTGATTTTTTTTATTTGCGTCACAAACTTATTTTTAAAGGTGAGTTTTTTTTTTTTTAATGTACTAATGAGTCACTGCTTATCAAGGCCCAAAGGCCACTCGAGGATAAGGGTTAATGAGTTTGTCAGGTGGACAGTGAGACGAACACTGTGATGATTTGAAACAATTATTGAATTGGGCAGAATTTGATTATTTCTAAGGACGGCTCAACAAGAATTTGTTTACATTAGACTTGAAAACGACTATGTATTAGTCAGCTGGGAAGCAACCCTGCGGTACTGTGTTCCACGGATAGTTCTAGGAAATAAACTGTGCTCATAAAACTATTACCCGTCTGTGCACTGTGTTGTTCAATTCTATTACGTCGTAAAGAAAAGTAACACAACAATACTACACCGAATGCACTTTTGTTCAGTTCCCGTCTTTTTCTCATCTAAACTTGGTGTGGAATTCAGAAACAAGACTCTGCCTCTTTAGTGGTGCGACTTCCAAACTGGTCGAACGTTGTATAAATTGGCTCTGCCATTTAGCATGTTTTTAAAACCCTAGCGGCTCTGCTGTTAGATTCTATTTCTGGCCAAGTCAATCGTCTGTATATTTATCTCGAGGCTTTGTCAGTAACCTGGCATTTCTAATCACCCGCATGCCACGTTCCTAAAAACACTTGCTGAGTTTTCTGCATTGTCATGGAACAATTGTAATTTATTTCCTTTGTGTACCTTCTTGTATTACATGTTTTTGTAACCTGCCTTTAATGATTGTCCTTGACGAATTGTAGATAAACTAAATGTTATATGTTAATAAACTGTTTCCTTTTTTTTTTCGTTTTGACATGCATATCGTATTTGTGGATACAATAAAAAGACACATAATGATAGTTGCCACATTCCTTGCACATGTACAGCTAACATGATAAAGCTGAATATCCAATATTTAAATTTACAGTGTGTTTAATTCTATTTGTAAAACATTAAAAAAACAATGAATACATAAATACATAAATATATAAACATTTTAGAAATAAAATTTAATGGAGAATTACATTAGTACTTCCACAGAATGTGCTCCGATTAACTTATGGCACTTGTACTACCTCAACGTAAATACCCCAACCCACCTGCCTAGCTGCAAACTCCCACCCTTTCAATGTAGAGATCCCTAGATGCTGCAAGGTTTCCTATTCTAATAGCTAATTTCTCGGACTGCTTGCCTTTGGAATTCCATTCCTGCTCCTTGTTTCCTTGAACGTACCAACATACAGACATTTACATTTCATGTAAAACAAATCTTGCTGCCCAAGTCCACACCCAGGTCCCCCTCCCCTATAAATCTGACTCCTATCACAGCAGCCCCTTACACTTCAGTGGCAATATGTCTTATTTGGGGCAAACAAAAGCAGATTAAAGAAAATGTTTAATTACTATTCTATTACAAGAAATAAATCTTGCTGCCCAACTCCCCACCCAGGTTTTTAGCATAGCGAGCCATTTATTCGACATGCCCTTTGTTTCAAATCACTGACGAGTGGGGGAGGGGGACAGAGAGAAGAGCTGGAGATCACTAATTAGTTATCTATTGTCAGCCCATGTCATTATATATCCAACATTTTGTGTGCTTCCAAACGGACTGCCTTCAAACGGACTACCCTTTGGTATTATCCTCTCTCTTTGGGCTATGTGAAGTATCCGTTTTTAATACATTCTCAACGCCTAAGTAATTTTTCAACCCGTGTACAGCAAGTTGATCTAAGCTGTCTCATTTCTTTTTAATCTCAACTAACTAAATTATATACCAGATGATCTACCCGTTCAATAGCTAACATACGAAGTGGCATTTGCCCACAATGGTTGATATGTAATAGAACAGGTCACGAGCGAAAAATAGAAGCAGATCCATGAGCAGAAATTACATAAACAATAAACAAAAACCATAAAGTTCTCTGTCTTTTTATTGTTTACACAAAGTTCAATAGGTGATACATTCTTCTTTTTTTCTTTCTTTTTTTACACAAGTCCTTTTCTTTCTTTCTTTTTTTTACCATAGCTCAGCCCAAACAAGGCAGGCCGCAACTGTAGACGTAAGGGGTTACTGAGAGATAGGGTGTAGGTTACGAGGGGCATCCTAAGTTGGGAGCTGTGCAGCGAAATGTCTGTTTACATTAGTTTTAAATTTCTGCATGTCAGTAGAGTCGGGGAAACAGGGAGAAGGAAGGGAGTTTCAGAGGCCGGCCGCACGAGGAAAGAAGCTATTGGAGTAGAAGGCTCACTGGCATCTGGGGACCTCCACATTGAATGGATGAGATTTGGACGATTGTCGGTTTGGTCTAGTGAATTTACGTCGAGGGGGCACTAGAGCAGCCAGTTCATCAGAGCACAATCTATTGACGTACTTGTAAAACAGGCACAAGAATGCAACATTGCGGTGATGGGGCAAGAGCTGGAGCTTGGTGGATAATGAGGAACCTATTAAGTTGACGACTTTTTTGGACCTTGTCTAAGAGGGAGAGACTAGTGGATGATGCACCAGCCCATATGTGGCAACAATACTCCATGCATGGGCGGATGGTGGCTTTGTAGAGATATAGGATAATGTCAGGTGTGAGAAGTTTACTAGCACGGTAGAGGGAGCCCACCTTCTTTGCAGCAGCCTTAGCAATGTCTTCAATGTATTTGTTCCAATTCATGTTACCTGTGAAGGTTAGACCGAGGAGTTTGAATGTTGAACTTTCAGGTAGGCAATCGGTGGTTGGAGCGGTTTCTTGTAGTTATTGAAGGAAAGGAGCTTTGTCTTTGCGGCATTAAAAGTTACCATCCATTTTTGACCCCAATCCACTACAGCCTGGAAGTCATTTTCTAAGAGTTTTTTTTTTCCATTCTTCTTGACACCTTTCTTTGCTTTCTCCATTAACTGCAACATAGGTAACATAGATATTTTATCCAACAATGTGTAGTGAAGAGAAGAATACGGGATCCGTATACCTTTGTAAAGGTTTTATTCACAAAAGAAAGCTACAATAAAATAAAGTTAAAATGATGAAGCATTTATAGTGGAAACGAAGAAAGTCTGACGGACGAGTTCATCCAGTGGGAGGAGGGGGGGTAAGAATATTACACTTTCCCCTTCAAGTTTTTTTTTTTTTTTTAAATTTTTATTTTTATTTTTATTTTTTTTATTTTTTTTATTTTTTTATTATTATTATTATTATTATTATTATTATTATTATTATTATTATTATTATTATTATTATTATTATTATTATTATTATTATTATTATTATTATTATTATTATTATTATTATTATTATTATTATTATTATTATTATTATTATTATTATTATTATTATTATTATTATTATTATTATTATTTTTTTTTTTTTTTTTTTTTTTTTTTTTTTTTTTTTTTATATGTATTTTATTCTATTATTTTTATTTTATTTTACTAGTGCCTTATTTAGTAACGAAGTCCTTGTATTTCTCAGGAAATTTTCGTATTCTGCCAGATCTTCGGATGGCACTTCGCTCTCAACTGGCTCCTCCACACAAGGGTTTTCTTCTTCTATCTGTTCAGAATATTGTGTACATTCCTTTTCACTTTCGGGCTTACTTACGGGTGGCATGCAAACATCATCTAACATGTTGTCTCCATTAATTGAGTTTTCCAGCATGAAGTAAGAGATTTTATCCAACAACTTCAACGAAAGACCAACAGATTTAATGATCTTTTTGTGGTGTTGAGTGACTACCTCCCATCTATCGGGTCCCCAGGTGCCTAATAGGAGAACAGCCTTCAGATATGGAGGTTAGCTGCGAATACCCAATAAGCAGTTCCGGACTAACTGGCAGTCTATTCAGAGGATGTATGTTAGATATGCTCTAAGAAGGTATATCTCCATAAAATACATACAGATGTAAAGTTTAGACTTGGCGGATGTCAGCTGCCATAAAAGATGACTGACCGATTGGTTGACCTTGACCTATTGACCTGTTGACCTTGATTGGTGATGCACTTTGTGTCGATCACGAAAAAGCGTTGGGCAAGGAAGGGCATTCTCCGTAAAACTTTACCTTCAAATAAACCTTCATAGATATTTCCAGCTCGTCAATTACCTGGACGTGGGCCTACCAGTGTGCATGATGCCCCTCAACTTGAACATTAATCCAAATAGTACAATACAAACAAGACAACAACAAAGTTAACAGCATATAACAACACAAACTAACCCTAACCAACACACTTATCAATTTATTTTTATATAACTTTTTGGATGTTTTTTTTTTTAGAAACCCCCATCCCCAACCAATTAATTTTTTACATAAACTTTTTGTAAATAAAAAAAGTCTAAAAACTGGAGATAATGTTAAGTAGGTTTGCCCATAGAGTGAATGTGGTATTTTAGTGACTGGAACTAGTTACGAGAATAGACCAAGACGACGACAGACGACCTCCATTCTCTCCACTCAATTTTAGCCTTGCGCCACACCATCAAATTTTATGCAGAGAATTTCACTTTTTGATGAAAAATTTAAGATAAATAAATTAGCCTTTAGGCTAGGAAGAAAGTGTAGTATCTGTTCTGATGCTTCA
>OY744550.1:54618678-54751178 GCA_963556195.1 Sepiola atlantica
AGCACAGACACGTGAAAAACCTCCCACGTAATAATTTGAAACACGACTTGTTGGGGTCCTCCCCCTCCCCTCTCATGTCCCATGTCACCGTTATAGACAAAGCCCCAACTCTGTCCCCCTCCCCCTCCAATGTATTTTCAATTTTCAATCTCCCGTTAAGGTGAACTTTTGCCATTTGAATTCCATCGCTTAGCCCGATGAGTTGGTAGCTATTTGCACCAATGAAACGAAACTTGTTTTGTCGCAACTAATGGAATAAAATCAAAAAAAAAAAATATATATATATATATATATATATATATAGAGAGAGAGAGAGAGAGAGAGAGAGAGAGAGAGAGAGAGAGAAGTCAGGTTCATTTTATATTCCAATAACCATGTTTTTATTTTATTATTTTTATTTTTATTTTTTCACATTTCCCAAAAACATAACATGACAGATGTATTTTTTACGGTTCGTTTGGGATTTAAGCTTGTCTTTTGTTGTGAGACTTTTCAGAAATTTTTTTGAAAGAGACCAGTAGATGGGTTGAGGGACGAAACGCAGAAATAATGAGTAAGAAGATTCTCTTTGTAAACCATTGAAGAAAGAAAAAACCGAGAGGCCCCACCAGAAACTACTGCAAGGACCAGACTCCATTCACCAAATGGTAATACAGCAGCTCCGGTATTTTGCACCTGCTGATAGGGCAACCTCGTTGGGAGTTACTCCAAGGTTCGGGTCCTTGGACTATTAGGTGGATAACGTCAGTCCGGGTAAAACGTTTACCCCCAGCATCCTTATTAGTGGCATGGCAACAAAGAGAGATGGCTCACACTAATCAACAACCGACCCAAGAGACAGCATTTTCTTCGCCCTCCGTCAAAAACATCACTCTCGGAAGATGGAGACTAAGGGACAGAATAGGGAAAGCTAAAGTTACGGGGCTGTCGAAAGAACAGGTAAGCAGCCCATTTGGCATAATGGTTAGAGTGTTCGCTAATGGGAGACCGAGGGACCGGGGTTCAATCCTCGGTCGAGTCATACCAAAAACACAAAAAATGGTACGTGATGCCCCCCCCCCTGCTAAACACTCAGCCGTATAAGGTGAGGATCAAGGGTAAGTGGAGCAATCCAGGGAAATAAAATGGCGCCCTGCCTTTACACTTCAATAGCTAATGAAAAGAGAGCCTTTGGGTCGCCCTCAACTATGGTCGACCACTTTACTTTGTTACTTTATTCACTTCATGATTGATAAATGAACACAAGTCAATCAGAGAAATATTTAAAAAAAAAAAAAAGACAACAAAATCACAAATGCACCACCTATCAATTCAAACATTCATATTTGCATTGCAACTGGCCTTTTAGCTTTGATCAAAGTCTAGTACCTGTCCTGATACTACATTTCAACTGTTCCGTCTTCAGTCCGTGAAGTAGAAATCCTTCTAGACTGAGGCAATTTAAATTTTTGGCCCAATTCGGAAGCCCCCTTTTTTTTGGTGTGTGTAGATTCCATGACAATGCAGAAAACTCAGCAAGTGTTTTTAGGAACGTGGCATGCGGGTGATTAGAAATGCCAGGTTACGGACAAAGTCTCGAGATAAATATACAGACGATTGACTTGGCCAGAAATAGAATCTAACAGCAGAGCCGCTAGGGTTTAAAAAACATGCTAAATGGCAGAGCCAATTTATACAACGTTCGACCAGTTTGTAAGTCGCACCACTAAAGAGGCAGAGTCTTGTTTCTGAATTCCACACCAAGTTTAGATGAGAAAAAGACGGGAACTGAACAAAAGTGCATTCGGTGTAGTATTGTTGTGTTACTTTTCTTTACGACGTAATAGAATTGAACAACACAGTGCACAGACGGGTAATAGTTTTATGAGCACAGTTTATTTCCTAGAACTACCCGTGGAACACAGTACCGCAGGGTTGCTTCCCAGCTGACTAATACATAGTCGTTTTCAAGTCTAATGTAAACAAATTCTTGTTGAGCCGTCCTTAGAAATAATCAAATTCTGCCCAATTCAATAATTGTTTCAAATCATCACAGTGTTTGTCTCACTGTCAACCTAACAAACTCATTAACCCTTATCCTCGAGTGGCCTTTGGGCCTTGATAAGTGGTAACTCGTTAGTACATATAAAAAAAAACTCACCTTTAAAAATAAGTTTGTGACGCAAATAAAAAAAATCAATCCAACAACACATTTAACAGACGGGTAATAGTTTTATGTGGGAGAAACACAGGAACAAAATGAAAGATAATACATTGGGTTGAGTGAATGTAGACAAGACAGAATAACCTTTATCCTGGAGTTCGTTGATTCTCTGCCGTCGAGCCGACGGCAGAAGAATGCAGGATCACATCTTGTCTGTTTGGGAATCAATCTCGAACTGAAGATACATGTTGATCACATGACCTTGTTTTAGCGCCTTGTTTTAGCGCGTATAGATCTCGTTACACACAGACGTGCTATACGCACATGTGGTGAAGAGGCGATGATTACATAATCGCAAACCGAATCACAACTTACAAAACAGGTCACTCGTGTAACTGAGTGAATGAAGACAAGATGAAATTATCTTATTCTGGAGTCCCTCGATTCATCTACCGTCGGCCCGTCGGTAGAGAATGCAGAATTTACATCTTGTCTGGAACTGAAATGTTCATGTTGATGTTGAAAAGATGACAAACGGAAAACAAGTTAAAGTGCAGGAGAAAAACAAAAACAAGAGATTTTTTACCGGTTTCGTTCGTGGCGAACGTCTTCTTTTTTTTTTTTTTGTGAAGACGTTCGCCACGAACGAAACCGGTCAAAAAAACCTCTATATATATATATATATACACACATATATATATATATATATATATATATATATATATATATATATATATATACATATATATATATACATATATACATATATATATATACATATATATATATACATATATATATATATACATATATATATATATACATATATATATATACATATATATATATATACATATATATATATACATATATATATACATATACATATATATATATACATATATATACATATATATATATACATATATATATATATACATATATATATATACATATATATACATATATATATATACATATATATATATACATATATATATACATATCTATATATATACATATACATATATATATATATATATATATATACATATATACATATGTATATATATATATATATATATGTATATATATATATATAAATGGAAAAAGAATAAAGATAAAATGTTATCTTTAAATTATATCATATCTTGAAAAATCAAATTTCAATATACAAGATAGAGCAGTAATATAAGGATCAAACTGAAAATTGGATAAAGTAAAATATTTATTAAATCAGTTTATTTATATATTCCTTGTTTGGACTATTTGATGATTTAATAAATACTTTATCCAATTTTTGTTTTCATCACTCATTTCCTTCTCTCTCTCTCTCTCTCTCTCTCTCTCTCTCTCTCTCTCTCTCTCTCTCTGTATATATATAGATATAGATATATATATATATATATATATATATATATATATATATATATATATATATATATATATATATATACAGGGTGGGCAAAAATAAGGGTCCTATTTTTAAAAATTCATAACTTTTTTATTTATTGATTTTTTATTTTTTTATTTTTTAGAATAAGTAAAGGACCCCTTCCGAAGCAAGCATGAGCCGTATTAGCCCTAAGGAACGTACCCTCATTTAGAAAACATTATTTTTGCTTAAAAAACTCAAAACAGTGTAAAAAACAATACTTTAGTTTTTGTAAGTTTTAAGAAGTGTTTTTTGGCTAAAATTTGTTTTGTTTATTTCAAAAAATCTCGGAAGGGTCAGTCTACACACACATAAAGTTTGGTGAGTTTAACTTTTATTTTGTGGAAGTTATTCAAATTCAAGTTATTCAACTTTAAAGATAGGACACTTATTTTGGCCCACCCCGTATATATATATATATAAATATAAAATAAAATATAGTAACACGAAATTACATAATCATCGATGCAATAATTTATTTCAACCTTGTGGTATTGTCAAGCATCCAATTCAGATGATTACATTTTTTAAACTGAAAAAAAAGAGGAAATTCACACTCGACAATTCAAATATAATTAGAGAGAGTGAGGGAGTTACAACCTATTTAATACATATTTAGAGAGAGGGGGAAATTTGAAGCATATTTAATCTATAATTATATAGGGAGGGGGGAATTACATAATTTATGACAGAGAGGGAAGAGGTGGCCATATAAAGAAGTATATTGGGGTGGGGAGGGACCTAAGAAAAGATTTGAAAATAGACACTAGACATATATATATATATATATATATATATATATATATATATATATATATATATATATATATATATATAAATTAATTATAATTTGACAAACGTTCATGTTTTTATTTTATTATTCTTATTTTTATTTTTTCACATTTCCAAAAAACATAACATTTCTGGGAGATGTCTTTTTTACGGTTCGTTTGGGGAACTGGATTTTTTACGGTTCTTTTGGGGAACTGGATTTTTTACCGTTTGTTTGGGGAACTGGATTTAAGCTTGTCTTTTGTTGTGAGACTTTTTATGTTGGAATTAGAAACATTTTTTTGGAAGAGACCAGTAGATGGGTTGAGGGACGAAACGCAGAAATAATGAGTAAGAAGATTCTCTTTGAAAACCATTGAAGAAAGAAAATCCGTAGCAGTTGCCACCAATATGGCATCGAGAGGTCCCCACCAGAAACTACTGCATGGTCCAGACTCCATTCACCAAATGGCAATATGGTAGCCGCAGTATTTTGAACCTGCTGATAGGGCAGCCTCGTTGAGAGTTACTCCAAGGTTCGGGTCCTTGGACTATTAGGTGGATAACGTCAGTCCGGGTAAAACGTTTACCCCCAGCATCCTTATTAGTGGCATGGCAACAAAGAGAGATGGCTCACACTAACCAACAACCGACCCAAGAGACAGCATTTTTTTCGCCTCCGTCAAAAACATCACTCTCGGAAGATGGAGACTAAGGGACAGAATAGGGAAAGCTAAAGTTACGGGGCTGTCGAAAGAACAGGTAAGCAGCCCATTTGGCATAATGGTTAGAGTGTTCGCTAATGGGAGACCGAGGGACCGGGTTCAATCCTCGGTCGAGTCATACCAAAAACACAAAAAATGGTACGTGATGCCCCCCCTTTGCTAAACACTCAGCAGTATAAGGTGAGGATCAAGGGTAAGTGGAGCAATCCAGGGAAATAAAATGGCGCCCTGCCTTTACACTTCAATAGCTAATGAAAAGAGAGCCTTTGGGTCGCCCTCAACTATGGTCGACCACTTTACTTTGTTACTTTATTCACTTCATGATTGAAAAATTAACACAAGTCAATCAGAGAAATATTTAAAAAAAAAAAAAAGACAACAAAATCACAAATGCACCACCTATCAATTCAAACATTCATATTTGCATTGCAACTGGCCTTTTAGCTTTGATCAAAGTCTAGTACCTGTCCTGATACTACATTTCAACTGTTCCGTCTTCAGTCCGTGAAGTAGAAATCCTTCTAGACTGAGGCAATTTAAATTTTTGGCCCAATTTGGAAGCCCCCTTTTTTTTGGTGTGTGTGTGTGTGGGGGGGGGGGGGGGGTAGATCCCCCCCCCCCCCCCCCCGCATTAAAAAACCTGACCATGTCTCTAGCTCTGGCCTCGTGGGGAGGCAAGTGAATAAGGACAGTGCATGTGCACTGTCGTGGTGAGTGTATCTTCCAGATGATCCCTCGGAAATACATAAAGAAGACGTGAAAATCCATTTATTCATGAACCCATTCCCGATGACTGACAGTAAATCTGGAGAACATAAGAAACCCATTGCAACTGGTTCAGATTTGTAATTGATAAAAGCACGCACAAGAGATGTATGGACCAAAAAATGAAACCATGAATCAATTGATCAAATCTTATACCTCCATTAAAGATCAAAAAATTCTAGAATAATAGTTCCAAGAAAACTGAGAGATCAAGTTCGTAATCTCATGCATACCGGACACATAGAGATTGAAAAATCAATAGCCAGAGCCAGGGAATGTCTATATTTGCCTTGAATAAACTAACAAATAAAAGACGTGCTCAACAACGGCTCAATATTTATAAACAGACGCGAAAGAAGTAAATAGACACTCTGACTATCATTAATAATGAAGACTGCTGTCATAAGATCCTGATGGAGTAATTTACTCCTCTCCAGGAGTTAGGCACAAGGCCAGTTTTTATCCTACTCCCACAAGTAAGATGTGACCCAAGCTCGGGTCGGAAAGTGGGGGTTGAAAAGCCAGCGCCCGAGAGGTGAGCACTCTGACCATCAAAAATTGCCTGGGCAGCCCCGTCGGCATTCCCCGGTAGGGGCGCCTCAAGCAGTAAGCAATTAACTTACTCCTCCCCAAAGAGGGGAGGCAAAGCCTGGGAGGGTGGACCTCCTAGAACTGCACAGGACAATCCCATAGACCGGCGTAAATCAAGCCCCGAAGGCCAAGACAATACCAGTCTATAGGGTGCAGTATCCATCGGAACAGATACTACACTTTGATCTCGACCAAAAGATGGATCTACGCAAGATAATATTGATTATTTTCCCTCACTGATGAATTGCACAATCACTTAGTTGATAGTAAAAAGGTTGGTGACGAATTGATGCTGATAATTCCACCTTTATATTAACCTACAATATGGCTCGTCTGAAACTCCATGAATTCTAATACTTCTTTGGTCAGCGTCATACTTAGATGGCATATTCACACACGCCTTCTTACCGGCTGCGAAGCGGAGATATGTCATCTCACTATGGTCGTGACCAATAGTTCAACATCTTCTGTCAATAGTGAAACTGACAAATTTGGTTGAGATTTCGATTTAGAGTTCATTTTAATAATATGCAAAATGTAACTTTGATCTTTATAATCATCCAATGAGAATAGGAGTGTTGTGAGGTTGCAAAGAAATTTGTTGCTGATGAAGCGCTTTCTATTTATTTATTTAAATAATAAATATTTTACCTAATGTTATGATATATAATTAATTGAAACAAAATAAAGTTGAATGTTTATTGTAAAGAAATGTATCTGTTTATCTAGTAGCAGAAAAAGATAAATTAATGCAGATTAATTTTTATTATTATTATTATCATTTTTTTCTTTTATGGAAATCGCTCCAAACAAGGCATGAAGCCACTTGATGTAAGGAGCTAACAAGAAGGAAAGATGATTATCGCAAAGACAGGAGATGCTTATTGACCTTAGTCTTGAAAGAAAAACAAGGTAGGAGAAAAACAGTCAGCAGGAAGCAAGTTCCACAAGCCTGAAGTTCTTAGAAAAAAACTACTGAAATAGGAAGCTGTATTACAATGAGGTATCAAAACAGCAAATTGATGAAGATCACTAGACCAACGAGTCAAACGAGCTGGAACAAAAGAACCAGTAAACAGATCGCATAATTCTGAAGAACACATGCCATATAATTAGTATAAATTACCAATGTTCCAAACTTTGACTGCTGCTTTGTACAGCTCCGAGTGCTGGCTGTCGGCAAAGGAAGCAGAAACTTTAAACATGTATGAACCATTTCTTGCGGGGTGTCTATTTACTTCTTTCACGTCTGTGTAGATCAGGGCGGGCAACCTCCGGCCCGCGGGCCACATCCGGCCCGCGAAAGCTTAGCGTCTGACCCGCCACCCTGCTATGCTTTATTATTGCAATCTGGCCCGCGGACCTCCCAGTAAAACTCATATCATGTTGTGACATAGACGTAAAAGTAGGTTTCGATTAAGATTTACAGTGGGTTAAAAATGTATAAATATCAGCAAGCGATGATGCATGTATATTTCATTTTTCTTTACCTATTAAGAGATAAAAATAGAAAAAGAAAAAGCAAGAGGCAAAGAGGAAACGAGAGACGAGGAAACGGCATGAAACATAGAACCTATGTGAGGTGTGTCAAAACGAATGCTGGATCAACTTGCTACTTCCCCTGTCATTATTTTTTATGATTCCAAAATGGCTCTTTGTCAGCGCCTTTTATAACATCACATACAGAAGTCTCTTGAGAAAAAATATCAGATTTGTAGAGTGTTCAATGCAATTTTTGTACAATTTATTCATGTAAACAAAATATAGTAATTCTGAGATTTCGTTTTTCACTCCGGCCCGCGATCTCCTTCCAAAAGTCTCATCTGGCCCTCACTCTGAAAAGGCTGCCCGCCCCTGGCGTAGATCATAGCAATAAACACTCAAGTGAAACATTAATTCTGCCGGAATGCATTTCTGTTTATTCGTAAACAAGTCAGCCATTTTAATCCTTGATAATAAAGTATTCTAAATATGGGGCCATAAATGGATGGGGTTACATCTAATGCTATCAAGACAAAGCCCCTTTGCTTTTATAATTATAAGAAATCTTTCCAACTTATAAAAGTCCCAATATGCAGAAAAACCTTCTATTCAAATAGTTTCTTTTCTCGGACTGCTGGTTTTTTGAATTCCCTCCCTGCTCCTTGTTTCTCCGACTGTACAAACATGCAGAAATTTAAATGTAATGTGAACAAGCATCTTGTTGCACAACTCCCCACTTAGGATGCCCCCTATAAATCTGGCCACTGATCACAGTAACCCCTTACGCCTCAGTGGCAATATGCTTCCTTTGTTTGGGGTGAAATAAAGTTTTTTTTAAAAATCATCCAATGTGCCAGATCATCATAAGCCAAATTTTTATTTTCCTCTGAGGTCATCAGATCTAAGCCTGTCTTTAAGACTCGCCTTACACATCCATCGTATCATTTTCATATCATTTCTCTCCATGCAACGCATGTCCTCAACTCTCACTGTCCAGGTTTCACTTGCATACATCATGACACTTCGTAGACATGCCTGATAAGACTCTTCCCTTGGTCAACAGTGGTAACGCTCTGCTGGTTAGTACTGGCTGAAGTTTCCTGAACTTACTCCATCCACTCCTAATTCTTTCAGGCACACTAGCACCTGCTCCTCCCTGTGCTCCAATGATACCACCAAGATAACAAAACTTCTGAACAACCTCAATAGTCTCGCCATCCAAATATATTTTCTCCACATCTGAGTTCTCATCCGTCTCTATTGTCTTCCACTTCTTGTACTGGTTGCCATCTCTCAACTTACCTGTAATTCCACTGTACTTCTTGTGTAACCAAATGCGGATAATAATGAAATAATGAGGATATACACATGTTGTTAATAATATTGCATACAGATGGAGCCGCACCATCTAAAAGTCTTCAGAATGGTGCTATCCCTATATCATCTTCATCTGTCCCTACCAGAGTGGGGTGGGGTGCACAGTGTGGCTGGGTGTAGCGAGATGAGCTATCCGTCTGTCTATCTGTCTGGCTTTATCTCCTCCCTCATGCGTACACAAGTAGACCGTCACTCTGATGTTTTCTGTGTTTGTCTTTCTTTTTGAATAAATCTTCTTATTTTTTAAATCAACATCAGCGTCTGAGTGATTTTGATATCAGCAGACAAGCAAGAAGCTGGGTTTTGCGACGCCGACACGAGTGTATAAGGGTTTTATACATGCATCCTAAATAGAAATGATATAACATTATTAATAAATTCTTATTAACATTTGCACAATATTTTCATCAACATAAAAATACATTCACAGCGGATTAAAATATCTGGCTCTACAATGCATGGCGAGTATACATCTCCGTCTGGGAATTGTTGTGATAAACATAATCGCTGAAATAAAAATTCAGGGTGAGTGGTCTGGTGAGTGTGAATCTTTTTCAAGATCACACTGAAACCTAACGAGTGTTAGGGTTAGTGGTCTGGTGAGTGTGAATCTTTTTCATGATCACACTGTAACCTAACGAGTGTTAGGATTAGTGGTCTGGTGAGTGCGAATCTTTTTCATGATCACACTGTAACCTAACGAGTGTTAGGGTTAGTGGTCTAGTGAGTGTGAATCTTTTTCATGATCACACTGTAACCTAACGAGTGTTAGGGTTAGTGGTCTGGTGAGTGTGAATCTTTTTCATGATAACACTGTAACCTAACGAGTGTTAGGGTTAGTGGTCTGGTGAGTGTGAATCTTTTTCATGATAACACTGTAACCTAACGAGTGTTAGGGTTAGTGGTCTGGTGAGTGTGAATCTTTTTCATGATAACACTGTAACCTAACGAGTGTTAGGGTTAGTGGTCTGGTTAGTGTGAATCTTTTTCATGATCACACTGTAACCTAACGAGTGTTAGGGTTAGTGGTCTGGTGAGTGTGAATCTTTTTCATGATCACACTGTAACCTAACGAGTGTTAGGGTTAGTGGTCTGGTGAGTGTGAATCTTTTTCATGATCACACTGTAACCTAACGAGTGTTAGGGTTAGAGGTCTGGTGAGTGTGAATCTTTTTCATGATAACACTGTAACCTAACGAGTGTTAGGGTTAGTGGTCTGGTGAGTGTGAATCTTTTTCATGATAACACTGTAACCTAACGAGTGTTAGGGTTAGTGGTCTGGTGAGTGTGAATCTTTTTCATGATAACACTGTAACCTAACGAGTGTTAGGGTTAGTGGTCTGGTTAGTGTGAATCTTTTTCATGATCACACTGTAACCTAACGAGTGTTAGGGTTAGTGGTCTGGTGAGTGTGAATCTTTTTCATGATCACACTGTAACCTAACGAGTGTTAGGGTTAGTGGTCTGGTGAGTGCGAATCTTTTTCATGATCACACTGTAACCTAACGAGTGTTAGGGTTAGAGGTCTGGTGAGTGTGAATCTTTTTCATGATAACACTGTAACCTAACGAGTGTTAGGGTTAGTGGTCTGGTGAGTGTGAATCTTTTTCATGATAACACTGTAACCTAACGAGTGTTAGGGTTAGTGGTCTGGTGAGTGTGAATCTTTTTCATGATAACACTGTAACCTAACGAGTGTTAGGGTTAGTGGTCTGGTGAGTGTGAATCTTTTTCATGATAACACTGTAACCTAACGAGTGTTAGGGTTAGTGGTCTGGTTAGTGTGAATCTTTTTCATGATCACACTGTAACCTAACGAGTGTTAGGGTTAGTGGTCTGGTGAGTGTGAATCTTTTTCATGATCACACTGTAACCTAACGAGTGTTAGGGTTAGTGGTCTGGTGAGTGTGAATCTTTTTCATGATCACACTGTAACCTAACGAGTGTTAGGGTTAGTGGTCTGGTGAGTGCGAATCTTTTTCATGATCACACTGTAACCTAACGAGTGTTAGGGTTAGTGGTCTGGTGAGTGTGAATCTTTTTCATGATCACACTGTAACCTAACGAGTGTTAGGGTTAGAGGTCTGGTGAGTGTGAATCTTTTTCATGATAACACTGTAACCTAACGAGTGTTAGGGTTAGTGGTCTGGTGAGTGTGAATCTTTTTCATGATAACACTGTAACCTAACGAGTGTTAGGGTTAGTGGTCTGGTGAGTGTGAATCTTTTTCATGATAACACTGTAACCTAACGAGTGTTAGGGTTAGTGGTCTGCTGAGTGTGAATCTTTTTCATGATCACACTGTAACCTAACGAGTGTTAGGGTTAGTGGTCTGGTGAGTGTGAATCTTTTTCATGATACCACTGTAACCTAACGAGTGTTAGGGTTAGTGGTCTGGTGAGTGTGAATCTTTTTCATGATCAAACTGTAACCTAACGAGTTTTAGGGTTAGTGGTCTGGTGAGTGTGAATCTTTTTCATGATCACACTGTAACCTAACGAGTGTTAGGGTTAGTGGTCTGGTGAGTGTGAATCTTTTTCATGATAACACTGTAACCTAACGAGTGTTAGGGTTAGTGGTCTGGTGAGTGTGAATCTTTTTCATGATAACACTGTAACCTAACGAGTGTTAGGGTTAGTGGTCTGGTTAGTGTGAATCTTTTTCATGATCACACTGTAACCTAACGAGTGTTAGGGTTAGTGGTCTGGTGAGTGTGAATCTTTTTCATGATCACACTGTAACCTAACAAATGTTAGGGTTAGTGGTCTGGTGAGTGTGAATCTTTTTCATGATCACACTGTAACCTAACGAGTGTTAGGGTTAGTGGTCTGGTGAGTGTGAATCTTTTTCATGATCACACTGTAACCTAACGAGTGTTAGGGTTAGTGGTCTGGTGAGTGCGAATCTTTTTCATGATCACACTGTAACCTAACGAGTGTTAGGGTTAGTGGTCTGGTGAGTGTGAATCTTTTTCATGATCACACTGTAACCTAACGAGTGTTAGGGTTAGAGGTCTGGTGAGTGTGAATCTTTTTCATGATAACACTGTAACCTAACGAGTGTTAGGGTTAGTGGTCTGGTGAGTGTGAATCTTTTTCATGATAACACTGTAACCTAACGAGTGTTAGGGTTAGTGGTCTGGTGAGTGTGAATCTTTTTCATGATAACACTGTAACCTAACGAGTGTTAGGGTTAGTGGTCTGGTGAGTGTGAATCTTTTTCATGATCACACTGTAACCTAACGAGTGTTAGGGTTAGTGGTCTGGTGAGTGTGAATCTTTTTCATGATCACACTGTAACCTAACGAGTGTTAGGGTTAGTGGTCTGCTGAGTGTTAATCTTTTTCATGATCACACTGTAACCTAACGAGTGTTAGGGTTAGTGGTCTGGTTAGTGTGAATCTTTTTCATGATCACACTGTAACCTAACGAGTGTTAGGGTTAGTGGTCTGGTGAGTGTGAATCTTTTTCATGATCACACTGTAACCTAACGAGTGAGGGTTAGTGGTCTGGTGAGTGTTAATCTTTTTCATGATCACACTGTAACCTAACGAGTGTTAGGGTTAGTGGTCTGGTTAGTGTGAATCTTTTTCATGATCACACTGTAACCTAACGAGTGTTAGGGTTAGTGGTCTGGTGAGTGTGAATCTTTTTCATGATCACACTGTAACCTAACGAGTGTTAGGGTTAGTGGTCTGGTGAGTGTGAATCTTTTTCATGATCACACTGTAACCTAACGAGTGTTAGGGTTAGTGGTCTGGTGAGTGTGAATCTTTTTCATGATCACACTGTAACCTAACGAGTGTTAGGGTTAGTGGTCTGGTGAGTGTGAATCTTTTTCATGATCACACTGTAACCTAAAGAGTGTTAGGGTTAGTGGTCTGGGGAGTGTGAATCTTTTTCATGATCACACTGTAACCTAACGAGTGTTAGGGTTAGTGGTCTGGTGAGTGTGAATCTTTTTCATGATTACACTGTAACCTAACGAGTGTTAGGGTTAGTGGTCTGGTGAGTGTGAATCTTTTTCATGATAACACTGTAACCTAACGAGTGTTAGGGTTAGTGGTCTGGTGAGTGTGAATCTTTTTCATGATCACACTGTAACCTAACGAGTGTTAGGGTTAGTGGTCTGGTGAGTGTGAATCTTTTTCATGATCACACTGTAACCTAACGAGTGTTATGGTTAGTGGGTTGGTGAGTGTGAATCTTTTTCATGATCACACTGTAACCTAACGAGTGTTAGGGTTAGTGGGTTGGTGAGTGTGAATCTTTTTCATGATCACACTGTAACCTAACGAGTGTTAGGGTTAGTGGTCTGGTGAGTGTGAATCTTTTTCATGATTACACTGTAACCTAACGAGTGTTAGGGTTAGTGGTCTGGTGAGTGTGAATCTTTTTCATGATCACACTGTAACCTAACGAGTGTTAGGGTTAGTGGTCTGGTGAGTGTGAATCTTTTTCATGATCACACTGTAACCTAACGAGTGTTAGGGTTAGTGGTCTGGTGAGTGTGAATCTTTTTCATGATCACACTGTAACCTAACGAGTGTTAGGGTTAGTGGTCTGGTGAGTGTGAATCTTTTTCATGATTACACTGTAACCTAACGAGTGTTAGGGTACGTGGTCTGGTGAGTGTTAATCTTTTTCATGATTACACTGTAACCTAACGAGTGTTAGGGTTAGTGGTCTGGTAAGTGTGAATCTTTTTCATGATTACACTGTAACCTAACGAGTGTTAGGGTTAGTGGTCTGGTGAGTGTGAATCTTTTTCATGATTACACTGTAACCTAACGAGTGTTAGGGTTAGTGGTCTGGTGAGTGTGAATCTTTTTCATGATCACACTGTAACCTAACGAGTGTTAGGGTTAGTGATCTGGTGAGTGTGAATCCTTTTCATGATCACACTGTAACCTAACGAGTGTTAGGGTTAGTGGGTTGGTGAGTGGGAATCTTTTTCATGATCACACTGTAACCTAACGAGTGTTAGGGTTAGTGGGTTGCTGAGTGCGAATCTTTTTCATGATCACACTGTAACCTAACGAGTATTAGGGTTAGTGGTCTGGTGAGTGTGAATCTTTTTCATGATCACACTGTAACCTAACGAGTGTTAGGGTTAGTGGTCTGGTGAGTGTGAATCTTTTTCATGATCACACTGTAACCTAACGAGTGTTAGGGTTAGTGGTCTGGTGAGTGTGAATCTTTTTCATGATCACACTGTAACCTGACGAGTGTTAGGGTTAGTGGGTTGGTGAGTGTGAATCTTTTTCATGAAAACACTGTAACCTTACGAGTGTTAGGGTTAGTGGTCTGGTGAGTGTGAATCTTTTTCATGATCACACTGTAACCTAACGAGTGTTAGGGTTAGTGGTCTGGTGAGTGTGAATCTTTTTCATGATTACACTGTAACCTAACGAGTGTTAGGGTTAGTGGTCTGGTGAGTGTGAATCTTTTTCATGATCACACTGTAACCTAACGAGTGTTAGGGTTAGTGATCTGGTGAGTGTGAATCCTTTTCATGATCACACTGTAACCTAACGAGTGTTAGGGTTAGTGGGTTGGTGAGTGGGAATCTTTTTCATGATCACACTGTAACCTAACGAGTGTTAGGGTTAGTGGGTTGGTGAGTGCGAATCTTTTTCATGATCACACTGTAACCTAACGAGTGTTAGGGTTAGTGGTCTGGTGAGTGTGAATCTTTTTCATGATCACACTGTAACCTAACGAGTGTTAGGGTTAGTGGTCTGGTGAGTGTGAATCTTTTTCATGATCACACTGTAACCTAACGAGTGTTAGGGTTAGTGGTCTGGTGAGTGTGAATCTTTTTCATGATCACACTGTAACCTGACGAGTGTTAGGGTAAGTGGGTTGGTGAGTGTGAATCTTTTTCATGAAAACACTGTAACCTAACGAGTGTTAGGGTTAGTGGTCTGGTGAGTGTGAATCTTTTTCATGATCACACTGTAACCTAACGAGTGTTAGGGTTAGTGGTCTGGTGAGTGTGAATCTTTTTCATGATCACACTGTAACCTAACGAGTGTTAGGGTTAGTGGTCTGGTGAGTGTGAATCTTTTTCATGATCACACTGTAACCTAACGAGTGTTAGGGTTAGTGGTCTGGTGAGTGTGAATCTTTTTCATGATCACACTGTAACCTAACGAGTGTTAGGGTTAGTGATCTGGTGAGTGTGAATCCTTTTCATGATCACACTGTAACCTAACGAGTGTTAGGGTTAGTGGGTTGGTGAGTGCGAATCTTTTTCATGATCACACTGTAACCTAACGAGTGTTAGGGTTAGTGGGTTGGTGAGTGTGAATCTTTTTCATGATCACACTGTAACCTAACGAGTGTTAGGGTTAGTGGGTTGGTGAGTGTGAATCTTTTTCATGATCACACTGTAACCTAACGAGTGTTAGGGTTAGTGGTCTGGTGAGTGTGAATCTTTTTCATGATCACACTGTAACCTAACGAGTGTTAGGGTTAGTGGTCTGGTGAGTGTGAATCTTTTTCATGATCACACTGTAACCTAACGAGTGTTAGGGTTAGTGGTCTGGTGAGTGTGAATCTTTTTCATGATCACACTGTAACCTGACGAGTGTTAGGGTTAGTGGGTTGGTGAGTGTGAATCTTTTTCATGAAAACACTGTAACCTAACGAGTGTTAGGGTTAGTGGTCTGGTGAGTGTGAATCTTTTTCATGATCACACTGTAACCTAACGAGTGTTAGGGTTAGTGGTCTGGTGAGTGTGAATCTTTTTCATGATTACACTGTAACCTAACGAGTGTTAGGGTACGTGGTCTGGTGAGTGTGAATCTTTTTCATGATTACACTGTAACCTAACGAGTGTTAGGGTTAGTGGTCTGGTAAGTGTGAATCTTTTTCATGATAACACTGTAACCTAACGAGTGTTAGGGTTAGTGGTCTGGTGAGTGTGAATCTTTTTCATGATTACACTGTAACCTAACGAGTGTTAGGGTTAGTGGTCTGGTGAGTGTGAATCTTTTTCATGATCACACTGTAACCTAACGAGTGTTAGGGTTAGTGATCTGGTGAGTGTGAATCCTTTTCATGATCACACTGTAACCTAACGAGTGTTAGGGTTAGTGGGTTGGTGAGTGGGAATCTTTTTCATGATCACACTGTAACCTAACGAGTGTTAGGGTTAGTGGGTTGCTGAGTGCGAATCTTTTTCATGATCACACTGTAACCTAACGAGTATTAGGGTTAGTGGTCTGGTGAGTGTGAATCTTTTTCATGATCACACTGTAACCTAACGAGTGTTAGGGTTAGTGGTCTGGTGAGTGTGAATCTTTTTCATGATCACACTGTAACCTAACGAGTGTTAGGGTTAGTGGTCTGGTGAGTGTGAATCTTTTTCATGATCACACTGTAACCTGACGAGTGTTAGGGTTAGTGGGTTGGTGAGTGTGAATCTTTTTCATGAAAACACTGTAACCTAACGAGTGTTAGGGTTAGTGGTCTGGTGAGTGTGAATCTTTTTCATGATCACACTGTAACCTAACGAGTGTTAGGGTTAGTGGTCTGGTGAGTGTGAATCTTTTTCATGATTACACTGTAACCTAACGAGTGTTAGGGTTAGTGGTCTGGTGAGTGTGAATCTTTTTCATGATCACACTGTAACCTAACGAGTGTTAGGGTTAGTGATCTGGTGAGTGTGAATCCTTTTCATGATCACACTGTAACCTAACGAGTGTTAGGGTTAGTGGGTTGGTGAGTGGGAATCTTTTTCATGATCACACTGTAACCTAACGAGTGTTAGGGTTAGTGGGTTGGTGAGTGCGAATCTTTTTCATGATCACACTGTAACCTAACGAGTGTTAGGGTTAGTGGTCTGGTGAGTGTGAATCTTTTTCATGATCACACTGTAACCTAACGAGTGTTAGGGTTAGTGGTCTGGTGAGTGTGAATCTTTTTCATGATCACACTGTAACCTAACGAGTGTTAGGGTTAGTGGTCTGGTGAGTGTGAATCTTTTTCATGATCACACTGTAACCTGACGAGTGTTAGGGTAAGTGGGTTGGTGAGTGTGAATCTTTTTCATGAAAACACTGTAACCTAACGAGTGTTAGGGTTAGTGGTCTGGTGAGTGTGAATCTTTTTCATGATCACACTGTAACCTAACGAGTGTTAGGGTTAGTGGTCTGGTGAGTGTGAATCTTTTTCATGATCACACTGTAACCTAACGAGTGTTAGGGTTAGTGGTCTGGTGAGTGTGAATCTTTTTCATGATCACACTGTAACCTAACGAGTGTTAGGGTTAGTGGTCTGGTGAGTGTGAATCTTTTTCATGATCACACTGTAACCTAACGAGTGTTAGGGTTAGTGATCTGGTGAGTGTGAATCCTTTTCATGATCACACTGTAACCTAACGAGTGTTAGGGTTAGTGGGTTGGTGAGTGCGAATCTTTTTCATGATCACACTGTAACCTAACGAGTGTTAGGGTTAGTGGGTTGGTGAGTGTGAATCTTTTTCATGATCACACTGTAACCTAACGAGTGTTAGGGTTAGTGGGTTGGTGAGTGCGAATCTTTTTCATGATCACACTGTAACCTAACGAGTGTTAGGGTTAGTGGTCTGGTGAGTGTGAATCTTTTTCATGATCACACTGTAACCTAACGAGTGTTAGGGTTAGTGGTCTGGTGAGTGTGAATCTTTTTCATGATCACACTGTAACCTAACGAGTGTTAGGGTTAGTGGTCTGGTGAGTGTGAATCTTTTTCATGATCACACTGTAACCTAACGAGTGTTAGGGTTAGTGGTCTGGTGAGTGTGAATCTTTTTCATGATCACACTGTAACCTAACGAGTGTTAGGGTTAGTGGGTTGGTGAGTGGGAATCTTTTTCATGATCACACTGTAACCTAACGAGTGTTAGGGTTAGTGGGTTGCTGAGTGCGAATCTTTTTCATGATCACACTGTAACCTAACGAGTATTAGGGTTAGTGGTCTGGTGAGTGTGAATCTTTTTCATGATCACACTGTAACCTAACGAGTGTTAGGGTTAGTGGTCTGGTGAGTGTGAATCTTTTTCATGATCACACTGTAACCTAACGAGTGTTAGGGTTAGTGGTCTGGTGAGTGTGAATCTTTTTCATGATCACACTGTAACCTGACGAGTGTTAGGGTTAGTGGGTTGGTGAGTGTGAATCTTTTTCATGAAAACACTGTAACCTAACGAGTGTTAGGGTTAGTGGTCTGGTGAGTGTGAATCTTTTTCATGATCACACTGTAACCTAACGAGTGTTAGGGTTAGTGGTCTGGTGAGTGTGAATCTTTTTCATGATTACACTGTAACCTAACGAGTGTTAGGGTTAGTGGTCTGGTGAGTGTGAATCTTTTTCATGATCACACTGTAACCTAACGAGTGTTAGGGTTAGTGATCTGGTGAGTGTGAATCCTTTTCATGATCACACTGTAACCTAACGAGTGTTAGGGTTAGTGGGTTGGTGAGTGGGAATCTTTTTCATGATCACACTGTAACCTGACGAGTGTTAGGGTAAGTGGGTTGGTGAGTGTGAATCTTTTTCATGAAAACACTGTAACCTAACGAGTGTTAGGGTTAGTGGTCTGGTGAGTGTGAATCTTTTTCATGATCACACTGTAACCTAACGAGTGTTAGGGTTAGTGGTCTGGTGAGTGTGAATCTTTTTCATGATCACACTGTAACCTAACGAGTGTTAGGGTTAGTGGTCTGGTGAGTGTGAATCTTTTTCATGATCACACTGTAACCTAACGAGTGTTAGGGTTAGTGGTCTGGTGAGTGTGAATCTTTTTCATGATCACACTGTAACCTAACGAGTGTTAGGGTTAGTGATCTGGTGAGTGTGAATCCTTTTCATGATCACACTGTAACCTAACGAGTGTTAGGGTTAGTGGGTTGGTGAGTGGGAATCTTTTTCATGATCACACTGTAACCTAACGAGTGTTAGGGTTAGTGGGTTGGTGAGTGCGAATCTTTTTCATGATCACACTGTAACCTAACGAGTGTTAGGGTTAGTGGTCTGGTGAGTGTGAATCTTTTTCATGATCACACTGTAACCTAACGAGTGTTAGGGTTAGTGGTCTGGTGAGTGTGAATCTTTTTCATGATCACACTGTAACCTAACGAGTATTAGGGTTAGTGGTCTGGTGAGTGTGAATCTTTTTCATGATCACACTGTAACCTAACGAGTGTTAGGGTTAGTGGTCTGGTGAGTGTGAATCTTTTTCATGATTACACTGTAACCTAACGAGTGTTAGGGTACGTGGTCTGGTGAGTGTGAATCTTTTTCATGATTACACTGTAACCTAACGAGTGTTAGGGTTAGTGGTCTGGTAAGTGTGAATCTTTTTCATGATTACACTGTAACCTAACGAGTGTTAGGGTTAGTGGTCTGGTGAGTGTGAATCTTTTTCATGATTACACTGTAACCTAACGAGTGTTAGGGTTAGTGGTCTGGTGAGTGTGAATCTTTTTCATGATTACACTGTAACCTAACGAGTGTTAGGGTTAGTGATCTGGTGAGTGTGAATCCTTTTCATGATCACACTGTAACCTAACGAGTGTTAGGGTTAGTGGGTTGGTGAGTGGGAATCTTTTTCATGATCACACTGTAACCTAACGAGTGTTAGGGTTAGTGGGTTGCTGAGTGCGAATCTTTTTCATGATCACACTGTAACCTAACGAGTATTAGGGTTAGTGGTCTGGTGAGTGTGAATCTTTTTCATGATCACACTGTAACCTAACGAGTGTTAGGGTTAGTGGTCTGGTGAGTGTGAATCTTTTTCATGATCACACTGTAACCTAACGAGTGTTAGGGTTAGTGGTCTGGTGAGTGTGAATCTTTTTCATGATCACACTGTAACCTGACGAGTGTTAGGGTTAGTGGGTTGGTGAGTGTGAATCTTTTTCATGAAAACACTGTAACCTAACGAGTGTTAGGGTTAGTGGTCTGGTGAGTGTGAATCTTTTTCATGATCACACTGTAACCTAACGAGTGTTAGGGTTAGTGGTCTGGTGAGTGTGAATCTTTTTCATGATTACACTGTAACCTAACGAGTGTTAGGGTTAGTGGTCTGGTGAGTGTGAATCTTTTTCATGATCACACTGTAATCTAACGAGTGTTAGGGTTAGTGATCTGGTGAGTGTGAATCCTTTTCATGATCACTCTGTAACCTAACGAGTGTTAGGGTTAGTGGGTTGGTGAGTGGGAATCTTTTTCATGATCACACTGTAACCTAACGAGTGTTAGGGTTAGTGGGTTGGTGAGTGCGAATCTTTTTCATGATCACACTGTAACCTAACGAGTGTTAGGGTTAGTGGTCTGGTGAGTGTGAATCTTTTTCATGATCACACTGTAACCTAACGAGTGTTAGGGTTAGTGGTCTGGTGAGTGTGAATCTTTTTCATGATCACACTGTAACCTAACGAGTGTTAGGGTTAGTGGTCTGGTGAGTGTGAATCTTTTTTATGATCACACTGTAACCTGACGAGTGTTAGGGTAAGTGGGTTGGTGAGTGTGAATCTTTTTCATGAAAACACTGTAACCTAACGAGTGTTAGGGTTAGTGGTCTGGTGAGTGTGAATCTTTTTCATGATCACACTGTAACCTAACGAGTGTTAGGGTTAGTGGTCTGGTGAGTGTGAATCTTTTTCATGATCACACTGTAACCTAACGAGTGTTAGGGTTAGTGGTCTGGTGAGTGTGAATCTTTTTCATGATCACACTGTAACCTAACGAGTGTTAGGGTTAGTGGTCTGGTGAGTGTGAATCTTTTTCATGATCACACTGTAACCTAACGAGTGTTAGGGTTAGTGATCTGGTGAGTGTGAATCCTTTTCATGATCACACTGTAACCTAACGAGTGTTAGGGTTAGTGGGTTGGTGAGTGCGAATCTTTTTCATGATCACACTGTAACCTAACGAGTGTTAGGGTTAGTGGGTTGGTGAGTGTGAACCTTTTTCATGATCACACTGTAACCTAACGAGTGTTAGGGTTAGTGGGTTGGTGAGTGCGAATCTTTTTCATGATCACACTGTAACCTAACGAGTGTTAGGGTTAGTGGTCTGGTGAGTGTGAATCTTTTTCATGATCACACTGTAACCTAACGAGTGTTAGGGTTAGTGGTCTGGTGAGTGTGAATCTTTTTCATGATCACACTGTAACCTAACGAGTGTTAGGGTTAGTGGTCTGGTGAGTGTGAATCTTTTTCATGATCACACTGTAACCTAACGAGTGTTAGGGTTAGTGGTCTGGTGAGTGTGAATCTTTTTCATGATCACACTGTAACCTGACGAGTGTTAGGGTTAGTGGGTTGGTGAGTGTGAATCTTTTTCATGAAAACACTGTAACCTAACGAGTGTTAGGGTTAGTGGTCTGGTGAGTGTGAATCTTTTTCATGATCACACTGTAACCTAACGAGTGTTAGGGTTAGTGGTCTGGTGAGTGTGAATCCTTTTCATGATCACACTGTAACCTAACGAGTGTTAGGGTTAGTGGGTTCGTGAGTGGGAATCTTTTTCATGATCACACTGTAACCTAACGAGTGTTAGGGTTAGTGGGTTGGTGAGTGCGAATCTTTTTCATGATCACACTGTAACCTAACGAGTGTTAGGGTTAGTGGTCTGGTGAGTGTGAATCTTTTTCATGATCACACTGTAACCTAACGAGTGTTAGGGTTAGTGGTCTGGTGAGTGTGAATCTTTTTCATGATCACACTGTAACCTAACGAGTGTTAGGGTTAGTGGTCTGGTGAGTGTGAATCTTTTTCATGATCACACTGTAACCTAACGAGTGTTAGGGTTAGTGGTCTGGTGAGTGTGAATCTTTTTCATGATCACACTGTAACCTAACGAGTGTTAGGGTTAGTGGTCTGGTGAGTGTGAATCTTTTTCATGATCACACTGTAACCTAACGAGTGTTAGGGTTAGTGGTCTGGTGAGTGTGAATCTTTTTCATGATCACACTGTAACCTGACGAGTGTTAGGGTTAGTGGGTTGGTGAGTGTGAATCTTTTTCATGAAAACACTGTAACCTAACGAGTGTTAGGGTTAGTGGTCTGGTGAGTGTGAATCTTTTTCATGATCACACTGTAACCTAACGAGTGTTAGGGTTAGTGGTCTGGTGAGTGTGAATCTTTTTCATGATCACACTGTAACCTAACGAGTGTTAGGGTTAGTGGTCTGGTGAGTGTGAATCTTTTTCATGATTACACTGTAACCTAACGAGTGTTAGGGTTAGTGGTCTGGTGAGTGTGAATCTTTTTCATGATCACACTGTAACCTAACGAGTGTTAGGGTTAGTGATCTGGTGAGTGTGAATCCTTTTCATGATCACACTGTAACCTAACGAGTGTTAGGGTTAGTGGGTTGGTGAGTGGGAATCTTTTTCATGATCACACTGTAACCTAACGAGTGTTAGGGTTAGTGGGTTGGTGAGTGCGAATCTTTTTCATGATCACACTGTAACCTAACGAGTGTTAGGGTTAGTGGTCTGGTGAGTGTGAATCTTTTTCATGATCACACTGTAACCTAACGAGTGTTAGGGTTAGTGGTCTGGTGAGTGTGAATCTTTTTCATGATCACACTGTAACCTAACGAGTGTTAGGGTTAGTGGTCTGGTGAGTGTGAATCTTTTTCATGATCACACTGTAACCTGACGAGTGTTAGGGTAAGTGGGTTGGTGAGTGTGAATCTTTTTCATGAAAACACTGTAACCTAACGAGTGTTAGGGTTAGTGGTCTGGTGAGTGTGAATCTTTTTCATGATCACACTGTAACCTAACGAGTGTTAGGGTTAGTGGTCTGGTGAGTGTGAATCTTTTTCATGATCACACTGTAACCTAACGAGTGTTAGGGTTAGTGGTCTGGTGAGTGTGAATCTTTTTCATGATCACACTGTAACCTAACGAGTGTTAGGGTTAGTGGTCTGGTGAGTGTGAATCTTTTTCATGATCACACTGTAACCTAACGAGTGTTAGGGTTAGTGATCTGGTGAGTGTGAATCCTTTTCATGATCACACTGTAACCTAACGAGTGTTAGGGTTAGTGGGTTGGTGAGTGCGAATCTTTTTCATGATCACACTGTAACCTAACGAGTGTTAGGGTTAGTGGGTTGGTGAGTGTGAATCTTTTTCATGATCACACTGTAACCTAACGAGTGTTAGGGTTAGTGGGTTGGTGAGTGCGAATCTTTTTCATGATCACACTGTAACCTAACGAGTGTTAGGGTTAGTGGTCTGGTGAGTGTGAATCTTTTTCATGATCACACTGTAACCTAACGAGTGTTAGGGTTAGTGGTCTGGTGAGTGTGAATCTTTTTCATGATCACACTGTAACCTAACGAGTGTTAGGGTTAGTGGTCTGGTGAGTGTGAATCTTTTTCATGATCACACTGTAACCTAACGAGTGTTAGGGTTAGTGGTCTGGTGAGTGTGAATCTTTTTCATGATCACACTGTAACCTAACGAGTGTTAGGGTTAGTGGGTTGGTGAGTGGGAATCTTTTTCATGATCACACTGTAACCTAACGAGTGTTAGGGTTAGTGGGTTGCTGAGTGCGAATCTTTTTCATGATCACACTGTAACCTAACGAGTATTAGGGTTAGTGGTCTGGTGAGTGTGAATCTTTTTCATGATCACACTGTAACCTAACGAGTGTTAGGGTTAGTGGTCTGGTGAGTGTGAATCTTTTTCATGATCACACTGTAACCTAACGAGTGTTAGGGTTAGTGGTCTGGTGAGTGTGAATCTTTTTCATGATCACACTGTAACCTGACGAGTGTTAGGGTTAGTGGGTTGGTGAGTGTGAATCTTTTTCATGAAAACACTGTAACCTAACGAGTGTTAGGGTTAGTGGTCTGGTGAGTGTGAATCTTTTTCATGATCACACTGTAACCTAACGAGTGTTAGGGTTAGTGGTCTGGTGAGTGTGAATCTTTTTCATGATTACACTGTAACCTAACGAGTGTTAGGGTTAGTGGTCTGGTGAGTGTGAATCTTTTTCATGATCACACTGTAACCTAACGAGTGTTAGGGTTAGTGATCTGGTGAGTGTGAATCCTTTTCATGATCACACTGTAACCTAACGAGTGTTAGGGTTAGTGGGTTGGTGAGTGGGAATCTTTTTCATGATCACACTGTAACCTGACGAGTGTTAGGGTAAGTGGGTTGGTGAGTGTGAATCTTTTTCATGAAAACACTGTAACCTAACGAGTGTTAGGGTTAGTGGTCTGGTGAGTGTGAATCTTTTTCATGATCACACTGTAACCTAACGAGTGTTAGGGTTAGTGGTCTGGTGAGTGTGAATCTTTTTCATGATCACACTGTAACCTAACGAGTGTTAGGGTTAGTGGTCTGGTGAGTGTGAATCTTTTTCATGATCACACTGTAACCTAACGAGTGTTAGGGTTAGTGGTCTGGTGAGTGTGAATCTTTTTCATGATCACACTGTAACCTAACGAGTGTTAGGGTTAGTGATCTGGTGAGTGTGAATCCTTTTCATGATCACACTGTAACCTAACGAGTGTTAGGGTTAGTGGGTTGGTGAGTGGGAATCTTTTTCATGATCACACTGTAACCTAACGAGTGTTAGGGTTAGTGGGTTGGTGAGTGCGAATCTTTTTCATGATCACACTGTAACCTAACGAGTGTTAGGGTTAGTGGTCTGGTGAGTGTGAATCTTTTTCATGATCACACTGTAACCTAACGAGTGTTAGGGTTAGTGGTCTGGTGAGTGTGAATCTTTTTCATGATCACACTGTAACCTAACGAGTATTAGGGTTAGTGGTCTGGTGAGTGTGAATCTTTTTCATGATCACACTGTAACCTAACGAGTGTTAGGGTTAGTGGTCTGGTGAGTGTGAATCTTTTTCATGATTACACTGTAACCTAACGAGTGTTAGGGTACGTGGTCTGGTGAGTGTGAATCTTTTTCATGATTACACTGTAACCTAACGAGTGTTAGGGTTAGTGGTCTGGTAAGTGTGAATCTTTTTCATGATTACACTGTAACCTAACGAGTGTTAGGGTTAGTGGTCTGGTGAGTGTGAATCTTTTTCATGATTACACTGTAACCTAACGAGTGTTAGGGTTAGTGGTCTGGTGAGTGTGAATCTTTTTCATGATTACACTGTAACCTAACGAGTGTTAGGGTTAGTGATCTGGTGAGTGTGAATCCTTTTCATGATCACACTGTAACCTAACGAGTGTTAGGGTTAGTGGGTTGGTGAGTGGGAATCTTTTTCATGATCACACTGTAACCTAACGAGTGTTAGGGTTAGTGGGTTGCTGAGTGCGAATCTTTTTCATGATCACACTGTAACCTAACGAGTATTAGGGTTAGTGGTCTGGTGAGTGTGAATCTTTTTCATGATCACACTGTAACCTAACGAGTGTTAGGGTTAGTGGTCTGGTGAGTGTGAATCTTTTTCATGATCACACTGTAACCTAACGAGTGTTAGGGTTAGTGGTCTGGTGAGTGTGAATCTTTTTCATGATCACACTGTAACCTGACGAGTGTTAGGGTTAGTGGGTTGGTGAGTGTGAATCTTTTTCATGAAAACACTGTAACCTAACGAGTGTTAGGGTTAGTGGTCTGGTGAGTGTGAATCTTTTTCATGATCACACTGTAACCTAACGAGTGTTAGGGTTAGTGGTCTGGTGAGTGTGAATCTTTTTCATGATTACACTGTAACCTAACGAGTGTTAGGGTTAGTGGTCTGGTGAGTGTGAATCTTTTTCATGATCACACTGTAATCTAACGAGTGTTAGGGTTAGTGATCTGGTGAGTGTGAATCCTTTTCATGATCACTCTGTAACCTAACGAGTGTTAGGGTTAGTGGGTTGGTGAGTGGGAATCTTTTTCATGATCACACTGTAACCTAACGAGTGTTAGGGTTAGTGGGTTGGTGAGTGCGAATCTTTTTCATGATCACACTGTAACCTAACGAGTGTTAGGGTTAGTGGTCTGGTGAGTGTGAATCTTTTTCATGATCACACTGTAACCTAACGAGTGTTAGGGTTAGTGGTCTGGTGAGTGTGAATCTTTTTCATGATCACACTGTAACCTAACGAGTGTTAGGGTTAGTGGTCTGGTGAGTGTGAATCTTTTTCATGATCACACTGTAACCTGACGAGTGTTAGGGTAAGTGGGTTGGTGAGTGTGAATCTTTTTCATGAAAACACTGTAACCTAACGAGTGTTAGGGTTAGTGGTCTGGTGAGTGTGAATCTTTTTCATGATCACACTGTAACCTAACGAGTGTTAGGGTTAGTGGTCTGGTGAGTGTGAATCTTTTTCATGATCACACTGTAACCTAACGAGTGTTAGGGTTAGTGGTCTGGTGAGTGTGAATCTTTTTCATGATCACACTGTAACCTAACGAGTGTTAGGGTTAGTGGTCTGGTGAGTGTGAATCTTTTTCATGATCACACTGTAACCTAACGAGTGTTAGGGTTAGTGATCTGGTGAGTGTGAATCCTTTTCATGATCACACTGTAACCTAACGAGTGTTAGGGTTAGTGGGTTGGTGAGTGCGAATCTTTTTCATGATCACACTGTAACCTAACGAGTGTTAGGGTTAGTGGGTTGGTGAGTGTGAACCTTTTTCATGATCACACTGTAACCTAACGAGTGTTAGGGTTAGTGGGTTGGTGAGTGCGAATCTTTTTCATGATCACACTGTAACCTAACGAGTGTTAGGGTTAGTGGTCTGGTGAGTGTGAATCTTTTTCATGATCACACTGTAACCTAACGAGTGTTAGGGTTAGTGGTCTGGTGAGTGTGAATCTTTTTCATGATCACACTGTAACCTAACGAGTGTTAGGGTTAGTGGTCTGGTGAGTGTGAATCTTTTTCATGATCACACTGTAACCTAACGAGTGTTAGGGTTAGTGGTCTGGTGAGTGTGAATCTTTTTCATGATCACACTGTAACCTGACGAGTGTTAGGGTTAGTGGGTTGGTGAGTGTGAATCTTTTTCATGAAAACACTGTAACCTAACGAGTGTTAGGGTTAGTGGTCTGGTGAGTGTGAATCTTTTTCATGATCACACTGTAACCTAACGAGTGTTAGGGTTAGTGGTCTGGTGAGTGTGAATCCTTTTCATGATCACACTGTAACCTAACGAGTGTTAGGGTTAGTGGGTTCGTGAGTGGGAATCTTTTTCATGATCACACTGTAACCTAACGAGTGTTAGGGTTAGTGGGTTGGTGAGTGCGAATCTTTTTCATGATCACACTGTAACCTAACGAGTGTTAGGGTTAGTGGTCTGGTGAGTGTGAATCTTTTTCATGATCACACTGTAACCTAACGAGTGTTAGGGTTAGTGGTCTGGTGAGTGTGAATCTTTTTCATGATCACACTGTAACCTAACGAGTGTTAGGGTTAGTGGTCTGGTGAGTGTGAATCTTTTTCATGATCACACTGTAACCTAACGAGTGTTAGGGTTAGTGGTCTGGTGAGTGTGAATCTTTTTCATGATCACACTGTAACCTAACGAGTGTTAGGGTTAGTGGTCTGGTGAGTGTGAATCTTTTTCATGATCACACTGTAACCTAACGAGTGTTAGGGTTAGTGGTCTGGTGAGTGTGAATCTTTTTCATGATCACACTGTAACCTGACGAGTGTTAGGGTTAGTGGGTTGGTGAGTGTGAATCTTTTTCATGAAAACACTGTAACCTAACGAGTGTTAGGGTTAGTGGTCTGGTGAGTGTGAATCTTTTTCATGATCACACTGTAACCTAACGAGTGTTAGGGTTAGTGGTCTGGTGAGTGTGAATCCTTTTCATGATCACACTGTAACCTAACGAGTGTTAGGGTTAGTGGGTTGGTGAGTGGGAATCTTTTTCATGATCACACTGTAACCTAACGAGTGTTAGGGTTAGTGGGTTGGTGAGTGCGAATCTTTTTCATGATCACACTGTAACCTAACGAGTGTTAGGGTTAGTGGTCTGGTGAGTGTGAATCTTTTTCATGATCACACTGTAACCTAACGAGTGTTAGGGTTAGTGGTCTGGTGAGTGTGAATCTTTTTCATGATCACACTGTAACCTAACGAGTGTTAGGGTTAGTGGTCTGGTGAGTGTGAATCTTTTTCATGATCACACTGTAACCTGACGAGTGTTAGGGTTAGTGGGTTGGTGAGTGTGAATCTTTTTCATGAAAACACTGTAACCTAACGAGTGTTAGGGTTAGTGGTCTGGTGAGTGTGAATCTTTTTCATGATCACACTGTAACCTAACGAGTGTTAGGGTTAGTGGTCTGGTGAGTGTGAATCTTTTTCATGATCACACTGTAACCTAACCAGTGTTAGGGTTAGTGGTCTGGTGAGTGTGAATCTTTTTCATGATCACACTGTAACCTAACGAGTGTTAGGGTTAGTGGTCTGGTGAGTGTGAATCTTTTTCATGATCACACTGTAACCTAACGAGTGTTAGGGTTAGTGATCTGGTGAGTGTGAATCCTTTTCATGATCACACTGTAACCTAACGAGTGTTAGGGTTAGTGGGTTGGTGAGTGCGAATCTTTTTCATGATCACACTGTAACCTAACGAGTGTTAGGGTTAGTGGGTTGGTGAGTGCGAATCTTTTTCATGATCACACTGTAACCTAACGAGTGTTAGGGTTAGTGGGTTGGTGAGTGCGAATCTTTTTCATGATCACACTGTAACCTAACGAGTGTTAGGGTTAGTGGTCTGGTGAGTGTGAATCTTTTTCATGATCACACTGTAACCTAACGAGTGTTAGGGTTAGTGGTCTGGTGAGTGTGAATCTTTTTCATGATCACACTGTAACCTAACGAGTGTTAGGGTTAGTGGTCTGGTGAGTGTGAATCTTTTTCATGATCACACTGTAACCTGACGAGTGTTAGGGTTAGTGGGTTGGTGAGTGTGAATCTTTTTCATGAAAACACTGTAACCTAACGAGTGTTAGGGTTAGTGGTCTGGTGAGTGTGAATCTTTTTCATGATCACACTGTAACCTAACGAGTGTTAGGGTTAGTGGTCTGGTGAGTGTGAATCTTTTTCATGATCACACTGTAACCTAACGAGTGTTAGGGTTAGTGGTCTGGTGAGTGTGAATCTTTTTCATGATCACACTGTAACCTAACGAGTGTTAGGGTTAGTGGTCTGGTGAGTGTGAATCTTTTTCATGATCACACTGTAACCTAACGAGTGTTAGGGTTAGTGGTCTAGTGAGTGTGAATCTTTTTCATGATTACACTGTAACCTAACGAGTGTTAGGGTTAGTGGTCTGGTGAGTGTGAATCTTTTTCATGATCACACTGTAACCTAACGAGTGTTAGGGTTAGTGGTCTGGTGAGTGTGAATCTTTTTCATGATTACACTGTAACCTAACGAGTGTTAGGGTTAGTGGTCTGGTGAGTGTGAATCTTTTTCATGATTACACTGTAACCTAACGAGTGTTAGGGTTAGTGGTCTGGTGAGTGTGAATCTATATCATGATTACACTGTAACCTAACGAGTGTTAGGGTTAGTAGTCTGGTGAGTGTGAATCTTTTTCATGATTACACTGTAACCTAACGAGTGTTAGGGTTAGTGGTCTGGTGAGTGTGAATCTTTTTCATGATTACACTGTAACCTAACGAGTGTTAGCGTTAGTGGTCTGGTGAGTGTGAATCTTTTTCATGATTACCCTGTAACCTAAAGAGTGTTAGGGTTAGTGGTCTGGTGAGTGTGAATCTTTTTCATGATCACACTGTAACCTAACGAGTGTTAGGGTTAGTGGTCTGGTGAGTGTGAATCTTTTTCATGATTACACTGTAACCTAACGAGTGTTAGGGTTAGTGGTCTGGTGAGTGTGAATCTATACCATGATTACACTGTAACCTAACGAGTGTTAGGGTTAGTAGTCTGGTGAGTGTGAATCTTTTTCATGATTACACTGTAACCTAACGAGTGTTAGGGTTAGTGGTCTGGTGAGTGTGAATCTTTTTCATGATTACACTGAAACCTAACGAGTGTTAGGGTTAGTGGTCTGGTGAGTGTGAATCTTTTTCATGATTACCCTGTAACCTAAAGAGTGTTAGGGTTAGTGGTCTGGTGAGTGTGAATCTTTTTCATGATCACACTGTAACCTAACGAGTGTTAGGGTTAGTGGTCTGGTGAGTGTGAATCTTTTTCATGATTACACTGTAACCTAACGAGTGTTAGGGTTAGTGGTCTGGTGAGTGTGAATCTTTTTCATGATCACACTGTAACCTAACGAGTGTTAGGGTTAGTGGTCTGGTGAGTGTGAATCTTTTTCATGATCACACTGTAACCTAACGAGTGTTAGGGTTAGTGGTCTGGTGAGTGTGAATCTTTTTCATGATCACACTGTAACCTAACGAGTGTTAGGGTTAGTGGTCTAGTGAGTGTGAATCTTTTTCATGATTACACTGTAACCTAACGAGTGTTAGGGTTAGTGGTCTGGTGAGTGTGAATCTTTTTCATGATCACACTGTAACCTAACGAGTGTTAGGGTTAGTGGTCTGGTGAGTGTGAATCTTTTTCATGATTACACTGTAACCTAACGAGTGTTAGGGTTAGTGGTCTGGTGAGTGTGAATCTTTTTCATGATTACACTGTAACCTAACGAGTGTTAGGGTTAGTGGTCTGGTGAGTGTGAATCTATATCATGTTTACACTGTAACCTAACGAGTGTTAGGGTTAGTGGTCTGGTGAGTGTGAATCTTTTTCATGATTACCCTGTAACCTAACGAGTGTTAGGGTTAGTGGTCTGGTGAGTGTGAATCTTTTTCATGATTACACTGTAACCTAACGAGTGTTAGGGTTAGTGGTCTGGTGAGTGTGAATCTTTTTTATGATTACACTGTAACCTAAAGAGTGTTAGGGTTAGTGGTCTGGTGAGTGTGAATCTTTTTCATGATTACACTGTAACCTAACGAGTGTTAGGGTTAGTGGTCTGGTGAGTGTGAATCTTTTTCATGATTACACTGTAACCTAACGAGTGTTAGGGTTAGTGGTCTGGTGAGTGTGAATCTTTTTCATGATCACACTGTAACCTAACGAGTGTTAGGGTTAGTGGTCTGGTGAGTGTGAATCTTTTTCATGATCACACTGTAACCTAACGAGTGTTAGGGTTAGTGGTCTGGTGAGTGTGAATCTTTTTCATGATCACACTGTAACCTAACGAGTGTTAGGGTTAGTGGTCTGGTGAGTGTGAATCTTTTTCATGATTACACTGTAACCTTACGAGTGTTAGGGTTAGTGGTCTGGTGAGTGTGAATCTTTTTCATGATTACACTGTAACCTAACGAGTGTTAGGGTTAGTGGTCTGGTGAGTGTGAATCTTTTTCATGATTACACTGTAACCTAACGAGTGTTAGGGTTAGTGGTCTGGTGAGTGTGAATCTTTTTCATGATTACACTGTAACCTAACGAGTGTTAGGGTTAGTGGTCTGGTGAGTGTGAATCTTTTTCATGATTACACTGTAACCTAACGAGTGTTAGGGTTAGTGGTCTGGTGAGTGTGAATCTTTTTCATGATCACACTGTAACCTAACGAGTGTTAGGGTTAGTGGTCTGGTGAGTGTGAATCTTTTTCATGATAACACTGTAACCTAACGAGTGTTAGGGTTAGTGGTCTGGTGAGTGTGAATCTTTTTCATGATCACACTGTAACCTAACGAGTGTTAGGGTTAGTGGTCTGGTGAGTGTGAATCAATTTCATGATCACACTGTAACCTAACGAGTGTTAGGGTTAGTGATCTGGTGAGTGTGAATCCTTTTCATGATCACACTGTAACCTAACGAGTGTTAGGGTTAGTGGGTTGGTGAGTGCGAATCTTTTTCATGATCACACTGTAACCTAACGAGTGTTAGGGTTAGTGGTCTGGTGAGTGTGAATCTTTTTCATGATCACACTGTAACCTAACGAGTGTTAGGGTTAGTGGTCTGGTGAGTGTGAATCTTTTTCATGATCACACTGTAACCTAACGAGTGTTAGGGTTAGTGGTCTGGTGAGTGTGAATCTTTTTCATGATCACACTGTAACCTAACGAGTGTTAGGGTTAGTGGTCTGGTGAGTGTGAATCTTTTTCATGATCACACTGTAACCTAACGAGTGTTAGGGTTAGTGGTCTGGTGAGTGTGAATCTTTTTCATGATCACACTGTAACCTGACGAGTGTTAGGGTTAGTGGGTTGGTGAGTGTGAATCTTTTTCATGAAAACACTGTAACCTAACGAGTGTTAGGGTTAGTGGTCTGGTGAGTGTGAATCTTTTTCATGATCACACTGTAACCTAACGAGTGTTAGGGTTAGTGGTCTGGTGAGTGTGAATCCTTTTCATGATCACACTGTAACCTAACGAGTGTTAGGGTTAGTGGGTTGGTGAGTGGGAATCTTTTTCATGATCACACTGTAACCTAACGAGTGTTAGGGTTAGTGGGTTGGTGAGTGCGAATCTTTTTCATGATCACACTGTAACCTAACGAGTGTTAGGGTTAGTGGTCTGGTGAGTGTGAATCTTTTTCATGATCACACTGTAACCTAACGAGTGTTAGGGTTAGTGGTCTGGTGAGTGTGAATCTTTTTCATGATCACACTGTAACCTAACGAGTGTTAGGGTTAGTGGTCTGGTGAGTGTGAATCTTTTTCATGATCACACTGTAACTTGACGAGTGTTAGGGTTAGTGGGTTGGTGAGTGTGAATCTTTTTCATGAAAACACTGTAACCTAACGAGTGTTAGGGTTAGTGGTCTGGTGAGTGTGAATCTTTTTCATGATCACACTGTAACCTAACGAGTGTTAGGGTTAGTGGTCTGGTGAGTGTGAATCTTTTTCATGATCACACTGTAACCTAACGAGTGTTAGGGTTAGTGGTCTGGTGAGTGTGAATCTTTTTCATGATCACACTGTAACCTAACGAGTGTTAGGGTTAGTGGTCTGGTGAGTGTGAATCTTTTTCATGATCACACTGTAACCTAACGAGTGTTAGGGTTAGTGATCTGGTGAGTGTGAATCCTTTTCATGATCACACTGTAACCTAACGAGTGTTAGGGTTAGTGGGTTGGTGAGTGCGAATCTTTTTCATGATCACACTGTAACCTAACGAGTGTTAGGGTTAGTGGGTTGGTGAGTGCGAATCTTTTTCATGATCACACTGTAACCTAACGAGTGTTAGGGTTAGTGGTCTGGTGAGTGTGAATCTTTTTCATGATCACACTGTAACCTAACGAATGTTAGGGTTAGTGGGTTGGTGAGTGCGAATCTTTTTCATGATCACACTGTAACCTAACGAGTGTTAGGGTTAGTGGGTTGGTGAGTGCGAATCTTTTTCATGATCACACTGTAACCTAACGAGTGTTAGGGTTAGTGGTCTGGTGAGTGTGAATCTTTTTCATGATCACACTGTAACCTAACGAGTGTTAGGGTTGGTGGTCTGGTGAGTGTGAATCTTTTTCATGATCACACTGTAACCTAACGAGTGTTAGGGTTAGTGGTCTGGTGAGTGTGAATCTTTTTCATGATCACACTGTAACCTGACGAGTGTTAGGGTTAGTGGGTTGGTGAGTGTGAATCTTTTTCATGAAAACACTGTAACCTAACGAGTGTTAGGGTTAGTGGTCTGGTGAGTGTGAATCTTTTTCATGATCACACTGTAACCTAACGAGTGTTAGGGTTAGTGGTCTGGTGAGTGTGAATCTTTTTCATGATCACACTGTAACCTAACGAGTGTTAGGGTTAGTGGTCTAGTGAGTGTGAATCTTTTTCATGATTACACTGTAACCTAACGAGTGTTAGGGTTAGTGGTCTGGTGAGTGTGAATCTTTTTCATGATCACACTGTAACCTAACGAGTGTTAGGGTTAGTGGTCTGGTAAGTGTGAATCTTTTTCATGATTACACTGTAACCTAACGAGTGTTAGGGTTAGTGGTCTGGTGAGTGTGAATCTTTTTCATGATTACACTGTAACCTAACGAGTGTTAGGGTTAGTGGTCTGGTGAGTGTGAATCTATATCATGATTACACTGTAACCTAACGAGTGTTAGGGTTAGTAGTCTGGTGAGTGTGAATCTTTTTCATGATTACACTGTAACCTAACGAGTGTTAGGGTTAGTTGTCTGGTGAGTGTGAATCTTTTTCATGATTACCCTGTAACCTAAAGAGTGTTAGGGTTAGTGGTCTGGTGAGTGTGAATCTTTTTAATGATTACACTGTAACCTAACGAGTGTTAGGGTTAGTGGTCTGGTGAGTGTGAATCTTTTTCATGATTACACTGTAACCTAACGAGTGTTAGGGTTAGTGGTCTGGTGAGTGTGAATCTTTTTCATGATCACACTGTAACCTAACGAGTGTTAGGGTTAGTGGTCTGGTGAGTGTGAATCTTTTTCATGATCACACTGTAACCTAACGAGTGTTAGGGTTAGTGGTCTGGTGAGTGTGAATCTTTTTCATGATCACACTGTAACCTAACGAGTGTTAGGGTTAGTGGTCTGGTGAGTGTGAATCTTTTTCATGATCACACTGTAACCTAACGAGTGTTAGGGTTAGTGGTCTGGTGAGTGTGAATCTTTTTCATGATTACACTGTAACCTAACGAGTGTTAGGGTTAGTGGTCTGGTGAGTGTGAATCTTTTTCATGATTACACTGTAACCTAACGAGTGTTAGGGTTAGTGGTCTGGTGAGTGTGAATCTATATCATGATTACACTGTAACCTAACGAGTGTTAGGGTTAGTGGTCTGGTGAGTGTGAATCTTTTTCATGATTACCCTGTAACCTAACGAGTGTTAGGGTTAGTGGTCTGGTGAGTGTGAATCTTTTTCATGATTACACTGTAACCTAACGAGTGTTAGGGTTAGTGGTCTGGTGAGTGTGAATCTTTTTCATGATTACACTGTAACCTAAAGAGTGTTAGGGTTAGTGGTCTGGTGAGTGTGAATCTTTTTCATGATTACACTGTAACCTAACGAGTGTTAGGGTTAGTGGTCTGGTGAGTGTGAATCTTTTTCATGATTACACTGTAACCTAACGAGTGTTAGGGTTAGTGGTCTGGTGAGTGTGAATCTTTTTCATGATCACACTGTAACCTAACGAGTGTTAGGGTTAGTGGTCTGGTGAGTGTGAATCTTTTTCATGATTACACTGTAACCTAACGAGTGTTAGGGTTAGTGGTCTGGTGAGTGTGAATCTTTTTCATGATTACACTGTAACCTAACGAGTGTTAGGGTTAGTGGTCTGGTGAGTGTGAATCTTTTTCATGATTACACTGTAACCTAACGAGTGTTAGGGTTAGTGGTCTGGTGAGTGTGAATCTTTTTCATGATTACACTGTAACCTAACGAGTGTTAGGGTTAGTGGTCTGGTGAGTGTGAATCTTTTTCATGATTACACTGTAACCTAACGAGTGTTAGGGTTAGTGGTCTGGTGAGTGTGAATCTTTTTCATGATCACACTGTAACCTAACGAGTGTTAGGGTTAGTGGTCTGGTGAGTGTGAATCTTTTTCATGATAACACTGTAACCTAACGAGTGTTAGGGTTAGTGGTCTGGTGAGTGTGAATCTTTTTCATGATCACACTGTAACCTAACGAGTGTTAGGGTTAGTGGTCTGGTGAGTGTGAATCTTTTTCATGATCACACTGTAACCTAACGAGTGTTAGGGTTAGTGGTCTGGTGAGTGTGAATCTTTTTCATGATCACACTGTAACCTAACGAGTGTTAGGGTTAGTGGTCTGGTGAGTGTGACTCTTTTTCATGATAACACTGTAACCTAACGAGTGTTAGGGTTAGTGGTCTGGTGAGTGTGAATCTTTTTCATGATCACACTGTAACCTAACGAGTGTTAGGGTTAGTGGGTTGGTGAGTGCGAATCTTTTTCATGATCACACTGTAACCTAACGAGTGTTAGGGTTAGTGGTCTGGTGAGTGTGAATCTTTTTCATGATCACACTGTAACCTAACGAGTGTTAGGGTTGGTGGTCTGGTGAGTGTGAATCTTTTTCATGATCACACTGTAACCTAACGAGTGTTAGGGTTAGTGGTCTGGTGAGTGTGAATCTTTTTCATGATCACACTGTAACCTGACGAGTGTTAGGGTTAGTGGGTTGGTGAGTGTGAATCTTTTTCATGAAAACACTGTAACCTAACGAGTGTTAGGGTTAGTGGTCTGGTGAGTGTGAATCTTTTTCATGATCACACTGTAACCTAACGAGTGTTAGGGTTAGTGGTCTGGTGAGTGTGAATCTTTTTCATGATCACACTGTAACCTAACGAGTGTTAGGGTTAGTGGTCTAGTGAGTGTGAATCTTTTTCATGATTACACTGTAACCTAACGAGTGTTAGGGTTAGTGGTCTGGTGAGTGTGAATCTTTTTCATGATCACACTGTAACCTAACGAGTGTTAGGGTTAGTGGTCTGGTGAGTGTGAATCTTTTTCATGATTACACTGTAACCTAACGAGTGTTAGGGTTAGTGGTCTGGTGAGTGTGAATCTTTTTCATGATTACACTGTAACCTAACGAGTGTTAGGGTTAGTGGTCTGGTGAGTGTGAATCTATATCATGATTACACTGTAACCTAACGAGTGTTAGGGTTAGTAGTCTGGTGAGTGTGAATCTTTTTCATGATTACACTGTAACCTAACGAGTGTTAGGGTTAGTTGTCTGGTGAGTGTGAATCTTTTTCATGATTACCCTGTAACCTAAAGAGTGTTAGGGTTAGTGGTCTGGTGAGTGTGAATCTTTTTCATGATTACACTGTAACCTAACGAGTGTTAGGGTTAGTGGTCTGGTGAGTGTGAATCTTTTTCATGATTACACTGTAACCTAACGAGTGTTAGGGTTAGTGGTCTGGTGAGTGTGAATCTTTTTCATGATCACACTGTAACCTAACGAGTGTTAGGGTTAGTGGTCTGGTGAGTGTGAATCTTTTTCATGATCACACTGTAACCTAACGAGTGTTAGGGTTAGTGGTCTGGTGAGTGTGAATCTTTTTCATGATCACACTGTAACCTAACGAGTGTTAGGGTTAGTGGTCTGGTGAGTGTGAATCTTTTTCATGATCACACTGTAACCTAACGAGTGTTAGGGTTAGTGGTCTGGTGAGTGTGAATCTTTTTCATGATTACACTGTAACCTAACGAGTGTTAGGGTTAGTGGTCTGGTGAGTGTGAATCTTTTTCATGATTACACTGTAACCTAACGAGTGTTAGGGTTAGTGGTCTGGTGAGTGTGAATCTATATCATGATTACACTGTAACCTAACGAGTGTTAGGGTTAGTGGTCTGGTGAGTGTGAATCTTTTTCATGATCACACTGTAACCTAACGAGTGTTAGGGTTAGTGGTCTGGTGAGTGTGAATCTTTTTCATGATCACACTGTAACCTAACGAGTGTTAGGGTTAGTGGTCTGGTGAGTGTGAATCTTTTTCATGATTACACTGTAACCTAACGAGTGTTAGGGTTAGTGGTCTGGTGAGTGTGAATCTTTTTCATGATTACACTGTAACCTAACGAGTGTTAGGGTTAGTGGTCTGGTGAGTGTGAATCTTTTTCATGATTACACTGTAACCTAACGAGTGTTAGGGTTAGTGGTCTGGTGAGTGTGAATCTTTTTCATGATTACACTGTAACCTAACGAGTGTTAGGGTTAGTGGTCTGGTGAGTGTGAATCTTTTTCATGATTACACTGTAACCTAACGAGTGTTAGGGTTAGTGGTCTGGTGAGTGTGAATCTTTTTCATGATCACACTGTAACCTAACGAGTGTTAGGGTTAGTGGTCTGGTGAGTGTGAATCTTTTTCATGATAACACTGTAACCTAACGAGTGTTAGGGTTAGTGGTCTGGTGAGTGTGAATCTTTTTCATGATCACACTGTAACCTAACGAGTGTTAGGGTTAGTGGTCTGGTGAGTGTGAATCTTTTTCATGATCACACTGTAACCTAACGAGTGTTAGGGTTAGTGGTCTGGTGAGTGTGAATCTTTTTCATGATCACACTGTAACCTAACGAGTGTTAGGGTTAGTGGTCTGGTGAGTGTGACTCTTTTTCATGATAACACTGTAACCTAACGAGTGTTAGGGTTAGTGGTCTGGTGAGTGTGAATCTTTTTCATGATCACACTGTAACCTAACGAGTGTTAGGGTTAGTGGGTTGGTGAGTGCGAATCTTTTTCATGATCACACTGTAACCTAACGAGTGTTAGGGTTAGTGGTCTGGTGAGTGTGAATCTTTTTCATGATCACACTGTAACCTAACGAGTGTTAGGGTTGGTGGTCTGGTGAGTGTGAATCTTTTTCATGATCACACTGTAACCTAACGAGTGTTAGGGTTAGTGGTCTGGTGAGTGTGAATCTTTTTCATGATCACACTGTAACCTGACGAGTGTTAGGCTTAGTGGGTTGGTGAGTGTGAATCTTTTTCATGAAAACACTGTAACCTAACGAGTGTTAGGGTTAGTGGTCTGGTGAGTGTGAATCTTTTTCATGATCACACTGTAACCTAACGAGTGTTAGGGTTAGTGGTCTGGTGAGTGTGAATCTTTTTCATGATCACACTGTAACCTAACGAGTGTTAGGGTTAGTGGTCTAGTGAGTGTGAATCTTTTTCATGATTACACTGTAACCTAACGAGTGTTAGGGTTAGTGGTCTGGTGAGTGTGAATCTTTTTCATGATCACACTGTAACCTAACGAGTGTTAGGGTTAGTGGTCTGGTGAGTGTGAATCTTTTTCATGATTACACTGTAACCTAACGAGTGTTAGGGTTAGTGGTCTGGTGAGTGTGAATCTTTTTCATGATTACACTGTAACCTAACGAGTGTTAGGGTTAGTGGTCTGGTGAGTGTGAATCTATATCATGATTACACTGTAACCTAACGAGTGTTAGGGTTAGTAGTCTGGTGAGTGTGAATCTTTTTCATGATTACACTGTAACCTAACGAGTGTTAGGGTTAGTTGTCTGGTGAGTGTGAATCTTTTTCATGATTACCCTGTAACCTAAAGAGTGTTAGGGTTAGTGGTCTGGTGAGTGTGAATCTTTTTCATGATTACACTGTAACCTAACGAGTGTTAGGGTTAGTGGTCTGGTGAGTGTGAATCTTTTTCATGATTACACTGTAACCTAACGAGTGTTAGGGTTAGTGGTCTGGTGAGTGTGAATCTTTTTCATGATCACACTGTAACCTAACGAGTGTTAGGGTTAGTGGTCTGGTGAGTGTGAATCTTTTTCATGATCACACTGTAACCTAACGAGTGTTAGGGTTAGTGGTCTGGTGAGTGTGAATCTTTTTCATGATCACACTGTAACCTAACGAGTGTTAGGGTTAGTGGTCTGGTGAGTGTGAATCTTTTTCATGATCACACTGTAACCTAACGAGTGTTAGGGTTAGTGGTCTGGTGAGTGTGAATCTTTTTCATGATTACACTGTAACCTAACGAGTGTTAGGGTTAGTGGTCTGGTGAGTGTGAATCTTTTTCATGATTACACTGTAACCTAACGAGTGTTAGGGTTAGTGGTCTGGTGAGTGTGAATCTATATCATGATTACACTGTAACCTAACGAGTGTTAGGGTTAGTGGTCTGGTGAGTGTGAATCTTTTTCATGATTACCCTGTAACCTAACGAGTGTTAGGGTTAGTGGTCTGGTGAGTGTGAATCTTTTTCATGATTACACTGTAACCTAAAGAGTGTTAGGGTTAGTGGTCTGGTGAGTGTGAATCTTTTTCATGATTACACTGTAACCTAACGAGTGTTAGGGTTAGTGGTCTGGTGAGTGTGAATCTTTTTCATGATTACACTGTAACCTAACGAGTGTTAGGGTTAGTGGTCTGGTGAGTGTGAATCTTTTTCATGATCACACTGTAACCTAACGAGTGTTAGGGTTAGTGGTCTGGTGAGTGTGAATCTTTTTCATGATCACACTGTAACCTAACGAGTGTTAGGGTTAGTGGTCTGGTGAGTGTGAATCTTTTTCATGATTACACTGTAACCTAACGAGTGTTAGGGTTAGTGGTCTGGTGAGTGTGAATCTTTTTCATGATTACACTGTAACCTAACGAGTGTTAGGGTTAGTGGTCTGGTGAGTGTGAATCTTTTTAATGATTACACTGTAACCTAACGAGTGTTAGGGTTAGTGGTCTGGTGAGTGTGAATCTTTTTCATGATTACACTGTAACCTAACGAGTGTTAGGGTTAGTGGTCTGGTGAGTGTGAATCTTTTTCATGATTACACTGTAACCTAACGAGTGTTAGGGTTAGTGGTCTGGTGAGTGTGAATCTTTTTCATGATCACACTGTAACCTAACGAGTGTTAGGGTTAGTGGTCTGGTGAGTGTGAATCTTTTTCATGATAACACTGTAACCTAACGAGTGTTAGGGTTAGTGGTCTGGTGAGTGTGAATCTTTTTCATGATCACACTGTAACCTAACGAGTGTTAGGGTTAGTGGTCTGGTGAGTGTGAATCTTTTTCATGATCACACTGTAACCTAACGAGTGTTAGGGTTAGTGGTCTGGTGAGTGTGAATCTTTTTCATGATCACACTGTAACCTAACGAGTGTTAGGGTTAGTGGTCTGGTGAGTGTGACTCTTTTTCATGATAACACTGTAACCTAACGAGTGTTAGGGTTAGTGGTCTGGTGAGTGTGAATCTTTTTCATGATCACACTGTAACCTAACGAGTGTTAGGGTTAGTGGTCTGGTGAGTGTGAATCTTTTTCATGATCACACTGTAACCTAACGAGTGTTAGGGTTAGTGGTCTGGTGAGTGTGAATCTTTTTCATGATCACACTGTAACCTAACGAGTGTTAGGGTTAGTGGTCTGGTGAGTGTGAATCTTTTTCATGATCACACTGTAACCTAACGAGTGTTAGGGTTAGTGGTCTGGTGAGTGTGAATCTTTTTCATAGTCACACTGTAACCTAACGAGTGTTAGGGTTAGTGGTCTGGTGAGTGTGAATCTTTTTCATGATCACACTGTAACCTAACGAGTGTTAGGGTTAGTGGTCTGGTGAGTGTGAATCTTTTTCATGATCACACTGTAACCTGACGAGTGTGAGGGTTAGTGGGTTGGTGAGTGTGAATCTTTTTCATGAAAACACTGTAACCTAACGAGTGTTAGGGTTAGTGGTCTGGTGAGTGTGAATCTTTTTCATGATCACACTGTAACCTAACGAGTGTTAGGGTTAGTGGTCTGGTGAGTGTGAATCCTTTTCATGATCACACTGTAACCTAACGAGTGTTAGGGTTAGTGGGTTGGTGAGTGGGAATCTTTTTCATGATCACACTGTAACCTAACGAGTGTTAGGGTTAGTGGGTTGGTGAGTGCGAATCTTTTTCATGATCACACTGTAACCTAACGAGTGTTAGGGTTAGTGGTCTGGTGAGTGTGAATCTTTTTCATGATCACACTGTAACCTAACGAGTGTTAGGGTTAGTGGTCTGGTGAGTGTGAATTTTTTTTATGATCACACTGTAACCTAACGAGTGTTAGGGTTAGTGGTCTGGTGAGTGTGAATCTTTTTCATGATCACACTGTAACCTGACGAGTGTTAGGGTTAGTGGGTTGGTGAGTGTGAATCTTTTTCATGAAAACACTGTAACCTAACGAGTGTTAGGGTTAGTGGTCTGGTGAGTGTGAATCTTTTTCATGATCACACTGTAACCTAACGAGTGTTAGGGTTAGTGGTCTGGTGAGTGTGAATCTTTTTCATGATCACACTGTAACCTAACGAGTGCTAGGGTTAGTGGTCTGGTGAGTGTGAATCTTTTTCATGATCACACTGTAACCTAACGAGTGTTAGGGTTAGTGGTCTGGTGAGTGTGAATCTTTTTCATGATCACACTGTAACCTAACGAGTGTTAGGGTTAGTGATCTGGTGAGTGTGAATCCTTTTCATGATCACACTGTAACCTAACGAGTGTTAGAGTTAGTGGGTTGGTGAGTGCGAATCTTTTTCATGATCACACTGTAACCTAACGAGTGTTAGGGTTAGTGGGTTGGTGAGTGCGAATCTTTTTCATGATCACACTGTAACCTAACGAGTGTTAGGGTTAGTGGTCTGGTGAGTGTGAATCTTTTTCATGATCACACTGTAACCTAACGAATGTTAGGGTTAGTGGGTTGGTGAGTGCGAATCTTTTTCATGATCACACTGTAACCTAACGAGTGTTAGGGTTAGTGGGTTGGTGAGTGCGAATCTTTTTCATGATCACACTGTAACCTAACGAGTGTTAGGGTTAGTGGTCTGGTGAGTGTGAATCTTTTTCATGATCACACTGTAACCTAACGAGTGTTAGGGTTAGTGGTCTGGTGAGTGTGAATCTTTTTCATGATCACACTGTAACCTAACGAGTGTTAGGGTTAGTGGTCTGGTGAGTGTGAATCTTTTTCATGATCACACTGTAACCTGACGAGTGTTAGGGTTAGTGGGTTGGTGAGTGTGAATCTTTTTCATGAAAACACTGTAACCTAACGAGTGTTAGGGTTAGTGGTCTGGTGAGTGTGAATCTTTTTCATGATCACACTGTAACCTAACGAGTGTTAGGGTTAGTGGTCTGGTGAGTGTGAATCTTTTTCATGATCACACTGTAACCTAACGAGTGTTAGGGTTAGTGGTCTAGTGAGTGTGAATCTTTTTCATGATTACACTGTAACCTAACGAGTGTTAGGGTTAGTGGTCTGGTGAGTGTGAATCTTTTTCATGATCACACTGTAACCTAACGAGTGTTAGGGTTAGTGGTCTGGTGAGTGTGAATCTTTTTCATGATTACACTGTAACCTAACGAGTGTTAGGGTTAGTGGTCTGGTGAGTGTGAATCTTTTTCATGATTACACTGTAACCTAACGAGTGTTAGGGTTAGTGGTCTGGTGAGTGTGAATCTTTTTCATGATTACACTGTAACCTAACGAGTGTTAGGGTTAGTGGTCTGGTGAGTGTGAATCTTTTTCATGATCACACTGTAACCTAACGAGTGTTAGGGTTAGTGGTCTGGTGAGTGTGAATCTTTTTCATGATCACACTGTAACCTAACGAGTGTTAGGGTTAGTGGTCTGGTGAGTGTGAATCTTTTTCATGATCACACTGTAACCTAACGAGTGTTAGGGTTAGTGGGTTGGTGAGTGCGAATCTTTTTCATGATCACACTGTAACCTAACGAGTGTTAGGGTTAGTGGTCTGGTGAGTGTGAATCTTTTTCATGATCACACTGTAACCTAACGAGTGTTAGGGTTAGTGGTCTGGTGAGTGTGAATCTTTTTCATGATCACACTGTAACCTAACGAGTGTTAGGGTTAGTGGTCTGGTGAGTGTGAATCTTTTTCATGATCACACTGTAACCTGACGAGTGTTAGGGTTAGTGGGTTGGTGAGTGTGAATCTTTTTCATGAAAACACTGTAACCTAACGAGTGTTAGGGTTAGTGGTCTGGTGAGTGTGAATCTTTTTCATGATCACACTGTAACCTAACGAGTGTTAGGGTTAGTGGTCTGGTGAGTGTGAATCTTTTTCATGATCACACTGTAACCTAACGAGTGTTAGGGTTAGTGGTCTAGTGAGTGTGAATCTTTTTCATGATTACACTGTAACCTAACGAGTGTTAGGGTTAGTGGTCTGGTGAGTGTGAATCTTTTTCATGATCACACTGTAACCTAACGAGTGTTAGGGTTAGTGGTCTGGTGAGTGTGAATCTTTTTCATGATTACACTGTAACCTAACGAGTGTTAGGGTTAGTGGTCTGGTGAGTGTGAATCTTTTTCATGATTACACTGTAACCTAACGAGTGTTAGGGTTAGTGGTCTGGTGAGTGTGAATCTTTTTCATGATTACACTGTAACCTAACGAGTGTTAGGGTTAGTGGTCTGGTGAGTGTGAATCTTTTTCATGATCACACTGTAACCTAACGAGTGTTAGGGTTAGTGGTCTGGTGAGTGTGAATCTTTTTCATGATCACACTGTAACCTAACGAGTGTTAGGGTTAGTGGTCTGGTGAGTGTGAATCTTTTTCATGATCACACTGTAACCTAACGAGTGTTAGGGTTAGTGGTCTAGTGAGTGTGAATCTTTTTCATGATTACACTGTAACCTAACGAGTGTTAGGGTTAGTGGTCTGGTGAGTGTGAATCTTTTTCATGATCACACTGTAACCTAACGAGTGTTAGGGTTAGTGGTCTGGTGAGTGTGAATCTTTTTCATGATCACACTGTAACCTAACGAGTGTTAGGGTTAGTGGTCTGGTGAGTGTGAATCTTTTTCATGATCACACTGTAACCTGACGAGTGTTAGGGTTAGTGGGTTGGTGAGTGTGAATCTTTTTCATGAAAACACTGTAACCTAACGAGTGTTAGGGTTAGTGGTCTGGTGAGTGTGAATCTTTTTCATGATCACACTGTAACCTAACGAGTGTTAGGGTTAGTGGTCTGGTGAGTGTGAATCTTTTTCATGATCACACTGTAACCTAACGAGTGTTAGGGTTAGTGGTCTGGTGAGTGTGAATCTTTTTCATGATCACACTGTAACCTAACGAGTGTTAGGGTTAGTGGTCTGGTGAGTGTGAATCTTTTTCATGATCACACTGTAACCTAACGAGTGTTAGGGTTAGTGATCTGGTGAGTGTGAATCCTTTTCATGATCACACTGTAACCTAACGAGTGTTAGGGTTAGTGGGTTGGTGAGTGCGAATCTTTTTCATGATCACACTGTAACCTAACGAGTGTTAGGGTTAGTGGGTTGGTGAGTGCGAATCTTTTTCATGATCACACTGTAACCTAACGAGTGTTAGGGTTAGTGGTCTGGTGAGTGTGAATCTTTTTCATGATCACACTGTAACCTAACGAATGTTAGGGTTAGTGGGTTGGTGAGTGCGAATCTTTTTCATGATCACACTGTAACCTAACGAGTGTTAGGGTTAGTGGGTTGGTGAGTGCGAATCTTTTTCATGATCACACTGTAACCTAACGAGTGTTAGGGTTAGTGGTCTGGTGAGTGTGAATCTTTTTCATGATCACACTGTAACCTAACGAGTGTTAGGGTTAGTGGTCTGGTGAGTGTGAATCTTTTTCATGATCACACTGTAACCTAACGAGTGTTAGGGTTAGTGGTCTGGTGAGTGTGAATCTTTTTCATGATCACACTGTAACCTGACGAGTGTTAGGGTTAGTGGGTTGGTGAGTGTGAATCTTTTTCATGAAAACACTGTAACCTAACGAGTGTTAGGGTTAGTGGTCTGGTGAGTGTGAATCTTTTTCATGATCACACTGTAACCTAACGAGTGTTAGGGTTAGTGGTCTGGTGAGTGTGAATCTTTTTCATGATCACACTGTAACCTAACGAGTGTTAGGGTTAGTGGTCTAGTGAGTGTGAATCTTTTTCATGATTACACTGTAACCTAACGAGTGTTAGGGTTAGTGGTCTGGTGAGTGTGAATCTTTTTCATGATCACACTGTAACCTAACGAGTGTTAGGGTTAGTGGTCTGGTGAGTGTGAATCTTTTTCATGATTACACTGTAACCTAACGAGTGTTAGGGTTAGTGGTCTGGTGAGTGTGAATCTTTTTCATGATTACACTGTAACCTAACGAGTGTTAGGGTTAGTGGTCTGGTGAGTGTGAATCTTTTTCATGATTACACTGTAACCTAACGAGTGTTAGGGTTAGTGGTCTGGTGAGTGTGAATCTTTTTCATGATCACACTGTAACCTAACGAGTGTTAGGGTTAGTGGTCTGGTGAGTGTGAATCTTTTTCATGATCACACTGTAACCTAACGAGTGTTAGGGTTAGTGGTCTGGTGAGTGTGAATCTTTTTCATGATCACACTGTAACCTAACGAGTGTTAGGGTTAGTGGTCTAGTGAGTGTGAATCTTTTTCATGATTACACTGTAACCTAACGAGTGTTAGGGTTAGTGGTCTGGTGAGTGTGAATCTTTTTCATGATCACACTGTAACCTAACGAGTGTTAGGGTTAGTGGTCTGGTGAGTGTGAATCTTTTTCATGATTACACTGTAACCTAACGAGTGTTAGGGTTAGTGGTCTGGTGAGTGTGAATCTTTTTCATGATTACACTGTAACCTAACGAGTGTTAGGGTTAGTGGTCTGGTGAGTGTGAATCTATATCATGATTACACTGTAACCTAACGAGTGTTAGGGTTAGTGGTCTGGTGAGTGTGAATCTTTTTCATGATTACCCTGTAACCTAACGAGTGTTAGGGTTAGTGGTCTGGTGAGTGTGAATCTTTTTCATGATTACACTGTAACCTAACGAGTGTTAGGGTTAGTGGTCTGGTGAGTGTGAATCTTTTTCATGATTACACTGTAACCTAAAGAGTGTTAGGGTTAGTGGTCTGGTGAGTGTGAATCTTTTTCATGATTACACTGTAACCTAACGAGTGTTAGGGTTAGTGGTCTGGTGAGTGTGAATCTTTTTCATGATTACACTGTAACCTAACGAGTGTTAGGGTTAGTGGTCTGGTGAGTGTGAATCTTTTTCATGATCACACTGTAACCTAACGAGTGTTAGGGTTAGTGGTCTGGTGAGTGTGAATCTTTTTCATGATCACACTGTAACCTAACGAGTGTTAGGGTTAGTGGTCTGGTGAGTGTGAATCTTTTTCATGATGACACTGTAACCTAACGAGTGTTAGGGTTAGTGGTCTGGTGAGTGTGAATCTTTTTCATGATTACACTCTAACCTAACGAGTGTTAGGGTTAGTGGTCTGGTGAGTGTGAATCTTTTTCATGATTACACTGTAACCTAACGAGTGTTAGGGTTAGTGGTCTGGTGAGTGTGAATCTTTTTCATGATTACACTGTAACCTAACGAGTGTTAGGGTTAGTGGTCTGGTGAGTGTGAATCTTTTTCATGATTACACTGTAACCTAACGAGTGTTAGGGTTAGTGGTCTGGTGAGTGTGAATCTTTTTCATGATTACACTGTAACCTAACGAGTGTTAGGGTTAGTGGTCTGGTGAGTGTGAATCTTTTTCATGATCACACTGTAACCTAACGAGTGTTAGGGTTAGTGGTCTGGTGAGTGTGAATCTTTTTCATGATAACACTGTAACCTAACGAGTGTTAGGGTTAGTGGTCTGGTGAGTGTGAATCTTTTTCATGATCACACTGTAACCTAACGAGTGTTAGGGTTAGTGGTCTGGTGAGTGTGAATCTTTTTCATGATCACACTGTAACCTAACGAGTGTTAGGGTTAGTGGTCTGGTGAGTGTGAATCTTTTTCATGATCACACTGTAACCTAACGAGTGTTAGGGTTAGTGGTCTGGTGAGTGTGAATCTTTTTCATGATAACACTGTAACCTAACGAGTGTTAGGGTTAGTGGTCTAGTGAGTGTGAATCTTTTTCATGATCACACTGTAACCTAACGAGTGTTAGGGTTAGTGGTCTGGTGAGTGTGAATCTTTTTCATGATCACACTGTAACCTAACGAGTGTTAGGGTTAGTGGTCTGGTGAGTGTGAATCTTTTTCATGATCACACTGTAACCTAACGAGTGTTAGGGTTAGTGGTCTGGTGAGTGTGAATCTTTTTCATGATCACACTGTAACCTAACGAGTGTTAGGGTTAGTGGTCTGGTGAGTGTGAATCTTTTTCATGATCACACTGTAACCTAACGAGTGTTAGGGTTAGTGGTCTGGTGAGTGTGAATCTTTTTCATGATTACACTGTAACCTAACGAGTGTTAGGGTTAGTGGTCTGGTGAGTGTGAATCTTTTTCATGATTACACTGTAACCTAACGAGTGTTAGGGTTAGTGGTCTGGTGAGTGTGAATCTTTTTCATGATTACACTGTAACCTAACGAGTGTTAGGGTTAGTGGTCTGGTGAGTGTGAATGTTTTTCATGATTACACTGTAACCTAACGAGTGTTAGGGTTAGTGGTCTGGTGAGTGTGAATCTTTTTCATGATTACGCTGTAACCTAACGAGTGTTAGGGTTAGTGGTCTGGTGAGTGTGAATCTTTTTCATGATTACGCTGTAACCTAACGAGTGTTAGGGTTAGTGGTCTGGTGAGTGTGAATCTTTTTCATGATTACACTGTAACCTAACGAGTGTTAGGGTTAGTGGTCTGGTGAGTGTGAATCTTTTTCATGATTACACTGTAACCTAACGAGTGTTAGGGTTAGTGGTCTGGTGAGTGTGAATCTTTTTCATGATCACACTGTAACCTAACGAGTGTTAGGGTTAGTGGTCTGGTGAGTGTGAATCTTTTTCATGATTACACTGTAACCTAACGAGTGTTAGGGTTAGTGGTCTGGTGAGTGTGAATCTTTTTCATGATTACACTGTAACCTAACGAGTGTTAGGGTTAGTGGTCTGGTGAGTGTGAATCTTTTTCATGATCACACTGTAACCTAACGAGTGTTAGGGTTAGTGGTCTGGTGAGTGTGAATCTTTTTCATGATCACACTGTAACCTAACGAGTGTTAGGGTTAGTGGTCTGGTGAGTGTGAATCTTTTTCATGATTACGCTGTAACCTAACGAGTGTTAGGGTTAGTGGTCTGGTGAGTGTGAATCTTTTTCATGATTACACTGTAACCTAACGAGTGTTAGGGTTAGTGGTCTGGTGAGTGTGAATCTTTTTCATGATTACACTGTAACCTCACGAGTGTTAGGGTTAGTGGTCTGGTGAGTGTGAATCTTTTTCATGAAAACACTGTAACCTAACGAGTGTTAGGGTTAGTGGTCTGGTGAGTGTGAATCTTTTTCATGATCACACTGTAACCTAACGAGTGTTAGGGTTAGTGGTCTGGTGAGTGTGAATCTTTTTCATGATCACACTGTAACCTAACGAGTGTTAGGGTTAGTGGGTTGGTGAGTGCGAATCTTTTTCATGATCACACTGTAACCTAACGAGTGTTAGGGTTAGTGGGTTGGTGAGTGCGAATCTTTTTCATGATCACACTGTAACCTAACGAGTGTTAGGGTTAGTGGTCTGGTGAGTGTGAATCTTTTTCATGATCACACTGTAACCTAACGAGTGTTAGGGTTAGTGGTCTGGTGAGTGTGAATCTTTTTCATGATCACACTGTAACCTAACGAGTGTTAGGGTTAGTGGTCTGGTGAGTGTGAATCTTTTTCATGATCACACTGTAACCTAACGAGTGTTAGGGTTAGTGGTCTGGTGAGTGTGAATCTTTTTCATGATAACACTGTAACCTAACGAGTGTTAGGGTTAGTGGTCTGGTGAGTGTGAATCTTTTTCATGATCACACTGTAACCTAACGAGTGTTAGGGTTAGTGGTCTGGTGAGTGTGAATCTTTTTCATGATCACACTGTAACCTAACGAGTGTTAGGGTTAGTGGTCTGGTGAGTGTGAATCTTTTTCATGATCACACTGTAACCTAACGAGTGTTAGGGTTAGTGGTCTGGTGAGTGTGAATCTTTTTCATGATCACACTGTAACCTAACGAGTGTTAGGGTTAGTGGTCTGGTGAGTGTGAATCTTTTTCATGATCACACTGTAACCTAACGAGTGTTAGGGTTAGTGGTCTGGTGAGTGTGAATCTTTTTCATGATTACACTGTAACCTAACGAGTGTTAGGGTTAGTGGTCTGGTGAGTGTGAATCTTTTTCATGATCACACTGTAACCTAACGAGTGTTAGGGTTAGTGGTCTGGTGAGTGTGAATCTTTTTCATGATCACACTGTAACCTAACGAGTGTTAGGGTTAGTGGTCTGGTGAGTGTGAATCTTTTTCATGATTACACTGTAACCTAACGAGTGTTAGGGTTAGTGGTCTGGTGAGTGTGAATCTTTTTCATGATTACACTGTAACCTAACGAGTGTTAGGGTTAGTGGTCTGGTGAGTGTGAATCTTTTTCATGATTACACTGTAACCTAACGAGTGTTAGGGTTAGTGGTCTGGTGAGTGTGAATCTTTTTCATGATTACGCTGTAACCTAACGAGTGTTAGGGTTAGTGGTCTGGTGAGTGTGAATCTTTTTCATGATTACACTGTAACCTAACGAGTGTTAGGGTTAGTGGTCTGGTGAGTGTGAATCTTTTTCATGATTACACTGTAACCTAACGAGTGTTAGGGTTAGTGGTCTGGTGAGTGTGAATCTTTTTCATGATCACACTGTAACCTAACGAGTGTTAGGGTTAGTGGTCTGGTGAGTGTGAATCTTTTTCATGATCACACTGTAACCTAACGAGTGTTAGGGTTAGTGGTCTGGTGAGTGTGAATCTTTTTCATGATCACACTGTAACCTAACGAGTGTTAGGGTTAGTGGTCTGGTGAGTGTGAATCTTTTTCATGATTACACTGTAACCTAACGAGTGTTAGGGTTAGTGGTCTGGTGAGTGTGAATCTTTTTCATGATCACACTGTAACCTAACGAGTGTTAGGGTTAGTGGGTTGGTGAGTGCGAATCTTTTTCATGATCACACTGTAACCTAACGAGTGTTAGGGTTAGTGGTCTGGTGAGTGTGAATCTTTTTCATGATCACACTGTAACCTAACGAGTGTTAGGGTTAGTGGTCTGGTGAGTGTGAATCTTTTTCATGATCACACTGTAACCTAACGAGTGTTAGGGTTAGTGGTCTGGTGAGTGTGAATCTTTTTCATGATCACACTGTAACCTAACGAGTGTTAGGGTTAGTGGTCTGGTGAGTGTGAATCTTTTTCATGATAACACTGTAACCTAACGAGTGTTAGGGTTAGTGGTCTGGTGAGTGTGAATCTTTTTCATGATCACACTGTAACCTAACGAGTGTTAGGGTTAGTGGTCTGGTGAGTGTGAATCTTTTTCATGATCACACTGTAACCTAACGAGTGTTAGGGTTAGTGGTCTGGTGAGTGTGAATCTTTTTCATGATCACACTGTAACCTAACGAGTGTTAGGGTTAGTGGTCTGGTGAGTGTGAATCTTTTTCATGATCACACTGTAACCTAACGAGTGTTAGGGTTAGTGGTCTGGTGAGTGTGAATCTTTTTCATGATCACACTGTAACCTAACGAGTGTTAGGGTTAGTGGTCTGGTGAGTGTGAATCTTTTTCATGATTACACTGTAACCTAACGAGTGTTAGGGTTAGTGGTCTGGTGAGTGTGAATCTTTTTCATGATCACACTGTAACCTAACGAGTGTTAGGGTTAGTGGTCTGGTGAGTGTGAATCTTTTTCATGATCACACTGTAACCTAACGAGTGTTAGGGTTAGTGGTCTGGTGAGTGTGAATCTTTTTCATGATTACACTGTAACCTAACGAGTGTTAGGGTTAGTGGTCTGGTGAGTGTGAATCTTTTTCATGATCACACTGTAACCTAACGAGTGTTAGGGTTAGTGGTCTGGTGAGTGTGAATCTTTTTCATGATCACACTGTAACCTAACGAGTGTTAGGGTTAGTGGTCTGGTGAGTGTGAATCTTTTTCATGATAACACTGTAACCTAACGAGTGTTAGGGTTAGTGGTCTGGTGAGTGTGAATCTTTTTCATGATCACACTGTAACCTAACGAGTGTTAGGGTTAGTGGTCTGGTGAGTGTGAATCTTTTTCATGATCACACTGTAACCTAACGAGTGTTAGGGTTAGTGGTCTGGTGAGTGTGAATCTTTTTCATGATCACACTGTAACCTAACGAATGTTAGGGTTAGTGGGTTGGTGAGTGCGAATCTTTTTCATGATCACACTGTAACCTAACGAGTGTTAGGGTTAGTGGGTTGGTGAGTGCGAATCTTTTTCATGATCACACTGTAACCTAACGAGTGTTAGGGTTAGTGGTCTGGTGAGTGTGAATCTTTTTCATGATCACACTGTAACCTAACGAGTGTTAGGGTTAGTGGTCTGGTGAGTGTGAATCTTTTTCATGATAACACTGTAACCTAACGAGTGTTAGGGTTAGTGGTCTGGTGAGTGTGAATCTTTTTCATGATCACACTGTAACCTAACGAGTGTTAGGGTTAGTGGGTTGGTGAGTGTGAATCTTTTTCATGATAACACTGTAACCTAACGAGTGTTAGGGTTAGTGGTCTGGTGAGTGTGAATCTTCATGCCTTGTCTGGAGCGATTTCCATAAAAAATAGAGGGTGAACGTATATGATCAGAAAATATCGGCATGAAGGATACTGCATGTCCGTCCTCTGATTTCCTAATCTCTATAACCGGCCTTAAACTGAATACGTCCAGTTACGAAGTCGTAAAACATATATGAAAGAACTTTACTTTGTAAACGTGCTACTCTTAATAAAGAAATACTTAGATGTTTTAAGAATAAAACTATGCTGTAGTTTTCTTTTATTGATCCCCACTTACGAAGGCTAAAAGCCACTCGGGGATAAGTGTTAGTGAGATTTTCAGTTTGATGATAGAACAGTGCTATGGAAGGATTGAGAACGATATTTGATTAATTCTGTTCACATTGGACTTGAAAATTACTGTGTTGTAGTGTGTATGGAAGCATTCCCGATGCAACGTACCCCACAGGGGAGAAGTTATTGGAAAGAAACTCTGTTCATGGAAATTCTGTTCGATTTTAGGTACACAGAGGAAGAAAGGGAAGTTCTTTGTTGACTCCTCCTGGATTTTCAACAGATCCCTGTTAGCTGGGGAGCTCTGACGTTACCACGTTGCCAGTGCATCCCTATCATGGGGAGGAAAGGTTGGACTTTAAGGGAGTTCTGGTTCTGTTGGCTCCCCCGGCACCTAAGGTTGGTTTGGTATTCTTCTATCAAACGCATCTATCAACTATGTGTTGGGGTGAAAAATTCCTCTCAAGATAGATTTACATTCCCGTTGATGATGCTGTAGGCCAGAATCAGGTCTCCTCGCATCCTTCGCTGCTCAAGTGAGAACAGATTTAGTATTTTATACTTATGGTTAATCACTGACCAAGGCCAAAAGCCACTCGACGATAAGTTTTAGTGAGATTTTCAGTTGGATAATGGAACAGAATCATGAAAGGAATGAGAACTATGATTAATTCACAGGACGACTCGACATATATTTGTTAACATTGGACTTGAATATGACTATGTTGTAGTCTGTAGATAAACATTCCCGCGATAACGTGTTCCATAGATGGGAAGTTCTTAGAAAGAAACTGTTCATGGAAGTTATGTTTGATTTTAGGTACATAAAGAAAGAAAGAAGAGTTCTTTGCAGTGGTGGTAGTCGGACGAGTTCTTGCTAAGACGGTCTTATGGGGAGGAGGATGAGAGCTTGAAATGGAAATTCCAGAGTTTAAAAAAAAATGTTATGCTAATGGTTCACCATTTACTAAGACCAAAAGCCACTCGAGGATAAGGATTGGTGAGATTTTAAAATTAATCGTAAAAAAAAAAATTAAAAAAATCCTTATAGCCTAAATTAAATATGAACCACTTTTTGTTATAAAAGTATTTTGATATATAAAAATGTGTTAACTATGTGTTTGGTTACTCAGAATGTTTAAATATAATTTATAAAAAAATGCAAAAAAGCTCTTTAAATATAAATCAGTGGAAAAAAAAAAAAAAGAAAAAAAAAACATCCCCCAAATTATGAGATATTATAATTAACTACCTGTGCAAACCCGGCGTTGTCCAGGAGTGTTGTTATTGTATATTTTGTTTTGTTTTGCATTATTTGTTTCACCAACTCGACTGAAAGATACTATAATATTTCAAACTGAACTCTGAAAATCCCACGTACAAAAAAAAAAAAAAAGCTGATGAAATAATATAAATAAAAATGTGGTAAACTTTTAAATGCACTATCCGCGTTTCATGTCAACTTCCTAAAAGATGTAATGCTGATGATAGGGTCGTTTAATAGGTCAGCCTGAATCAAATATCGATATCGTGGACCGGTTGCTATCTGGGTCTGACTTGGAGAAGCCGACAAGATAACTTTATATGTTAGATGCTGATCAATTAGACACAATGAAAAGAACTTGTATCTAAAAATAGAATCGATAAATTTTATGTTAAAAAAAAGTTATTGTTTAAGAACTTTTTTACCAATAATATTTAAATGTTTCTCTCTGTGATATTAAATTTACTGAATATGAAAAGGAAAATTCACCTACAAAGTTTTTTTTGTTTTTCTTTTTATACTAAAGAATCACCATTTACCAAGGCCAAAAGCCAATCGAGGATGAGGGTCAGTTGGATTTACAGTTGGATGATGGGACAGTACCACAAAAGGATTCAGAACTATGATTAATTCACAGGACGACTCGACAGATATTTGTTGACATTGGACTTGAAGACGACCATGTTGTAGTCTGTAGGGAAACATTCTTGTAGTAACGTGTTCCACAGGTGGGAAGTTCTTGGAAAGAAACTCTGTTCATGGAAGTTATGTTTGATGTTTGCCATACATGTGTTCTGTGGTAATGTGGAAATGAATTCCATAGGAGAAGTATAAGATTCCTACCCACATAGATACTCTTGAAGTTTTTTATGGAAAACATATAATAGAAGAACGGGGAATGAAACCTCAAAATGTGATTCCTGTATTAAAATTAATCGGTGCTTGTGAACCGTAGGGCCGGAAGAAAAAAATTCTTATCTTTAATTTTGAAGAGTCAGATAAGGGGAAGATAACTCTAGTTTTAAACCATGCTTTACCGTAAAATGGATTTTAGTGTTCTAATTAATGTAAAATAAAGTTTAAACAATGTATACGTAAAAGGATAATTTAGGAATAAAACAATCACAACGCATTCGGCACCAATGAAAAATAAAATGATTCATTAAAATAAATAAATTATCAACAAAGAAGGAAAAAATAGAAAAATACATAAATGGAAAAGAAAAAAACATGAAAAAAAAGAAATAAAGTTTTTGAAATAAATGAAAGTTTTACACTGAGTAAAATTGTGCAATTTGTTTAAAAATAGTTTCCATTGCAATGTCCTATCTCTGGTTAAATATAAAATATCTTGCAAGTTCAGTTTTAAAATCCAAACCGTGGTTGAAAACTTTGAGTTATCTCCCCCTTATTTGACTCTTCAAAATGGAAGATAAAAAAACAAAGGAAATAAAGTTTTTGAAATAAATGAAAGTTTTCTACTGGGTAAAATGCAGCAATTTGTTAGAAAATTAATCTGTGCGATTGCAAGAAGTCTTTTAGTTTGGCATTATCTCTGGTTAAATATAAAATATCTTGCAAGTTCAGAGCGTTAAAATCCATTTTAAGATAAAGCGAGGTTGAAAACTTTTGACTTATCTCCCCCTTATTTGACTCTTCAAAATTAAAGATAAAAAAATATATATGTACTTAGCAAACCTTGAACATAACAATACAAAAAACAATCAATCTTCATATATTCAATCAACAGTGAAACTTATATGACCAACCTATAGTGTAATACTATAATAATAATAATAATAATAATAATAATAATAATAATAATAATAATAATAATAATAATAATAATCTATATATTAATACGATAGCGTGTGTGTTCGTGTGTTCGTGTGTCACGCTTCCGGCAAAAGCTCTGCGCATGCGTGCCGCTCCTAAATTTTTAAAAACATTCAACTAGCCTGCGTTTAGGAATATTTATATGTGTATCCCTCTTGCGCAATGGTTAGCGAGGTGGTATTTTTTACTTCGGCCCGACTGGTTTATAGTTCGATCCCAACCAACCTCTAAGATTTTTATTCTACAGTTCGAGGGGAAGGGGAAGAAATAATACATTTTTTATTACCTGGTTAAAAACTACTGTTTTGTGTTGCTTAAAACTTAAAACTATTTTTTGTTTTTATGTTGGCGTTTTTAATGGCATTGTCTATTTAATTACGTTGACTGCTTAAAACGTAGGATATCGGCCAGTATTATTTTGTTGTTTTTTTTTTTTGAACGGATGGCATATCAACCTTTTTTAGTAGATATGGCAGTGTCCATCGTACACGAGTTACTATTTCAAACAATTATTTCACTCTTATCCAGAAGGGGGTGGCTCATAATAAAGCAAGCGTAACTTACTAACACATAGAGGGTGCTTTGTTACATTAGGACCCGTATTGAAAACATCATTTCGTGTAATTTACACGGGTTCCGCTAGTAATAATAATAATAATAATAATAATAATAATAATAATAATAATAATAATAATAATAATAATAATAATAATAATAAATGATTGAAAAGGAAAAGGGGAAAAACAGTGACAAAAACTAAAACCACCTAGAATTTATCTTGTAAATTACAAAAAACGGTCGATAACATTAAATGACATTTAAGCAAGACAAACGAACCATTCTATCATTCACGTGAAAATGGGTGTCATTACACCAAACCAAATGGTTTTTAATCACACAAGACAAACACAGATCAATCCTAACAAACAAATCCAGGCAATCAATCAAAGACAGGCAGAACTTTAAACGGAAGAGTTTGTCGTGACATACAGAGAAGTGATGCTTGCATTCGACATTCAAATAAAAATAAATCTAAATGGTTTGTACACAGTGGGATCCACACAGCATGTCCGGCAAAATTAATCAAGATATGATTGAACATATCTATATGCCTCGATTTCTTTCTTGATTATTATATTTATTCCATAAACTGGAAATGAATATTAAAAAACAAACACCTTAAGCTTATTCAACTCAAACAAAATAGTTTCAAATACGCTATATATATAAATATTTTCAAATACGCTATATATATAAATATTTTCAAATACACTATATATATAAATATTTTCAAATACGCTATATATACTGATTGGAAAACTCCTAAAACACAGCTATGGCTATACTTAATTTGCATATTTATTTTATAAACAATTTCTAATGCATTAATATTCTGTACGATTCATTTGTAATTTTATTCTTCTATTTTCTTATATATACATAATAGTTTTGTTGATATTGATAGTATTAAAAAAATGTATATATTTTAACCTAAAGACAAATGCAAAAAGGTCGGGAGTTACGTTGTGAATATATACACCCAAGATGAGAATAGTAGTCTGAATAATCCAAATAATACAAATCTTAACCTAAATAGTTCCGGAATAAAAAATGTCTAATATTTCGGAAAGCAACTGCTGAACCAATGATCTGAAGTCGCAATCAGATCAAATTCATTGCTTTGGGAAATTTCTTCTTCTATATAAAGTAGACTGTTTTTCCCCCTGTAACTTTCACTACACTAAACAAAAAAAGAAATGTATAATACGCTATGAAACTCGACACTTCATTCACCTACTTCACTTGTGTTTCAAGAAATGTTCATTTAATATCATCCTCAAACATTAATTATTATTATGAGACCCATACGTCTGGCTCTTCCAAATATGTAATCCAAACAGAGGGTAGCATACTTATTTTCCACCTAATATTTTACTCCTGCCATGCACCTTACATACACCGCCGAACATTAATTACTATTATGAGACCCTTGCGTCTGACTCTTCCAAATACGTAATCCAAACAGAGGGTAGCCTACTTATTTTCCACCTAATATTTTACTCCTGCCATGCACCTTACATACACCGCCGAACATTAATTACTATTATGAGACCCTTACGTCTGACTCTTCCAAATACGTAATCCAAACAGAGGGTAGCATACTTATTTTCCACCTAATATTTTACTCCTGCCATGCACCTTACATACACCGCCGAACATTATTTACTATTATGAGACCCTTACGTCTGACTCTTCCAAATACATAATCCAAACAGAGGGTAGCATACTTATTTTCCACCTAATATTTTACTCCTGCCATGCACCTTACATACACCGCCGAACATTAATTACTATTATGAGACCCTTACGTCTGACTCTTTCAAATACGTAATCCAAACAGAGGGTAGCATACTTATTTTCCACCTAATATTTTACTCCTGCCATGCACCTTACATACACCGCCGAACATTATTTACTATTATGAGACCCTTACGTCTGACTCTTCCAAATACGTAATCCAAACAGAGGGTAGCATACTTATTTTCCACCTAATATTTTACTTACATACCTTACATACACCACTGAAAATATTAAATAATAAACTAATATTGAAAACACTGGTTACATGGGTTCTGCTAGTAACAAATAAAACGAAATAAATTTTGATGAAATTCTTCATTTTTATTAAAGATATTTAAATGTGTCAAATGAAGCCTCACATTATGTTTAACAAAATCAATCCAATTCTAACATTTGACCGACATAAACATTGCAGCAGATATTCTTCAAGAATGGAATGATCTGTTTAAACATTTGTTTGCTAGTTTTATGAAGTATTGATTTACTCCTCTCCAGGAGTTAGGCACAAGGCCAGTTTTTATCTTACTCCCACAAGTAAGATGTGACCCAAGGTCGGGTCGGGAAAGTGGGGTTTGAAAATTGCCTGGGCAGCCCCGTCGGCATTCCCTGGTAGGGGCGCCTCAGGCAGTAAGCAATAAACTTACTCCTCCCCAAAGAGAGGAGGCAAAGCCTGGGAAGGTGGACCTCCCAGAACTGCACAGGACAGACCCATTGACCACCGTAAATCAAGCCCCGAAAGCCAAGGCAACACCAGTATGGGGTGCAGTATCCATCGGAACAGATACTACACTTTGATCTTAGACAAAAAGCCAATGAAGTAAATTGTAATCAATTTACCGAATTGCAAATTAAAACATACGTTTTCATAATTTAAAACAATTTAGATATTAAGTTATAAATATCAACAGATGAATCTTGAAATCTATTAAAACGTCAGATTTAAATGAAACGCCACTTCTATGACATGAAAATACTGATCGTATTGGGAATCACATTGGCAATATCGAACTTGTGTTATATTTATGTTAGGAGACCTGCTTGCCGTGCTAATATAATTTGTGAGTAAAGATTGTAATACAAATAGAATTTGAGAGAGTAACTTGAGATAAAGGAAATAGAAACTAGTGATGGGACGATTCCAATATTTTTCCCGATTCCAATACAATTACCGATTCCGATTTTAAAATCGCCTAGCCGTCTAAAAAAGTAGAAATTCAATTTTGGGGGGTGGGGTGATTTAGCGGAGGGCCCTTATCTTTTAGCGGAGAGTCCTCATCAACTTTTGAATTGGAATATAATTTTCTTTTTAATTTAACAAACTTTTTAATGTTTTCCCTTTATGTATTGCAAGATTTTCATCCATATTTTTCACTTGTAAGATTTTTTTCCTATTTATCCACTCGTGCCATTTTACATGTACCATTTTTACCGTGCCATTTTTACTGTACAATTTTTACAAGTACCATTTTTATTGTGCCATTTTTACTGTACAATTTTTACATGTACCATTTTTATTGTGCCATTTTTACCATGCCATTTTTACCGTACCATTTTTACTGTACAATTTTTACATGTACCATTTTTACCACACCATTTTTACATGTACCATTTTTAACGTGCCATTTTTACCGTACCATTTTTATTGTGCCATTTTTACCGTACAATTTTTACATGTACCATTTTTATCGTGCCATTTTTACCGTGCCATTTTTACCGTACCATTTTTACATGTACAATTTTTACATGTACCATTTTTACCGTACCATTTTTACCACACCATTTTTACATGTACCATTTTTAACGTGCCATTTTTACCATACCATTTTTACTGTACAATTTTTACATGTACCATTTTTACCGTGCCATTTTTACCGCACCATTTTTACATGTACCATTTTTACTGTGCCATTTTTACCTAAATTCGTTGTTATGATGTATAGATTTTAGTTTTACTCGTAGTTTAAAATCAATAAATATTTATCATTTTATCATTTTAGTATCAGCAATAGAAAATAAAATTTTAAGAATCGTTTTTGGAATCGGAAATTAGGCTAAAATATTCCTGATTCTGATACCGATTCCGATACCCCAAAAAGTTCTGATTTTTCTGATTTTGATTAATCGTCCCAACACTAATAGAAACACTCCACTAAACACTTGAGAAGAGAGATATCTCTCCGAAATATTGTAATATTCCAGCTTCACATATTGTATTAAAAAAATGTGAAAACTTTCTTACAACCTGGTATATTTCCGCATTGTGATTAGCCTTCTATAAATTATATATATATATATATATATATATATATATATATATATATATATATATATATATATATATATATATATATATACTGTAAATATTTTTAAATATTAAAGTGTTTTTATACCTGCAGACGATATCGTTTCGGGTTTTCTATCCTCATTAGTGCAGGAGTGGTGGTTGCAAGCGGTCGCATGGGATCGAACACAGTTTGTAGATTCAGCTTAGAATTACAAGCCTAACGCCTATGCCCATGTGGCCGCAAGAAATCGCCACAGACAGTAATTGAAATTAACGTTGGGGGCAAGCGTTATTTTTGTCCGGATGTCTGTCTTAATCATCATTCGAACCCACACAGCCGACAGAAAAGGAACTTAAAGCCTCTGTTGGACTTCAGTCAGATAGGAGGCAAAGACATAGAAGACCCCACCAATTTCCTGGATGCCCCCCTCCCCTCATAACAACATTTGTAACCGGCTTCCAACCGGCTGCAAGAACTCTGTCAGGCAAATACTGGAGGCCGCGGAGGGCGCCATACCGGGAATAAAACTTACCAAGGACAAAACCCTTCCCTGGACGAATTTTACCAGAATGCAAGAGAAGGTTCCCAATTTTGGTGCATCGTTCTCCCCTGAACGTCGGCGGCATTGCGTACAGCAGCCAGGATACCAAAGAACTGGCCACATTGAGAACGGCACATAGCTTCAGTGTCATTTTCCCACCAGACTTCGGAACCGGGTGCGACACTGCTTAAGGTAAGTCGATGACTTTGAGCTTGGCTAGTTTGAATGCGAGGGCCTTGAGGTCTTCAAACCGGGCGGTTCGCATCCAATGGGATCTCTTGTCCCTAGGAGTGGATGTAGCTGCAATCCAGAAGACACACTTCGTTTTATCCGGGGACTATAAAGTGCTGACCAGAGACTACAACGTCTTTTCAGCATATGGGAATCCTCGGGGAAAGGGCGTCTCCTTTTAAACCATATTTCCGCAAATGGATCACCATTTTGTATCGTTCACAGACTCCAGTGGTACAGATAAATGGACAGTGTTCGAAATCTTTTGCTGTCCCCCGGTCAGGGAATCAGGGTTGTCTGCTGCTCTAGATGCTTGCATCAAGCTAAGGAGTGTGGAGGCAAGTTCAATCCTATGCGGAATCGCCGATGACATCATCTTTGTGTCATGCCTCTGAGACATCGAGAGGGTGATAGAGCCGCTCACACGTTACGAAATGATCACAGGGACCAAAATCAACTGCAGCAAGTTAACTAGCCTGCGGTTGGGTGCCTGGAGTGGTAACACCACCCTTCCGGCTCTTTTCTGCTGGACAGATGACCTGGTTCGAATCCTTGACGTGTGGTTTGGACCAAGCCTCCAGCTTGAGAGGAATTGGTCGGAGGTACAGTCAACGGTCAGAACGTTGGTTAACACTTAACTTCGAAGGCAACTCTCCCTAAAGGGTAGAGCTGAGGCGTGTGACACTTACGTCTTTTCTCTCATCCTTTACCAATTGGCCGAGCTTCCTCTGCCTGTGAACCACTTCAAGGCCATCTGGTGCCTTCTGTCCTTGCTTCTCTGGGACAGCAAGAGGAACTGGATTCGCAGCCATGTCTGTATTTAACGTCCATGTGACAAAGGCTTGAGGATGCCTGACTTGACGTGTCATCGAGACGCCGAGAGACTGGCTTTCCTGAGTCGAACATTGACAGAGAAATCTACATGGAACCCCGTGATCGATAGTATTTTTCCCGACCTTATCTTTGACCATTCAGTCGAGGGCCGTCGTAGGCTGAGGGGCGAATCGCAGTTCTTCAGAGAGTGACGAGCTGTGCTCAAAAAGCTTCCTTGGTCCAGTGACCTTTCTCAGCTTTCTAGAAAAGAACTCCATAGAGGATTAGTGAGGGGGGCAACTGACGATTCGTTAGTCAAACGGTGCGGGTGGACAGAGGAGGAGATCCGCTCCAAATGGAGTCGGGCGCCAGGGACGAGTTATATCAATAACTCTGAGTTCTCTCTGACCTGGCGATTGGCCCGGAATGTGCTACCCTTTAATGCCATACTACACAGTTCTGGAATGGAGATCTCATCTGAGTGTCCCCATTGCAACACACTCTTTGAGGAAACGCCTGATCATGCTTTATTCCGATGCCACAAGCTCCAGCAGTACTGGGAGTACGTCAACGAGGTTATGGCTCGTATCGATCCCGAGCAGTCGCTGCTTCTAAACCTACCCTACGTAATCGACAATGTCTGGTCACTGTGGGATGGGGAGAGACGAATGGTGTTTCTCGCGATCCTGACCGTAGCACAAATGGTGGTGTGGACGTCGCATCTGAGAAATGACCAGGGGTTGAATCTTTTGCTGATCAGGATCTGATCGCATTCTTCAAGCACCAGCTGAAGGTCAAGATCAGATGTGATAGGAAAAGATTACATTCCTCTGTTTTTGAAATAAGGTGGATACAAGTAGCGAGCTTGTGTGTACAAAAAGGAGTCAAGTATGAGTACGTGTTCCCTGCCTGGTTCCTGGTCCAGTTGGACCCCAGCCCTTTGGGTAAGTTTAGCCTTTTATCTAGTCGAGTGAATGAGTTACCCCATCCCCCTTGTAATAGAAATTCTCCAAGATGCCCACTCTCCACTTTCAATGTTTTGTCCTCAGCCTCCCCCAACTTGCACTTATCTTGGAAGGACACCACCCATTCTCCATCCCCCACTTTCTTTTTTCTCCCACTTAGATCCCACTCCCAGTTAGAGATTAACCTGCTTGTTTTCGTTTCGGAACAAACCGGAAAACAGTGTGCAGTCTAATATTTAGGAAGGGGTGGGAGGGTCTTACTAATCAAATATTTTGATTTTTGTTCTCTCCCAACTCCTTGTTTTATTCCAATGGATTTCCTTTTTTTGTTTCATTTTACTTCAGTCGAAGTTCTCAGAAATGTGTGTATTTTATTTATATATATATAAATATATAAAATAAAAACCATATATGCATATATATGGACTCGAAATATATATATATATATATATATATATATATATATATATATATATATATATATATATATATATATATACACACACAAAATATACATGTACTATATATACGGTATTATAAAATGGAATTTTGTATCATATAATTAAATAAGCACAACCTGTTTTGATGTTTTCTCTCCTCCTTTTTGCTGAAGGTTTAACCCCCCTCTCTCTCTCCACTGTTGACTGCGAGAGAAAGAGGCAGAACACAGAGCAGTTTGTATTTTTTCCACGCACAAGACGGATCGTGCTGATGCCCAGCTTACTGACTTTTCAAGAGTTCTATAAGTTTTCAGAAGTGAATAAATAAATTGTATGTTTTTATATAAGATGCTTGTTCGCTTCTTTATTATAATTATAAAGCATTCAATTTCCAGGATGACGTCCCAAATAAGTCAAGATAATTAATTCTCTGGACAGAATTAATGACGGCCCAAAACTTGTCAAACCGTACAACAGCGGAATCACTCATTCGGATGGCACAAGTATCTTAGACAGCATAGGCTTAAACGTTATAAGCAATGGTATTACCACTGTTTGACCCAAGAAATGTGACTATTTTGTAACCCCCTAAGAAGAAGAAGAATCATGACACATACGTTTGGGGTAAGACAGTCGATCAAATGGTGCCGTGACCAGGATTCACATTAAGAAGCTGAAAAAAAAAAGACATTAAAACAAGAAATAAAAAGTTGCTAGTTGCAAATTAAATTAATATGGATCTTGCAGAGAGAAGGCATATTTGCTTAATTAAGGAATGTAATATATTAAGAAAAGTTAACATTTTAATTTACATTTTAAAGAGAAAGAAGAAGAAGAACGGGGAGTAAAACGAAAATGGAGAGTAAGGTTGAACAAGAAGACAAAAGAAGATAAGAAGAAGAAGAACAACAACAACAAGAGGGAGAAGAAGAAAAGGGAAGAAGAAGAAGAAAGAAAGGAAAAAAGAATGATTAGAAGAAGAAAAAGAATAATAATAATAATAAGAAGAAGAACTACCACCACTACAGCACATGTGTTTGTGGTAAGCCGGTCGGTTGGAGGCATGGACATAGCTCCACAAACATGGCCTCATTTGTTAGCTATGAAATATTTGTAAATGTCCTCTCAACCATAAAATCCCTTCTCTCTGGTTGGTCTATAAAAGTAGTTGCTGATGGGCATTAGTCAAAAGCACAAAGTATTAATGCCGGATCCATTCTGGGCCTAAACAACTTCCTGATCTTCATTAATGATCTTCTCAATCATATTCATTCGTTGGCATTGATGCAGACGACACAACAATCTATGGCAGCACTTCAAAGAGCATTGGTGATCAACATCTCTCTGCTTCTCCCTCTTTTGACCTGAAGCACGTGGTGCAATGGAGGAAAAAAGTGGTTTTGTCATTTCTAATACCTTCAAAAAACAAGTTTCTCTCCTCTCACCACCAACGCTCAGATACTTGCTTTGCCTCAGTTGAAATTAATGGATCTATCTTTGAGGAAGCCCCCTGAAAAAGAAAACTTACATCAAATCCGTTGCCACAGTCGCTGGAAAAATGGTTTGATCATTCGATCGTTCCAGAAAGTACTTCAATCCAAACGACAACCCTCTGCCTGTATAAGAGTCAAATACGTCCTAAGATGGAGTAATGTTGCCACATCTGGGGATGTGCCGTTCAGAGCACTATTTCCTGCTATCACAGAGTACAATATAGTATGTAAGTATTTTTTATTTATTTATTAACAATTTATTAATATAAAAAAGCAACAATGCACTCTTATCAGTAATTACTTAGGAGAGTAGAAAGTGACTAACTTTAGTTTACTTTCGGCAGCCTCGTAACTCTCGCTTCCCTTATTTGGTCCTTTAGTTCTGAAATTCTCTGAGCGATGTTCCTGACAAAGGGGGAAGAATTGCTGTTTTCTGGGTCGGAATATATTTAACACTTATTGTTGGCTAGTTTTTAACCTTTTAAGTAGTATTTTTTTTTTTTAGTTCCTTACATCAAGTGGCTTCATGTCTTGTCTGGAGCAATTTCTATAAAAAAAAAGTCAAATACATCCTTAAATAGAGTAGTGTTGCCACATCTGGGGAGTTGCCGCTCGAAGCACTATTTCCTGCCTTCACATCTAGTGAGGGACTATCTCTTCCCTTCCCTGCTTATCTCTATTTACTTGCCTCCCCATGAGGGCAGAGTTAGACACAAAGTCGGTTTTTAATGTGGGGAAAATCCAGCTCCCCAAAAAGGAGTACTCTGGATTGGGACAAAAATTTAAATTGGCTCTGTCTAGAAAGACTTCTCCTTCACTGACTGGGGATAGAAAGACGAAGCGCGGTATCAGAACAGATACTACACTTTGCTCCTAGCCAATAAGCCTAGTTATTTACCTCGAGGAGGTTAGACACAAGGTCAAGGTGTTTTTATTTACCTCCTCTCCAGGAAGCTAGACACAAGATCAGGTGTGGTTAGCCAGCACACTAGGATTAGTGTGATCTGGCCTACAAAAATGCCTGGGCAGCCCTGTCGACATTCCCCAGTAGAAGCGCCTCAGGCAATTAGCAATAAACTAACCCCTTCTCAAAGGGGGAGAAGGCAAAGCCTGGGAGGATAGATCTCCTAGAACTGCACAAGACAATACCTCAGACCGACGGAATCAATACCCGAAGGCCAAGACGGTACCGGTCTACAGAGTGTAGCATCTATCGGAACAGATACTACACTCTGCTCTTAGCCACAAGGCCAAGGAAGTTGTTGCTAGTCTTTCTCTACTCTTCTATTCTTTTTAGGTGCGTGACTGAGCTCCAATCTCTGGTTCCTCCCTGTAAAACATTCATAGCAAGAACTCGTCTAGCTACAACCATTGTAAATAATTTTCCCTTCTTCCTCTGTGTACGTAAAACTAAATAGAACTTTCATAAACAAAGTTTTTCCATCTGTGGAATACAATACCACATGGATGCTTCCCAGCTGACTACAACATGGTCGTTTTCAAGTCTAATGTTAACAAATTCTTAAATAATCATGTTCTGATCAGTCCACGCATCTTTTCCAATCCTCTCATGGTGTTGTTCATCACCAACTGACAATCTTGTTAACCTTTATCCAATATTAAACAATAAATAACATTAATGACAATGCGGACCCCTTAATGTCATACCATACAGTTCTGGAATGGAGGTCTCGCCCGAGTGTCCCTGTTGCAACACGCTCTTTGAGAAAACGTCTGATCAAGTTTTCATTAATGACAATATTTAGTTATTAACACATCACTCAATAAGTTCCAGGTCTATCTAGTAAAACAACTTTTAGGCAAAATTCGACTTTATTCATCAACATAGTCTTCTTCTAGGTTGATATACTGATTCAAACGCTTCTCTAACAATTCGATACTTCTTTGTAGAACAACTTGTTTTTGGTTTAAAAATATGCCTTAGTTTCCGATATCACTTTTTCGTTGGAACCAAATCTCTTTTCTTTTGGGCATTTTTTTCACGTCTGCAAACAGCCAATAGTCACTAGAGGCCAGATCTGAAGAATAGGGTGGGTACAGAAGCAATTCGAAAATGCACTTCCTGTTCTATTGATGGTTCTTTCTTTCTCGAGAGAATTGATGTGCAATATACCTTGCCGATCCCAAAATACGGAGGCAAAAATCTTGTTTGTTGATGTTTGTGACTTTGGTTGCTTTGGACGGCTTTCACCTTGTTTCAGACTTACAGAACAAGGGAAGATAATCCAGGCTCTATATCTAACAATCCCATGGCCATATATAGTCATTTCAGAATTACACAGAACTCTGCTGAGACATTTTAAATATAAGTAACCCACAAAATAAAATTCTACATTTTAAGTTGAACAAAAAAAAGGTAAAAAAATAAAAAGCTAAAAATAAATAAAAGATGAAGAAATTTTTTTTTTTAATTGAAATCACTCCAGACAAGGCATGAAGCCACTTGATGTAAGGAGCTAACAAGAACAAATATATGATTATTGCAAAGACAAGAGATGCCTATTGACCTTTGTCTTGAAAAGACCAAGATTATAGGTAGGAGGAAAAAAGTCAGCAGGAAGAGAGTTCCACAAGCCTGCGATTCTTGGAAAGAAGCTACTGGAATAGGAAGCTGTATTACAATGAGGTATCAAAACAGTGAATTGATGAAGACCACTACACCAACGAGTCAAACGAGCTGGAACAAAAGAAGCGGGGAATAGATCACATAATTCTGAAGAACACATGCGATAATAGTATTTATAGAAAAGCCTATGAGAGAGAAGAAGAAATGGTGTGGTCAATCAAATTACAGATGCGTTTCTGCACCTTATCAAGAACCCTCAAATGGGACAGAGATCCACCAGCCCAAATATGACAACAGTACTCCATACATGTTGTGAGAAATTGTTTGGAGCGATAGAGAGAATCGACTTTACGGGAACCAGAAAGAGCAATGGATCTAATGTATGAACTCCAAGAAAGATTTGATGAGAGAGAAAGACCAAGAAGTTTCTGAGTCGATTTCTCCTCAAGAGCAGAACCATCCATGAGAATCTCAGGAAGAAAAGGGACACACCTACGATTGAAAGACACGAGCTGAGTCTTAACAAGATTAAATGAAACAAGCCGCCCCGTTCTTTGGATATGTTACTCCTTACTTCAAATGCAGATTACCACGTTTAGATATTGAAAAATAAATATTTATAAATAAATTATTGAAAAATGAATCTCAAACAAATTATTTATTTTCATTCAGCGAAAGATGTTCACTTCACAATTACACTTTCTTGTAAAATGAACATTGACTTTATAAGTCGGTGCAACTGAAATTTTTTAAATTTTCTTTTCTCTTTGTTTTTGCTGGGGATGGGGTATCCTGCCAGATGTCAGACATTCACTTGCTATTTCAAAGACTCCAGCCAAGAGATCTTTTTAAGATTCTAACCGTCCCTTTAGGCACAATTGTTTATATCTCTTGCACTTGGTTCATTGGGTATATTCGCCCGATAGTTTTTGAAATTCTTCTTCATTAGTCCTGTTGCTCCTATAATTACATGAATGATGGAGATCTTTCTGAGATTCCAGTTTCTTTTCATGTCGTACATAAGACCTTGGCGGTATTTAATTTTTTTTTTTTTTTAACTTAGTTCATCCCAAACAAGTTTCTACTGTAGACATAAAGGGCTACTGAGAATAAGGGTGAAAGTTTAGGGGGTCATCTTAAATTGGGAGCTGTGCAGCGAGATGCTTGTTCACATTAGTTTTAAATTTCTGCATGGAAATAGGGAGCAGGGAGGGAGTTGCAAAGGCCGGCAGGAAAGAAGCTATTGGAGTAGAAGGCTCCCCGGCATCTGAGGATCTCCACAATAAATGGACGGGATTTAGCTGATTGTCTGGTTGGTCGAGTATATTTACATTGAGGGGGCACCAGAGCAGCAAGTTCATTGGAGCACATTCCATTAAAGTAATTGTAAAACAAGCACAAGGATGCAACATTAGGACAGGGGCTGGAGCTTGCTGTTACTTGTGAATGTTAGGCCGAGAAGTTTGAACGTTGGACTCTCAGGTATGGTGTTATTTGCCATGGCAATCGATGGTTGAAGAGGTTTCTTGTAGTTTTTGAAGGAAAGTAGCTTTGTCTTAGCAGGACTAAATGTTACCGTCCATTTATGACCCCATTCCACTACAGACTGGAGGTCACTTTCTAAGGATTCAGCCATTGCCTCGGATATGTGCGCGCCCATTTTGCCTACATGACGAGAGTAGAGTGTGATGTCGTCAACAAATATACCTATCTCAGACTCAATGTTATCAGAGAGGTTATTTATGAAAATCAGAAACAATAAAGGTTCAAGAGTCGATCCCTGGGGTACACCTGCATTTATGTCATGTTGCTTGGATGAACGGCACCTGAGGACACCCTGGATCTTTCTTTTGGTTAGGAAGGATCTAATTATGTTTAATATTCGTCCAGTAATACCGTATGAGTGAATTTTTATGAGAAACCCTTTATGCCAGACCTTGTGAAAGGCTTTGGATATATCACCTGCCTTGTCCAGTGTATGGTAGATGCGTTCAGAGATGACCGTTAGGATATCCGCAGTAGACCGGGCTTGTCTAAATCCATACTGGTGGTCAGAAAGAAGTTTAGCATTAACGAGGTGGTCGACTATTGCTAGATTAATTAATGATTCAAAGATTTTAGCAAAGAGCGGAAGGAGACTGATGGGGTGATAATTCTGAAGGTCAGTTCTATCTCCAGAATTTTTGAAGACTGGTACGACAGAGGCAATTTTCCAGCTATCAGGGAAGCAAGATTCAGCAAGGCATTTATTGTAGAGTTTGGAGAGGACAGGGACCAGTTCAGCAGAGCATTTATTTATTACTATTACTGGTATAAGATCAGGCCCACATGCTTTGGAGGTGTCAAGTTTTTTTATGATGTCCCCGACATGAGATGGGGTGATGTTCAGGTCATCAAGTGTGGTTTCAGTCAACAATGGGAAATTTAGGAGGGAGTGGTTTGCAGAGTCCAAAGTGGAGTTTGAGGTGAAACGCATGGCAAGTAGTTCAGCCTTATCAGTTGCCGTGCAAACGACATCATTGTGGTTGGATAGCAAGGTTTGGTATGGTAGTTTTGTTTTACGGCATATCAACCTTTTTTGGGTTATTTAATGCCGAATCTGGTCATTATAGTAAAAGTTTTTATGCTTCAAGTTCTTTATATCTTCAAATGTTTAATCATCGTTTTTGGTTTGGTAGTTTTGTTTTACGGCATATCAACCCTTTTTGGGTTATTTAATGCCGAATCTGGTCATTATAGTAAAAGTTTTTATGCTTCAAGTTCTTTATATCTTCACATGTTTAATCATCGTTTTTGGTTTGGTAGTTTTGTTTTACGGCATATCAACCCTTTTTGGGTTATTTAATGCCGAATCTGGTCATTATAGTAAAAGATTTATGCTTCAAGTTCTAAAAATAAAATAAAAAAGGGGAGGGAGAAAGGGAGAGGGGCTGTTGTTTTTGTTTTTGTTTTTGTAGAACATAATTAAGTTTTACAAAAAAAAAAAAAAAAACGTCAATGTAGGTGAATTTCGTCTCAGGGAGCCACAGGGCAGCCTGATCTGGTATCACCAGTGGATAGCAAGGGAATTGTTGATTGCCCATTGTTCACCACACTATTGAAGATTTTCCAGAAATTACGAGTACCTAGTTTCTGCGACAGAATGCATTTTTCAGTCATCTCCGTGTACTTTCTCGTTGCTTCAGCTATCACAGTCTTACAATTTTTTTCTTGATGCTATAAATTTTTGTCTATTCGTAGTTGACTTATGGCGGCCGAATAGTCGGAATGCTTGCTGTCTTTGAGCAATAGCAGTTGCATGTTTCCAGGTGAACCATTGTGGAGAGTGGGGCTTGCTGTAGAATTTTTGGATGGGGACGTGTGCTTCAATGCCTGCTTATCTCATTTGCGCACTGATCAGCAGGGAGAGTAAAAATTTCACTCCATGGGGCGTCTCTGATGTGATCTCTGATAGAATCAAAATCAGCCTGCTTGTAGTATCTCGTCGTTTTGAGCAACGACTCATTAGCTTGGAATAAGATTTTAGGGTGATATCATTCTATGGGCATTCGTCGCACAAGCTTCTGACAGTGAAGTCAAGAACGGGTCGAGAAGTGAGGCTTGCTGGTCCAAACGACCAAGGAGGCGGGTCGGGAAAAGTGACAGTCTGTGAGAGGGAGTGCGCTATGGAGAAACTATACATGGAGTCATCAGCTGCGTCTGTATAGCTGGAGAATATATATATATATATATATATATATATATATATATATATATATAAATGATAATTTATTTCATTTTGACTACAAAATTGATTTTGTTTCACGAGAGTAGTGAAACAAAATCAATTTTGTAGTCAAAATGAAATAAATTATCATTTATATTTCTGCTCTATATTTTTATTGATTACTCTCATAAACCCGGTTCAACTCCCCTGGATTTATACCCTGTGGATCTATACCATACTCGGATTATATATATATATATAACATGCCCGCTGAATTTGGCGGCAATCCGTGTTGGCCGCAACAGTTAGCGCTCCAACCATCGAGTCAAAAATGACTTTCGTATTGGAGTTTAAATCATGCGACTGGCAGAGATTGTCTCCTCCCATACTGATGATTGCAGGTATGGCATGACACACATGTGTATATGGGTCAATATGAAAATGATATTTATTCATAAATAATTGTATATATATATATATATATATATATATATATATATATATATATATAGGATCAAATATAAACCAAAAGTAAAACTTTTAGTAGATGGAACCTATTGTGAAGAGGTTTAGCTCAATATACGAGATAGAGCAATTGTAGAGATAGAAGAAAAAAGAGTGATAAATATGCGACGAATGTCCAGATTTATTTCAAATTTCAATTGTTCAATGCAAGGTGTATTCAGTAATAAACTAGTGTTTATTATTCTTTCCTTAAGCCAAGGCTTTTCAAAGATCGAGATCTTATCATCAGAGGAGAAATACAGATAGATAAGTTGGCTTTTGAAAAAACCAAAGTTCAAATATTTGAAAAATATGAAAAATGTTATTAAAAAAACGCAGTGAAAAAAGAAAAGTTTCGTAAAAAAGATATGCGGTTTGTCCGGGTGGTAAATTTAACGGAAAATATTTATCACTCTTTTTTCTCTCTCTCTCTCTCTCTCTCTCTCTCTCTCTCTCTCTCATATATATATATATATATATATATATATATATATATATTCATATTTTGATAGGTTTTCTATTACTTCACTAGGATTATATCAAAGTGGAGTATCTGTTCTGTCTTTGTTTATCCTTCCAAGCATTACCTTCTCCTTCGGACGTGGGAATCTTCTGGTTGTCAGTTTCCTGAGCCCTGCCCCTTACCGACCGGGGAATGCCGACGGGTCCAATCGTGGCAAATTTTGCACCCATACAGAGTGCCATCCCCCCAGTTTTGGTGTGGGAGGGATTGAAGTTACTGTATTTCTCATTATAAACTAACCTTGTGTCTAACTTTACTACAGTATGTGTGGGTGGTGGTGGAAGGTAAATATATTTTAATCCAAGCAGAAACGATGACAAACGAGGTAGAACAACTTTGGTGTCGCTATTTACTTGCTCCCCCACGAAGACAAAGTTAGACACAAGGTCGTTTTTTTTTTAATATAGTGAAAATCCAGCTCCCCCCAAAAAGGGTCAGTCTGGATTGGAAGAAAAATTGTTACTGGCAAAGTTTTAGAATACATTCTTTTAACATGAATGGTAGGGGGGTCGGTAACATTCGGAACGGCGTACTTGCTTCGTCTTTATCGATTTCGTAGTATTCGTTGTGTATACGTCACACCAGTAAAATCTATGGTTGACGTTTCCGAAACAGGACCGAAAAATTAAAATTGCCTCTGTCTAGAAGCACTTCTCCTTAGATGACCGAGGATAAAATAGACTAAGTGTAGCATCAGAACAGATACTACACTTTGTTTCTAGCCAGAAGGCTAAGGATTTAGTTCAATAAATAAATAAAAACTAATAATAATAATAATCATCTTTTCATTTTTCTACTCGTATGCCACAGGCACTTGCTATAATAATAATAATATATCTGCTTCTGTCATGTAGGCATATGTATGTATTATATCAGCTTACAAGACTTACTTAAAGCGCAGGCAAAGAAATATTTACGAGTCTTAGGCTAAGTACAGTAGTAGGAGTAAGGAAAAGAAAGAAGGCAGAAAGAATAGAAAGTAGTTGTTTTATTTGGTGTTATTGTATATCGAATAAGTATATATATATATATGTGTGTGTGTGTGTGTGGTTTTCATTATTTTAGCAAAGTTCTTTTTCTGTTCGTTGTACTCAGTTCAATCAACGCTGAGAGTGTGGATATAGGTAAAAGTCTCATAGAAAGGAAAAGAGAAAGAAAGCGAGTGAGCATCGAGTCGTGAAGACAGGAAAACAGCACGAGAACCGAAGGAGGACAGCGTTTTTGGTTGATAAGGACAGTTTCTCCGGAGTCGGGTGCAATTGACGATGGAAAATGCAGCACTCCTTCATACAGACACGGTACGCACTATTACTACTATTGATTGCCACTAGATTTTTTATTATTATTATTATTATTATTATTATTAACTTGTGGTTAACTATTCTATTTGCGCGTGTGTGTGTGTGTGTTTATCTATTCACATGCAAAAGGGAAATACTTTGATATAAAGCATGTTGTTTTGTTTGTTTGTTTTTTGTAAGAAAAAAAAAAACAAGGAGTCAGTGCGTGCGCTCACCCTCTCTCTTCTACTTCTCGAGGTAGAACAATTTCTACATACGTATATCAACATACTAACCATAAATGGAGAAGTAGCTTAGCACGTAAAGTATAGCAGTGTACGAACTGTCGAACGAATAACTACACGAATAAAAGAAAATGTCAGTCTATGAATAAATTAAATACGTAGATATTTTCTTAGGTTGTAATCTAGTAGTAGTAAGTAAAGATTTTTACAGTGCAATTATACAAGATTTTACGTATACCAGATCATCCGTGACCCGTTGAGTCAGTATATACATTATATATATATATATATTTAGTGTGTTGATTTGACCTGATCTTCTGTAACAACATTAATAAAAAATATTATAGTCTTATTATTTAATAATTGAGCAGCACTCTGTTGTATTTCTTTCTACAAAACCAAAGACATATATATATATATATATATATATATATATATATATCGCACAATAAATATACTTCTTAAATTTTACATTGGTTGATAATCACATTTTCTTCTCTTACAAGTATTATAAATTTTAAGGATTTAATACAATGTGATGTAAATTTTACAATATTTTATCCTCCTAAAAAAAGCACATTATTTCTAGCGAATAAATAAATGTCTCGAACCTGCCTTGGATTCCCAACTAGATTTTTAGCTTTCGTTTTTATTTGATTTGAACGACAACGTTAGTACTGGAACGCATAGATATAGTAACTCCTATGTTTAGATCATAAAGTTATATTTTCATTCGTATATATATATATATATATATATTAATCACATTGCGCGGTACTGTTATCTAGAAGAGCAAGTGGCACTTTTTTAAGAAAAGCGTCTCCATTTTCTTGTTAAATAGGATATGATGCGATATAGGTCGTATGGAATATAGTCGGAATTTAAGCATTTAAAAAAAAAATCTTTTCTTTTTTTTTTTCTGTCTTAATTTTGTCTTGGTAAATCAATCCATCCTCTGGTTCGTTGTGTTATGGTTCCAAAAATGGTAAGTTGTAGAGAACATAAAAGCAGCGTGGAGGTCAGCTGACCATTAAGCAGGTCAGCTGACCTACACCGTGGATCCGACCACGTGTTCGCTGAAATGAATGGTCAGAAAAAAAAAGAAAGAAAAAAAAAGAAAGTTTCACTACAACAATTTGCTCTCACCTGTTGGCTGAAATATTAATGGACAAAGGTCATTCCTATGAGTTGACCATATATATATATATATTTATATATATATATATATATATATATATATATATATATATTATTCTGGTTTTGTAATCTTGACCAATAATATGTTTGGTCTTAAAATGCCAAAATTTGTAGTTTTCACGCAAATCACCTGTCTTAAAAATGTATTTTTTGTTCTATATAAAATGTCTTCCACAACAATGTACAACTGTACATATATTTACACCATATATATATATATATATATATATATATATATATATATATATATATATATATATATATATATGTGTGATTTAGTCTGGGTAGAAGTGAACATGTTCTTTTTTACTTTTTTATATTTATATATTTTATTTTCTGCTTACTTAAATTTACATTTTTGTTTTCAGAAATTAAAAAAAAAAGATTTGAAAAATATATTAAAATCATTTTTTTCAAAAGACTACAAAAAAGATATTTCCAGTAATGTATTTATTTATTTATTTATTTAAATTTCCTAATTTACTGTAAAAATCGCATATTTTAACAAAATTAAAAAAAACAAAAAAAAACAACATAATATATATGTCTAATGAATGAGACAGTGGCTATCTAAAAATAAAATAAACTTAAAACAGTCTAAAATTATTTTTCAATAAACAATGTAATTTATAAATTTTCAAAAATTGTTTACTCCGTTCAAAATGTAAGTATTTCTGTTAGTTGTGTTAAAAATAATAATAATGAAAATTAATGTAAAAGAATAAACCCTTCACTTCCTAGTTTCGTTTCAGTGATTTGAATTTTTATTTTTTTATTTTTTATGTTTTTGTTTTTTTTGTTTTCCCCCACAATAACTGACAAAAACTGGAACACGTCTTTTTACGGCTATAATTAGCATGTACTTTTTTCGATGCTTTTATTTATTATGGGGCGATTTTATTCATTTAATATTCCTTGTTTGATCAATTTTAATTTTGCTGCCGTAGAAAAGCGAAAAATTAAAACGAGAAAAAATACGCATTTTTTTACGACTCCCTTCGGTGAAGATTCAGTTGTAAAATGTCTATATAGACACAATAAGAATATTTCCTTTCGTTACTAATTTTTCACGGTATCGCCGTGAAAAATTAGGTAAAAGGGAAGAAAAAATCCTTACAATGAAGACATAAGGTAAGAATATATCGTTTGGTATTAAAAAAATATACTACTATTTTTATTATTTATATCAAATATATATATATATATAAGTCAAGAAGCAGAGATTCGATATTTGCAATTTATATCATGTCGCCAATCTTTTTCTTTTCTTTTCATTTTTTTTTTTATATAAGTCTTTCCTTTATAAATTACTGTACGATATTTTACTCAGCTTTTTATGTATGTTTTTACTTTTGTCCGCAAATAAAATTAGATTATAGTAAAATTTAAATATTAACTACTCTGTCTTAAAAAGAACAGAATACAATAAATAAATACAAGTTTCGAATTTGAATCGATCTTCTAAAACGATGTGTTCTTTTTATTTTGTTCGCTTTGTTGACGACAATGGACTTTAATATTAAAGTCTTGTTACTATTAACAATTTAGTTCTATAGTAATAAAAATTTTTGACCACTTCTCGTGTGTCTGTTTCGCGCCTCTGCGTTATCTGCACTTTATTTATTTATTTTACCATTAAGCGATTATTTAATGAAATCGGGGGACTTCTGCAGTTTACGGACCGGGCTGAAATAATAACGTTATGATTTAGAAAGCCATTCTTAACATGGGAGTGATTAACTATTCTGTACTTTCACCTAACAACTTAATAAACAAAAGATACCGTAAAAATTGAATTTAACTTGAAAATAAATCCTATCTAAAAAAAACAACAAAAAAAAAGAATAGCCCGGTCCGTAAACTGCATAAGCACCGAATTCGGAAATGCAATAGCGTAACGTAGTGAAATGATAAAAAAAAAAAAGTTATAAAATTCCCCAGAATGCATTTCGGTGTATTAGTAAACAAGTCAGCCATTTCAGTCTTTTGTTAATAGTTGACCAAAAACAAACAAACAAAAAAAACGAATAAATGACTTTGACCCTTCCAAATTCGAAATGCATTTGGAAGCATTTAAAGTGTCGAAAAGAAAGTAATTTAAACTGGCTGTAAAATCCTTATTTAATTGAAAGTTTTGGAAGCTATTTACACCCAATCGTTTTATAGATTTAAAAAAAATACCATAACAATATTTAGTTCTAGTTTTATAACAATTTATTTCAATTAATAATTTAATGATCAAGCGATAACGTAATAATTAAATTTAACTTTTATAATCCTATTTAAAAAATAATTTGGTTTTAAAGTGATGGGGAGGGAGGGCTTGGTCAACGCCGGTTAAGTACAGATAGTGTTCTTTCTAGATACATTTTGTGTGTGCGTATATATATATATATACACACATGTGCGTGTGTATATATATATATGTGTGCGTGTGTATATATATATATGTGTGTGTGTGTATTACAGAAGATTAGAACAGCATCGGTACCGTCGGTTTCAAATTCTAACAAAGGGGACCTATAGTTTGTCTCCTATGCCGGACTCTCTTCAGTTTCTGTTTATTATACATCATGTAAACCTTAGTTATTCAGAGAAATGTTCGGCGAATGTGTAGTTTGCCAGCCAAAATGGCGGACAACTCTGACGTCAAGCTAGCGTCTGCTCTATTCAACCGGTGCCTCGAAAAAGTGGTCCCTTCTTTTAATTGTGAAAATAAACATTTTAATTGTGAAAATAAACTTTTAAATTTAACACCGTTCGATTTCGACGGAATTTTTTTTTTTTCGCCGTTTCAAATAGATAAAATGCATTCCATATTTGAAAACGTACAACCAACCATTGATCTTTGCTTAGTTAATATTTCATTAGGGGAATTAACACTGGAAACGGCTAATTGTTTTGGGAACTTTGCAATGGTGAGCAAGGCATGGATTAATCGCCAATCGGCGTATTTGTCCAAAATGCCAATTGCCAATGTCATTATACGCCGCAAATGGATGTTTTTTTTTATTGATAATTACTGTTGGGCGTGCAGTACACGTCGGAAACAAAAAAAAGAAGAATGTATGTGTTGGATCGTTCTTTGACCGTTCCCACATAAAGCTAGAAAAATTGATTGAAATGATATATTGGTGGTCTATAGAGGAGTCTCAGGTGAACGTGGGTAAGCAGACGACCGTATCAAACCAATCTATGGTTGATTGGTACAATTTCATTAGAGAAATTTGCACGCTTAATTTGCTTGACAATCCTCTGGAGATAGGTGGCCGTGGTCGGATTGTTCAAATTGACGAAAGTAAGTTTATGAATCGAAAACATCACAGTGGAAGATATAAAAAAGGTTGTTTAAAAGTTTTGTTGATTTTATTTTATTTATCTTCCTCTCACAAGGTAAGATGTGACACAAGGTCGGGAAAGTGGGATTTGAAAAGCCAGCGCCCGAGAAGGTGAGCACTCTGGCCTACAAAAAATGCTTGGGCAGCCCCGTCGGCATTCCCCGGTAGGGGCGCCTCAGGCAGTAAGCAATAAACTTACTCCTCCCAAAAGAGGGGAGGCAAAGCCTGGGAGGGTGGACCTCTTAGAACTGCACAGGACAGACCCATAGATCGGCGTAAATCAAGCCCCGAAGGTCAAGACAATACCAATCTATGGGGTGTAGTATCCATCGGAACAGATACTACACTTTGATTTTATTTTCACAATAAATTTGTAAAAAGGAAACATTTTATGTTTCATGTACATGAGGGACCGCTTTTTCGAGGCACCGGTTGAATAGAGCCGACGCTAGCTTGGCGTCAGAATTGTCCACCATTTTGGCTGTCAAACTACACATTCGCCAAATGTTCCATATTTCGGTACTTATCCAGATTAGGACCCAAGCTAGAATCTACTCTGCTTGGGTCCTTATCTGGATAAGTACCCATATTTCTTTCAAAAATAATTGTTCCGCCTCATGAATAATATATATATATATATATATATATATATATATACTATTCTTGAAATGGGCGGAAACAATTTAATTTTTTAGCCTGACTGTGGAATATTATACACTGATGAAGCCTCTTCATCAATATTAGTGACATTTTTGTATATCATAAAAATATATGTTCTTGAAATGGGCCGAAACAATCGTCTATCAATAAAGTGTTTTTGAAGGAAATATGGAACGTTTCTCTAAATAACTTAAGATTTACATGATTTTAGATTAAGAGCTCTAGTCGTACACTATTGAGCTACTACATAAACTTTTGTGCTAATTTAAAGAAATATATATATATATATATATATATACAGGGTGTCTCAAAAAATGTACTCGCTCTTAGAATGGCAAAATGTGCAGAAGATGTCGAGTTTGCACACAAAATTGTGTGGAGCGATGAAGCAAAGTTTTCTCGTCATTCTACGAGTGAGTACATTTTTTTTAGACACCCTGTATATACACTTTTGTACTTTGATGTTTATCTTGTAAGTTGTATGTTTATACACACGTGTGTGTTTATATATGTGTAATAATAATAGTTCACCTCAAATGAGTGACCGGTGCCGGCTAAAAACGAAGTGGTATTTTGTTTTATTTTTAGTCATTTTATTGTGTCATTAGTTTTACTTTTTTACAAAAAATAAAATTGAAGCAAATATATGCAAAAAAATCATTATTGACCATTCTGTTCTTTTTTTAAATTCCGTCTGTCTATTATTCTCAATGCTAAACTATCGATTAAACCTGTCCTACCAAGACATGAATTTCTTATTTATAAAACTATCAGGCAAGATCTCGAGTGTATGTGCGTGTTTCTCGCCTATACGCAACTTTGATAAATACACATTTAATTATTATTTTTTAAATCGAATATTTATTGAAATCATAAAGTAAATAATAGAAAACTAAACCTAATTTTTTTTTTTAAATGTAGACATGACTATATGTTAGATTTTTTTGTGTGTACGCCCCCCTCTCCACCGGGCAACGCCGGGTAAATACGTCTAGTATTAAACATGTAAATGAATAATGTTCAATGACACAAACACACTGGCGTATTTGGTTGTAGTTATTATTTTGATTAAAATAATAATGGTACAACTTTTGAACCGGACAAAAAACCGACTGTTGTATATATATTTAAAAAATATATATAACCCTAAACTAAGCTTAACTTAACCATTAACTAGTTGGTTTTTGTCCGGTTCAAAAGCTGTACCAGTACCTAAAAATGAACACAGGGAATAATACGAAACGAAATTACGTAGTTTTGTAGATTAACACTCTCGAAATAATAATAAATGAGATTCTACTTTTTTTTAGGCGATTACGTGTGAACACCCTAAAAAACTTGGTGGAAAAAAGAAAAAAAAATTATTTTAAAGTGGGGGAGATCAGGTTCATATGTAAAATTACCCCCCTCCTTCCAGAAATGGGGGGATCATTGTACATTAAATTTATAATATACGAAACTGATCCCTCACACTAAATTCTAAATATTTTTTTCTGTTTTCAGGGTGTTCACACTGTCGCTTTAAAAAAGTACTCGGAGGGGGGGGGGGTAATTTAACTGGGGGTGTTAATCTACAATAATACCTAGAATTACTTAAATAAATATTTTTTTTAAAAAGGCACATAATGCTTGAATTAAGATATGAATGGATACGAATTGAAGAGATAATAGTTAGAAGTAACCGGTAGATCGAAAAATTTGTAGTTCAAAGGTGCTTGCAATGATTAGGCAGCCAGAGAATGTCAGTCCCGGAAATAGCCGAAGCAGCTTACGATTTGAAAGCCACCTTTTTTTTGAGAGAGAGACTAAATTTTTTTTACCCCTAACCTACACATGCTCAGTGTCGTCTGTCTTTTTACATTTTTGTTTCGCAGCTTTCAAATCATAAACTGATTCGGCCGTTTCCGGGACTGACTCAAGATTCTCCGTCGAGTCAATATTTGGAACTCACTCCATAAGAACTGTAATCACTCTGAGTGCCCATTCCTTACAAGAAAGTACCATAAAAAATTTTTTAAAAAAAAAGTCGATAAATTCTATCTGGGATTAAAAAAAATGTTTTGACTGCCCGATTACTTCTGACTCACCCTGCACCTCTTATATTGTCTCTATCAAGTAGTCTATCTACATCCCACGACGGCGAGTCAGGCACAAGGTGAGTTTAACGTGAGGAATCTAGTTCTCTCTCCCCTCTAGAAATTGGCTGTGATCGGAGCCATCAGCATTCCCCGGTGGGAAGGGGGATGGCCCAAGCGGTCTGCAATAAATCACCCCCCCCCTCTCGAACGGGGGAGGTAATGCCTGAGAGGATGGCCTCCAAGAAACCGAACTGAACTATATATTCTGTTATCGAGTAGAGAGAGAAAGAGAAATTCGCTAGGATCAAAGTGTAGTATCTGTTCTTATACTACACTTCATCTTTTCTGTCCTCGCTCAGTGAAGGAGGAAATCCTTCTAGACTGAGACGATTTCAATATTTGTTCCAACCCACAGTGCCTCTTTTTTGGGGAGCTGAGTTTTCTCCACATTAAAAACCGGCTCTGCCCTCGTGGTGAAGCAAGTATATAGGGAACGAAACTAAAAAGATATGATAATGAAAAAAAAAAATTTTTTTGTTAAAGAACATTATCACTTGGCGTAAATAAGGACGCTCAAGAAATACATATTAACTTTTAGGGAATAAGAATTACGTGTGTCATCATTATCACTAAAAACATTAAGTTATGGCTCGCTGCTAACATTATGAACAAACTTATATTGATGTAGGTCTATAAATGAAGACTGTTTATGGATAGGAACTGACTTAAAATGTACATTTTGATCCAGATACATATCATAAAAAGTTTCGAATGACAGAAACAAACAATTTGTGAATTAGATATAAAAAAATTTTAAAATTAGAGAAATCTAGCTGACTTGGATATGTTCTAAATAAATGAATTTCATAGACTTTAATTCACTATAGGCTAAACCATATATATATATATATATATATATATATATATATATAATTATTATATTCCTGTCTTGAATTAGACTTCATTTTCCTTATTTTTCTCGTGTGTGAGTGTGATCAAGTTCAAATATGTTAATAAAATGAACATAAACCAATATTTTCAAAAACAATAAAATATTGTTTATGTAATTATGAGGAAGTCTACAATAAAGACAAAACGTTGATGAATACATAAATAATATAGTTTTTAGTTTTCATTTTTCCATTACGTCGGATCATTTTATCCCCATTATATATATATATATATATATATATATATATAATGCGTGTGTTTTTTTACTTTTATCAATGCAGATGTAAAATAAAATAATTCGAATATTATACTAATTAACATGTAAGTTATTTTATTTAAAATCTGCATTAAAGTTCTCAAAAGAATATTGTCTATTGATCCAATGCTTCTAATGAAACGTTATATATATATGTGTGTGTGTGTGTGTGTATTTATATATTATACAACCTTCCATATCGAGCAAATAATTAAAAACAATGAAAGAAAAATATTAATTTAAATGTAGCTATTTTATTATATTAACGATGTTTCTATGTAATAGAATCTAGTTATTATTTGTTAGTACGTGCAGGTGCGCGTTCGCGTAGTATTTTTGTTTGTTTTGTGTTCTTTTTGCGTGTGCAACTGTACTACTCTAACATGGATGCCGCAGTCTTTCCCAATAATTTTTTTGAAATTAAAGAAAACATTTTAATTTACGTTTATTTCACCGAATAATATGTGATGCGTTCAATTTATCGACTTCCTTTTTAGTTTATTGAGCAAACAAACAAAAAAAAACGGCTTTGTCCGCGGATTAAAAACAAAAAACAAAAACAAGGATTCATTCTTTAATGTGTCGAGTGTGCGCGCGCGTGCGCACACAGAAATTCATTTTGGTTTTCTTTGCCACTGCAAACCTTCTTTGTGATAGGCCCTTTATAAATAAAGATGTACACATCTTATGTGTATGTGTGTCTTATATTTGTTAGCATGATTCTATTTTTAATTAGTATTTATTATTATTATTATTATTATTATTATTATTATTATTATTGAATTAAATAAAAAATATTAAAAATTAAAATCTTAAAACCATGCGTTTTTATGTGACATTGACAAGAGTAGCAGCAATTGTTCGAGGTAGGGTCAAAGGTAAAATAATTGATACACGTGGGGGGGGGGGGTAATAATACAATAGACTATTGAGTAACTCAATTTGAGTCTATTCTTGGGGGGGGGGGAGTTAGAAATAAAAATTATATATATGGTGTATGTACCTATCTGGCGTTGCCAGGGAGTTTGTTTTTTTTTACTTTCACTTTTTATTTTTAAACTATGCCGTGAGGGGGGGGGGGTAAAATTTAGATAGGATTTTGAAAGTTAAATTTAGTTATTGCGGTATCGTTTGATCATTAGATTGTTAATTTAACCAATTTTTTTTATAAAACTAATTTTAATTTTCTCTATTTATAAAATTATTGGGTAAGGGAAGGGCCTAGTTTGGAGTTTTGTAGTAAAAAAAAAAATATGTATTGGCGATGAAAATGTTTTTTTTTTAATTTAAATAATATTAAATGATGAGGAACCATTTCGAGTAAAAATCGACTTATTATTACTGATATAATCGAGAGGAAAAAAAACATGTTTGAAATGTGTAAATATGCTACAATAATGAAGTCTATAAAATGAACGCGAAGAGACCGGAAGTAGGGCCTAACGAAAAACAGAATGGAAGTACGAAACGAAACCAGCACTTATTTTTATAATTTACTTTACGATGAAAAGAAAAGGTGAAAGACATTTTAATTTTTGTATTTTTATTGAAATAACACAAGTTGTGAAACTAAGAAACTTCTTAAATAAATTATTTTTATAATTTACTACAAGAGTTCGTTTCAGTACCCCATGCTTCACAATCCACGTTTTCGTATGCTCCATGTCGATATTGCGTGTTTTAGACGAAAAATGGATTAAAACGTCTTAAAACGTGTAATAATAAGTATATTGTTACTCGAAATGGTGCCTCATTTAATATTATATAAAAAAAAAAAGAATTAAAAAAAAATAATTTTCATCGCCTATACATAATCCTTTACTACAAAACTCCAAACTAGACCATTACCAATTATTGGATGCAAAAAGCTTCGAAAACGTTCACTCTTTTAGTACATTGGGATTTACTAAGAATTTTAAAGCCAGTTTTTAAATCACTTTCTATTGGACATTTCTTCTTTTACTTTGATTCACATCATAAGGGGTCTACTATGATTGGGAGCTAGATTTATAGGGGGGGGGGTATCCTAAGTGGGGAGTTGTGTAGCGAGATGTTTGTCCACATTACATAACAGGGAGTAGGGAGAGAATTCCAAAGGCAACTTATTAGAGTAGAAAGTTTTCTGGCGTCTGAGGACTACTACAGTGAAGGGGTGGGATTTTGCTACTAGTCGGTTTGGTCGAGGGTATTTACATTGACGAGGTACAAGCGTAGTAAGTTCGTCGTGAAAGTACTAGTAAAACAAGCTGAGGGATGTAACATTGCGGCGATGGGACAGAGAGGCTGGAGCTTGGCAGACAGGTTAGAGAGGCAATGGTTGGTGCACCAGCCAAGATGTGACAACAATACTCCATGCATGGGCAGATGGTGGCTTTGTAGAAATAAAGGATACTGTCAGGTGTGAGAAGTTTTCTAGCCCGGTAGAGGGAGCCCACCTTCTTTGCAGCAGCTTTGGCAATGTCTTCAATGTATTTGTTCCAATTCATGTTACCTGTGAATGTTAGGCCAAGGAGTTTGAATGTTAGGCTCTCAGGAAGGGTGCTATTAGCCATGGCAATCGGTGGTTGGTAATGTTTTTTATAATTGTTAAAGGAAAGGAGCTTTGTCTTGGTAGTATTAAAAGTAACCATCCATTTTTTGATCCCCATTCTACTACAGACTTTAAAGGCTTCAAAATACATTTCAAATTTTGAAGGGTCACAAAATAATTCTATTTGTTAATTTATTTATTTTTTTCAACTATTCAAGATTAAAATGGCTAACTTGTTTACAAATAAACAGAAATGCATTCTAGTAGATTTAATTTCGTAATTAAATTATCTTTTTGTGATATGATTTTTTAAATTTTAGTTTGATATTTTTTTATTTCAATAAATACTCAATTAATAGTTATAATAAATGTAAGTAATGTAGAGCCGAGAAATACATGGTCACACAATTTTATTAATATCTTCTTCTATTCATTTAACGTCACTTTTCCCTTCTTCAAGGGTCAGACGTTTTCTGATATTACGCAAACTCACTCTCCAGTTCTCGCGGGTCAACAGTCTCCAAATTTCACTCTGTGTGGTCTTGTCCAATCACTTGCTTCCAAGCTTTCCATAACCGGATCAAGCTTCCTGCGATTTATGACATTCATGCTTCTGCAACAGTTTATTCAGGAGGATGAACGTTCTACATGACCATACCAGCGTAATCTCGATTCATCCTTAGGATAACCTCCATGCTGGGATAATGTAGTGTTTTCAGCAAATCCTCTGACCTAATAATGTGTTGGGGATGGTCAGATTTCACATTGCAGATCCATCTGATAATGGATCTGTCATTGCGCTGCAGACTGGACAAGGCCCCAGCATTCACTGCAATATATCATGACGCTCCTGATACAGCTGCTATACAACTTACAACCCGGATATAGAGAGGGACAGCACAATATAGAGATAATAATAATTGTAATAATAAAATGTTATGTTTTTGTAAATTTTTTTAGATGGGTGTTGATAATTTGAATTATTCGGACTACAATTCTCATCTTGGTTGTAAATTTTCACATTTTGGCTTTTGTAACCGACCTTCTTCAGATATATCTTTTCATTCAAACTTTTGTATCTTTATATCGAACAGAGGGGGGGGGGGTTATACAGAACTTCAAACTGAACCCTTTATTTAATCCACTGGGATAGATTGTTCTCGTTCCGTCACCCATGACCGGGTAGAAGCGTTCCTATTTATTTACTTGCCTCTCCACCAGAGCAAAAGTTAAGACACAAGGTAAAGTTTTAATGTGGAGAAAACCCAGCTCCCAGAAAAAAAAGGCACTCTGGATTGGAATAAAAAGTTTAATTGCGTCAGTCTAGAAGGATTTCCACATTCACTGACCGAGGACAGAAAAGAGAAAGTCTAGTATCAGAACAGATACTACACTTTGCTTCTAGCCAAAAAGTGGTCAAGAAAGTGGTTATTTATCTACCTCCCACAGCGGTAAGATGTGACACAAGGTCAGGAAAGTGGGATTTGAAAAGCCAGCGCCCGAGAAGGTGAGCACTCTGGCCTACAAAAAATGGCTGGGCAGCCCCATCGGCATTTCCCGCTAGGGGCGCCTCAGGCAGTAAGCGATAAACTTACTCCACCCCAAAGAGGGGAGGCAAAGCCTGGGAGGGTGGACCTCTTAGAACTGCACAGGACAAACCCACAGACCAGCGTAAATCAAGACCCGAAGGCCAAGACGATACCGGTCTATGGGGTGTAGTATCCATCGGAACAGATACTACACTGTGATCCTGGCCAAAAGGCCAAGAAAGTGTTACTTCGTATATTATTTGAAGCAGATGTCCTCATGCACCACAAGCTTAATGAACTTTTTATTCCTGCCTTTCTCCTTTGACATACTCTGACTTACTGGGTTCATTGGCCTTTTGGCTAAGATCAAAGTGTAGTATCTGTTCCGATGAATACTACACCCCATAAACTGGTATTGTCTTGGCCTTCGGGCCTTGATTTCGCCGGTCTGTGGGTCGGTCCAGTGCAGTTCTAGGCTCCCAGGCTTTGCCTCCCCTCTTTGGGGAGGAGTAAGTTTATTGCTTACTGCTTGAGGCGCCCCTACCGTAGAATGCTGACGGGGCTGCCCAGGCAATTTTTAATGGCCAGAGTGCTCACTTTCTCGGATGCTGGCTTTTTAAACCCCACTTTCCCAACCCGACCTTGGGTCACATCTTACATGTGGGACTAAGATAAAACTGGCCTTGTGCCTAACCTCCTGGAGAGGAGGTAAATAAATAAATACTGGGTTAATTGTTGACTTGAACTTCATCAATAAACTTTGATGTTCTAATGGCGTCAAATTATTGATCATGTTTTTTTTCTCTCTGATGTCATCTTGTAGTCGAATCCTGAATCTTTCAATTATTATCTGATCTTTTTGCTAAGGAAGTCTGAAATCTCTTTATTTGTCCTTCTGGCACGGATTCCAAGAGCTATAGAGGTTCAAAATTGTCCGTAATAAATTATTCTGAAAATCAAAGGAAAAAAAAAATGGAAACATAGTCACTGTTTTCATGACTGACAAAAAAGGTATGAAAAAAAAATTACAATATGCATGCAAGCAAATATAGCACCGTGTGTGAGAGAGAGATAATGAAAAAATTTAATTTTATATAGTTCAGATCGATACTTATGGCAATCAAATTCTAAAGCAAGATGAAGCTTAATATTCAAACCTTGCATGTACATTTCCTTTTCTTTAACGTTGATACATGTTGTTATGAAGAAAACTTTTCTTATTCGTTTTTATAGACAAAACAGGATAAAGTATCCGTCTTGATCTTTTTTCCTTAGAAAATTTACATTCACATGGCCAAGATTTTTTTGCCGTCAGCAGCAAATTACACTACCAATAATAATTTTTTTAAATAGAAATCGCTCCAGACAAAGCATGAAGCCACTTGATGTAAGGAACTAAAACAAAAAAATATATATAACTAGCCAACGATAATAGTTAGATTCTGACCCAGAAAACAGCAATTCTTTCCCTTTTGTCAGAAACATTGCTCATAGAATGTGAGGACGAAAGGACAAAATAAGGAACGCAAGAGTTACGAGGTTGTCGAAAGTAAGCCCAAGTTAGTCACTTTCTACTCTCCTAAGTAATTACTGATAATAGTACATTGTTGCTTTTTTTTATTAATAAATTATTAATAAAAAAAATAAAAAATACTTTATTGTTTTCTAATTAAAAAGCAGACTTGCAAAAAATGTGAATCTCTGGTAGTTTTCCAATTTGAAAATGGCGTCCACTTTACAAAAACATTAATTACTTTGTGAGCAGGGATCTCGTATAATTTCTTCTGGAATAAGTCGATGTTTATTTTTGTGTTGGAGAAATCGTTTTACATTTAAAAAGTTGGTTTATGTTGCCATTTTTGCAGTGGAAGAGGGTGATAGTCATAGACAGAAACTTCGTAAGAGATGCGTCACTTGGTGAGTTATTTGTTAATTATTTTGGCTACACATTTGCAGACATGCTTCAGTTCTAGCTGGAAACCAGTTGAACTTCAGACAACTATTTTTGCATCCATACTGAATAGTCGCCTGAAGAAGTTCAGCTAGTTTCTAATTAGAACATGTCTGCAAATGTGTAGCCAAAAATGTTTGTTTAAAAAAAGTTTTATACTATATATATATATATATATATATATCTCAAAACAGCTGTTCTAATGTTTACGATTTATGCATATTCATATATATATATATATATATATATATTGTGTATTTAGGCAGCATATTTTTATTTAGGCAAACATTATTAAATAACAGTGTTTTTGCTTGATAAGATTCTTTTTTATTCTTTTCAATTTTCCGAATGCTCCATTTAGTGTTTCAGTCAAATTGCTGTATGTAAGTTCCGTGGGTTTCTTGTTCCATTTACTTTTCTTTTTCGCGAGTACTTTCGATTTGATTCGTCAAATAACGGTTAGTAATTTACAACTTAAAATGAGTGTCTATAATATTGAGATGTTACACGAGAGCGTGATTACGTTGTAAGAGCGTGCAAGATTCAAAAGTTTGATTGCTTAACCGTTAAGAATTTGATTACGTTCTGAGCGCGTTTAAGATTCAAACGTATAATTGCTTAATGGTTAAGAATTTGGTAACGTTTATTACTATGCTAGAAACTTTGAAATATTATGACTAGTTTCATAATTCACATTATTGACTGTGGGATGTTTAGTTTTTATGTAAAGGGCTTCAAGAATGTTTAATCTTTTGGTGGTGGTATCGTGGTTTATTATTTTAGTATTGTTAACTAGTATGTGTCTATATTGTGAAGGGGGGGTCTACATAAAAACTAAACATCCCACAATCAATAATGTGAATTACTAAACTAGTCATAATATTTCAAAGTTTCTAGCATAGTAATAAACGTTACCAAATTCTTAGCCATTAAGCAATTATACGTTTGAATTTTGAACGCGCTCAGAACATAATCAAATTCTTAACGGTGAAGCAATCAAACTTTTGAATCTTGCACGCTCTTAGAACGTAATCACGTTCTCATGTAACACCTCAATATTATAGACGCTCATTTTAAGTTGTAAATTAAATTTTAAAACTCAACAATTAAGACATGTTTTTTAAGAAACCAAAATTAACACCGCCTGAAGATGATTTGACGAATCAAATCGAAAGTACTCACAAAAAAGGAAAGAAAATGGAACAAGAAACGCATGAAAGTTACATACAGCAATTTCACCGAAACACTAAATGGACCAGTCGGAAAATTGAAAAAATAATGTTTGCCTATTAGAGATGGGCGGTTTTACCGAAAAACCGCGTTTTTTCGGTTTCGTCTCCATACCGAATACCGAATCGGTTTGTTTTTTTAAAACCGTAACCGTTCGGTATTGTGTTTTTACTACAGTAAGCCACCATATACAAGGAAACACGGTTGAAAAGATTTTCCGATTTGAATAAAATGGAATATTACCAAAAAATGTTACATTAGTAAGAGGACAGATTGAACAAATATATGATAAAAACATTTAATTGACTTGTAGGAAGAAATCTTTGTTTACAGTTTGTTTATCATTAACATTTTGAATTTTCAAATGAAAAAAAGAGAAATACGACAGACAACATGACATCGTATTTTTAGCATTTTCAAATGAAAAAGAAAAAATCAAACGCGTTCCGTATGATGTCGAAAATCTATTTGATCCACAATATTTCATTTCATCATCATTTTTGCTTAATTTTATTTGTAAAATTATTTTGTTTGTTTAAATAAATTTTCGTTTTTTAATTTCTTGCATTTCTGAGTTATATTTTAGCTTCTGATGGGTTAAAGAATTAGATAGAATGTATATTTAAACTCAGTTTTATTCTTCAGGAATCTTTCATGAATCTTTGGTCACTGTTTTAACGAGTTAACTGTTGAAAAGGTATCAGAACTTTGATTACAACAGTCAACACCTTAAAACTTACGAATGGGCTATATTGCCGGTCCCGGCAAAATAACGATTCCTGCGTTATTTTGCCGGTTCATGTATATTTAACTAAATTGTTAAACATACAGTGACGCCCGGCACAATAATGAGTCTTACGTTATTTTGCCGGCTCGTGTTTATTTAACTATAAATTACTTTTTTTTTTATTATTTAAATTAATTTTTTTGTATTATTTAAAACTTTATCAAACAAAATTTTATTTATAATTTAAAACTTTGCCTGATTGTCTTTTTGTTTTTTTTAATTAAACTTTGCCTGATTGATTTTTTGTATAATTTAAAACTTTATTAAGCGACAATATATTTAATAACGATAAAATTAATTTTTACTTCCGGTTGATTCGATTAGGAGTGAACTCTTCAAAATTACGACTTATTTTATGATTTCATTGAAAGAACATTTTAAAATAGAAACTGTTTAAATCCAGTGATTTTCTGTATATTTTAACATTATCGAAGTTTTTCTTCATAAAGAAAATCAGAATTTTACATTAAAATCTTTCCTTTGTAAAGCACATTTTTAACAAGTTAATTCAACAAGTAAATGTTACCAAAGGCAACATAAATTATTCTTCTACCTACCTGTATAAGTTTATTTGTTTATTTTATTATTTATTTTTATTTAAAAAAAATCATTTGTCAAAATAAATAATAAAATAAACAAATAAACTTATACAGGTAGGTAGAAGAATAATTTATGTTGCCTTTGGTAACATTTATTTGTTGCTTATTTTTTTCTTTATATATAACTTTCCTTAATTTCAATTACTTAAATCGAGAGCAGACTTAGTAATGTTGGGAAAATTCATCAACATTAATTATATTATGAAAAGTAACTAAATAAAAATAAACCGAAAAGAAAAATAGTATTTTTTTTAATAATAAAGGTAAAATATCTATTTTAAAATAATTGCGATTGTTTGGTTCATTTGGTGCCCGTGGTATCTCCAGCTCCCGTGGCGGGTATAAAAAGTGCTGCCGCTTCACAATGTTTGTTTGTAAAACAATTCAACCTTGGATTAAAATGTGTAGCAGTTGAAAATAAAAATTAATTGAATGAACGAAAATATTAGAGACAATTAGATTCTTTAGCCGGATTTCAGATGCTTGTGTACGAATGGGGTCCCAATATTTTCGTCTGCAAACAGCAATTCGTAAAGAAATTACATCAGATACGCTTTACAGCAAATGAAATCCGACTAAATAATCTAATTGTCTCTAATATTTCAGTTCATTTAATTATTTTACTTTTAATGTTTTTTTGTATTAAAAGCAGATATTTCTTTAACCGACACAATAGGGCAGGTCGATTTTATTTTATTTCTTTAACCGACACAACTGATGATGAAAACAAATTGTTTTTAAATATTTGCCCTTATTTATTTCATTACCTTTTCTTTCACAAGGCCATAACAATTAGGTTTAAAAAAAAAAATGAACCGGCATAATAACGATCCCTTTACATTAGTAAATAATTATTGTGCCGGGCGTCACTGTATGTTTAACAATTTAGTTAATTATACATGAACCGGCAAAATAACGCAGGAATCGTTATGATTCATATCATGGAGAATGATTCAGTCACAAAATTATCGAAACAGTGGCATAATTCAACTAAACGTTGAATAATAACTAATCATCACACAAGAGAATGAATAGCTTCCATAGTAAAAAATTTCTTTTCAAAAAAACCGAAAAACCGAACCGTAAACCGAGGTTTTAAGGGAAAAAAACCGATACCGAAACCAAAATTTAAAAACCGCCCAACACTATTGCCTATATATATATAATGTATATACATGTATATATATATATATATATATATATATATATATATATATATTACTAAAAGAATACTCGTCGCAGGACAGGTAAAATTAATTCCCAGAACGTTCTACCACTGGACCAAGACGCTCTGTCTAGAAATATGTACGATTTTTATCACCTAAATATTTTAATGTATTTTATGTAATTATTTTTATTGGTGATTGTAGCGTTCGTTGTTATTTTGCTTACTATTATTTCGATTGTCTTACTTTCCTAAGTGATTAAGATGCAGACAATTGCATTATTAGTCGCCCTTAACTTCATAGGACGTATTTTTCGTTAATATATATTTTTATTTATTTAAAAGTAATGATTACTTTTGTGTACGTAAAAAATAAATAAAAATATATATTAACGAAAAATACGTCCTATGAAGTTAAGGGCGACTAATAATGCAATTTTCTGCATCTTAATCACTTCAGAAAGTGTGACAATCGAAATAATAGTAAGCAAAATAACAACGAATGCTACAATCACCAATAAAAATAATTACATAAAAATACATATATATTATATATATATATATGATTATTTTTATTTATACATACGTGTACATAATCTGCGACACTGGCATGTCGATGTTATCAATCAAAAGCTGAGATCTCTTCAAGCAGAATAATAATCTGACCCTTAGGTCATATTTGGAAAGAATGAACTTGGAAGAAAAGGAAAAGAAATTCAAAATTAAAGATTGAACGGTCACGTGGTCGGATTTGAAACTGTCAAAAATTAAATTAAATGTAAACTCCTGTTGTGAACGAAGAGAAGAAAAGGGGGTAAAATTTTCTTTTTTCTTTCGTTGATTTAGAGTAAAAACAGAATGAGACTCAGCACAGCTTTGGGAACACCACTGCATGCACCCATCTCAGACGATAGACTGCCATTTATCTGAACTATGTACGTACGATCCCCCCCCCCATAAGAAAGGACGTTATCCACTTTATAACCGATTCATGGAGAAATGGCAGAAACAGACGTAAGATGGGCCATGATTGCCCACTTGTGTCTGTAAACACTGAAGAAGACATGTTTATGTCGAAATATTTGATTTAAATTAAAAAAATAATAAATATTTCATTTATTGAAAAAAAGTCTTACGTCGCATATCTGGTTTTAAATCTGATAAAAAAATCTCACTTGTTGATGCTTTTCAAGTAGCCTTAACTGATTTACTATATATATATATATATATATATATATATATGGCAGATGAAAAAGGAAAAACCAAAAAGGAAGTTTTTATGTGTTCATCAACGTTTCGTCTGTATTTGTCAGACTTCTTCAGGATGATAATATAAAGAAAAATGTCATCCTGAAGAAGTCTTACAAATAAAGACGACACGTTGATGAACACATAAAAACTTTCATTTCCCATTACGTCGGATTACCTTCATCCTTCTTTTCCCATATATATATATATATATATATATATATATATAAATCCGGCAGATTTTGCTTACATTTCAACAGGTGTCGGATGATAGCGCAGGGGTTAGAAGCACCGACTGTCAGCTTAACACTCGCATTTCGATCCCGGCTTGAGGCACTTGCTTGTCTAGCCGCACTGAAGAGCTGTGATACAGCGAAACAGTCAGCGTGGATGACTATACGGATTTTGAGATGATAGAGGTGAGACTCCCTGATCTGTAGTTCATTCTGTCGTCTTTGTCGCCTTTCTTAAAGAAAGGGCAGATTGTGGCCATCTCCGGTAGTCAGTGAAAAGTTAGCTAGGGCTTCAGCTAGTTGGGGTTCAACAGCCTGTAAAATTGTTGGGTGTACGATCGTTTCCAGAGGTGAATTCTCGCTAGAATTAAAGTTGGACACAGCAAAACAAATAAAAAGAGAAGAAATTACCTTTTATTGGCTGTCATCGTTGCCTTCTCTTCTGCCAGTGGCAGATTATGCATTCCGGCTACGGATCTTTGGGGCTGATGGACCCCTAATTTTTCGTTGATAAGGCATCTCAACTGGTGATGATCACCTAAAAAAAAACCTTTCAAACGACTCTACTCCCCTTACTCTCTCTCTCTCTCTTTGAGCCAGATGACATCACGTCCGTTTCTGGCTACGCGGTTGACCTTGATATCATGTGTATGGGTCAACGCCGCCCTGAGAATCCAAATCATCAGATATATACGAGCAACGTACCCATTACTATTTAACAAAGATATATGTGCACGATTCAGTTAATTCATTTTAAGAAAGGTACCGCCAGTTTAAACACTACCATGAAAATAGAAAAACAAGTATGCTTCCATTCTAATGTTGGGTGGTCGGAGTAATGGTGATTGGTCACATTGGTGACGCTATCATGTGCAGCATTACAGGTTCTCTGCCGTAGTTCTCTATAAAAATATCGGCGAAAATATCGCCGAAAAGAGAAGTGTGTTAGTTTGAGTGTTCGTTTTTTTTTTTTTTTTTTTTTTTTCGTTTTTTTTTTTTTGTTCGTTTTTTTTTTTTTTCTTCTACAGGTTCTCTGCCGTAGTTCTCTATAAAAATATCGCCGAAAATATCGCCGAAAAGAGAAGTGTGTTAGTTTGAGTGTTCGTTTTCTTTTGTTTTTTTTCTTTCGTTTTTTTTTTTTTTTTTTTTTTTTTTTTTTTTTTTTTTTTTCGTTTTTTATTTTTTGTTCGTTTTTTTTTTTTTTCTTCTACAGGTTCTCTGCCGTAGTTCTCTATAAAAATATCGCCGAAAATATCGCCGAAAAGAGAAGTGTGTTAGTTTGAGTGTTCGTTTTTTTTTTTTTTTTTTTCTTTCGTTTTTTTTTTTTTTTTTTTTTTTTTTTGTTCGTTTTTTTTTTTTTTCTTCAGAATTACGTAGTTAGGATTTGATTATTAAATTTTTTATTCCTTTGCATGTGAGCGTAAAATCGCTTCAGGTTACGACGAGCATCAAGAGCAGACTACCTCTCAAAACGTTGCTGGAAATGTGTTTGACACAATTTCGTCGTTTTCTGTAGACATTGTCGCTTGTTAGTGTTCCCATTCAGCGTTTTTCAGCTTTCGTTCACGGAGAATCTTCTTTGAAATTCATGCTTTGTGTTTCCTGCGTTTTGACGTCTTCAGAGGTACGGACATATCCGTAAGGCACAACAGAAATTTCTTTTTCTGCCCACATTGTTTCAACAGACTGGTATTCAGTGAAGCTATGCCAATCTAACCCATCGAAGGCCGCTTTAATTAGATCATGATTCATAACAGTAAATTTTCTTCTCGGCTGATCGGAGACACGGGCTGGTGCAAACGAGATGTGCATCGAAAAGCTCAGTATTGTATGATTACTCTTGCCAAGTGGAGGCAAAATTTGCTGAGAAGAAACGGATCTAGGGTGAGGACTAGGTCAAGCACCTACAATCTCTTGGCTGCTTCGAGTTCTTGTAGATTTCGTAACATACTGGCAAAGAAAATCTTCCTCCATCGTATCCAAAAGCAAGTTGTCAAACGCGTCATTGGAACTACATAGATTAAAATCTCCCAGTATGAGACGGTCAACCTTGCAGGGCAGAAACAGATTTCATAACATTAACGAGGTTTTGGTCATCAGCTTCTGTAGATCTTTGACTGCGATACACAGGAAGTATGGGAATATGTTTGTGACCCACATTTATATCGCAAAGAACAGCGTCAAATTTATCTGACAGGTGAACATTTGGAGGGAGGAGTAGTGTGTATATATATATATATAATATTTGAGAACTTCCCATCAAAAAATGACCGAGAGAAATGTTAAATTTTTCAGACAAATCAATCAATCATTGAAGAATGAACAGCATTTTTCAATCGCAAAAAAAAATTCTTTACATTCAAGACTATTTACATCACTTGTTTCTTCTTGAATATTAATCTTGCTCCTCATTCTCATCTTCTTTTTCTTTATTATGTTTACTCACTAGGAGTTCTCACACAGGCCGTCATCAGTGATTGCTCACTGGAGTCTGAGTGACAACAAGTCTCCCCAGATTTCCAGTACTCTTAACCTCTTTCGATAACTGTTATTTATCTACCTCCCACAAGGTAAGATGTGACACAAGGTCGGGAAAGTGGGATCAGATAAGCCAGCGCTCGAGAGGTGAGCCATCTGACCGTTTAAAAATTGCCTGGGCAGCCCCGTCGGCATTCCCCGGTAGAGGCGCCTCAGACAGTAAGCAATAAACTTACTCCTCCCCAAAGAGGGGAGGCAAAGCCTGGGAGGGTGCACCTCCTAGAACTGCACAGGACCAGACAACCCCCAATAGACCGGCGTAAATCCAGACCCAAAGGCCAGGACAATAACAGTTTATTAGGTGGGTTAAAAACCCTGGGTTGAACTACTGCAAATGAATTTGCGTTATCACAACAGACGCTTACCATCGATTTCTCGTTGGGTACAACCATTGGCCTTCTCTCTGATTTAGATGGCAATAAGCCTCCCCAATGTCCCAGTGCTCTCCGCATTCTTCCAGTGGAGGTCTGTGCTATCCCTCCCTGATCTTTCCATCCTTCTTGATACTTCATAACTGTTTTGTGTGGTATCAGTCGGGGCTTGTGTCATCACTTTTTTTTTGGGGGGGGGGGTTTAGTTTATAAAATTTCTTGCAGTTTTCGTTCCTTGGGTTTTTGTGGTGCTCTTTATGTGGTTTTGTTTTGTTTGTATTGCATGTGATTGGTTAGTCTCCGTAGCTTATGTGGAAAGGTTTTACTTAAGATGTTTTGAGAAGTTTTCTAGCCCGAACAAGGGAGCCCACCTTCTTTGCAGCAGACCTGTTCGAAAAATGTAACGTTTCTCTGTCATTTTTGATAGAATGGATAATGATAATAATAATATATATTATTATTATTATTATCATTATCCATTCCATCAAAAATGACAGAGAAACGTTACATTTTTCGAACAGGTCTGCTGCAAAGAAGGTGGGCTCTCTTGACTGGGCTAGAAAACTTCTCACACCTGCCAGTATCCTATATCTCTATGAAGCAACCATTCGTATGCATGGAGCATTGTTGTCACATCTGGGCTGGTGCACCAACCACAAACCCGACTCCCTCTTGGACAGGGTGCAAAAAAACAAACTTTCTAACATAATAGGTCCCGCACTGTCTGCCAAGCTCCAGCCCCTGCCCCATCGCTGCAATGCTGCATCCCTGTGTTTGTTTTACAAGTACTTCCACGGAATGTGCTCCGATTGAACTTACTACACTTGTTCACCCTCAATGTAAATACCCCCGACCAACCCGTTGGTCAGCAAAATCCCACCCGTTGGTCAGCAAAATCCCACCCCTTCATTGTAGAGGTTCCAAGATGCTGTAAAACATTCTATTCTTTTCTCGGACAGCTTGTGTTTGGAATTCGCTCCCTGTTCCTTGTTTCCCCGAGTGTACCAACATGCAGAAATTTAAATGTAATGTGAACAAACATCTTGCTGCCCAACTCCCCCACTTAGGATGCCCACTATAAATCCGGCCCCTCATCACAGTAGCCCCTTACATCTCAGTGGCAATATGCCCCTTTGTTTAGAGCGAGATAAAGTTTTTAAAAAAGAAAAGCAACAAAAAAACAAAACAATCCTTGATAAAATAGGAAACATTTTTTTATGTGACAAAAAAATAATTTATTTACACTCAAAACAATCAACTATTTACATCACCTGTTTCTTCTCGGTAATTGTTTAGTATGAAATTGGTATGATAGAAGTGAACATGAAACCCTACTGCCAATGCATAGATTGAACTCTCTGTCTTAGATGATGAGACTTATGTGTTTATTACAGTTCCTAGGTTAGTAGATGTAGAACAGTTGAGGTAACAGGGTCAGCCCACAGGGGAAGGTCAAGAAAAACATGGGAGGAAGTGATAAGGATGGACTTGAGAGAAAGAGGGATTTGTAAAGAGCTGGTCAGAGATAGGTTAGCTTGAAAGTCAATTTCTCAAAGCTGTCCAACACATACAAACATGTAAAATGGACGTTAAACCATGTATGCACCCAACAAGTCCAGGACCTAACTTATAAAACTTTTAGGCAAAATTCGACTTCATTCATCAACATAGTCCCCTTCTAGAGGATACACTGATTCCAATGTCTCTTTAACAATCTGATGCCTTTTTTTTTTTTTTTTTTTGTAGAACGATTTGTCTTTGGTCTCAAAATATGGCTCAGTTTTTGATATCACTTCTTCATTGCAGCCAAATATATTTCTCTGAAGTATTATTTTGAGGTCTGCGAACAGACTGTAGTTACTGGGAACCAGATCTGGAGAATAGGGTGAGTGCGGAAGCAATTCGAAGAGCAATTCATGTAGTTTGGGTATCGATTTGTGCCATGGTGCATTGTCTTGGTGAAAGAGAACCTTTTTCTTCTTCTCATTTGTGGACGTTTTTTTTGTGATATCTTCCTTCAACCGCACCAATAATAATGCGATATAATATTCACTATTGATGGTGCTTCATTTCACAAGGCAATCAATGAACAAAACACCTTGCACATCCAAAGTACAAAACCTTACCTGCTGATGTTTGCATCTTTGTGTGCTTTGGATGGCTTTCACCTGCTGCTGTCCACTCAACTGACTGCCGATTTGACTCAGGTGTGAAATGGTAGATCCATGTTTCATCCATTGTCACATGTTACAAAAACAAACTGACTGCCAATTATACTCCGGAGTGAGTAGTGCATCCATGTTTCATCCATTGTCAGATATTGACACAAAAAGTTTTTTTTTGTTGCATTGAAACAGTTGCAAACAACACACAGAATTCAGATTTTTCCATTGTTTTGAAAATTTGCAACAGTAGCTTCACGCAAATAACTGTAATTTGTAAACTAATAATCCGATTGGGTTTAAAGTTTTAACATGTGCCATTTGAAGGTTAGTACTTTATTAAAAAAATCATATGGATTCTTTTTCTTAGTAGCATCATCTATATGTTTAGGGTTTTTTTTTTTTTTGCTAATGAGTCACTGCTTATTAAGGCCGAAAGGCCACTAGAGGATAAAGGTTAATGATTTTTTTTTTCAGCTTGAGGGTGAGACAACAGTGAGGATTGTTAACAATGGTTGGAATTGGGCAGAATTTGATTTATTTAAATAATTTATTTAAGAGGACAGTCCAACAAGAAACTTTGGACTTGAAAACGACCATGTTGTAGTCAGCTGGGAAGCAATCCTGTGGTATTGTGTTCCACAGACGGGTAGTTCTTGGAAAGAAACTTTGCTCATGGAAGTTATGTTTAGTTTTAGGTACACAGAGGGAGAAAGGAAAATTATTTAAAGTGGTTTTAGCTAGACGAGTTTTTGTTGTAAATGTTTTACAGGGGGGAGGGGACCATTGATTGGAGCTCAGTCGAGCACTTACCATGAAAATAATGATAGAGTAGAGAAAGACTAGCAACGTCTCTTCTGTGAGAAATAGGTAGTAGGGAGGAGGAGGAGGAGAAGACATCGCCCACTAGATTTCAAAGTCGGTTTTGTACTCTGTCAAGGCAGGAAAGGGTACTCTGAGCGGCACCTCCCCAGATGTGGCAACAGTACCTCCCCATCTTAGGACGTATTTGACTCTTGTACAGGTAGAGGATTACATCAGGTGTAAGTTACTTTCTGGAGTGATAGAATGATCCAACCAGAGTGATTTGTTGAGTAGTGGTATGACAGTGGTATGACAGACAGAAAGATGCTGTCGCACATTTCGACATTATGGTTATCCCCAGGTCATGTCCTTATGAATCATTATTAGCAGCATCACCATCATCCGAGTGTCCCGGACTCCTGGGCGGGCAATGTCTCATGCATGCTCTCCATGCGGTCCTATCCATAGGGTTGATACCAGTCATGTCACAAGTCACGGCGAAACCACCTGAGACACCGAGCGCGTAAGGCATCCAAAATCCCACCAATACCAAAACGTTTCTGATAGAGCACGGATGAGGAGATTCTTTCCTCTTGTTTGCTGCCGCACATCCACCTGATCATGGCACGGTCATTACGCTGAAGCCGTTGCAAATCTTTGGTCTTCTGTGTACCCTCATACCTGGGGTATTCATGCGTGTTATTGAGTTAATGCAGGAGGTGGCACACTGTACATGGCCAAACCACCTGAGACGCAGAGCGCGTAAGGCATCCAAAATCCCACCAATACCAAAAAGCTTCTCATAGAGATTCTTTCCTCTTGTTTGCTGCCGCACATCCACCTGATCATGGTATCGTCATTACACTGAAGCAGGTCCGAAATATTCATACCATCTGGTATATTCTAGTTCAATTTAGAGTGTACACACAGCTATATGTCTCTTTTTTTCTACTTATTACACTAATTACCACTTTAATATTTTAAATATTTGGTGCTTGTGTATGTAAGCTCAGTTGCGAGATATGGAGTTGCGAGATATGGAGTTGCGAGATATGGAGTTGCGAGATATGGAGTTGTGAGATATGGAGTTGCGAGATATGGAGTTGTGAGATATGGCAGTTAAAAATAAAATGACAGAAAAACTTTATGAACTACTTAGTTGTTATTGAAAAATATTTGTGTACACCGAAAATTACGGAAAATGAGCGACTAGAATTTTAATACGAAAATATTACTGTATGTATAAGATTAACGATTTTACAATAGAGTAACACCATGTGTTGTCTTTATCTTAGAAGATTTATGTGAAAATCTAAAAAAAAAAAGTTTGATTTACCTCTCTTGTATGGGTACCAATGGCGTTGTTTGAGAACTACACATAATAGTTTAATTTCTTAAATAAAAAAAATACTTGATCATTTTCCATAATTTTCTTATATGCCAATATTTTACAATAACAAGTAAGTATTTCATAAAGTTTTCCTGACATTTTACTTTCAACTGCCATATTTCACAACCGGGTTTACATATATAAGCTGGCCTTGTCGTCGGGGGCCACAAATTCGGCAACTACAACCTCATGCAAAGGGGTAAACCTCCTGAAAATAGGACCACCTGCAGACCATGGATGGCGACCTGTGATGCCTTAGACGGGATCCTGGTGGCTGAGCAGTCTGTGAGGTGAGTTGCAACACTTCATTTCGGCCCTTACTCTGGCTGGACAGGAGATCGGAGAGGCCTGATCTGATCAATCAGCTGGTCACGTCATGCCCTAGTATCTATAAGTTCATCCCCAACCGTATTATTCAATTTGATTCTTTTAAAAATAAAAATTCTATTTCTCCTCTTTATTTTCTTCTCAAATAGATACTAGAAGGCGGTGGCTCAGGACCAATCATTTTGAGAACAAAGAAGATTACCACTGTCAAGGAGTAATTTTTGAAAGTTTATGGTTTCAAAGAGTAATGTTTTCAAAGAGTAATGTTTTCAAAGAGTAATTTCCATGTGAAACATTTATTCGCCATTAACTAACCCATAGATGGTTGATATTCCATAAACCAAACAAAACATACACAAATATTCTAACAAAATAAAAACGTATTGCTTCTCATAATCGATTAATTAAACTTAATCAAACATCTATTTTTCGTCTCAAGGGTTAATATTTAGTTTCACCCTTTCATGGCATGATTTCATCCGACCCCCCCCCCCCCCCAAAAAAAAAATTTTTTTTTTTGATATCTTCTGTTCTGCAATATTTTTTTCATACCTTGCGTAGGTAAGCTTTTCATATCTACCTCTAAAATTATTTGTCTTGCTTTCTCAATAGATTTTTTTTTATTATAGAAATTGCTCCAGACAAGGCATGAAGCCATTTGATGTAAGGAGCTAAAAAAAAAAAACTACTTCAAGGTAAAAAAACAAACTAGCCAACGATAAGCTTTAGATGGATAGATTCTGATCCAGAAAACAGCATTTCTTTCCCCTTTGTCAGAAACATCGCTCATAGAATGTGAGGACTAAAGGACAAAATAAGGGAAGCGAGAGTTACGAGGCTATCGAAAGTAAACCCAAGGTTCACATTCTACTCTCCTTGATGCAATATGTGAAAAAATTAAGGAAATCGTTGAAAAATTGCTTTTTTAAAAAGAGTTAAAAAACCAAAATATTTTTTTTTTAAAAACTTTAATACACTCCAAACAAGTCACATTGTCACTGAGACGTAAGGGGCTACTGTGAATTTGGGGGTCATATCCATAGGGGCGTCCTAAATGGGAAGTTGTGCAGCGAGATGTTTTTTTTTTCACATTACATTTGAATTTCTGCATGTTGGTACAGACAAGGAGCAGGTAGGGAATTCCAAAGGCTAGCAGTTTTGGGGAAAGAAGTTATTAGAGTAGAAAGCCTTCCGGCATCTGGGGACCTCTACAGTGAATAGGTGGGATTTTGCTGGTTGTCTAGTTGGTCGGGGGTATTTATGTTGAGAGGGCAGTAAGTTCATCATAGTACATTCCATTGAAGTACTTGTAAAGCAAGCACAGGGATGCAACATTGTTGTGATGGGACAGGGACTGGAGCTTGGTAGACAGTAAGGGACTTATTAGATTAGAGACTCTTTTTGAATGCATGTCTAAGTGTAATGTATCCGTTCTTAAAACGCATTCTTTACATCAAATTTCCTTACTTCAAATTGTTTTCATATATGTTCTCTTTTCGTATATACTGACATCCGTCGCATCATCATCATCGCATCATCATCATCGCAGTGTGTTGTCTCTTCGCCGTAGTGATCGTCGTAACGGGCTGCACCTCTGTAGCCACCATCGCCGTGACTGTCTAGGTCTGTAATTAAAACCTTCCATGCAGAGAAGAAAAAAGCAAAACCGGCATAAAATTTAACTTGAGAGATATTATATAAAATTTAACTTAAGAGATATTTTCTCATCATAATTATAAATTTCATACTTTCATTAGTTTAGAAGAGAAAGGCCAAAATGTTATTCCTAACTTAGATCTACTTCGTTACGGGGATAGAAAGGAAGGGGGTATTACCAGTCGCTATCAACTCTTTTGGGTGAATTAAATCCCCATTTTTCCTTTTTCTGATTTACATCTCGATTTTGCGTCTGTTCACCGTGCTTCCAAGAGACAGACTGACTAAAAAGCTTCTTTCTTTTCTCGTTCCTACGATTGTGACATAATTTCTTCGAAGGGGAGCACTCAGCCTGTCACAATGCACCTGTTAGATCAGAGGTCAAGAAAGAGTTAGAGTCCGGGCATGTTTATATTTTTAGTTCCAGAGCGAACTTGTTCTCCGGATTTTCATGTCAAGATTTTGCACAGGTCCACCTAGATACCAATATAATAGCTGATGTAATCGTTCACATACATATGTCCATTATGTAACATAATTAAGAGAGACTAGTGGTTGGTGCACCAGCCCAGATGTGATAACAATACACCATACATGGACGAATGGTGACTTTGTAGAGATATAGAGTGCTGGTAGGTGCGAGAAGTTTTCTAGCATGGTAGAGGGAGCCCACTTTCTTTGCAGCAACCTTAGCAATGTCTTCAATGTATTTGTTCCAATGAATGTTACCAATGAATGTTAGACCAAGAAGTTTGAACGTTAGACTCTCGGGAAGTGTGATATTTGCCATGACAATCTGTGGTTGAGAAGGTTTCTTATAATTGTCAAAGGAGCACTAATTGTTGCCATCCATTTATGTCCCCATTCAACTACAGACTAGAGGTCATTTTCTAAGGATTCAGCCATTGCCTTGGATATGTGTGTGTCTGTTTTCTCACATGTCGATTGGGTTGGTGAAATGTTCGCAAGCGCTGAGAGCGTATCCGCTTTTCACGGCATAAAGAAAGTTTTTTTGGGTTTTTTTTTGGTTTTTCAAAACTATAGAATGAATCCGCTTTTTGCAATTGACGTTAATAACATTTAAAACTCAACTTAAATTTTAATCCCCTTTTTATTATATTTTTTTATACCTTTTTTAATCAGTTTTTGTTAGTTTTATATTTTTGCCTTTTTAATATTCATCAAAAATTAATTTGTTAATTATTAGATTTCTTTTTACTTTCTTTATCAAATATGCAATTCTCCCCCTTAACATTTTTCCCTTAATTGTAATTATAAGCACATAAGTCTATATAATAAAGGAGAATATGTCTGTCTTTCTGTTTATCCGTCAGTTTATAGTATTCCTGATTTTCTAGGTTTCTTTTTAAGAAAGCTACGGATTCTTTCCAACATGAGTATTATTTTAAAATACAACTTAACAGATGTCTGAATTGCTCAGTTGGGAAAATATCAAACTAGAAACATTGAGTGTGCGGTTTCGATTCTGCACTCTTTTTTTTTTTTTTAATTTTTAATAAAATTATATGAATCTAAGTATATATATTTCCTTTTGTTTAAAAAAAAAAAAAATACAAGTGAAGAATTTGGGTATATTTGGAACAAACACCTCTCTGTCTACCTTTCTCTCTCTCTTTCTCTCTCTCTCTCTCTTTTTCTTTATCTCTCTCTCTCTTTTTCTTTATCTCTCTCTCTCTTTTTCTTTATCTCTCTCTCTCTTTTTCTTTATCTCTCTCTCTCTCTTTTTTATCTCTCTCTCTCTTTCTTTATCTCTCTCTCTCTCTTTCTTTATCTCTCTCTCTCTTTTTCTTTATCTCTCTCTCTCTCTTTATCTTTCTCTCTCTCTTTCTTTATCTCTCTCTCTCTCTTTCTTTATCTCTCTCTCTTTCTTTATCTCTCTCTCTTTCTTTATCTCTCTCTCTCTCTCTTTCTTTATCTCTCTCTCTCTCTCTTTCTTTATCTCTCTCTCTCTCTTTCTTTATCTCTCTCTCTTTCTTTATCTCTCTCTCTCTTTCTTTATCTCTCTCTCTCTTTCTTTATCTCTCTCTCTCTCTTTCTTTATCTCTCTCTCTCTCTTTCTTTATCTCTCTCTCTCTCTCTTTCTTTATCTCTCTCTCTCTCTTTCTTTATCTCTCTCTCTTTCTTTATCTCTCTCTCTCTTTCTTTATCTCTCTCTCTCTTTCTTTATCTCTCTCTCTCTTTCTTTATCTCTCTCTCTCTTTCTTTATCTCTCTCTCTCTCTCTTTCTTTATCTCTCTCTCTCTCTCTTTCTTTATCTCTCTCTCTCTCTTTCTTTATCCCTCTCTCTCTCTCTTTCTTTATCTCTCTCTCTCTCTTTCTTTATCTCTCTCTCTCTTTCTTTATCTCTCTCTCTCTTTCTTTATCTCTCTCTATCTCTCTCTCTTTCTTTCTCTCTTTCTTTATCTCTCTCTCTTTCTTTCTCTCTTTCTTTATCTCTCTCTCTTTCTTTCTCTCTTTCTTTATCTCTCTCTCTCCTCTCTCTCTCTCTTTCTTTATCTCTCTCTCTCTCTTTCTTTATCTCTCCTTTTCTTTATCTCTCTCTCTCTCTTTCTTTATCTCTCTCTTTCTTTATCTCTCTCTTTCTTTATTTCTCTCTCTCTTTATCTCTGTCTATGTATGTATATATATATATATAACACCTCTGTCTGTGTGCATGTCTGTTCCTAAAAACGAAGACATACTAGGGAGTGTACCTTAAATATAAGTGTATTCACGTGTACAATTTGCATTATAAACGTTAGATATATGTTAATGCTCTTAAACTAACATCAAGGTTGCTGTTAAAGTAAACTCTCCTTAATATGATGTCCGGTTAAAGAAAGGCAAACGTGTAGAATTTTCCTAGGAACATTATGGAAGTATTCCTGGCTCTCTAGATGCCCTTTTAAGGAAGCTACAGGCCCTTTTCCAACATTTTTCACATGAAATGTCATTTTAAAAGAAGTCTTAATATATGATGGATTGCTCAGTTGGGAAATAATCAGACAAACAACACCAAGTGTGCAGTTTCGATTCTGCCCTCCGATTGTTTTTTTTATTTTTTTTTTTTTAGTAAAATTAAATGAAATCAAAAATTATTTTTACTTTTATTTTTTAAATATATAATGTAAGTAAAGAATGTTGGTATAGTTAGTATGTTTAATGTTTATCTGCCACTCCCCTGTACTAAATGAATATACTGTTGTACTGAATATATATGCAAGGCTCTTTGCAAAAACAAATCAAACCTCTCTGATGACATTGCGTCTGAGATGGGTATATTTGCTGACGACACCACGCTCTACTCTCTTCATGTGGGCAAAACGAACGTGCACATAACGGAGCCAATGACTGAATCCTTAGAAAGTGACCTCCAGTCTGTACCGGAATGGAGTCATAAATGGATGGTAACTTTTAATGCTGCAAAAACAAAGCTCCTTCCCTTCAGTAACTACAAGAAACCTCTTCAACCACCGATTGCCATGGCAAATAACACCCTACCTGAGAGTCCAACGTTCAACTTCTTCGGCCTAACATTCACAGATAACATGAATTGGAACAAATACATTGAAGACATTGCCAAGGCCGCTGCAAGGAAGGTGGGATCCATCTACCGTGCTAGTAAACTTCTCACACCTGACAGTATCCTATATCTCTACAAAGCCACCATCCGCCCATGCATGGAGTATTGTTGCCACATTTGGGCTGGTGCATCATCCACTAGTCTTCCCTCTTAGACAAGGTTTAAAAAAAGAGTCACGGATTTAATAGGTCCCTCACTATCTACCAAGCTCCAGCCCCTGTCTCATCGCCGCAATGTTGCATCCTTGTGCCTGTTTTACAAATACTTCAATGGATTGTGCTCCAATGAACTTGCTGCTCCAGTGCCCCCTCAACGTAAATATACTAGACCAACCCGACAATCAGCTAAATCCCATCCATTCACTGTGGAGGTCCCCAGATGCCAGAGAGCCTTCTACTCTAATAGCTTCTTTCCTCGTGCTACCGACCTCTGGAAGTCCCTCCCTGCTCCATGTTTCTCCTACTGTACCGACATGCAGAAGTTTAAAACTAATGTAAACAGACATCTTGCTGCACAGCTCCCAACTTAGCGTGACCCCCAGGACTTTCACCCTAATTCTCAGTAGCCCCTTACGTCTACAGTGGCGGTCTGCCTTGTTTGGGGTAAACTATGATTAAAAAAATTTTTTTAATGGAACACTCTTCAATGGTTGACAGTGTTTATATAAACATTAAGAGTGTGCTTACTCATAGCTCGTGCCTTAAAATCTCTGACTGTCAATAAAGCGGTTGAGTTTTTACCCCAGCTTGAAGCGCTTACTTGTCCAAAGAGCTGTGATGCAGCGAAACAGTCTGCCTGTGGAAGACTATAAATCTAATATTTAAAGAAAAGTCGGTCGTATTCTCGAACTTAGACCCATATAACATTGCATCTGACAGATCCATATTTGATACCGCCTAGTGAGCGAATTACGGAAATTTTCAATCTGCGTTCTTTACATAAAAAAAAGAAATCCCAATCCATTTGAGTGTGTTGAATCTCCCGAAGAACTCATTGAGTTCTGTCAGCAACGGTCCATTCTAGCGAAAAACTAACCCTAAACTCTAACCCAGAAAATGTTTTTTTTAAAAAAACATTGCAAAAAAATTTTTAAAAAACAAAAACAAACAAGAAATTGGTTAAAAATAGTGGTTTCGTTTGTTTATATAAAACATAATCATTATTAAAAACTTTTCGGTGCACAAACAAAAAACATTTTATTTTAAAAACATCTGATTAACAATGGTTCCTTTGACAAAAAAGACAACAAAAATAAGCATGTAATTAATGACAGTTGTTTAGCTATGGTTTGTTCGTTCTTTATTTTTATATATGTTTTTTAGTTTTTTTTTGTTTTTTTTTTTGTCGTAATTTATCGTTTGGCAGTTTTCGCTTTGTCAACTCTCGGGTGCTTCCAAACGTTGACAACGCGAAGTCACGTAAACGCGGTGCATTCTCTGTAAGAGTACCGATCTGATATACTTGTACTACTTTAAACATGTTTTTGTGTCAATATTCTAAGTAGTTTGTTTGAATGCTGATCCACTCATTCCATATACTAACCATTCCATCTCGTTTCATTTTACTTCAATCGAAGTTCTCAGAAATCAAGGGGCTAACACTTAATCTCTATATGAGATACATAGATATTCGAATATTCCATTGAAGTTATCCTTTATCTGTCAAACGTTGAGTTACGAAGAAAGTTAAGAACATTCACTTTCTTCTCCCCAATTGACCACTTAACTATGTATATCTTGTGTTCTCTTGGTCTTACCGGATTCCAGGACAATAATTTATCTGGTCTGGTGGAATATCCAGCTTAGTGCTAGTGTTACTAGAGGCAACATCACTTGGAGAAGTTGCACCATTCCTCGTACAAGCCAGTGTTGGTAGCCATACCGAGGTAATCTTATTTGGGCTATGAATACTATGGTATTTTGAATATTTGATCAGGGTTTACCTGTAGGATAAGTATCCTCATACCAGGTTGTCCTGACAAACCCCTGTACAGCGAGACCTTAGACACTCGAGGACAGTGTCTGTGTGTGTGTGATAATATAAAAAAACAATTCAGTTTTCTTTGCTCCGTAATTGACATTAAATCACAGTATGATATAACTTTGATCTGTCATATATATATATATATATATATATATATATATATCTGTATAATCAAGGGAGGCGCGAGAGCGCTCTATCCCTTAATAGACTTCAAAAATGGCCTATGCTGGAAATCTCATTTCTTTGATCAATCATAACTCAAAAACCAATAAACCAAATTAGTTAAAACTTTGCACAAAATTTTCATTTGATAGGTTCTATAAGTGTGTAGAATTTCAGCATCATTAGTCAAGGCAACCCAGAGATCCAGAAAGTTCAATCATGAAATCATGTCATCTGTGTGTACGTACGTATGTATGTGCCACCCTGTATCTCATCAACTATTTGATGGATTCAGCTGATTTTTGGCAGAGATAGAGGTTCTAGAGTCTAGTTGATGGCATTTTAATTTCAGTTTACCATATACCTTAGTTTTCCAGAAAATTATAAAAAACCTTAAAAATGACCATTGTATTGAGGCATAACCTTTATAAAAGTAGTGACATTCCATGAAAAATGCCAGTATACTGAAATCATATGTCCTTAATAGGGTTAAGATGAAAATTCATATACACTAAATGTACAAAAGCAAGAAAATTCCCAAATTTTTACACTTTTATTGTCATTAAGGGTATGCGAGCACAACAGGGCTATGTATTTTACTGGTAGCAATTTTTTTTCAGCGCACCTCACACACTTCATCCACTCATGCATAGAGATTTATACTGTAGTGATGTGATAATGAAATGGTTTGGTTGATATGTAGTCATACCCTTAATGACAATAAAAGTGTAAAAGTTTGGCATATGATTTCAGTATACTGGCATTTTTCATGGAATATAATATATATATATATATATATATATATATATATATGCAGTAAAACCGTCTGTGCATGATATATATATATATATTATCCACAGAGGGTTTTACTGCATTACGACTCTTCAGTGTAGCTAGACATGTGTGTGCTTCAGGTTGAGATTGAAACCCGGTCGGTTTTTTTAACAGTTGAAGCTTTTATCAACTGCGCCATCAGCACGAGCAAGGAAGGAAATCTTACTGTTTATATATACAATATTAGCAGTCAAAGAGCGCTCTATTCGTTTTTATGAAAAGCTTTGCCTTATCGCTAATGGCAGCTGGTGAAGCCACTTGATGTAAGGAGCAAAAAAAAAAAAATACTACCTTAAGGTCAAAGACTAGCCAACGATAAGTGTTAGATGGATAGATTCCGACCTAAAAAAAACAGCAATGCTTCCCCCTTTGTCAGAAACATCGCTCATGGAATGTGAGGACTAAAGGACAAAATAAGTGAAGCCAGAGTTACGAGGCCCAAGCTAGTCACTTTCCACTCTCCTTTAATCTTTCTAGATCTACTTTCCGCTGTTTTCTTTAAGTTCCATTGTTGTGCTGAATATGTAATAAGGATTGGTTAATTATCTCATCAATCTAAATCAACTTTGCCTCAATTAATTATTTTCAGATTAAAAAGATCTTGGTGACTGTAATTAAGTGTAAATACTGTTTTTGTTTTAAATTTATTTAGTTAAAAATAAAAATGTTGTGTCCATTTAAAAAAAAAACATCTTGCTCTGTCAAGTTTTTCAATTCATCTGTGTGATACTTACCTGACACAGCTTGAGTAGGTGTTCATACAAGTCGGGGATACGTCCTTGACAATCGGTCCAACAGTGGCTTTGTTACTGTTGTACTAAGATATAGTTCTGTTCAGTTCTAGAAGCTTTGCCTTCTTTCTAAGAAGGGGTTAGTTTATTGCTAATCGCCTGAAGTGCCCCTAACGGGAATGCCGACAGGTCTGCTCAGGCATTTTTTGTAGACCAGAGTGCACTTCTAGTGCGCTGGCTTTTAAAAAAACGCACCTGACCTTGTGTCTAACCTCCCCTTTGAGAGGAGGTAAATAAAAATAATTATTTTGTTTTACATGTATGAATTTGATTAAAAACATCTTTTGTCCTGTCAATTTAAGTGATTCAGGATGATTAAAATTGTTTTGGGAACGATGGTAATTATTTTTTTCTGGAGCCGTGCAGTTCAATACTACAATTTATTAAGAAAATTTAATTTGGCATTGTTATGGGCAACTTAATCCAATCCAGGAATAAATGAATCCCAGGAGGTGCCAAGAAGTCTGACCAAACTGCTTAATCTAGAATCTGGATTGATCAATTTCAATGTGCAGAGTGTCCCAGAGGTCACCTTATATATATATATATATATATATATATATAAGTGGTGTACTAAAAGCGAACTTTTAGGAAAAGTGAAACCTATTGTGAAGAGTATATAGCTCAATATCCAGGATAGAGCAGGTAGAATTATATTTTCCACCTCACTCTCTTCTGAGCCTGCCTGCCTGCACTTATTGGACATTTTACCCTTTGGATTTTCTATTTTCGCCGCACCTGAAGTTGTGGTTTCTTGGAATTTAACTTTGATTCCTCTCTCACAACCTTTCAGGCCTTTTAACGACCTACCTATCTACATCTCATTCTCTCTGCTGGACTTTTCGACACCGGACTTTTTAGCAATCGGACATTTGCTTGCATTCAGGCAGAATTTTGCCCTGTGTTTCTTCCCCCTACAACTTTTATTTTATTTTTTCAAATTTTAAATCTTGGCCTTTGCCAACTTATCTATCCCAGCGACTTCCTCTGATAAGATTTTGATCTTTGAAAAGCCTGGCTTAAGGAAAATTTAACTTGAATAAATTGCCTTTTTTGCGGAATATACCTTGCTCTGAGCAATTGAATTGAATTATGATTTGACTTTTGCTTCTCTAATTCCTTTCCATTCTTCTTCATTATATATATATATATATATATATATTAGTATTTCATGTATCCACATAAAATTTTATAAGGAGATATAATTTTTGTGTGTATCAATTTTTAGTATTTACTTCAACAGTGCTCGATACGTAAGTAGAGCTAGGTAGTAACCTGAAGATTCCCCCCCGGGGGTGAAATGCGGGAGCCTCTGTGTAGCTTAATTGCCATAAATATATTTTCATAGCTTACTATATATATATATATATATATATATGTATACTTAGGCAGCAAGTCATTATCCAAGCAAGCGTTGTTGAACGTCACAGAACTTTCTCGTTTGTGAATCTTCTTCGTGAGGTTCTCAAACCGTTGAGCTATCCTTCTATTTTCAGGGTGGCAATCCATAGAGTATTTGTTCTTAATTCGGCAATTTTTTTCGAGCGCTTTCGACTTTCTTAGTCGTCTTCAGGATTAGGTTTTTTAAAATAAGAAGACTTGAGTTAATGTTTTATAGGTATCGTTAAGGGCGAATGCAAAAAAGAGAGGGGGTGTGGTTGAGTTCATTTTATTCTATCGTTTGTGTGTTTGGTTTATTGTTTGTTTATTTATTTTATTAATTCTTATTTTTACTATTATTTATTTATTACTATTATTACCATTATTTATTTTTTATTTTATTACTTTATTTTCAATTAATTATGGAATATTTTTAATACGTTATCTATATATATATATATATATATATATATATATATATATATATATATATATATATATGCAAACATTGTTAAGGTTTCATGAACGTTTTCGATTCTTCGTCGAATCATCCTCAGGTGTCAAAAGCAAATGAACAAAAAAGCTGGAGAAAGAAGAGAATTTTAAAAAGACGGCGGAGAAACACACATAGAACATTTTTCGCATTGTTCCAGGAAGTCATTGACTATTTAAATTCAATTAATAAATATTCCCTAAATTTCAGTTTCTTTGGAGTATTTTAAAGGTGTTTTAGGGATTATAATAAGGCACAACCTCCCATTTAAAAATTAAAATATTTCAGATTTGCATTAAATTTGATCCATAGTCAGTAGACATTAATTTCAATTTCTTCTTAGTAGTATTATTTGATATGCAAATTATCAGATCACATTGTAGTCTTAAGGCTAATGTTTTATTATTATTATTTATTTACTTATATATATATATATATATATATATATATATATATATATATATATATATGAAATAAAAACTGAATTATTTCTACATTTGATTATTGGGGAAATGGTCATTTGATCAGTACCACTGGAGAGTCATGAATTTTATAACTGTTATGTTTTTAAATCTCTGAAACAGTTACATGGTAAACAGATGATGATCCCCCGTTTAATATTTCACAATTTGAGTTGAGGTCCCCTGTTTTTGTTTCACTGTTATATATTTGAATCCCCTTTTGTATTTGTACAATTTGCCAGCGGTAAGTCGGTTTATGCAAGTGTATTTTGGATTTAGTTAGTATTTCTGGGAATTTAAACTGCATTTTCTTTCTGTGTTTAAAATGACTCAGTTGACGTTCTCAGCCCGAATTCAATCAGCAGGCGATATCTAAGCACTGATTTTTTCTCTCTCTCTTTTTTTTTTTTTATTCTTTAATAGGTTTCGACAACAACATGTCGATTTACCCTTTCTCACGTTTGCTCTCGCTTTCTCTTCTTCTTCGTTTCGTCTTCTTCAACTGACGTTCCCAACATTTTGGTTGATTGGTATCTCTTCCTTCTTCTTCTTCTTCTTCATCTTCTTTTTCTTTCTCTTTTTATAACATTCCTCGCATTCCTTTTTCTCCCCGTTTTGTTGTTCTCTGCACGTGACATTTTCTTCCAATCGCATTCTCTGTATGAATTTGAAAACTTTTCCGTTTTGAAATAAAGTTTATTAACTGATCGAAAATGGTCGTATCTACGACCGAAATATCTCGGTGGAACTTTACAACATGAGTTTTTGAGTTTATTTTTGTTAGTTGTTGAATTGCTTATTCTTTATTCCATTTTTATTTTTACATATATATATATATATATATATATATATATATATAATTATTTTATGGAATAGTGGATAAGCAAGTCAACAGACTAGTAGAAATAATAACATAAACACATCATTAAAGCTGAACCAAAATATTATAATCGATTCGTTCAACAAAAAAAAAAATTGCTTTATTAAGGAGAACTCGGAGGTCTGCTGCTATGCTTATCCACTTTCGATGTCCAGTCAGTTGCCAGATATGGACCCTACTGGGCCATATTACATTGAAACCTTAGAAAAAAGAATTGAAAACTATCTTCGAAAACTGAATTATTGTCTTAGAAGTTGTGTTTTTGAAGATATTTCCAATTCTTTTTTCTAAGGTTTCATTGTAATATGCGTGAAAGATGGCAAGAATTTCCTCAAGATAATCTTTGTGAACTGATGTCAACTAAGTATTAGTCATGATCACCAGCAGGCCTAAAAAGGCCCTTGCATTAAAGAACACAAAGGGGATATCAACTAAGTATTTATACTTTATTGTAATACTTTCATTCACTAATTAAATTTTTTTAAATGAACATCTAAGTTTATATGGATATCTGTCATGTCTATTTAAATATCTTCGTCCGATTTATTTTTGAACAGAACCTTTGATTAGTCCTTTATACAGGGTGGGCCAAAATAAGGGTCCTATCTTTAAATTTGAATAATTTGAATTTGAATAACTTCCACAAAATAAAAGTTAAACTCACCAAACTTTATGTGTGTGTGTAGACTGACCCTTCCGAGATTTTTTGAAATAAACAAAACAAATTTTAGCCGAAAAACACTTCTTAAAACTTACAAAAACTAAAGTATTGTTTTTTACACTGTTTTGAGTTTTTTAAGCAAAAATAATGTTTTCTAAATGAGGGTACGTTCCTTAGGGCTAATACGGCTCATGCTTGCTTCGGAAGGGGTCCTTTACTTATTCTAAAAAAAAAATTTTTAAAAATCAATAAATAAAAAAGTTATGAATTTTTAAAAATAGGACCCTTATTTTTGCCCACCCTGTAAGAGGATGGTGCCTGCCCGTCAGTCTTGATCGAAGACTTCCACTCCAGGATCGGTGGTCGCGAGTATCTAAGTTTGTAATCCCCAATGATTGTTAACATATTACAACAGAGCATATATAAATAGACAATATTAGGCTACTTTTCAGTGACCAAGATTTTTAGTCATTTTGCTGTTCATCTTTTCCAAATCCAAAACTTTGGTACATTTTGACGGACCGTTTCGCTTATAGACGAACAACTGTAATTAATATGTCAATTCTGGATTTTTCGGCCATGTGCTCTTCAAAAATCTAAAGTTCGTCTCCAGAAAAATATTTTTTGTTTTACGAAAGATCCGGAATTAGCATATTAATTTTGGTTGTTCGTCTATAAGCGAAACGGTCCGTCAAAATGTACCAAAGTTTTGGATTTGGAAAAGATGAACAGTAAAATTACTAAAAATCTTGGTCACTGGAATGTAGCCTAATATTGTCTATTTATATATGCTCTGTTGTTATGTTAACAATCATTTAGCCTTTACGTTGGTCACTGGAATGTAGCCTAATATTGTCTATTTATTTTGTTGTTTTCCCATAACGTCCGGGGACGTCCTCAGGGGGTCAGGTAGATAATCTATGTCCTAACCTTTCTGTGGGCATGATAGAACCTGGTAGTGCCCGTATACTCTCCAGGCCACATACAGCACCTGCTGTTCCCAAATGGTCACCCATTTAGTACTGGCCAGGCTCAACGTCCCTTAACTTTGGTGATCTAACAGGAACCGGTGTGTCAATGTGATTATGCCACACACACACACACACACACACACACACACACACACACACACACACATGTAAGTGCTCCGCTTTCTAACAGAATTCTGCATTTTTTTAATTCAGAAAAAGCGGAATTCCGCTTTCTTCTTTAATAAGAAAAGGCTATATTGCTAGAGCTTTATGTCCTTATTTTTCCCCATTTGGCTCGATTTTACTCTCTCTCTTCCTCTCTCTCTCTTCCTCTCTCTCTCTTCCTCTCTCTCTCTTCCTCTCCCTCTCTCTCTCTTCCTCTTCCTCTCTCTCTCTTCCTCTCTCTTCCCCTCTCTCTCTCTTCCTCTCCCTCTCTCTCTCTTCCTCTCCCTCTCTCTCTCTTCCTCTCCCTCTCTCTCTCTTCCTCTCCCTCTCTCTCTCTTCCTCTCCCTCTCTCTCTCTTCCTCTCCCTCTCTCTCTCTTCCTCTCCCCCTCTCTCTCTTCCTCTTCCTCTCTCTCTCTTCCTCTTCCTCTCTCTCTCTTCCTCTCTCTCTTCCTCTTCCTCTCTCTCTCTTCCTCTCTCTTCCTCTCTCTGTCACCTTTTGTCTTCCCTTGCTTCACCTCCCTATCCTTTCTCTAAAAATGTTAATTCTGCCATACTTCAAACGATTCCTAGGTAGACTTTTGTTTCTTCAACTAATGTCTCCCTGTCTCCTTTAAAACATATCAGTCGATACTTTCAGTCGATGAAAAAAAAAATGCATTGCAGATTAACATCCTTCGCGAAATCACCCTTACTCCCCAAAATACCTACTCCTTGGCCTTTTGGCTAAGATCAAAGTGTAGTATCTGTTCCGATGGATACTGTACCCCATACTGGTGATGTCTTGGCCTTCGGGTCTTGATTTACGCCGGTCAATGGGTCTGTCCTGTGCAGTTCTGGGAGGTCCACCTTCCCAGGCTTTGCCTCCCCTCTTTGGGGAGGAGTAAGTTTATTGCTTACTGTCTGAGGCGCCTCTACCGGGGAATGCCGACGGGACTGCCAAGGCAATTTTTAAATTCCTCTTCCTCTTCCTCTCTCACCTCTCGGGCGCTGGCTTTTCAAACCCCACTTTCCCGACCCGACCTTGGGTCACATCTTACTTGTGGGAGTAGGATAAAAACTGGCCTTGTGCCTAACTCCTGGAGAGGAGTAAATCAATACTCCCCAAAATGAGATTCTACTTTTTTTCTTTTTTTTTGACGATTATGAATGAACATCCTGGCCCCCTAGGTTGGGAAATTAGTAGGGGGGCATGAGAAATTCATCTAGATTTCAGATTTATTTGCCATTGGTCACTTACATCCCTGACTAGCGTTTCAACTCATCAGTGCCGGACAGTAACAATTTCAGACGGTCAGGAAGCATGAACCCGGTTCACAGAGTCAGCCTAGAATCTGCAAGCAGTCGCCATATCCACTCGGTCAACGGAAACTGTCACGTAATTAAGGGAAATTAAGATCTATATGTACCTAGAAGCGGGCACAGATAGAAGACTAGTCGAGAGTGTTCGACGAACGTATTCGGAACTTTGCATTAGAGCTTTTTGACAGTCTATTTTTAACATCCCTGAGAGTGCTCAACTTTAATTTCTTAAAGAGGGCTTCGTATAATATTTATGTATATGGTACTACTCCAGATAAAGCGCTTAATTTCCGTGACTGCTCGGCCGCAGCGATCACGCAGGTCGCGGAAGCCCCCGAGAGCTGCCGAGACGAAAACGAGGCTGTAAACAAAACTGAAAATCGTGAAAATGGAAGGTTGGCAGACTCAATATAAGACGATGAATACAAAAAAAAAAATGCATATACTTGAAAAAAAAAAATGAAAGAAATGAACAAACCTATAGCCGAAGAACTATAAATAAACTTTTTTTTAAATTATTTTCGTGGGCAAAATGAACCATTTTTAAGTTTGTTTTTGTTACGTAAATCAAAAGTCAATTTTACAATTTCTTTTACGATATTTAGGCAAGTTTTTTTTAATATATATATTTTTTAGGGGGGGGGGGGATTACGTATATTTTCTCGTAGAGGTTCAGGGTTTACTGATACTTTTGCTGCCGTTTGTTTTGTTGGGCTGAGCGAAAGACAGGCAGAAGAGGAGGGGGGTCGTCAAGGCTGTGGAAGGAGGATGGTCAATGGGGTAGATTTCTGCTATCTGCGTTAATATGGCATCGAAGGGGTTGTTTCCAAATCTCTGACGCCACATGAATTCGCGCAGATAGCCGTCTACTAGTGCTCTGCTTGTCCTGCACTCCTTCTTGTTTCGCTTCCTTCCACATCCTCTCGACGTGGTTGATGCAAGCCCTCGTCGGGTCCACAAAGTTCTCGCTATGGTTCACCGTAAGGTGCTGATACCCCTCCTCCTAACCTGTTATACACCCTCCAACAATCGGATACTACCGTGGTCCCAGGTATGACGTACTGTTTGATTATTGGAAGGTGGGTTTCAGCATTCCTGTTAGGCACTGTCACCAGGAAACCCTCCTTCTCTGCGGGGTCGTATACCCTGAAGACTCAGTGGCTGGAGAACACGTCCAACATTGTTTTTACGGCGGTTAAATAGAGATTCGTCTATTTCCACCGTATGCCCTGGGCGTCCGAGTCGCCGAGGGTTGCGCGACATATTCTATGCAGACCTCCCGCAGAAAATTCTTCCACTCCACTTGTGTGGTTGGAGACAGTACGCCGCATTCCTTGCGTAAGTTCTTCTCCGTTGCCATATCCACGGACCACAGGTAGATTACTTTTAGTATCGTTGCTATTTCCATCTTGGATCGCGAAAAGAAGGTTCCTGCTCGTACAGACACCCAAGCCCTGCATTCTTGGGTGGGGCATCTCCAAGAATACTTGTCCAAAAGATTCTCCCTGGACGTCAAGCGGCAAGATCGTTTACACTTGTTACACCTCATCCTGGTCGGCAGAAGACATTTCTGCTGGCAGAACGGCATCACCTGCTCCGGAGATTCCAAGGTCTGACAAAACTGCTGACAATTCATTTTTTGTTTTGATTAGCGATTCCTTCCAATTATTATCGTGTGCTTGCTATAATCTGCTTTGCAGCAATCTGATTGGTCAGTTTTTTTTTTTTTCAGTTTTGTTTACAGCCTCGTTTTCGTCTCGGCAGCTCTCGGGTGCTTCCGCGACCTGTCCGATCGCTGCGACCGAGCAGTCACGGAAATTAGGCGCTTTCTCTGGAGTAGTACCATATATATAGTATGCATTTTTTGACAATTAAAACTATTTTCAAATCATATTCCAAATAAAGAGTATACACAATGGTATTAAAGCTGTTTACAGCTGTTTCAAGACAAAGTTTATTTTTCAGTCATAAAATTAAAAATAAAATCTGCCCAAACAGTGTCTCTCATCAGAACAGTATTTCCTGAGCATATTATGTGTATGTACTTATATACGTGTATGTATATGTACCTATATATGTGTATGTATATGAGTGTCTTTCATGTTTCGGAATTTTTTGCGCTAAGGATTGATAATTTGGATTATTTAGAATACTAGTTTCATTTTGGATATTATTCTTACAACGTTTCAGACGATGTAGCCTCTGAACTACTTTAGGTGCATCCTTTTGAATTCAACAGAAAGAAACCCAAGTTCAACAAGGTGCACCTGAAGAAGGTTGGAGGTTACATCGGCCGAAACGTGAGAATAACATCCAAGATGAGAACAGTAGTCTGAATAATACAAAAGGTCTGTTTATGTATGTGTGTATATGTATGTATGTGTAAGTATGTATTTATAAACGAATATATAGAATTATGTTTGTCTATCCGTTTTTAACGTTTACCCGCTGCATCTAATTTCGATCTTAATTATAAATCAATATGATTTTAGCATTTTTTATTTTATCCAGAGTGTTTCCCCCTCCCCCAAACTGCCCCTGGTGCCATGAATAATTAAAATAACAGACACTTTCGTTTTTCATTTCAATCAATTGAAAAAAAAAAAAAATTTTTTTTTTATTTAATTGATTGAATTGTCCTATTTTCTGTTCTTTCTGTATTTTAATCAGGGTTTCATTGTTAAAACAAAAATGATATTGTCGGCTTGTTTGATGGCACCTGATAACAGTGTCTCTTTTTACTGACAGGCTGCTACCATCTCTAGGGTTTAATCGGTTCCCAATACACATTGTTATTAGATTAGAGGCCAAAGGTTTACGTTTACATGTACTGACAAATGAAGTTTTCCTGTAGACATAAACTGCTAAGCAAAACCCCTAAACTCTGAGACAATTTTATACTCAATGACACAGGGGTTTTTTTTTTATTAAAATTTTTTTTTTTTTTTTTCCCCCAAAGATTTTCGTAACATATATTTTACCATTGACCCTACTCCTGATACAACTCTAACCCTAACCCTACCCTAACCCCACTCCTGATATAAAGACTTTTCTTTGAAACCAACGCGCTTTTGTCTCCAGCCAAATAATGACAAATCCATTTTGACAAGAAAAAAACTTCTTACATATGCATATTATTGCAATTTTATTGAACCCAAATTCAAAGCAGTTTTATATATAACTAGCAAATAGGAGGAGGTAATGACCGAGAGCATAGTATATAGACGAACGACCCCCCCTCCCCAAAAAAGAGGAGTTAATGCCTGGGAGGATGATATGACAACAGAACAGATACTACACTACGCCCCCCCCTCTCAACCGGAGAAGATAATCATGTAATGATGGTATCATAAGATACGAACATGTACTATACTGACGCACAATAAAAGGAGGTAATACATGGGAGGATAGTCCCCATAAAAGGAGATGGTAATGCCTGTGAGTATGGTATCATAGAAACAGAATAGATATTATACTAACACCCCCCCCCCCCCCCCCCCCAAAAAAAAGGAAAACAATTTGACTAAATGTATTTGATTTTTTTTTTTTTTATCTTTAAAATGTTGGTTAATATTGGGGGGGGGGGGGGCGTCCCACTTGTAAATCCACCCTCGTTTTTGATTTTTTTTTTTTTTTTTTTTTTTGATGCAGGTAGGTCAACCGACTTGACATTGGTACTTTCCGGCAGTTTACGTATAAACATACGGGAAGTACCGACACTAAGTCGATTTTAGCGTGGGTCCTAATCTAAGAAAGCACCAAAAAATTTTGGATCAGTAGATGTAGAACAGTTGAGGTGGCAGGTTATGTTCACAGGGGAAGGCCATGGAAAATATGGGAGGAAGAGAAATAAGGATAAATAAAAACCTGGTCAGAAATAGTTTAGTTTGGAAAAGCCGTCCAACACATGGCAGCATGTTGAATGGACGCTAAACCGATGATGATGATCGTCATCATCAACATCATCATCAGCAACAACATCATCAACCCTATCTTTACACATCTGCATCTAAATGTTATTACATACGCATATGTTGTCAGTGAACCTGGTGTAATGGTTACTCGAGTGTGGAGTTTACATACCATGCTCAAGTTTTGTCAGATCTGTCGTATCATTTTCACTAATATCTGTGGGAAAGGTATGAATCCATCTCCCCGTCCCCCCCCCCTCAGCTATGGTTGAAATAGTAAGGTAGACTTTATTATTAATAATAGACTTTAGCGGTAGACTTTTTTGTCAGCCAGCCTTGTAAATCCCTTCCTTCCCTATTGAGCTCTGGAAAGGTCTTACTTCGTGGCTAGCCTGTTTGGAGTCCAGGGGACTGAATGCTGGTGGTTGAATCTCTTTCAGATCCTGACTGTGTTTGTCTTGAAGTGATTCTAGCTTCCTCTCCCTTTTTATTTGATTAGCTCCTTACTTCAAGTGGTTTTGTGTCTTGCTTGAAGTAACTTCCATTAAAAAAAAAAAAAAAGACAAGACTCTCAAGCCTTGGTAGGGCAATTAATCTAGGAAAAAGTAAACTCTGATAACATCTGCGACCACGTAGATACTGTATATGCGACACGCCGTGCAACTGAACAGATATCATTATACTTGGTGGAGAGAGTGGGTGTAGGTCATCTTCTAATTAAAAGTGTGATCCTTGTTATTAAGGGATTACCATGGATATTGCTAGAATTTGGAACACCATTTTAAATTCCATCTGGGACTGTTGATCGGCCAGTGTATAACTAATTCAATCTGAAACATTTTACATAATTTGACTTCTCCATTTGAAGAAAATTTTAATGAAACTTGAAGAAATATGAAGATTGTGGCGAATGTGTACTGTTTTAGTTTATTCCAGTTAGTTCGAAGGAATCAAGAGGTTCCTTCCCGGAACTAGCACTTGATTTTGTTACGATTTAAATTTAATGTCTGAGGGGTCTTTTAGGGATAGACGTTGTCCCCTTTTAAGGCTGCTATCTGTATTTTGTTATAGCTTGGTCTTCCAGAGATTTAGTTGTGTGAAACTGTGTGCTGTTCACTTTTTGTTTCATTTTACTTCAGTCAAAGTTCTCAGAAATCCTGGGGCTAACACTTGATCTCTATATAAGATACATAGATATTCAAATATTCCATTCAAATTCTCTTTACCTGTCAAACGTTGAGTTAGTAAAGAAGTTAATAACATTCATTTTCCTCTCCTCAATTGACAAGTAAACTTTGTTGTAGTATATCTTTCTTGTAGTCTCTTGGTCTTACCGGATTCTAGGACAAGAATTCATCTAGTCTGGTGGAGTAACCAGCTAAGTGTTGTTACTTTAAATAACATCACTAGAAGGTGCACCATTCTTCGTATGAACCCGTGTATAGCCGTGTTGAGTGGATCTTATTTGGGTTTCGAATACTATGTTATTTTGAATATTTGGTCAGGGTTTACTTGTGGGGGAAGTATCCTCATTTCAGGTTGTCCTGACAAACCCTTGTACAGAGAGACCAAAGACACTCTAGGATGGTGTTTAGTAGGTATTTCAAACACTCTTTTTTTTCTTTTTTTTTTTTTTCTTTTTTTTTTTAATTTTCTTATCCTTTTGTTTTTTGCTGGGGATGGAGCATCCTAATGGATGCCAGACATTCACCCACTATTTCAGACACTCCAGCCGAGAGATCTTTTTAAGATTCTAATCGTCCCTTTAATTGCAATCTTTCTTGCACTTAGTTCACCGGGTATATTTGCCAGGTAGTTTTAAAAATTCTTTTTCATTAGTCCGGGTGCTCCTATAATTACTGGAATGATGGAGATCTTAAGATTCCAGTTTCTTTTCATGTCGTACATAAGACCTTGGTATTTTGTACCTTTTCCCGTTCAGCGCTGTTTAAGTCAGCATCATTAGGGGCACTGACTTCAACTAGGGTTGCTACTTTCCCCCTTTTGTCCCATATCACTATGTCAGGTTTAACAGTTCCGTTTTCTAAATATGTAGCTGTAGGGATTGAATAGTCATAGTGGATGGTGTATAAATTATTTCCAACTGTTCTTTCTGGTCTATGCTCCCAGGCCTTGCTGCTATACTGGATATTCAACTTCCAGTGAAGATATTTGCACACTCCGTTGTGTCGCATAGTATAGTAGCCATCCCCCAGGAGAACCTTACAACCGGATGTCAGGTGGCTCATACTCTCCACTTATTGTTACTGAAGCCACTCATCTTTTTATTTTTTTATTTATTTTTTTTTTCTTATCTTTCTTGTGGTCTCTTGGTCTTACCGGATTCCAGGACAAGAATTCATCTAGTCTGGTGGAGTATCCAGCTAAGTGCTGTTACTTGAGGTAACATCACTTGGAGAAGGTGCACCATTCCTCGTATGAGCAAGTGTATAGCCGTGTTGAGTGGATATTATTTGGGCTCTGAATACTATGTTATTTTGAATATTTGGTCAGGATTTGCTTGTAGGGTGAAGTATCCTCATGTCAGGTTGAACCGATAAACCCTTGTACAGAGAGACCGAAGACACTCGAGTATTGTTGTCTAGTAGATAATTCAAACTCTCCAGTAGGTAATTCAAACTTTGGTTCAGTGTGTGTGTGTGTGTGTGTGTACTGCTATATAAATAGGTAGTAAAAAATTTCAATTTCTTTTATATAATCTAAATATATTGTTGTGTATTGCAGTAGGTACATGTAAATAACAACATAAAGCATAGTAAAGCACATAAAGCATAGTAAACATAGTAATAATAACATAAAGTTCGTATAGTACGGTACCTACTTGCTAGCTGTACAGAATTCGGTACTCCTATAGCTGACGCACCATGTTTCCGTGATTTCGCGTTGTCAACGATCGGGCAGGTCTCGGAATCGCCCGAGAGTCAACAAAACTATTAACCAAGCAGCCGATAACTTTTGGAAGAAATTAATCGCATTCAATAAAAAAAAAATGACTTTCTATAATCTCTGTCAGCTCGTTGAATCTCCCGAATGACAAATTGAGTTTTTTGAAGAAAAAAATTTTAAAAAAAAGTAAAACAATGAAATAATTAAAAAAAAAAAAAAATAACATTAACATTTGCTTAACAAATCAAACAAAATCATCTTTTGAAACTTTCCGGTGCACAAACAAAAAAAAACATTTCATTTAAAAACATTTGATTAACAAACAAAAAATAAACATCTAATTAATAACAGTTGTTTAGCTATGGTTTGTTCGTTCTTTATTTTTATACGTGTATTTTAGTTTGGTTTTCTTTGTCATAATTTATCGGCTGTCAGTCTTCCATATATCATTTGGCAGTTTTCGCGTCGTCAGCTTTCAGGCGCTTCCGAGACCTGCTCGAACGGTGACGACGCAAAGACACGGAAACATGGTGCGTCATCTATAAGAGTACCCAGAATTCTATTATAATCTTCTATTTTTACAGTTATTGAAATGCGCAAGGATGCGTTCTCTGTCGATGCTTCTCAGCAAATTTTTTTCAAAGAACATGAGACAGAATGAGGTTAGTCTCTCTGTTGACATTAAAGATCGCATTCTTGTTTTGATGCGCTTCACTGAAGAGAATAGTCTTTCAACGGTTACTGAGGTCTGTGGGATGGTAAGGAGCAATTGCGATACTCTATGCACTGATGGAAAAATATCCCTGTCAAATTGTTCGAATAATTCTGAAAGTCCAAGATCTTCGGTAGGGAGACGTCGCTGAATGTAGTTCTTGAATATTTCCATCTCACTCTCCTTTACCCAAAACCCCAAACAGTGGACGTAGCTGTTTCAGCGTCTCGCTGTCCATGAATAATTCCGATGATGTATTACACACTGCAGCAGCTTTCATCAGTGCATATTGAGGATTTCCAAATCAGGCACGGAGTTCTCCTGATGTGCCCCAGCCAGAGTACCAAATCAAGATCTTCCACTGTGTCCACACAGTTATGGCCAACGGAACCAGTCACTAATGCGCCATTCAATTTTCCGGATAACTTTTGTACCATTCCAAATTGCCGAGTATCAATATCCGTGATATCGTACTTTGTGTAAAGCTCCAATACCTACTTCACTGCCTTCTCTGTATCGAATGATTCTGTGTTCAAGTTTCCACCAAGCTAATAAATGTCACCGAATTTGTTTGTTTCTCCTGCAGACCTTTTGTCACCACATCTGTATAGTCATATTGTCTTCCAAAAAAGATTAGGCGAACTAAGAACTTTGTCTGAATTACCTTCAGTAGAGCAATAGCAGAAAGTTTTGTTTCAGCAGCAGGATCATTTTGAAAGGATGCCAGGGTGTCCAGAATAACATCAAAACGGCACAAGAACTTTTCAACCTCCTGGTTGTAGATGAATAGGTTAGTTCCAATTGTGGGTCTTTCGGATACAACATCTTCTGGATTTCCAGGTATCGGGAATGACGTTTTGTACCTGTCATAAAAATGTACACTAAATCCATGGTCTCGAAGAATGTCTTAATGGCAGGATCAACCTCAGTGACAGATGCGAGAACTAAATTCAGCCTGTGAGATGCACAGTGCACATACTGGGCATTTGTATAGCCAGCCCTTTTCATCAGCGCTTGGACACCACCATGTTCACCTGACATCACACTTGCACCATCGTATCCTTGCCCAACACACATCTCCTTCTCCAAGTTCATAGACTGCAGCATACCTTGCAGTTGTTCCGAAATACTGGCAGCAGATAAGTCATACAGTTCCATGAAACCAATGGCCCGTTCATGGACTTTTCCTCCGTGCAGAAACCTTAATGAAACACTAAGTAATTCTTTGTTAGAAATGTCCTTAACCTCATCAGCTAAAACCGCATAATATCCGACTTCCTGAACCTGGTCCCTGATTTCCTCTAACAGAACCTTCTGCGCTGAAAAGAGTAAATCATTTTGAATCTCTGGGCTTAACATTTGTGCATTTCTCGGAAGTTTCTCCAAGCGTTGTTTAATAGTTGTCATACTTAGATAAAAGTGAGAGTAACTCCAAAAAGTTTCCTCTGTTTAGTGATTCTTTGCTTTCGTCATCACCTCTCAGTGCTATCTCATTCTCTGCACAGAATAATACTATGTCCAGTATTGTAAGATGCTGTTTGTGATCACTGATTAATTTCTTGTCTCGGTAGCATGGATCCAGATAGCATTCCCAGCCTGCTTCCAATATCGTGCGACATTTGTGATTTCGTACCTTAATGCGTTCAAATCACAATTTCTCGCTTATTTCTGGTCCAATTTTAAAAATATATATATGGTTGGAAAGAAAATAAAAAAATCTTTCCGAATATGTAATTTGTGTGTGCTTTTCATTGAATTATTTTTTACAGCGAGTTAAAACGGTTTTTACTTAAAACAGCCGAAAATCAAAAATATGAGCTTTTTTTTTAGACTCAATTTTACACGTTCGTTTGCTTTTCAAAGTTAAAGCAGCTAATATTTATAAATATTCTTAAAATTCTACAGCCAATCAGAACACACCTTAAACTATAACTAGGCAGTTATATTTTTTTTTCTTAGAGCATTTGAAGGCGAAACACGATAGTGTAAACTCAACCGACATTTCTTCAAAAATTATAAGGTACGCATCTTATTCGCAAATATTTTTAAATAGAAAATAGATCTAGAATTATTTTGATATATAACATGTGAAATTTGAATAATATTTAAATAGCCGGAAAGTTGTTTGAACTTTTAGTTTTGGGAAAAAACGGACTGAAAAATTACGTGTTATACTCGGCTGAGTGTAAACAAAACGCGAGCGGCAGCACTTTTACCCCCAGCCCAGGCCGCCCATCGCCGCCCAGTCCCCGGCGCCAGCATTTTGGCTCACGTGACTCAATCGTAGTCACTTATGAACAGAATAGTCTTCCGTATTAACAATTAGCATATATCCCCCCAATACATTTTTTTTGTTTATTAATTATTTACCTTCCGAAATAGAATGAAGATTGATGGATTTTTGCCCACCGCCGCCCAGCCCCCGGCGCCAGCATTTTGACTCACGTGACTCAATCGTAGTCACTTATGAACAGAATAGTCTTCCGTATTAACAATTAGCATATATCCCCCCCCCTCCCCAATACATTTTTTTTTTATATTAATTATTTACCTTACGAAATAGAATGATTCCCTCACCCCCCCCCCCCCCCACCCGTCCCTTTCCCGGTTATGTGGTCTCAGTGGCAATGATCCTTGTTTGGGGTGAATTCAAGTTAAAAAAAATTTTTTTAATTTTTAAGCAAGACAAAACTGTTGGGAAACAGAGGCGGTTAATCCTGCTTGATCTTTGTTCTAAATCACTTAACAGCATGATAGGTAGAAAGAGATTAACATGTTCATATGTGCAGTGCTTTCAATGAACTGCTAAAACCTGTCACTCTCATTCTTTGAGTGACGTCACATCAATTTCTATCAATTCTCATATTGTAGTAAATCTAGTCTTGAGTTGAGCAAGTTGATCTCGACTGAACTTTCATTTCCTGTTATTTTTCAACTAACCAAATTATATACTAGTGGGTCTACTCACCCAATATTTAACATATCCAACCCAAGCTTCGTTCAAACCCAGCAAACAAATCTTTTTTTCCAATAGTAACTCTTTCTCACAGAAGAGACGTTGCTAGTCTTTCTCTGCTCTATCGTTCTTTCCAGGAAAGGTGCTCGACTGAGCGCCAATCACTGGTTAATCCTTGTAAGACATTCACAGCAAGAAATTGTCTAGCTACAACCACTGTAAATAATTTCCTTTTCTTCCTCTGTGTACTTAAAAATTAAACAGATCTTACATGAACAAAGTTTCTTTCCTAGAACTATCCGTCTGTGGTACACAATACCACAAGACTACTACCCAGCTGACTACAACATGGTCGTTTTCAAGTCCAATGTTAACAAATTATTGTCAGGCCGTCCTCTTAAATAATGAAATTCTGTCCAGTTTCAACCATCGTTTCCAATCGTCACGGTGTTGTCTCACCGTCCACCCGACAAACTCATTAACCTTTATCCTCGAGTGGCCTTTGGGCCTTGATAGACGGTGACTCGTTATCACAGAAAAATTATTTTTTAAACTGTTTTATTTATTTTGTTAAAATTAACAATCCAGCTAGTTAACACTTGAAAATACTTTTTTTTAATATAAGTAAAATGTAGATGTTTTTTTTGTGTGAGTTTTGTGTTATTATTAATAATATGGTTAATAATATTAACCATTTTTTATTGTTAATTGTTTATTACTATTTAATTTTTTATTCATTTAATTTTATTTATTATTTATTTAATTTAATTTTTTTTTTTTTTTTTTTTTTTTTCAGACATTCTGACCTCCAGAGCGTTGAAGATTCTCAATGGCCACATTGTCTGAAGACTACCAGAATTATTATACCCTTGATATTGATAAAGCTGGATTAGTTCCAGCGTACCACATTCCACCATCCATACAACAGACGGCATCTATCTCAGCAATGCCAATGAGTTCCGACAAGAGCATTGGGCTGGTTGGAAAGTCTCCTCATTTCTCACCAGTTCCTTTACCGAGTATGTTTTGGCAGGAACCGAACACAGAAACGCGGCTTCAGTGTCTCGATCATTTGGCTGCGGCAGCTGCTGGAATTAAAATCTCTCCAAATGTCTATGCATCCCATAACCCGATGTCTTCGTCTTCGCCGGGACTTTCCTCAATCCAACCCTCCGCTGCTGCTGCGGCGTCTTACAACCAGAGTGTCTTGGAGAAGATGTATTTCCAGCACCAGCAGGATAAGATGCAACTTCAGTATCAGCAGCGACACTTGGCAGCGCAAGAGGAGCAGAAAGTCTCCCTTATGAATTCTGGACACCCGACTTCTCCAAATATGTCGCAAATCGGTTTATTTTCACCACCAGCAAGACCATCACCCCGCCTCCCGATCACCCAGTATCTTTACAATATGTACGGATCAAAATATCGTTACGCTAATCCAGTCGTGCTGCAGCAGTATCAAGGGATGCCTAGTGCTCAAGATCAATGGAATTCGCCAATAAATGGTATCCAAAAGAATTTGGATAGCCGGACTTTTGATAAGGCAATCAGAGACAGGAGCAATCAGGCCTCTCTTCAAAATCCTTACAAGTCTTCAAGCGAAATGGTCATACCAGCGCCGAAGCATCAATCTCCATTACTGCCTCCGGCTCAGTCGCATGGAGTATCATCAGATAACATGGACGCTATTGACATCGACAAACTTTCTTCTATCGGTTTACCACCGACAAATACAACTGCTACTGCTGCTGCTGCTGCCGCCGCCGCTTGTGGGGGTCCACACAATCCATGTCTGCATCCTGAATCGTGTCTTCCCTGTACCGAAGCAAACAGATTACTGTACAACTTTTGCAAGACGAGTAGCCAAAACTCCCAGAAATGCAAAGACGCCTGCAGTACTAGTTTTAACAGTAGTACCAGTAGCACCACTAGAAACTCTGCAAAAAATAACGGTACCGAATCCTCAAACTGTTGTAACAGCAACGCAAAAGTACCTGGCAACAGTAAAAATAATTCCTTGTCTCTGTCAAGGTCAGGTTTATCCGGGGATTATCAGAGTTCTTATCCTTCCATGCATCCTAATCCGTGGCCTTCTTCGACATCGACTACTTCTTCTTCTCCTTCCCTTTTTACCTCCCCGCTCCCTACCCAGACTACTTTCTCCTTGCCCGCGTCTTCTCCCTCGGCATCTTACTATCCCTATGCCAACATTAGAAATGAACTTGGCGATCCCCGAAATGCGATCTATAGCTATGGCATAGAAGACCCGATGACACGCATATCACGACCCCGGGGAATATTTTCTACACGATATCACCCATTCGAGAGAGAAAGAAGAATTTAAGACATTTTATTTGTCGGGGGTGGGGGGAGGGATTTTTTTTTCATTTTTTTTTTTTTTTTTGTTAAGAATCCACTTTTAAAAAAATATTTCTGTTTAGCTTACATTTTTCTTTTAAAGAATCCATTTTCTTTTTTTTGTTATATTGAAGTGGTTATCGCTCAAAATGGCTGCAAAATTTTATTGACTAGTTTTCCAAACGATGACTGCGGATTTCTTTCTTTTGTTTTCTGCCACACGGACTTAGGGTTAGTGGTAGGATTAAGGGAGGGTATGTATTGTTTTGTAAAAAAGGAATAATACTATCAAACAGTGTGTCATTAACAGTTGAATTGAAATATATTACAAATTAAACATCAGAATAATGGTGTATCCAATATAAAATATAACCTAATAAATTGTCTTTTATACGACGGTGTCAGAGGAATACCTGAAGGTGACACTGCAAAACAAATAATTATTTGCAAAAAAAGAAAAAGAAATTCGCAAAAGCAGACAACAAGGTAATATGGTTGATTAATTTGCCCTGTCACCACTTGAAAATCCGACAAAACTTGTTGATAAAAGTTTTCAGACATTTTTGGGAGCTAACCGCTTCAATATAAAAAAATTTTTTTTTTTTTAATATATTTTTAGCACTTAGCTAATGCTCCTTTGTAGTATACTTGGGAAGGTTAGAGAAAAATACATGTTTAAAAGATTATTTTTAACTAATAAAGTGTAGATTAACCTACATTGTATAATTTCCCCACCCCCTCACCTCCCCTAAAACAACTTATGACATAAAGTCTGGTTTAATGGGGTATGAGGTCAATTACAAAGATGGATGCTTTTTGACATAACACTCCGCCCCCAGTAAATACGCTAAATAAAATTTTAATTTTTTTGTTATGGTGATTTATTCATTCATTTCGTGTTAATCAGATGATATCCAAACTCTAAACCTAAACCCTAGCCCCAAACCCTAACCGCTAGTTTAAGAATATTCACCATTATATCCCGTTTATTCATTTTTGTGAGAATCCGATGATTCTAGTGTTCGCATTGGTTTCCCCGATATCCTTCTGGTTAGAAATCTTTCTAGAAAGACATCGGGTACTTACGGGAGGGACCACGAGAAGGTTGCCAACATCCCTAAGTGAAAGTGGTACGGTGGAACCGACTAGATTCGAACTTGGAAACACTCAGGTCGTTAGTCAGTGTCGTTAACCACCGTCACCTCCCGTTAAAAACCGGTAACCAAATTTTGCGGAAAATAACTCAAACTTTTTATTATTATTTAAGAAATTCAAATTTTCATTGATTCACTATTTGAGTTGAGAGATGCCATTTTTGTTAATTATAAGGCCGATCAGGGTCATTAATCACAGTTACTCGTTTCTCTTGCTAGGGGTTGTGCTTATAAAATCAACACAATCGATGAAAAAAAAAAAATGGAGTCTCAAATCATTTGCTGAATCGATGCAAAAAAAAAATGGGGTCTCTCAAATCATCTACTGAATCGATGAAAAAAAATGGAGTCTCTCAAATCATTTGCTTAATCGATGCAAAAAAAAATGGGGTCTCTCAAATCATTTGCTAAATCGATGCAAAAAAAAAATGGGGTCTCTCAAATCATTTACTGAATCGATGCAAAAATAATGGTCTCTCAAATCATCTACTGAATCGATGAAAAAAAAATGGAGTCTCTCAAATCATTTACTTAATCGATGCAAAAAAAAAATGGAGTCTCTCAAATCATTTGCTGAATCGATGCAAAAAAAAATTGAGTCTCTCAAATCATTTGCTGAATCGATGCAAAAAAAAAATGGGGTCTCTCAAATCATCTACCGAATCGATGCAAAAAAAAAAAATGGAATTTCTCAAATAATAAAAATGCTACTGGATTGTTTTTCGCAAAATTTGGTTACCGACTTTTAATCACGATAACAAATATGTATTTCTTAAAAGTAGAATTTTATTTAGCGTATTTACCGGAGAGTGTTATGTCGAGGAGCACCGAAAGATGTCTCGGCCCCGCAACATTTCTCTAAAGAGCTGAGCCAATAAAGTTTATACACTACGTTTTATGTGTATAACTCTTCTGTAAATACTAATCCACCAACTAATTCTTTCCCTTAAAGATGGAACCTGTTGTAGACCACAATACATATATATATATATATATAGTATGTACTAGTAAACGCTTACTAGTATATTATTGCCTTTATATGTAGATACATCAGAAGTGTTAAACAAATATATATATATATATATATATATATATATATATATATAACTCAGTGTGTATGTGTTTGTGTGTTCCCTATAGAAAGAAAGGTTAGAGAATCTACATAAAATCTAAAAGTGTATTCTTATGTAAAATTTACCGGGAAAGACAATGGAAGTGTTCTCAAATCTGTAAGTACACTCCTAAGGGGGCTATGAGGGCATATAACCCTCTTAAAACTTCAAATGTATCCTACTTTTATGAAATTTAAATCATATGTATAAAATTTTCTGGGGAAGACAATGGAAGTGGTCCTGAATCTCTGTGTCGAATATCTATGTGCCCCTCACCTCTAAGTGACCCATGGGGATGGAACTCCCTTGAAACTTCAAATACTTATATCCGATTTTAATTAAAATGAACCATATGTACAAGGTGGGCAAAAATAAGGGTCCTATTTTTAAAAATTCATAACTTTTTTATTTATTGATTTTTAAAATTTTTTTGTTTAGAATAAGTAAAGGACCCCTTCCGAAGCAAGCATGAGCCGTATTAGCCCTAAGGAACGTACCCTCATTTAGAAAACATTATTTTTGCTTAAAAAACTCAAAACAGTGTAAAAAACAATACTTTAGTTTTTGTAAGTTTTAAGAAGTGTTTTTCGGCTAAAATTTGTTTTGTTTATTTCAAAAAATCTCGGAAGGGTCAGTCTACACACACATAAAGTTTGGTGAGTTTAACATTTATTTTGTGGAAGTTATTCAAATTTAAAGATAGGACTCTTATTTTGGCCCACCCTGTATAAGACACTAATTCAGAGAGTTTCCCAACATTTCAGCTTCTTCCGACTATGTTAGAGAGTGAAATAGGAGGAGGGGGGTGCCGTAAAACAAAGTAATATTATCTTAAGTGCACAGTAGTAATCCTCATTAAATCGGGTTTTAGGGTTAGGGTGAGCAACATCGGGGTTTTCCTGCTAGTATATTCTAACTTAAAGCTAAGCTATAAAAAAATATATTTCTGAAAAGCAATGTTTTATCTGACAACTTTTCAAACTCTTTGGCCGAAGATCAACGTAAAAATGACTATCCTACTCTTTGACCAAGGATGACCAATGACTCCCATATTTTCTCACACTTTTGATGGCCTTGTGCCTAATTTGTTCTAAATGTAATTTTTTTAAATATTTTGTGCAAATAAATAATTCAAAGTGTAGTAT
>OY744550.1:54758678-54798678 GCA_963556195.1 Sepiola atlantica
AGTTTTTTTTATTATTATTATTATTATTATTATTATTATTAAGGAGTCGCCGCAGATCAAGGCTAAAAGCCACTCGAGGATAAGGTTTAATGAGTTTTTCAGGTAGATGGGGATCGGAGACGATGATTGAAACTAGGCAAAACTTGATTATTTAAGAGGACAGCTGAAAGAAATCAAATTTGAGCCGTCCTCTTAAATCCGTTTTTTATTTTTATTTTTCTTCCAATCTCAGTTTCCAAGCTTGGCGGTTCTTAGGATTGATTCTGTTCAAAATTCCACTTTCTTAAGATCCTTGTTGATCATTTTCATCAAAGTTAAATCTGAACAGTATAGGGAGATGTGTGTAGAACAGGAGACTCACTTGGTTTAGTCACGTTGAAAGAATTGATGATAGTTCTTCAGTTAGTAGATGTAGAACAGTTAAGGTATCAGGGTTGGTTGGCAGGGTATGACCAAGAAAAATATGGGAGGAAGTGATAAAGATTGACTTTAGAAAAAAGACCTGGTCAGAAATAGTTAGTTTGGAAGTCTATTTCTAAAAGCCATCGAAACGGACGTTAAACTGATGATGATGACGACGATAAATTATTAAAACCCAAAATATATGGTTCTAGAAATAACGGTTGTTTAAAAAAAAGGGTATTTCTTCAGATTAGGACCCGAGCTAACTCTGACCCAAACGATGCCAAGTCGATTTTTAGCTCGGGTCCTAATCTGAAGAAGCACCAAAACAAGAGATATTCTTAAACTTAAGCGATAGCTAGATGGAGAGGCCTTTTTATATGTATGCATGGACACATATAAAAATGCTATTTCAAACTTAAGCATAAGAGATCAATAAAAATGCTATTTCAAACTTAAGCATAAGAGATCAATAAAAATGCTATTTCAAACTTAAGCGTTACAGACCCACGAACAGACCGACCCTCTTATAGAAATGCTTGGATTCATCTAAACTTTGAATTAAATATATTCATTAGTAATGAGAGTTACATGAAAACCCGGGTGGGTTGAGCCGACTCCAAATGAAGTCACCACATCCCGCAGATCGGCAGCCATTCCCGACAAACACCAAAATCGTGGGTAGCTACCAGCTCCATGTTCATCTTCACTGTTCCTATCCAAGTCTCCAGTAAGCCGTCTCTGCGTTTCCTTCAGCCGGCGGGTGCAACTGAGGCTACCAACTTGCAGATGAATTTCTCCGCAGGGCAACGGAGAACGTTACCAAACCAGTGAAGTCTCCTTTAAGAAGAATCTCTGTGATGCCGGTGATGTTGCATTTTGCACGGATGGTACGGTTTGGAATTTGGTGGGAGAGACGGATGCGTCGAAGGCAGTACATGTTGAAGACCACGAGTGTGTGAAGATCTTAGTATTGTGCACATCAAGAAAAGGACCTACTGCAATCACTTCACTTAACATATCCTAGAAATAATAAGACAAGATAAACTTTTAGGAATGATATAAAATCAAACTGAATATATCCTAGGAATAATTGTTAATTACAACAAAAGATAGGCTAAATCCTTAAAAATGTCCTCACTAAATGGAATGGAAAATATTATGATAGACCAGTATGTGCAGATATTTAGACAACCCGTGTAGATTATGTTTGAATGAGAAGTTAGAAATTTTAAAGATTCTAAAAACTTACTAAATTGTAGAAGTGAAATAGCAACTAACTGTAAACAGAATAAACTTCACTTTAGGATAACTATGAAAGAAATAATAAATAAAACTAATAAGAATGAAATTTATAAATAAAGTGTCTATTACTATACTAAACGTTTGTTTCTCTAAGGTTTTTTTTTTTTTTACTTTATACTTTAATGACGCAAAATACATGCTAAAATATTCCCCGGTTCTGGAATCGAGTTATGTTTGAAAAGAAAATTCCATTCCAATTCTCCAAATGAGCCATAATTTGTAATTAAGTCATCCATCTATCACTTAGCTAGCTATTTCTCTCGCCCTCTCTCATTTTATGTTGACTAAACCATTCTATAATAGTTTTAATGTCTCTAAGCATTTAGAGAAAAACCGACTACCTCTTTCTTTTTCAGCTAATTTACATAGTGTGTTCAGACACACCGTAAATGGGTATGTAAATTAGATGGCAAAATAATAAGACTCTTTATTTCTATATTGTCTTTATGGATAACATAAGAGTGAAGAGAGTTAATAAACTATGGTATATTTATTAAGACGTTCTTCTTGCGTAACTAAAGAGTTAATCTCCCCTACCCCCCTCTCTCTCTCTCTCTCTCTCTCTCTCTCTCTCTCTCTCTCTTCTTGTTTCCTTTCTTCCAATAACTCTTCTTTCACTCTCTCTTTTAATTATCTCCGCCGATCGCCTCCTCGAACTACTTTTCTTATCAATCTTATTTACCTTATTTGTCTTTTGTGACGTTATCCAGTGTGCATGGATACAAACAAGCGAACGAACAAACAAGAAGGCTGCCAAAAAAGATCTACGTTGTCTTAGAAGTATAGACAGTGCGGAACATTTTTTTCAAGGTGACTAATGCCATAATCATGAAGCTTTGCAGAAAATATACGCACTGCGTTAAAAACAAAATACTTTTTAACAGATTATCTGACGGCAGACTTTTATGATGACGTCACTAATTTTTTTTTCTTTTTTTTTTTTTTTTTTTTTTAACTTTTGACCTCTGTACAGCTTAAATATTTGTAATTAATTATACGAGGAATCAGGACTGCAAATTCTACGAAAAGTCACCAAATTTAATAGACAAATCTTCAACCTTTAAAAAAAATTATCAAATGAAAATACGAAGAGGGTTCTGAGAGCTCCATCTCCCAGTTATAATATAGTTAACCTAATCGAGATTCATCCATTTCCTTCTAACAATTCTGTTGAATCTTGCTTTAAAACATGAACCGTCTTAATAAATATACCCTAGTTTATGGATTTTTTTTATCAAATGGTCTATCGTAAATACTGAAGATATCTGTTTAATGAATAATAAGTGTAATAAAAAAAAAAATTTTTTTTTAAAAAAAGTCTTTATGCCAAACTCGGAAATATGTATGAAATTTTAAACGGGACCCTTTATTTAATCCATGCTTGCTCTCTTTCCGTCAACCATGACCGGGTAGAAGTCTAAGTAATTCTTAGTATCGCCCATACTGAGTATTAAACCTTCAACCTCAAAAAGACTGTTACTTAGAACTGATTATTACTCAGCGCTTTTATCCATTCCACCACGGCTCAAAACGGTATCTAATAAACACTGAATATATAATGCTATGAATAATTGTCAGCTTAGTTACAATGAGACACAAAACTAATAATTTTTAAGGGATATTTTAATTATTGCGTTTTTTAATTTTTAACATTATTTTTTTTTTTTTTTTTTTTTTTACTTATATTGGTGAACGAAAAGAAACATCCATTTTTTTTCACCTACAGTTAGAAAAAAAAATTTCAGCTTTAGCGTCCAAATTTTAAACATATCTTCATGTTATCTGGAATTTAAAAAAAAAAATGGCAGATAAAAAAAGATTTAGATTTTTTTTCTTTTAAATAATTTTTTTTTAAAATGAGAAGATAATGATCGTCACAACTATTTTTGTATAACTTTGGAGAAATTACAGAAACGGACAAATGTTTATGCTGGTATAGTACAGGAATTAGCTACAAGATTTCAATTAACAAGATAAACAATAGAAACAAAATAAATTTCACGTCCCTGGTTCTAAAAACATCAACAATAGAACAATCGTTCATTTAAGCCCCCCAAAAATAAAAAAATGCTCTTATACAATTAGATGGCTACCAAAACAAGTGTCGAGTAAAATGTTCTAATTTTCATACTAGAACCAGCGTCGTAAATGTTCGTTTTCAGGATTTCTGCAAAGGTACTTACACCGACCATAAATAGGGGTCTACACGAATAATACCAATAATGTTAAACAGCTTAAAAGACTCTTCTTTTTCTTTTTGACTTATGAATTAATGCTGAAATATTGAATTAAAAAAATGGTGACATTTAAAGCTTCTTACGAAAAAAAAACAACAATTTTAATTATTATTTTAGTTATCTTTTAAATACTTTGAGAGACCAATGCTTTTTCTGTGTGTTGCTATGGATGTAAGAAATGTCTGTTAAAAATAAACCAGTAACTATGAAGTTTTTATTGACCAACACACACATATATATATATATATATATATATATATGCCATCCACAGACATACTGTTTTGCTGTATCACAGCTCTTCAGTGCGGTTAGACTAGCAACTGCCTCAAGTCGGGGTTGAAACTCTACAGTCGGCGCTTCTAACCACTTGGCCATCCTCGGGCTGCTGCTGAGAGTAAGCAAAATCACAATGATAAACATTATCAAATGTGTGTGTATATATATATATATATATATAATAATGGTAATAATCCAGGTGAAAAATATCCACAGGGTGGTAATCCAGAGAATTTTAACCGGGTTTATAAAAAGTGCTCAATATCAAAATAGAGCTTTATATATATATATATATATATATACTAGCCGGCATATAATATATGGGCCATAATCACGTTGACCCATCGGTCCCCGTTAGATCACCGAAGTTAAGCGACGTTGAGCCTGCCCAGTACTAAAATGGGTGACCATTTGAGAATACCAGGTGTTGTATGTGCTCTCTGCTTATCTCTGCATTGTTTCCAGTCGTCTTGGAGTTGTCATTGGAATCACGCAGAGGAATGGTTGGGATTGTGCAACCCTGACCTCACTATTACACACGCAGGCACCCTTACAGGGGGTATCCATTGTCTTTCGAGACTGAACGGAGGGCATCATATTAGCCGTACTATGCAGATACACCATAAAAGTTAAATATACATTTTTAAATAATTTTGTAAGAATTGATGTTATTGCATATTTATTTTTACCTTCTTTTTTTTTTTTTTTGACTATTTAAAAAAAAAAAGATATCAAAATAATTTTAAGAGAAAAAAATGTCCATATTATTACAAAAATGTTCTGCAGTTGGCATATAATTTTTTTTTTCAATTTATTTTGTTATTTCATAAATGTTATATTTTATTTAATATATATATATATGTATATATATATATATATAATATAAATATATTGATTTATCAGATAAGTCATACAAGTTTGTTGTGTTGATTCCGTTTCGGATTCATTACTTTTATGCTATATGTGTATGTATGTATATACATATATATAATGTGTGTGTGTGTGTATATATATATAATGTGTGTGTGTATGTATATATATATATATATATACGAGGGGCATTCGATAAGTAATGCCCCTGACCCATTTTCCATAGCAGTAGATTAATGAAACTTGGCACAATTATTAGTCTTTCTCTACATAGGAACTACCCAGAGTTATGCATTTCTCTCATCGTTTGATTCAGCTCTGGAAAACCTTTTTTGTAGAACACCCCAGGTGGGTCCTCCAACCACGTCGTAACTTCAGAAATCAAGGCTGCATCATCTGGGAAACGCTTTCCTTTCAAAAATAACTTCATGGCTGGGAAGAGATGAAAGTCAGAGGGTGCAAGGTCAGGAGAGTTAGGGGATGGGGGAGGATTTCATAGCCACCCGCCTGTGCTTCTGATCCGACGACATGCGAGTTGTGGACCGGAGCGTTGTCCTGCAGGAGGAGGATACCTTTGCTGATCTTGCCCCGCCTCTTAATTTTGATAGCTTCTCTTAATTTCATCAAAAGTGAAGAGTAATAGGCTCCTGTAATTGTGGTACCCTTTGCCAGGAAATCTGTCATCACTACTCCGTCCTGGTCCCAGAAGACTGTGAGCATGACCTTGCCAGTGGAGGGCTGCACCCTTGCATTCTTTGGAGGTGGTGAGTCGAAGTGCTTCCACTGCATTGACTGGGCTTTGGTCTCTGGATCATAGTGATGGACCCAAGTTTCATCCTGTGTAATCAGTATTTTGAAAAACTTTGGCACATCTCCAAATTCATCCTTGAGCACTCGATGCGTTCTTGCTTCTGGAAAGGTGTGAGCAACCTGGAAATCCATCTGGCAGACACCTTATGCATATGCAAATAGTCATGAATGATAGTTTCCACAGACCCTGTACTAATCTTGATCTCTTCGGCTATTTGGCGAATAGTAATGTGTCGATCTACCTAAATGGCAGCCTCAACTTGACGGACAGATGCCTCATCAATTACAGAAGAGGGACGACCAGGTTTGAGAGCTGTTTCCACAGACTTCCGGCCATGTTTGAATTCACAATGCCAGCGTTTTACAAGTTTATATGATGGGGCATCATCACCATAAGTTTCTTTCATTTCATCAAAAGTCTCCTTTGGTGCGCGTCCTTTCAAATACAAAAATCGGATCACTGCGCGACACTCAACTGGCTCCATTTCACACCTGACTCAGTTCAAACACCTGTAAATCAGAAACCACAATTAGTTCAGAGCTGTTTTTTGAAACATAACCCATACAGATATAAATCATTACACATGCAAAATTTTATCTAGATCAAATAACTGGAAGTGGGTCAGGGGCATTACTTATTGAACGCCCCTTGTATATATATAATGTCTGTGTGTATGTATATATATATATATATGTCTGTGTGGTTATATATATATATATATTTCTGTATGTATATATATATATGTCTGTATGTATATATGTATATATATATAATATACACACACACACATATATATATAATGTATGTGTATGTATATTTTTTACTAGTGATTTATCTGTATATTACTGCAATTTAAAAATTCTGTACTATTAAAAAACCTATGTATATCGCAAGTTACATCTTGTAGATGCTCCTAGGTCGGTTATCAATATTGAACTGGTTTCACTGCAGCTTTTGGGTTTTAAATCATCATACCCGCTCCACCAGCAACCCATGCATTTCTCAAAAGAAAGATGCCTCCTCCTCCTCCTTCTCGAATGTGACGTCCTTCTATGCACCACATAAATATTGCAAACTAAATGGCCTGACACAATGACAGACTATGTCATGTGACATGAACACTCAGCATCAACCAATGAAAATCGTTGTTCCAGCAATCCCACTTCCTGTATTTAAGGCCTTCGCCAAGATAACTCTCGTTACTTCCCGGAACATATCAACACGATAGACCTGGAAGCAATAAGACAGCTTAAGATGGGATTTGATCTCGTGACCTGGCTGCCTCAAAAACTTGTATGGCTCCTCTTCCCAAGCACAATGGTCTTCTGTTCACTTAACGCATGCACGGTTGTAAAGAATCGAAAAATAAATACAGATTGTTTAAAAAATACTTCTGTTTGATATCTTACAAAATAATTTTTTGATCAAAATATGCTGATACATGCACTAAGTGTTCATTAAATAAAATTAAAACAATGGAAAAAAATTCTTAAAAACTGATGATTTTCCACTTGTCTTATGATGTAATTATATATATATATATATATGCATATATATATATTTCAGTTTATTTCAAGATTGGAAAATATATCTATGACTTATGTCATTTTTTAATTTTTTATTTTATTTTTTTTTAAGATTTAAGACCCAAATAAAAAAAATCTGATACTATATTCCGGTTTTCTTATTTTTTTAATTAACTAATAATTTTTCAGACCAAGTATATTTAACAACTGAAAAGGGTGAAATTAAGAAGGACACCGTATTTTGATGTACCTTTTTCAAATGTAAAACAAAAACGTGCTGTATATTTTCAAATTGACTTAAATATATTTACAATTATTTCTGACAAAAAAATATATTTATAATTAATTCTGACAAAAAAATATATTTATAATTATTTCTGACAAAAAAATATATTTATAATTATTTCTGACAAAAAAATATATTTATAATTAATTCTGACAAAAAAATATATTTATAATTATTTCTGACAGAAAAATATATTAATGATTCATGATAAAAATATATTTACAATTATTTCTGACAAAAAAATATATTTATAATTATTTCTGACAAAAAAATATATTTATAATTATTTCTGACAAAAAAATATATTTATAATTATTTCTGACAAAAAAATATATTTATAATTAATTCTGACAAAAAATATATTTATAATTATTTCTTACAAAAAAATATATTTATAATTATTTCTGACAAAAAAATATATTTATAATTAATTCTGACAAAAAAATATATTTATAATTATTTCTGACAGAAAAATATATTAATGATTCATGATAAAAATATATTTACAATTATTTCTGACAAAAAAATATATTTATAATTATTTCTGACAAAAAAATATATTTACAATTATTTCTGAGAGAAAAATATATTTATAATTATTTTTGACGAAAAATATATTTATAATTATTTCTGATGAAAAATATATTTACAATTATTTCTGACAACAAAATATATTTATAATTAATTCTGACAAAAAAATATATTTATAATTATTTCTGACAAAAAAATATATTTATAATTATTTCTGACAAAAAAATATATTTATAATTAATTCTGACAAAAAAATATATTTATAATTATTTCTGACAAAAAAATATATTTATAATTATTTCTGACAAAAAAATATATTTATAATTAATTCTGACAAAAAAATATATTTATAATTATTTCTGACAAAAAAATATATTTATAATTAATTCTGACAAAAAAATATATTTATAATTATTTCTGACAGAAAAATATATTAATGATTCATGATAAAAATATATTTACAATTATTTCTGACAAAAAAATATATTTATAATTATTTCTGACAAAAAAATATATTTATAATTATTTCTGACAAAAAAATATATTTATAATTATTTCTGACAGAAAAATATATTAATGATTCATGATAAAAATATATTTACAATTACTTCTGACAAAAAAATATATTTATAATTATTTCTGACAAAAAAATATATTTATAATTATTTCTGACAAAAAAATATATTTATAATTATTTCTGACAGAAAAATATATTAATGATTCATGATAAAAATATATTTACAATTATTTCTGACAAAAAAATATATATAATTATTTCTAAAAAAAGATTATATTTACAATTATTTCAAACAAAAAATATATTTACAATTATTTCTGAGAGAAAAATATATTTGCAATTATTTCTGAGAGAAAAATATATTTATAATTATTTTTGACGAAAAATATATTTATAATTATTTCTGATGAAAAGTATATTTATAATTATTTTTGACAAAAAAATATATTTACAATTATTTCTGAGAGAAAAATATATTTATAATTATTTTTGACGAAAAATATATTTATAATTATTTCTGATGACAAAATATATTTATAATTATTTTTGACAAAAAATATATTTACAATTATTTCTGACAAAAAAATATATTTATAATTAATTCTGACAAAAAAATATATTTATAATTATTTCTGACAAAAAAATATATTTATAATTAATTCTGACAAAAAAATATATTTATAATTATTTCTGACAGAAAAATATATTAATGATTCATGATAAAAATATATTTACAATTATTTCTGACAAAAAAATATATTTATAATTATTTCTGACAAAAAAATATATTTATAATTATTTCTGACAAAAAAATATATTTATAATTATTTCTGACAGAAAAATATATTAATGATTCATGATAAAAATATATTTACAATTATTTCTGACAAAAAAATATATTTATAATTATTTCTGACAAAAAAATATATTTATAATTATTTCTGACAAAAAAATATATTTATAATTATTTCTGACAGAAAAATATATTAATGATTCATGATAAAAATATATTTACAATTATTTCTGACAAAAAAATATATATAATTATTTCTAAAAAAAGATTATATTTACAATTATTTCAAACAAAAAATATATTTACAATTATTTCTGAGAGAAAAATATATTTGCAATTATTTCTGAGAGAAAAATATATTTATAATTATTTTTGACGAAAAATATATTTATAATTATTTCTGATGAAAAATATATTTATAATTATTTTTGACAAAAAAATATATTTACAATTATTTCTGAGAGAAAAATATATTTATAATTATTTTTGACGAAAAATATATTTATAATTATTTCTGATGACAAAATATATTTATAATTATTTTTGACAAAAAATATATTTACAATTATTTCTGACAAAAAAATATATTTATAATTATTTCTTACAAAAAAATATATTTATAATTATTTCTGACAAAAAACTATATTCATAACTATTTCTGACAAAGAAAATATAATTATTTCTCACAAAAAAATATATTCATAACTATTTCTGACAAAGAAAATATAATTATTTCTGACGAAAAATATATTCATAACTATTTCTGACAAAGAAAATATAATTATTTCTCACAAAAAAATATATTTACAATTATTTCTGACAAAAATATATATAATTATTTCTGATAAAAATATATTTACAATTATTTCTGACAAAAAAAAATATATTCATAACTATTTCTGACAAAGAAAATATATTTCTGACAAAAAACTATATTCCTAACTATTTCTGACAAAGAAAATATAATTATTTCTCACAAAAATATATTTACAAATATTTCTGACAAAATATATATAATTATTTCTGACAAAAAATATATTTACAATTATTTCTGACAAAAATATATTTACAATTATTTCTGCCAAAGAAAATATAATTATTTCTGACAAAAAATATATTCATAATTATTTCTGCCAAAGAAAATATAACTATTTCTGACGAAAAATATATTCATAACTATTTCTGACAAAGAAAATATAATTATTTCTCACAAAAAAATATATTTACAATTATTTCTGACAAAAATATATATAATTATTTCTGATAAAAATATATTTACAATTATTTCTGACAAAAAAAAATATATTCATAACTATTTCTGACAAAGAAAATATATTTCTGACAAAAAACTATATTCATAACTATTTCTGACAAAGAAAATATAATTATTTCTCACAAAAATATATTTACAAATATTTCTGACAAAATATATATAATTATTTCTGACAAAAAATATATTTACAATTATTTCTGACAAAAATATATTTACAATTATTTCTGCCAAAGAAAATATAATTATTTCTGACAAAAAATATATTCATAATTATTTCTGCCAAAGAAAATATAACTATTTCTGACAAAAAATATATTCATAACTATTTCTGCCAAAGAAAATATAATTATTTCTGACAAAAAATATATTCATAATTATTTCTGCCAAAGAAAATATAACTATTTCTGACAAAAAATATATTCATAACTTTTTCTGACAAAGAAAATATAATTATTTCTGACAAAAAATATATTCATAACTATTTCTGCCAAAGAAAATATAACTATTTCTGACTAAAAATATATTCATAACTATTTCTGCCAAAGAAAATATAATTATTTCTGACAAAAAATATATTCATAACTATTTCTGCCAAAGAAAATATAACTATTTCTGACAAAAAATATATTCATAACTATTTCTGCCAAAGAAAATATAACTATTTCTGACTAAAAATATATTCATAACTATTTCTGCCAAAGAAAATATAATTATTTCTGACAAAAAATATATTCATAACTTTTTCTGCCAAAGAAAATATAACTATTTCTGACAAAAAATATATTCATAACTATTTCTGCCAAAGAAAATATAACTATTTCTGACAAATATATTTACAATTATTTCAGACAAAAATATACTTACAATTATTTCAGACAAAAATATATTTACAATTATTTCAGACAAAAATATATTATTTCTCACAAAAAATATATTTACAATTATTTCTCACAAAAAATATATTTACAATTATTTCGAACAAAAAAATATTCATAATTAGATAAGTGCTACTACAGTTTGAAACGCCATTGAAATGATAAACTTTTAAATTTCAGAACCAGCAAACATGATGCAAGATTTTGTCAAATAAGTGAAATATTTATTAATTGTTTTTATTTTTAATCAAAAAAACTTTATTCATGGTAATACAGACAATAGTTTCCTTTTTTTTTTTCATGGTCGAAGTCTTAAGGCTTAGCTGAAGATCGACGGACTTCTGGTGTTATCAGAGAGACTGTTTTTTTAAAATAATTATTTATATATTTATAATTATCGAAGAGACTATTTTTAAAAAATAATTATTTATATATTTATAATTATTTCTGGCAGCAAATATATGCTTGTAACTTTTCTGTCTTGAAAAATTAAAAGTAGAAAAATTACTTGTTTTTCACCATGTCTCAACGTGATATATTCAAATAAATTTCTTTTTTGAGTGTATTTAATGTACACTAGCGTGATTCTGCAAAAGTTCCATGGTGCCTTTTACATCAATTTCTGTAATTTACCATTAACAATAATATTCCTTTCGAAATAATAAATGTCTTTCAGGGTCAATACTATTAATAAAAAAAAATTGGACCATATTAAGAATAAGGACTCCGGAAATTGAAAGACGAAAAAACCTTCACCAAAATGACCGGATTCAGCATTAAATGACCTGAAAAGGGTTGATATGTTGTAAAACAAAACAACCCAATCAAAAACCATGATTAAACATTTGAAGATATAAAGAACTTAAACCTTCACCAAAATGACAACAATTCAAAATACCAAAGCTCTTGACTAATGACTATAAATGACCCACTGACTTAAAACTCAAGTGATGGATATTTCCTTCTACATTCATGACATGAAATGACCTGAAAAGGGTTGATGTGCCATTAAGCAATAGCTTACCTTTCAAAAAGATCAGTTGATACTTTCAATATGAAGAAAAAAAGATATTGTAGATTAACACCCTTTGACCTTCCTCCACCCCACACACACACACCAAATATGAGATTCTACTTTTCTTAGGAAATTATGAGTGAACCCCATGGTCTCAAAGGTTATGAAATTGGTGTCGGGCCGTGGCTCCCCAAGTTGGGAAATTTATCTCGATTTCAAATTTTTTTTTTTTGCCATTGTCCACTCCTAGCTCTGATAGTTAATTTGTGTTTTTATTTTATTTTGTATACTAAATAAGTTTTTGATTATGGTGAACTTTTATTTGAAAATATTAACAAATCACTCGTATTTTAATTTCTGACTTTGGACCATATCAAGAATAAGGATCCTGGAAATTGAAAGACGAAAAAGAGACAAAATTCGGTCTACACCGGTTAACCTTGATAATAAAGCTGTGTTTGTCGGTTTTTTGTCAAAAGCTTTCACGAAATATTTATTTTCAATGTAGGATGCATTTTTTTTTGTTTTGTTTTTTAAGGGAACATTTATTTTAAAAAAATATTTATTAAATATTTATTTTTAATGTAAGATGCGCTTTTTTAAGGAAAGATTTATTTCAAAAAATATTTATCAAATATTTATTTTTACTGTAGGATGCGTTTTTATTTTAAAGAAATATTTATTTTTAATGTAGGATGCATTTTTTTTTAAGAAGTACTTATTGAATATTTATTTTTAATGTAGAATACGTTTATTTTCAAGAAATATTTATTTTCAATGTAGGATGCATTTTTTTTTGTTTTGTTTTTTAAGGGAACATTTATTTCTAAAAAATATTTATTAGATATTTATTTTTAATGTAAGATGCGTTTTTTTAAGGAAAGATTTATTTAAAAAAATATTGATCAAATATTTATTTTTACTGTAGGATGCGTTTTTTTAAAGAAATATTTATTTTTAATGTAGAATACGTTTATTTTTAAGAAGTACTTATTGAATATTTATTTTTAATGTAGGATGCATTTTTTAAAGAAATATTTATTAAATATTTATTTTTAATGTAGAATACGTTTATTTTTAAGAAATATTTATTTTTAATGTAGGGTGCGTTTTTTTAGGAAATATTTATTTTTAATGTAGGATTCGTTTTTTTAATGGAAAGATTTTTTTTTAAATATTTATTAAATATTTATTTTTCATGTAAGATGTGTTTTTTTTAAGAAAAGATTTATTTAAAAAAGTGTTTATTAAATATTTATTTTTAATGAAGGATGCGTTTTTTGTTCGAAATATTTATTTTTAGAAATATTTATTTTTACTGTAGGATGCGTTTTTTTTTTTAAGAAATATTTATTTAAAGAAATATTTATTAAATATCTATTTTTAATGTAGGATGCGTTTTTTCAATAGAAAAAATTATTTAAAGAAATATTTATTAAATATTTATTTTTAATGTAGGATGCGTTTTTTTTTAAAAGATTTATTTTAAGAAATATTTATTAAATATTTATTTTTAATGTAGAATGCGTTTTTTAAGGAAAGATTTATTTTAAGAAATATTTTAATGTAGGACGCATTTTATTTTAAGAAAAAAAATTTTTTTAACATGTTTATTGAATATTTATTTTTAATGTAGAATGCATTTTTTAAAGAAAATTTTTTTTAAAGAAATATTTATTAAATTTTATTTTTTTTAATGTAGGATGCGTTTTTTAACGACAGATTTATTTTTAATGTAGGAGTCGTTTTTTTAAGGAAAGATTTATTTTAAGAAATATTTTTTTTAATGTAGGATGCGTTATTTTAAGGAAAGATTTATTTTAATAAATATTTATTAAATATTTATTTTTAATGTAGGATGCGTTTTTTCAATAGAAAAAAATATTTAAAGAAATATTTATGAAATATTTATTTTTAGTGTAGAATGCGTTTTTTAATGTAGATTTATTTTAAGAAATATTTATTAAATTTTATTTTTTAATGTAGGATGCGTTTTTTAACGAAAGATTTATTTTTAATGTAGAAGTGTTTTTTTTAAGGAAATATTTATTTTAAGAAATATATTTTTAATGTAGGATGCGTTTTTAAGATAACATTTATTTTTAAAATATTTATTAAATATCTTTTTAATATAGGATGCGTTAGTTTAATAGAAGATTTATTTTCAGAAATATTTATTAAATATTTCTTTTTAATGTAGAATGCGTTTTTTTACGATTATATTTTTTAGTAAAGGTTTTTTTTTAATATTTACTATTAATGTAGGATACGTTTTTTTTTAGAAAATATTTATTAAAGAAATATTAAATATTTATTTTTAATGTAGAATGCGTTTTTTCTAAAGAAATATTTATTTTAAGAAATATTTATTGAATATTTATTTTTAATGTAAAATGCGTTTTTTTAAGTAAAGATTTATTTTAAGAAATATTTATTTTTAATGTAGGATGCGTTATTTTAACGAAAAGTTTTATTATGAGAAATAGTTATTTTTAATGTAGGAATCGTTTTTTTTTTTCATAAAACATTTATTTAATATTTATTTTATTCCGAGATGCGTTTTTTTTTAAAGATTTATCTTAAGAAATATTTATTAAATATTTATTTTTAATGCAGTATGCGTTTTTAAAGAAAATATTATTAATGTAGGATGCGTTTATTTTAAGAAAAATTTATTTAAAGAAATTTTTATTGAATATTTATTTTTAATGTAGGACGTATTAGTTTAATAGATTTATTTAAAGAAATATTTATTCTTAATGTAGGATGCGCTTTTTTTAGGAAATATTTATTCAAAAAGTATTTATTAAATATTTATTTTATTGTAGGATACATTTTTTTAAGAAATTTTTATTAAATATTTATTTTTAATGTAGGATGCATTTTTAAGGAAAGATTTATTTTTAGAAATATTTATTGAACATTAATTTCTAATGTAGAATTCGTTTTTTTTTAAGAAAAGATTTATTTTAAGAAATATTTATTAAATATTTATTTTCAATGTAGGATGCGTTTTTTTAAGGAAAGATTTATTTTAAGAAATATATATTAAATTTTTTTTTTAATGTAAAATGCGTTTTTTTAAGGAAAGATTCAATTTAAATAATATTTATTAAATATTTTTAATGTAAGATGCATTTTTTAAGGAAATATTTATTTTTAATGTAGGATGTGTTTTTTTTAGGAAAAATTTATTTTAAGAAATATTTATTACTATTGTCGAATGCGTTTTTTAAAAGAAATATTTATTTTAAGAAATATTTATTATAATTGTAGAATGTGTTTTTTTTTTTAGGAAATATCTATTTTAAGAAATATTTATTAAATATTTATTTTTAATGTAGAATACGTTTTTTAAGGAAAGATTTATTTTAAGAAATATTTTAATGTAGGACGCATTTTATTTTAAGAAAAAAATTTTTTTTAACATGTTTATTGAATATTTATTTTTAATGTAGAATGCATTTTTTAAAGAAAATTTTTTTTAAAGAAATATTTATTAAATTTTATTTTTTTTAATGTAGGATGCGTTTTTTAACGACAGATTTATTTTTAATGTAGGAGTCGTTTTTTAAGGAAAGATTTATTTTAAGAAATATTTTTTTTAATGTAGGATGCGTTATTTTAAGGAAAGATTTATTTTAATAAATATTTATTAAATATTTATTTTTAATGTAGGATGCGTTTTTTCAATAGAAAAAAATATTTAAAGAAATATTTATGAAATATTTATTTTTAGTGTAAAATGCGTTTTTTAATGAAAGATTTATTTTAAGAAATATTTATTAAATTTTATTTTTTAATGTAGGATGCGTTTTTTAACGAAATATTTATTTTTAATGTAGAAGTGTTTTTTTAAGGAAATATTTATTTTAAGAAATATATTTTTAATGTAGGATGCGTTTTTAAGATAACATTTATTTTAAAAATATTTATTAAATATCTTTTTAATATAGGATGCGTTAGTTTAATAGAAGATTTATTTTCAGAAATATTTATTAAATATTTCTTTTTAATGTAGAATGCGTTTTTTTACGATTATATTTTTTAGTAAAGGTTTTTTTTTAATATTTACTATTAATGTAGGATACGTTTTTTTTTTAGAAAATATTTATTAAAGAAATATTAAATATTTATTTTTAATGTAGAATGCGTTTTTTCTAAAGAAATATTTATTTTAAGAAATATTTATTGAATATTTATTTTTAATGTAAAATGCGTTTTTTTAAGTAAAGATTTATTTTAAGAAATATTTATTTTTAATGTAGGATGCGTTATTTTAACGAAAAGTTTTATTATGAGAAATAGTTATTTTTAATGTAGGAATCGTTTTTTTTTTTTCATAAAACATTTATTTAATATTTATTTTATTCCGAGATGCGTTTTTTTTTAAAGATTTATCTTAAGAAATATTTATTAAATATTTATTTTTAATGCAGTATGCGTTTTTAAAGAAAATATTATTAATGTAGGATGCGTTTATTTTAAGAAAAATTTATTTAAAGAAATTTTTATTGAATATTTATTTTTAATGTAGGACGTGTTAGTTTAATAGATTTATTTAAAGAAATATTTATTCTTAATGTAGGATGCGCTTTTTTTAGGAAATATTTATTCAAAAAGTATTTATTAAATATTTATTTTATTGTAGGATACATTTTTTTAAGAAATTTTTATTAAATATTTATTTTTAATGTAGGATGCATTTTTAAGGAAAGATTTATTTTTAGAAATATTTATTGAACATTAATTTCTAATGTAGAATTCGTTTTTTTTTAAGAAAAGATTTATTTTAAGAAATATTTATTAAATATTTATTTTCAATGTAGGATGCGTTTTTTTAAGGAAAGATTTATTTTAAGAAATATATATTAAATATTTTTTTTAATGTAAAATGCGTTTTTTTAAGGAAAGATTCAATTTAAATAATATTTATTAAATATTTTTAATGTAAGATGCATTTTTTAAGGAAATATTTATTTTTAATGTAGGATGTGTTTTTTTTAGGAAAAATTTATTTTAAGAAATATTTATTACTATTGTCGAATGCGTTTTTTAAAAGAAATATTTATTTTAAGAAATATTTATTATAATTGTAGAATGTGTTTGTTTTTTTAGGAAATATCTATTTTAAGAAATATTTATTAAATATTTATTTTTAATGTAGAATGCGTTTTTTAAGGAAAGATTTATTTTAAGAAATATTTTAATGTAGGACGCATTTTATTTTAAGAAAAATTTTTTTTTTAACATGTTTATTGAATATTTATTTTTAATGTAGAATGCATTTTTTAAAGAAAATTTTTTTTAAAGAAATATTTATTAAATTTTATTTTTTTTTAATGTAGGATGCGTTTTTTAACGACAGATTTATTTTTAATGTAGGAGTCGTTTTTTAAGGAAAGATTTATTTTAAGAAATATTTTTTTTAATGTAGGATGCGTTATTTTAAGGAAAGATTTATTTTAATAAATATTTATTAAATATTTATTTTTAATGTAGGATGCGTTTTTTCAATAGAAAAAAATATTTAAAGAAATATTTATGAAATATTTATTTTTAGTGTAAAATGCGTTTTTTAATGAAAGATTTATTTTAAGAAATATTTATTAAATTTTATTTTTTAATGTAGGATGCGTTTTTTAACGAAATATTTATTTTTAATGTAGAAGTGTTTTTTTAAGGAAATATTTATTTTAAGAAATATATTTTTAATGTAGGATGCGTTTTTAAGATAACATTTATTTTAAAAATATTTATTAAATATCTTTTTAATATAGGATGCGTTAGTTTAATAGAAGATTTATTTTCAGAAATATTTATTAAATATTTCTTTTTAATGTAGAATTCGTTTTTTTACGATTATATTTTTTAGTAAAGGTTTTTTTTTAATATTTACTATTAATGTAGGATACGTTTTTTTTTTAGAAAATATTTATTAAAGAAATATTAAATATTTATTTTTAATGTAGAATGCGTTTTTTCTAAAGAAATATTTATTTTAAGAAATATTTATTGAATATTTATTTTTAATGTAAAATGCGTTTTTTTAAGTAAAGATTTATTTTAAGAAATATTTATTTTTAATGTAGGATGCGTTATTTTAACGAAAAGTTTTATTATGAGAAATAGTTATTTTTAATGTAGGAATCGTTTTTTTTTTTCATAAAACATTTATTTAATATTTATTTTATTCCGAGATGCGTTTTTTTTTAAAGATTTATCTTAAGAAATATTTATTAAATATTTATTTTTAATGCAGTATGCGTTTTTAAAGAAAATATTATTAATGTAGGATGCGTTTATTTTAAGAAAAATTTATTTAAAGAAATTTTTATTGAATATTTATTTTTAATGTAGGACGTGTTAGTTTAATAGATTTATTTAAAGAAATATTTATTCTTAATGTAGGATGCGCTTTTTTTAGGAAATATTTATTCAAAAAGTATTTATTAAATATTTATTTTATTGTAGGATACATTTTTTTAAGAAATTTTTATTAAATATTTATTTTTAATGTAGGATGCATTTTTAAGGAAAGATTTATTTTTAGAAATATTTATTGAACATTAATTTCTAATGTAGAATTCGTTTTTTTTTAAGAAAAGATTTATTTTAAGAAATATTTATTAAATATTTATTTTCAATGTAGGATGCGTTTTTTTAAGGAAAGATTTATTTTAAGAAATATATATTAAATTTTTTTTTTAATGTAAAATGCGTTTTTTTAAGGAAAGATTCAATTTAAATAATATTTATTAAATATTTTTAATGTAAGATGCATTTTTTAAGGAAATATTTATTTTTAATGTAGGATGTGTTTTTTTTAGGAAAAATTTATTTTAAGAAATATTTAATTACTATTGTCGAATGCGTTTTTTAAAAGAAATATTTATTTTAAGAAATATTTATTATAATTGTAGAATGTGTTGTTTTTTTTAGGAAATATCTATTTTAAGAAATATTTATTAAATATTTATTTTTAATGTACGATGCGTTTTTTTGAGGAAATATTTATTTTAAGGAATATTTATCAAATATTTATTCTTAATGTATGGTGCATTCTTTTAAGGAAAGATTTATTTTTAATGTAGGATGCGTAAAAACACTGCGTTGTTTTTTAAGGAAATGTTTATTTTAAGAAATATTTATTAAATATTTCTTTTTAATGTAGAATGCGTTTTTTTAAGATTATATTTTTTAGGAAAGGTTTTTTTTAAATATTTACTACTAATGTAGGATACGTTTGTTTTTTTTAGAAAATATTTATTAAAGAAATATTAAATATTTATTTTTAATGTAGAATGCGTTTTTTCTAACGAAATATTTATTTTAAGAAATATTTATTGAATATTTATTTTTAATGTAAAATGCGTTTTTTAAGACTAGATTTATTTTAAGAAATAATTATTAAATATTTATTTTTAATGTATAATGTGTTTTTTAAGGAAATATGTATTTTAAAAACTATTTATTAAATATTTATTTTTAATGTATAATGCGTTTTTTAAGGAAATATGTATTTAAAAAAATATTTATAAGATATCTATTTTTAATGTATAATGCGTTTTTTAAGTAAAGATTTATTTTAAGAAATATTTATTACATATTTATTTTTAATGTCGGATGAGTTTTTTTAAGGAAAAATTTATTTTAAGAAATATTTATTTTAATGTAGAATACGTTTTTTATTGAAAATATTAATTTTAAGAAATATCTATTAAATATCTATTTTTAATGTAGAATGCGTTTTTTGAGGAAATATTTATTTTAAGTAATATTTATATTTAATGTAGAATGCTTTTTTTTTAGGAAATATCTATTTTAAGCCATATTTATTTTTAATGTAAGATGCGCTTTTTAAGGAAATATTTATGTTAAGAAATATTTATTAAATATTGATTTTTTATGTTGGATGCGTTTTTTTAAGGAAATATTTATTTTAAGAAATATTTATTAAATATTGATTTTTAATGTAGGATGCGTTTTTTTAAGGAAATATAGAAATATTTATTAAATATTCATTTTTAATGTAGAATGCGTTTTTTTAGGAAATATTTATTTAAAAAAATATTTATTAAATATTTATTTTTAATGTAGGATGTGTTTTTTTAAGGAAATATTTATTTTACGAAATATTTATTAAATATTTATTTTTAATGTAAGATGCGTTTTTTTAAGGAAAAATTTATTTTAAGAAATATTTATTGAATATTTATTTTTAACGTAGGATGCGTTTTTTTTAAGGAAATATTTATTTATAGAAATATTTATTGAATATTCATTTTTAATGTAGGATGCGTTTTTTAAGGAAATATTTATTTTGAGAAATATTTATTATTTACTTTTTAATGTAGGATGCGTTTTTTAAGTAAATATTTATTTTAAGAAATATTTATTTTAAGAAGTATTGATGAAATATTTATTTTTACTGTAGAATGCGTTTTTTTAAGGAATAATTTATTTAAAGAAATATTTATTAAATATTTATTTTTTATGTATAATGCGTTTTTTAAGTAAAGATTTATTTTAAGAAATATTTATTAAATATTTATTTTTAATGTAGGATGCGTTTTTAAAGAAAAGATTTATTTTAAGAAATATTTATAAAATATTTATTTTAATGAAGGGTGCGTTTTTTTAAGGAAATATTTATTTTAAGAAATATTTATTAAATATTTATTTTTAATGTAGGATGCGTTTAAGTAAATATTTATTTTAAGAAATATTTATTAAATATTTATTTTTAATGTAGGATACGTTTTTTTAAGGAAATATTTATTATTTATTTTTAATGTAGGATGCGTTTTTTAAGAAAAGATTTATTTTAAGAAATATTTATTAAATAATTATTTCAATGTAGGATGCGTTTTTTAAGGAAATATTAATTTTAAGAAATATGTATTAAATATTTCTTTTAAATGTAGGATGCGTTTTTTTAAGGAAATATTTATTTTAAGAAATATGTACTAAATATTTCTTTTTAATGTAGAATGCGTTTTTTTAAGGAATAATTTATTTAAAGAAATATTTATTAAATATTTATTTTAATGTAGGATGCGTTTTTTATTTTAAGGAAATATTTATTTTAAGAAATATTTATTAAATATTTATTTTTAATGTAGGATGCGTTTTTTAGGAAAGATTTATTTTAAGAAATATTTATTATTTATTTTTAATGTAGTATGCGTTTTTTAAGGAAATATTCATTTTAAGAAATATTTATTATTTATTTTTAATGTAGGATGCGGTTTTTAGGAAAGATTTATTTTAAGAAATATTTATTAAATATTTATTTTTAATGTACGATGCGTTTTTTAGGAAAGATTTATTTTAAGAAATATTTATTATTTATTTTTAATGTAGTATGCGTTTTTTTAAGGAAATATTTATTTTAAGAAATATTGATTAAATATTTATTTTTAATGTAGGATGCGTTTTTTTAAGTAAAAATTTATTTAAAAAAACATTTATTAAATATTTATTTTTAATGTAGGAAGCATTTATTTAAAAAAAAAATTCATTAAATATTTATTTTTAATGTAGAACACGTTTATTTTTAAGAAATATTTATTTTTAATGTAGAAGCATTTTTTTTAAGAAAATATTTATTTTAAGAAATATTTATTTTTACTGTAGAATGCGTTTTTTTAAGGAATAATTTATTTAAAGAAATATTTATTAAATATTTATTTTTAATGCAGGACTCGTTTATTTTTAAGTAAATATTTATTTTAAGAAATATTTATTAAATATTTATTTTAATGTAGGATGCGTTTTTTTAAGGAAAGATTTATTTTAAGAAATATTTATTAAATATTTATTTCAATGTAGGATGCGTTTTTTAGGAAAGATTTATTTTAAGAAATATTTATTAAATATTTATTTTAATGTAGGATGCGTTTTTTAGGAAAGATTTATTTTAAGAAATATTTATTAAATATTTATTTTAATGTAGGATGCGTTTTTTAGGAAAGATTTATTTTAAGAAATATTTATTAAATATTTATTTCAATGTAGGATGCGTTTTTTTAGGAAAGATTTATTTTAAGAAATATTTATTAAATATTTATTTTAATGTAGGATGCGTTTTTTAGGAAAGATTTATTTTAAGAAATATTTATTAAATATTTATTTCAATGTAGGATGCGTTTTTTTTAGGAAAGATTTATTTTAAGAAATATTTATTAAATATTTATTTTAATGTAGGATGCGTTTTTTAGGAAAGATTTATTTTAAGAAATATTTATTAAATATTTATTTCAATGTAGGATGCGTTTTTTTAGGAAAGATTTATTTTAAGAAATATTTATTAAATATTTATTTTAATGTAGGATGCGTTTTTTAGGAAAGATTTATTTTAAGAAATATTTATTAAATATTTATTTCAATGTAGGATGCGTTTTTTAAGGAAATATTAATTTTAAGAAATATGTATTAAATATTTCTTTTTAATGTAGGATGCGTTTTTTAAAGGAAATATTTATTTTAAGAAATATGTACTAAATATTTCTTTTTAATGTAGAATGCGTTTTTTTAAGGAATAATTTATTTTAAGAAATATTTATTAAATATTTATTTTAATGTAGGATGCGTTTTTTAGGAAAGATTTATTTTAAGAAATATTTATTAAATATTTATTTCAATGTAGGATGCGTTTTTTTAGGAAAGATTTATTTTAAGAAATATTTATTAAATATTTATTTTAATGTAGGATGCGTTTTTTAGGAAAGATTTATTTTAAGAAATATTTATTAAATATTTATTTCAATGTAGGATGCGTTTTTTAAGGAAATATTAATTTTAAGAAATATGTATTAAATATTTCTTTTTAATGTAGGATGCGTTTTTTAAAGGAAATATTTATTTTAAGAAATATGTACTAAATATTTCTTTTTAATGTAGAATGCGTTTTTTTAAGGAATAATTTATTTTAAGAAATATTTATTAAATATTTATTTTAATGTAGGATGCGTTTTTTAGGAAAGATTTATTTTAAGAAATATTTATTAAATACTTATTTTTAATGTAGAATGCGTTTTTTTAAGGAATAATTTATTTAAAGAAATATTTATTAAATATTTATTTCAATGTAGGATTCGTTTTTTAAGGAAATATTTATTTTAAGAAATATTTATTTTAAGAAATATTTATTAAATATTTATTTTTAATGTACGATACGTTTATTTTTAAGTAAAGATTTATTTTAAGAAATATGTATTAAATATTTCTTTTTAATGTAGGATGCCTTTTTTTATTTACCAAAGGTTTCAATAATCAAACGAAACATTGCAGAATTATCGTTCTAAAATGTTTTTGTGTCACTATTTACTTACCTCCCCACGAGGGCAGAATGCATAATCAAATAAAATATTATAGGGTGCATCTTTTGTTGCAATATTTTTTAATAAACACAGAAGATTCTATTTTTGTGTTGTGCATTTTATGAAAAGGTGGGAGGATATATTAAATATTTAATTTTTCATGTAGGGTTGCGATTTTTTGTTAATTTTACAAATAAACGATATATTTTTTTCAGATAGTCGGACTTGAGTAATCTTCTGTTTTTTCTCCCTATATCAAAAAGCGAGGTTTTGAGGAAAACCGACGAACACAGCTTTATTATCAAGGTCAACCAGTGTAGACTGAATTTTGTTTCTTTTTCAATTTCTGGGGTCCTTATTCCCTGTATGGTCCAAAAAATGACTCTTTTTTCTAGAAAAACAATTGTCAGGTAAATATTCTTTAAACAAATAAAACGAATATGTCTCTTTGATATTCATTTATTAATTTAGATTTGTAATGATGTGATTCTTTTAAAATAATAAATATTCTGTCGTCTGGCCATAAAAATAATTGTAAGCTAAATATTTTTCAAATTAATTAAGCGAATGTCCCTTTCTGAAATGTATTTATTTAAAATTGTACTGTTTTAGTCGACGGGGCGACGTAATTTGGTTTTTGAACAATTCATTTTAAAATGGGTAAAGTCGGAATTTTTTACCTTAGCGACATCAAATTGATCACCAATCAACACCGTTGCTGATTGGACGATCTCATTTTTTTTAGGTGTGACAAAAGTGATAACGTATGTACGAACATGAAATGCGGTAACATATTAGTTATATAGATTAGACAAATACTTATTTTTTTCCCCAAAAAACTGGACATCTATTCCGACACGATGAATCTACTGGAAAATTGCTTCTGTTGTCCCCAGAGGTCAAGCAATAAGCTTTAAGGCCTCATATTATGGTCAAAACTCTTCTTGAGAAGGATACTGGTCTTTCGGCATTGGAGATTCTGGCCGCCATGAGTGAACAAGCATGAAATTTGTGAATGCTTTACTGTCAATTGATGGAAAGGCCACTATCGATGAGGACCACCTTCTCCACAAGCTCGCCACAGAGACCCCTCCACAAGCTCGCCTGAAGTCACGACGCCCATTCTCGGTGCATGCCCACCAGCTCCTGCTTTCAACACCCGGTGACGTCACAAAATGAATCTGGCTAAAACGTTGCTGGACGGAGGAATGGCAGGCAGCAGATAAATCAAGGTTGCACAGATTTGTGGAGGACCCGGATAACCTACCAGGCATGGACCTCCCTCGCCGGCAGTGAACAATGCTCAACCGCCTCAGGACAGGTGTCGGCCGTTTTGCCACGACCATGAAAGGATGGGGACTCAGGAACTCGGCTGTCTGCGACTGTGGTCACTCTGAACAGACAGTAGACCACATCATCGAGTCATGCCTTAAATATCGACCACCCAACGGCGAAGCCAGCATAGCTGCGCTAGACAACAAAACATTAGCATGGCTTTTCTCAACTGAGCTGGTGATCTAACAGTGAGATGCTGTGAAGCAAACGAAAGAAGAAAAAGAAGAAGAATGAAGAAAAATGAAGAAGAAGAAGAAAAAGAAACAGAAGAAGGAGAAAGAAACAAAAAAACAAGAAGAAGGAGAAAGAAACAAAAAAGAAGACGAAGAAGATAAAGTAGAAGAAAAAGAAGAAGAATGAAGAAAAAGAAGAAGAATTGATGGATGACACAAGACAAAAGTTTCATTTAAAATTATTCTTTTTAAAAGTACTTAATTTAAGAATTATGATTTTACAAATCTTTTTTTGCTTGCGAATAAAAAAATATGTAATTACTCAAGAAAGAAAAATGAATAAATTTTGTATCCGTTTTAAATAGCTTAGGCTCGTATTTTTAATTTGTCAACTTACTTCATGTATTGACTAAAAAAAGTCTTCTCTTAAAAAAATATCTACCTTTTTTGTTCAAAACGTTCTAGATTCATTCTGACCATCAAACACACTCATTTTTAGTGTAAAAAAGGTGCATCTTGTGTAATATTCTTATATAGATTAGACAAATACTTTTTTTCACCAAAAAAAAGTATTTTTTTAGATTAAGTAATATATGAAAAGAAACAGAAACAAAAAAACATAAGAAAAATAATTTACTAACAATAAAACATAATTTTCAGTTTTTTTATTTTTGGTTGATAAATTTATTTCTGGTGATCATGTATAAAAAGTACTAACCATTTAAATTAGTTGTTTTTGTTTGTTTTATTTTTTTTTTTTTTTTTGCCATGCTTTTTTGGGGGGTGGCTTGCTTTTGGGGGGGGGGGCTTGCTTTTTGTTTTTTTGTTTTTTTGCCTTGATTTTTGTTTTTTTATAACCTTCGAAAAAAAAATTTCTGGATGAAAAATATTACCTGTTATTCTTAGATATTTCTCTAAATTTTTCCTTTTAATGATAATTATGAGTTTTTAATTAAATTTTTAAAAAATTTTTTAAACAAATATTCTATTTTTGTTAGATAGTATAGTTTTAGAGTTTGTAATAGAAAATATGATACCGAGTCAGTTTGAAAATGTGTGTTTTGTTTACTTTTTGGAAAGATGCAACTTTTGAGTGACATCACATACAGGTTTCGAGCTAAACATGTTCCTTTCAGATGCTCACATAACTGAGATGCTTAAAATATACTTGGTCCAATTTTTCTGTGTTCAGTTGATCTATTATGTTTCTTTTTTTTTCTGTTTTTCAGGATGAGATATCAATTTATCATCTGAGGTTATTTTTAGAATCTAATGTATATATATATACAGGGTGGGCAAAAATAAGGGTCCTATTTTTAAAAATTCATAACTTTTTTATTTATTGATTTTTAAAAATTTTTTTTTTAGAATAAGTAAAGGACCCCTTCCGAAGCAAGCATGAGCCGTATTAGCCCTAAGGAACGTACCCTCATTTAGAAAACATTATTTTTGCTTAAAAAACTCAAAACAGTGTAAAAAACAATACTTTAGTTTTTGTAAGTTTTAAGAAGTGTTTTTCGGCTAAAATTTGTTTTGTTTATTTCAAAAAATCTCGGAAGGGTCAGTCTACACACACATAAAGTTTGGTGAGTTTAACTTTTATTTTGTGGAAGTTATTCAAATTCAAGTTATTCAAATTTAAAGATAGGACCCTTATTTTGGCCCACCCTGTATATATATATATATATATATATATATATATATATATATATATATATATATATATATATACATTAAAAAACTTTCAGAAGTAATTCATGCACAAAAAACACACATATATATATATATATATATATATATATATATATATATATATATATATATATATATATATATATATATATATATACATATATATATATAAAATGTGTAGACATATTTTCAAAACAGTGTTGTCGTAGGAAAATATTCAAATTTGGAAAACCTTAAACAATGCGTTATTTTTTTGGGGGGGTTAAAATAAATAAAATATATTTTGACTTATATATATATATATATATATATATATATATATATATATATATATATATATATACAGGGCTTTACAAAGCCCTCCAAAAAAAGGCACACTTCTTTTTTGCTGGAGCGAAGGAGAAGAGGGCTCATTTTATATTCAGCAGGAGTGGAGCGTGAGCAACTCCATTTGGGACTAAAGGGCATGGTTTTATCGCTCCTCGCTCCAAAATTATTTAGTTTTTTTTAACATTAGTTTTTTATTCAGCAATAAAAAGGAAAAGAAAGGAAAGTCTCAGAGGGAGAAAGAATGAGAGAGTTACACATAAAAACAGAACATTTGAACTGCTCAGGTTTTTTTATAGACGCAAATAGATTTTTTACATCTACATGTTACATTTTTGATAGGACAGTTTTTTTAAGGCAGGAGACAACATCTTTTAAATGCCTATCTGTATATTCATAAAGTTTATACTTTTGACGCCGTAAAATATTTTCAATTCATATTATTTTGTGGTGTGTTCTTCTTTACGATAAAACCGAGACTTTCTAAAAAAAATGTATTCCTTTTATTTGTTCTAACATTGTTTTTAATAGGAAAACTTGGTATTACTGGATCATTTAGTTTAACCCATCGTATTTTAATTTTAGCGAAAAATAAAAATGAGATGCTACTTTTTTTTAAGCGATTACATGTAAACAGCCTGGGAAAATATCTGCAATAAAGGAATTAAAAAATCCAATATTTTAGACTTTAGTGTGGGGGATCACTTTCCTATATAAATTTAACGTAAAATGATCAACCACTTCCGGACCAGATAGCGTAGGAAATAACGTGTAACCAATTTTTAATAATGAGAGTACATTAAGATTAAAATTTTATATTATAAATCTCAACTTCTTTAAATATAAACTTTTCAAATAGTATTCTTTAAAGTCCTCCTTCATGAAAATAAAAAAATGACATTCATTTTTCTAGTTATGCAAAAATGTTTAAACTTTACTATATTAAAGAAAATATCTTAAATTTTAATTTTAAAAAGCAAATAATTAGACTTTTTGACTAATTTATTGTTTTTTTAGAACCGAAAGTAGATTAGATATCTTTCTTTATCTTAAAAAATCTATTATCTAATATTAAAATTGTAAACAGTTTGTTTTTGTCTGAGAGTTAAAATATAGACGTTTTCACCTTTTTTATTCGAATTTTTAATTTTAATAAATGTTTTTTGCCTAGGAAAACTTGCTTCAGTTAATTTTTCGGAGGAGGAAAATTTGACCAGATATTTTTTCAACTCCCAAGGTCTAGGCCAGATATTTTGTATGAAATTTTAAGACATTAAATGGATCTCTAAATTGTTTATTGACAATTTATTGATATTTTTTTGGCCAACTTATGAAAAATATTTTTTTATTCAATCTTTAAAACATAAACTTCATTGGGTTTTTTTCGACCCAAATTGTACTATTGAAAAAAATAATATGGATAAATCGATTTGTTTGAAAGTACTTGCGCGTTTCTCTGTGCTAAATAATAATATACATTATACAATATAGTTACGTTCGTAAAACAAACAAATATTAAACAACCACACGACGATTAATGTTGACCTGGCTGTCTCTCCTCTCACAGATAAATGTTTTCTTTAAAAAGAAAATAATCATTAATAATGTAAAAAAGTAAAACTTTATTTACTTTAAACAAATCTAAATTCCCTTCCAAAATAAATTTAAAAAATATCGGGTCAAATTTTCTTCCCCTGAAAAAATAGGTTGTTAATGTAATGAAAATTAAAATTGTTTTAAAATACTTCAGGGATTTTTCTATTTCTATTTTATACCTCAGGAAACGAAAATTTACGTATAATCGTATACTTCGTCCGACATGTTCTCCTATAACTCTCAAAATATTAGCGAGATTTTGTCAAATATTATCTTACGGTCTTACACTTAAAGTGACATCCCCACCCATATTAACGAGATCCTTTGACGACCACCCATGCCCATCCCTACTACAGGCCAGGCAATCGTGCAACTGGGGTCTTTTACTGGGGGCCATGTGAATTTTCTTAAATATTCGATATAGAAGTTGCAAACAAAGGTAAAATTCCTCTGTGAGATTAGTTTGATGTTTTTATGTGTTTTACATACCAAATAATAAGAACCACAATGAGCTAATTGATACATTTTACAATTATTGACAAATTCCTATAAATGAAGAGACAGGTAATTTTGAATAAACAAAGGCAAATGCATATTTCAATGAAGAATTTTTATTTCAATGTTGGATTTTTTTAGAGAATTTGTACTTATGTCAAAAGATCATTACTTGTATATTGTGGTTAAAAAGAAAAAAGGATCCGCACCAGTTGATGATATCAAGCAGAGAAACAGTTTGTTCAAATGTGATATGTATTTTACTAACCCAAAACTTAAACTGTCCTCATTTTGATTGTTTCAAACACAACATTTTGGCTATAGTCTTCATTTCACATCATAAAATAATCCAAAAATAAAGTTCAAACTAAAATTTTAGCATCCAAATCTCTAGTGTGGTCTCGTAGTCGATTAATTTAAGCAAACAAATTCACTGAAATTGAAGATGGAATTAGAAAAAATAAATAGATTCACTGAAATGGAAGATGAAATGTGATGATACAATGTCCATAGATTAAATAGAAGGTTTAATTAAAAATCTATAGGTTATCCTATAAAATGGACAGGGTTCACAGCAATGAGTTACGATAACCAGAATGTTGTGGCAAAACAAGGAGGACACTACTTACAAAAATTTCTAAGGAAAGTTCTTCACCTCAAAATCTGAAAGTAGGAATTAAAACTTCTTATTTTAATGTCTCACTAATGACTTGTTATCATCAAGAATCCACCCCAAAGAGTGTTCTTTCTTTTTGCGGTATAGAAAAGAGAAAAAGCACTCCCCGGATCCCCATGCTCCACCATAAAAGAAAAACTCAAAAACTGAAAAAATCATTTTATTCTTCAAAAAGTTTGTACACAATGGTATTGCAGAAAAAGTGATTCCTGTGTTTCTAATGATCAATTACCTTTTCTAACTGATTATAAAGCACAAACAACAAACTCCTGTATTTAAAAAGAAAGTGAGTTTACCTTTTACAATAAATTAGAAAAAAAGCTTTGACATATATATTCGCACCATATCACAGAATCAACGAGTCCTTTGTTTCTAATGATCAATTATTTTTCACTGATCATAAAGCAAAACAACAAACATTTTTACTGATGAAAATTTAGAAATAAAAGCTTCAAAATCTATATTTATACCATACTGCAAAATAAACAAACAGATTAATTCAATAAGAAAACTATTTTGACTTCAACATGTATTTTACACCAGGCTCTTGCAGAAATAATTAGTTCCTTTGTTCTTACAGATCAATAATTATTTATAATTGATCAGACTGCTAAAATTTCAAGATAATTTCAAAACCTTTAGTGCTGGTTCTTTACTTGACTTGGGAGACTGAAACAAACAATAATTCTTGAAAAATATATTTGATAATATAATTTCATGCACTCTCTCTGTATTGAAATGATACATTTCAGACACCAACATGAAAATTTTTGTTACAGAATTTCTGCAAACCTTTGATTTGACAGCATTGAACATTATGAAACAGAAAAACACCCACTGAACAGTGGTATCCAGTGGAACTTTTAAATCACCACGATCTATTTCTTTCAAAAAATTTCCATACTCATGATAATAAAAAGCAGTATCATTGAATATTTCCTCCTCTGTAAGACAATCTTTTCGTGTGATATATCCTGCTATATAAAAAAGCGACATTTTAATATCTTTGGGGATACCAGTTTCTAGGTCTGGCAGGTGATCAACTGTTTGGCATGCCAATTCATCCAACAGATATCCGCATTTTGAGCAAGTATGGCCTGGATCATGGCTATACTCTCTAACATCAACTTTCAACCGAAGAAGTAATTTTGTTTTATGAATATGGAATTTCTGAATACCATTTTGTACGGTAATAAAATAAGTATCACCAGAATCTTGTCTCAATTTACAAAATTTAGTTTCAAGATAGTCAGTTGTAAATTCTCCAAGAATGACAAAGTTGAATGTCTGCAAACATCAATTGATCCATTACATGTATGCTCGATAGCCATACTAGTGTCTCTTGTTAATGATTTTATTCTCTTTCCTTGCTTTCCCCTCATTTGTTTTGCCATACTTCCAAAATTTACAAGAAATGTCAAATTTCCATCATTTCGATCTGATAATACTCTTTTCAGTGGATCATTGGTCTTGACACTTCCATACATATCTTTTACACTCACTATTTTCCAAAATTTCAAAACTTCTTCAATGAAAGTAACAGTTTCTTTTGTATCATCATCCTGTAATAATGGATGAGTTTTCATTGCAGTTACAGTCTCATCACAAAACACTTTCAAACAGTGGGAAACTTTTTGTCTCTCAACTGGTTTTGGAAGAACCGCTACTTATGTTAGTTTTGATAACTTAACAAATTGATTTTTTTCATGCGCAAAAAGTTGTTTCACTATTTCCCATTTTGCTGTCATTTCTTTATGTTATATTATTAAAGCGTATGGTGGCAAGCAGAAAGGAATAGACAACACAGGATGGAAATTATAACAATTCAATAATTTATTTTCCAAACAAATGGAAGGAAATTACCAAGAATTGTCGTCGTCGTTGTTGGTGGTGGTAGTGATGGAAGCAGCAGCGACACTTGTTGTTGTCGTTGTTGGTAGGAGTAGACACAGCGATGATTGCTGTTGTTGGTAAGAGTAGACACAGCGATGACTGTTGCTGTTGGTAGGAGTAGACGCAGCGATGCCTGTTGTTGTTGTTGTTGGTAGGAGTAGACGCAGCGATGATTGTTGTTGTTGGTAGGAGTAGACGCAGCGATGACTATTGTTGTTGTTGTTGGTAGGAGTAGACGCAGCGATGACTGTTGTTGTTGTTGTTTTTGGTAGGAGTAGACGCAGCGATGATTGTTGTTGTTGTTGGTAGGAGTAGACGCAGTGATGACTGTTGTTGTTGGTAGGAGTAGACGCAGCGATGATTGTTGTTGTTGCTGTTGTTGTTGGTAGGAGTAGACGCAGTGATGACTGTTGTTGTTGGTAGGAGTAGACGCAGCGATGATTGTTGTTGTTGCTGTTGTCGTTAGTAGAAGCAGCAGCGCCGATGGTCGGGGCGGAGCGGCCGCGATGCCCACCGCAGCAGCCGCGGGTCTCGGCGGCCAGTGGTCCGTCTGCCTGCCTGTTGCTTGACCCCACTATTTATAGAAAAGTGGCGGACGTAGTAGTAGACATATGTCTTCGGATGAAAGATGGCCCCATGATTCAGAAAATTGTGTTTCTTTTGGGACGTTCTTTTTGCCACAGTGAGCCTGGCACATGAGCAATCTGCGTGTAATTGCTATGGTAACAAGTATGATCATGTGCTCCGACTTTTGTGCCATCACAGCGACTACAGAACGAGTCCCAATGCAGCCGATTCCACTTTTAAGCGGTTGGGAATCACGTACACAAAGCTTACTTGGGTAGCGGTCGTCACGGTAACACGTGCCGACAGTATGACGGCGTCTTCAAATCAAAACGAGATCTAAAAATCATAACATTTACCATCAGAATAAAACAGCAATTCTGAACAAGCCTCAGTTATCCAGTTATTGCGAATACTTTTAAATATATGTACATAATCGAAAAGCAAGTATATACCATTTTTAGTAACTCAAGGCTTATTTTCAACAGTATCAAATTTCTTGAATAAAGCTTGATTAGTCCGATTATTGTCACAAATAACTGCAATTACATGATCTTTCGAATGATTGACTAAATCAACAACATTTCTAACATTCTGAAACAAAAATTCCGAGTTTAGTTTGGCAACTGGGATCATCTTAATCAAAAACTTTGGTCCACCATGTAAACATTTGATCATAATACCCAATACAGTTTTTGCTAATGCCTCTTCAGAATCTTTGGAAACACCAAATATGTTTCCCCCTTGGTATTGTAAACTCACTTTAACATAAACTTCATCAACTAGGATGATACATTTTTTTTGTTTATCTGACAGTTTGCTAAACACATCACCAAGAAAATTCAGATCATTTACCTTCGAAACTTTTGAGGTCATATTCACTAGTGTTTTCATGCTGGGTAATTTGTAATGATCTCGAAGTTTGTTATAAAGAGACCGAGATGTGGCAAAATATTTGAATGCTCGGACAAGTATTTCCAACTCGTAAACTTTTTTGCCAACTATTCGTGGTGACATAACTTCGATATGTTGTCTCAAAACCTGTTTCTCTAGTTCAATTTTCAAGTTACTAAGGTAACGAATTGCTTCCTCAATTTGAGACCAATGTTGAAACTTAGTTATTTTGTTTTTCAACAGGGAAGAAATGTGTATGAGTATACTTGCATGGTAACATTCAAACGTTAAGTTTTCAAAGATTTTAATCAAAAACATCGGAATACTTCCAGTAAAAAATGACAAGACTGGATGAATTGTTGATTGTTAGAATTGTAGCAGGTAACTGCTGGCGCAAAATCATGATGGTCAATATCAGCACACAAATTTGTAAAAACTATCAATTCTATCTTTTTCTAAAAAATGTGCAAACTTCTCATTTTGTACACTTCGCACAGAAGTGGAACTTTTTTTGTTGTCCTTGGTTTTGATAAAGGACTTAGTATCACACTTGATGGCAAATTATTTAATATTGATGGAGGATCTTTGGATCGTGCTTTTCCCATAACAAACACAGTTTCATAACCAGGCGGAAAATGCCTTTCACAAACAACAGTGTCTGAGCGGTTAGGAGTGTTAGCTCTTGGTATTACCTTTAACCATCTTTCTCTCTCATCTTGATCTTTGGGGACACGAAACACCCGGACCTTATTTTGCTCATTATAATTGCCTTGACAGGCTGTCACACAACACTTTTTTACCATTTTGAGAAATATTTAACAAATTATTTTAAACTAAAAATAAAAGTAAAAGTTATGTGTCGTCAATGAACAGAGCTGTTTATATGCAAATAAAACGTTTAAAACATGTGTAATATATTTCCTACGAATATAGAAAAGATTTGAAATTAATAATGTAAGATTTATTGACAAATTCTTAAAGACGATACATTTTTTAAACTTAAAAAAAGGAAAAGTTATGTGTCGTCAATGAACATAGCTGTTTACATGTAAATAAAACAAAATTAAATTCTGACTTTTAACAGTATACTCACGAACTTATAATCCAAATGTAAATAATGATAAAATAACAGAACCTCAGCTGAAATAAATTTGATGAGTTAAAAGTTATTTTGGGAGTGAAATTTTCTTGGAGCAGTGAAAACGAAGTGCTACCAGTTAAAAGTTTATCTGGTGACTGACTGACTGGCCCCCAGTTAAACAATGAGACGTGCGTTTAGCCGGTCTGTTATGGGTATGGCCATGCGCCCACCCCAATCCTTCGACCACACATTGGCAGAATAGAACATTTATGAAAGAAGGTACATTTTCATTATGGAACGCTGAAAAAGAGCCGCTCCTTTTTTATAGGAGTTTGAGCTGGAGCGGCTCCTTTTTGAAAATGGGGAGCGTGAGAGGAGCCAGCTCCAATTTTTGGCGTTGGAGCAGGAGGGGAGCAGCTCCAAAAGTAGTGGAGCACATAAAGCCCTGTATATATATATATATATATATATATATATATATATATATATATATATATATATAATATTTACAAATAAATATTAAATATATATATATATATATATAGTCAAATTCTAAAAGGGATCTCCTGACTAAAATTTTTCGAAAGCCAACTTATCCATCTGTATTTCTCCTCTGATGATAAGATTTCGATCTTTGAAAAGCCTTGGCTTAAGGAAAGAATAATAAACACTAGTTTATTACTGAATACACCTTGCATTGACAAATTGAAATTTGAAATAAATTTGGACAATCGTCACATATTTATCACTCTTTTTTCTTCTATCTCTCTCTCTCTATATATATATATAAATATATATATATATATATATATATATATATATATATATATATATATATATATATATATATATATAAATAATATTTACAAATAAATATTAAATTATTTATACCTACCTACATCAGCGTTTCATGCTTACGTTCTCATCAGTGTAGGAAGTGACAATTTTAGATGGTTGTTTGTTGGTTCACAAACTTCTCATAGGGTTTTGCAAATGGAACTCTATAACCACATATATATATATATATATATATATATATATATATATATATATATATATATATATATATATATATATAGTGCATCTGGTATGCTGAAAAAAAAATCAATAAAGTGCTCGATTGCAAAAATGTAAGAGTTAAAATACCAATTATTTATTTTAAAACTATATAGTACATATTTCAGAGATGTACCATGGTTTCATTGACATGGATTGACCTTTTACCGTTCTGAAAAGGCTGTTGAAGTCCATTCAAATCAGCGACTCATGTAATAAAAAAAAATTCGAAGAATGGAGTTTTAAATAAATAATTTTTATATATATATATATATATATATATATATATATATATATTCTGAAACTAAATTACCCAAGGTATTTGGATAGGTATATTTAATTTTTATCAAAAAAGTAACAATAATATTGTGAGGTCTTAAGTTCATGCCGTAGATCCATAAAATGAAATACGGCTTTTTACTTTACTTTTTTTTATTTATAACTTGAAAATTATAGAAATTCAAAAAGTTAGAATAGAAACGGTAACTTTAATTTGTAGTTCGACGCTTGCAACAGGAATATATAGGGGTCTTTATTCCTTCCTAACCCTAACCTTATGAGTCATGAAACTTTGAAGATTAAATTTACTGAAAATTATCTCAATAAATGTAACTGTACTATCTTCACTAAGTACATCATTTGAACCCACTCCAAAAATTGAATCTATAAAATGTAAAAAAAAATTATATAAAAAAGGTAACATGGTGTTATGGTCTGGGCATAAAAGCACATAGGGTTCCTCAGTATTTACCTCAAACGTGCTCAAAATATGAATAGAGCTTAGTAGTAGTATGAAAATAGACTTATGGCAAGTAAGCTACACGGTAACGTTTGTTTAATTCCACTAAGGAATTCATCAAACCAACTATGAAAATCATTGATGATTTTGCCATACTTCAAACGATTCAGGAAAGTTTTCTGGAATTTCAGATGTTAGCATATGGGAGATATCATCTAAGGCTTCAAATTGAAAGAGAAAATAATCTGAAGAAAGCCGAAGCCTTGAAGATCAAAGAGGCCCTCCATAAACTGAACTAAAATAACAATTGATCAACTAGCACAAAAAATGAGAAAAGAAAATGATGAGGCAACAGAAACTATCGGAAATATACTAGCTGAAGAAGATTTTTAAAAAGTAAAAATTTTCTAATGAAAATTATTTTAAAAGAAAAGCTTGACAAATACACATACAGTACCCCCGTTGCTGATATACGCTGTGGCTCAGTCTATAATGTAGCCGTGATGAAATTGTTCCACGATTTCAGATTTTAGCATATGGGAGATATAATCGAAGGCTTCAAATCGGAAGAGAAAAAGAAGCTGAAGAAAGCCGAAGACTTGAAGATCAAAGAGGCCCTCCACAAACTGAACTAAAATAGCAATTCACCAACTAGCATAAAAAAATAATAATGAAGCAATAAAAAATATCGGAAGTATACAAACTGAAGAAGATTTTTAAAAAGTCAAAATTTTCTAATGAAAATTATTTTAAAAGAAAAGCTTGACAAATACACATACAGCACCCCCGTTGCTGATATACGCTGTGGCTCAGTCTATAATGTAGTTGTGATGAAATTGTTCTACAATTTCAGATTTTAGCATGTGGGAGATATAATCGAAGGCTTCAAATCGGAAGAGAAAAAGAAGCTGAAGAAAGCCGAAGACTTGAAGATCAAAGAGGCCCTCCACAAAGTCAACTAAAATAACAATTCACCAACTAGCACAAAAGATGAAAAAGAAAATGATGACGTGGCAAATGCGAAAACTATCGGAAGTATACGAGCTGAAGAAGTTTTTAAAAAGAACAGTCAAAAGTAAAAAAAGTGGTGCGAATTAAAGTTTTCTTCTAAAAATGTAATTTAATAAAGTTTTTTTTTTAATATTTTATTTTCAATCTTTTTGAAGCTATTTTATAGTTTCAACATCGATCATCATAGTACAAATAATCTTCACTTTTAGTTTGTTAAATATGGACTTATTCCACAAAAATATAGTTTTCTTACTAACAAAAATTTGTAAAATTTAAAGCTCAGATATCACTAGAATCAACTATCATATGTCAAATTGTTCGGTGGGGTTAGGTGTGTGTGTGTGGGTGGGGAGGGGGGGGGGTCATGCCCCCGGACCCTCCTAGTAAAGTTTCACATAATCACCACTTTAATAGCAATACAAAATATTTTCAAGCTTCTTTTAAAAATTGTCACTTTCATCTATGTAGGTTAAACTGACATTGTTTGACTAAAAAATATTATAAAGTAAAGTTTGTTTACAATTTGTGGCAATTTTGCTTCTCTGGTTGAGTAAGTTTTTTACATCTTTAAATTTCTAGTTTCTGCCTTCGGCATAACCTACTAACAAATCTTTGACAACCCTAACCCTAACTGCCTCCGCCTCTCAATCTTAAGTCTCTGCTATCTGTCCTGCTGCAGCAACGTGATCGATGCTTTGGACATCTGACTCGTCGCCCAGAAGGAGAGCTAATTCACAATGAAATCCTCCCTACCTCTCTGCCTGGGTGGCGCTAAGCGTGTCGATTTACATCTGGATAACAACCATCAAGGAGGACTTAGCTAAACTTTCAGGTCCACGGGTGGTCGGCCTTCGATGGTGGAATCACGATTAGCAAGCCATCTCGTGCGACCTTGCTCAGGACTACCATGCATAGGCCGCCATGATTCGAGATGTAGTTCAAGCCAGGAAAGAACCCGGCTCAACCCGACCAAGGTGAACGCTGTTGCAACAAATCGTGTAAAAATCTACATATCTAAGCTGACCATAATATTTGACACTCGACTACTAGAGATTGCCTGCTATCTTTAACTTTCCCAAAAATGGTTAGATAATGATGTGGTATATCAATGTTTGCTGTTATTAAATGTACTTTTGTGATTATAAAATCTTTTTTTAAAATCTAATGCAGTTTCCCCTATGTAGTATTTTTTGTTGACTTGATTTTCAGTAGTATATATTGTAATGTGGAATGCAACAAAAGTGTCTGTGTAGCTTACTTGCCATAATTATATTTTACACTACTATCTCTTTATATATAAAAATTGAGATATTTTATAACAAAAAAACAAGACCTTAAAAAAGGCAAAATCGGTTTTTGTCTAAAAAAAATTACCGGCGTTTCATCAATTGTTAATACAGGCGAGCCATTTATAAAAACAAAGCTTGAGTTTTATCAACAAAAGAATCTTCAGATTTAAAGGAAAAAAAAAAAAACTTACTTTGGACATTGTTTATGAAAAAAAAACATTCTTTCTTTTTTTCTTTTTTTAACATGATAAAAGTTACATGTTCGACATTTTTTATTTTCAGGCTAAAATGTCTAAAATTAAGATAGTCAAAGTTAAATATTAGTACAGTGTACAGTTATCCCCACACTGAGGTTTCTGTAAGAATGAAACTAATGATAAGTACTGCTCTTTGGCTTATCGGACATTTAAGCATTCTAAATAGAATGTTCGAAAAGCAGAACATTTTATTTAGGTCAAATTCGTCTGATGAAATCTTTTTTTTTGTGGATTGGTCATCTGCTAAATTTTAGTGGAGTTCTTTATGCAACTTTGAATATTAGTACAGTGTACAGTTATCCCCACACTGAGGATTATGTAAGAATGAAACCTAGATGCCTGTGGATAATAATTCAAAATATTTATTATTAAATTTAATGTTAACAATTAGATAGCTTTAATTCATATTATATTTTATTGTTATGCTAATATTTATTGAATATAAAAGTACTGCTCTTTGGCTTATCTTACATGTGATGATTCGACGAAGAATCGAAAACGTTTGTGAAACCTATGGAACATTTATTCTTTTTTAAAAATTTTAATACAAAAAAGACCATCAGAAAAATAATTGAAAAAAAAAAAGAATATAATTAAACAGAAGAAGTCTGTTATTTTTAACAATGTTTGCATTAATATATATATATATATATATATATATATATATATATATATATATATATATATATATATATATATATATATATATTGCAAGACATTTTAATCCAGAAATTTTTTACTCTTTTTTAACTTTTCTGATGATTTTGTAGTGTTGCAGAGACGATATTGACATAAAAAAGTTGTTTAGCTCACGGCAAATGAAACGGACCGTAAAAAATACATCTCCAGAAATGTTATGTTTTTTGGAAATGTGAAAAAAT
>OY744550.1:54801178-54928678 GCA_963556195.1 Sepiola atlantica
AAAAAGTTATAAACACAAGTACATTATTTGGAAATAGTCTGTATGTATAGCATGTAAAAAAATATTTATGCTCATCTTCTTGGCGAAACATGGCCGACTAAAATAAAAATGTGTAATACGAATGTGGTGTGGAAAAGATAAGTCCTTATTTATTCTATATCTTTTCACACGGCACCCAACTAGCTTAAATGAAGCAATTGGATCAGTTTTAGTGGTTTGATTTTTACTTATTTATTTATTTTTTATTATATATATTTTTTAAAAAATAAATAAATAAATAAATAAATAAAAAAAATTATTATTACCACCACCACCATAAGACTTATGGCAGCCATTTTGTTTTGTCAGATTCTCTGCACAGTCGGAGATTTCATCTGGTATTAATTATTTTTGACAAAGGGAAGTTTCTTTTCCCGAAATATTAAATAAATGATTTTTATAATCATCCGGACATCACACAAACAGCTAACACCACACTTGCTGTTATGTAAGATTTTAAGAAAAAATAAATAGTAAGTCACATTTCGAATTCGATTTATTATTTTTGTTCCTTCCAACTTACATTTTACCCGGAATTTGCATTGCCCACAGCCTTTTAAAAACATACTACTACTATTCCCAGCAATGCTTCAAGCAAACTACCATTCTCTATTATATATATATATATATATATATATAACGTAAAATATAATAACACGAAATTACATGATTGTCGACAATCATGTAATTTCGTGTTATTATATTTTACGTTATTATTGCTCTGTTTACCACATTGAGCTCTCTTACCCGGATTTCTTCCTGGAATTATTCCATTATAACACTATATATATATATATATATATATATATAAGTATGTATATAAAAAAATAAATAAAATGAAAAAAAGTTTATATTGTGTTATAACTTTTTATTATTTATTTTTCTATTTATTTATTTTGTGACGTGTAGGAATATAAGTTGTTCTGTAAAGAAAAATAGTTTTTTCCTGATGGTATGGAGAACAAAATTTTCGACTGATCCTTCAGTCTTCATCGGTGTTTGGGGTTTGCGTCTGCAATCCTCTCATAGTGTCGTCACTTGGGGTGACGGACAATCTCATTAACCCTTATCCTCGAGTGACCTCTGGACCTTGATAAGTGGGCACCTCATTAGCATATGATCAAAAAAGATGATGAATTGTCAATTTTCATCAGTTTAACTGAATTTGGTTTTTAAAGGGATAGGACTTGGAGGGGTCCCCTCATGGGGAAATAGCCTAGGACCTCTCTTCATCTAAATCCGGCCTTGTGTCGAGAGAGTGGCAAAAAAGTAAAATCCACAAATCTTTATTTTCTGACTGGCAAGAAAATCATGTGATGATGATGATGATGATGATGATGATGATGATGCCTTCATACTAAGTTCCTCTGTGTACCTAAAACCCAACAGAACTTCCATGAACAGAGTTTCTTTCCAAGAACTTCTCATCTGTGGAACACAACACCAGAAGACTGCTTCCCTGCTGACTACAACATAGTCGTCTTGAAGTCCAATGTCAACAAATACTTGTTGAGTCGTCCCCTTAAGTAATCAAATCCTGCCCTTTTCACACATTGTTTCAAATCCTCTCATAGTATTCTTCTACATTCAATTGGCAATTTTAAAACCGGAAGCCATCATCAAGTAGACTGTTTCTCTTTTAGCAAAATTTGAGCACAGTCATATTATTAATTTACAAATTACAGTTATTTAAGCTACTATTGTAAATTTTGCAAAACAATGGAAAATCTGGATTTCGTGTGTATAAAGCATTACTTTCTGATGGGAAAATATACTGTTTAAGCAAAGCAATGGCTCGATAAGTGCTATTCAAAGTCTTCTCCGTGTGAAACAACGGTTAAGTAGTTGTATGCTGACATTTAAACGTGGGCGTACAGACACAAATGATGCCGAACACTCAGGTTGTTCAAATTCGGCAGTTGTTTCGGAAAACATAAAAATGTCCGCAAACTCGTTCTAGCCGATCGTAAATTGAAGTTGCGTGAGATAGTAGAGGGGGGGGGAGTGAAGATATCTGAATGCAGTGTATTCATTTTGCACAAACATTTGTTAATGAGCAAGCCGTGTTCAAAGTGGGTGCTGCATTGGCTCATAGTCTATCAAAAACAACAATGCGTCGATCATTCAGAGAGTTGTTCGGAACTGTTTCAACACAACACAAAAGACTTTTTGCGTCAATATGTGACGATGGATGAAACATGGATCCACCATTTTTACTCCAGAGTCAAATCGGCAGTCAGCTGAGTGGAGAGCAGCAGATGAAAGCCGTCCAAAGAGACAAAGATGCAAACATTAGTAAGCAAAATTTTGGCCTACATGTTTTGGGATGCGCAAAAGTATTTTGTCCATGGATTCCCTTGAGAAAAAAAATAAGCATCGATAGCGAATATTATATAGCATTTTTGGTGCATCTGACGGAAGAAATCGCTAAAGAAATGGCCACAAATGAAGAAGAAGAAAAAAGTGCTCTTTCACCAAGACAATGCACCATGTCAGAAGCAACGATGGCCAAACTACATGAATTGCTCTTCGAATTGATTCTTCACCCATCCTATTCTTCAGATCTGGCTCCCAGCAAATGAATGCCCCAGGAGAAAGAGATTTGGTTCCAATGAAGAAATGATATCAGAAACTGAGGTGTGTGATAAAGTATCTGGGGCCCCATGGGGATCGAGTACCCTGGTGATGCGCTAGTATGCATCTTGGTGGTGATGCTACGCTGACTGAGGGCCCTGCGACGAGACGAAGTGGAGATATAAAACTAGTATATATTTGACGTAGAAACGAACTTATTCGAACGACAGAACGAGACGCCAGCTAGTCTCGCGGAATAGTGTAAGATATTCAAAATCAATTACCACCAGAGGCGAGGAGACAGTTGCCAGATGGAAGGTAGAGATTAGAGAATTCTATATTGCAAATTTAATTCTGAAATATCAATAAAGCGATATTGTTTGGGGTGAATGGCGTATTTTAGAACCACGATTCTGTGACGGTTGTTTTGAAGATGTCACGACGTGTGAGAGCCCACTTGATAGAGATTTATTTGGGCCTGTCATCGTTAATTACAAGCCAGGCACAGAGCATCTCCAGCTGTGTGGCAGAATGAGAAAGTGTTTGTTTTTGGCGATAACGATGGGCTAAAAAAAAGATCCCATTTATTTTAAGCAAGGGGGGAGTGAGGCGCCCGTCCCCACCCTCATTGAGAGAGGAAGACACGCAGGAAGTAAGATGGCAGAGAAATGGTGTGAACGACCATAGACATCTTCAATAAAAGAATGTGTTTTTTTCACACACGAGGCAGCCAGAGTTGGAGTGATGGCAGATAGAGTTGAACTGACGCCCGGGAGAGTTGACGCCCGGGCGTGCGTCGAAGTGGACGAAATTCTAGTCACCGCCTTCACCCGTTAATTTGTTACTTAAATAACAACTTGTGTAAAGAATTCGCACACACAGAAAACTAGCGAAATAACTTAGCAAAAAAAAAACAACCCTTGCTAAAGACATTTACGAGCACAGTAGACATTAATCCTACCATTGACCAAAGTAAAATCAATTCTTTTATCTTATTAATAATTACTCTTCTATACAAAAAAAAAACCCCAGACCGAGTTGTTGAACATTGTTCTTTTCCTTTTTCCACTTTAAATGTTCCTTCGCCCCCACAGAGCCAACCTGTTGCTGTTCGCCCAGTGATTGCTCATTGCTAAAAAAACAGTTTCAACGTGGGAGTGTGTTTGTAGCTGGACGAGACGACCAGATCGGCGACTTCATCATCATAATCGTCACCATCCCGGCCGAGAGGGTCTTGGATCTATTTTTTTTTTATTGTCACAACGATCTGCACGGAGTGCGATTCACAGGTGTATTTTAAGGCCAAACATCGAATTGTTAGAGAAGTGTTGGAATCAGTGTATCATCTTAGAAGGAGACTATATTGATGAATAAAGTCGAAGTTTGCCTAAAGGTTGTTGCTTTATTAGTTAGGTCCGGGACTTATCGAGTGATGTGGTGGATGAGCTATTTTCAGTGGAAAGCTATTAGTGCAGTTCAACCGAAAAACATTGAATCTGAAATAAAATATAAAACTTTGAAAAGCAGACAAAATGCCTTTGTAAGATGCGAAAATGCGAATATTTTTTTTAATTTAAATCAATTATTATTTTTTTATCTTTATTTTTTTCTTATTAATTTCGGACAATACCATATCCATCTTCAGAGAAAGAGAGTCTGAATCAAAAAAAATTAAAAGACTATAACTTTACTTTTTTTTGTTTTCGTAATATTCAGGTCCTTTCTTCGATGTCGATGAAGCGACGGCCAGGTGTTGCTGAACGATGGACGATAACATCTCTTTATATATGAATCTTTTTAGAGGATAATAAAATTGGCAAAAGTTCTTAGAAGCACCTTTTCAGAAATTTAAAACTTTGAAAATCAAACAAAACGCCTTTGTAAACCACGTTTAAGATGCGGATATATTTTTATTAAAAATCATTTAAATTTTTTTATCTTGACTTATATATATATATATATATATATATATATATATATATATATATATATATATACAGGGTGGGCAAAAATAAGGGTCCTATTTTTAAAAATTCATAACTTTTTTATTTATTGATTTTTTTTATTTTTTTTTTTTAGAATAAGTAAAGGACCCCTTCCGAAGCAAGCATGAGCCGTATTAGCCCTAAGGAACGTACCCTCATTTAGAAAACATTATTTTTGCTTAAAAAACTCAAAACAGTGTAAAAAACAATACTTTAGTTTTTGTAAGTTTTAAGAAGTGTTTTTCGGCTAAAATTTGTTTTGTTTATTTCAAAAAAATCTCGGAAGGGTCAGTCTACACACACATAAAGTTTGGTGAGTTTAACTTTTATTTTGTGGAAGTTATTCAAATTTAAATATAGGACCCTTATTTTGGCCCACCCTGTATATTAATTGATCAAGTTCAAATGTGTTAATAAAGTGAACATACAACCAAGTTTTTCAAGAGTGGTCAATAACAGGTAGAGCATTTATAAAATTACATAAACATTATTATAGACTTACGCCAATCAAACAACGTTTCAATGCATATTACCGCATCTTATCAAAGGCAGGGCTAAAATAAATTCAAAATCAAAAGTGAGAAATTCGTAGTCTCGTTTTGGAAAATCTCAAACCGAAGTCAGATTTTAAGAGGGAAATGGAGGGACAAATAAATTTGTTAGGCTTGAGGAGCCGATAAGATTCCACTTTGGTTAACTGTAGGTCATCAGTTTGCACTTGATCACCGGTTCAACGCCTGGTAGGCCGGACAAACAAACGTTTTAACATATATATACATACATATATATATATATATATATATATATATATATATATATATATAGAGAGAGAGAGAGAGAGAGAGAGAGAGATAGATAGATAGATAGATATAATAAAATTAGCAAAAGTTCTTAGTAGCGTCTTTCAAGAAATTAAAAACTTTGAAAACAGACAAAATTCCTTTGTAAACCACGTTTTAAGATGCAGATATTTTTTTTTATTAAAAATCATTTAATTTTTTTTTATAGTCAAGATAAAAAAAAAAAATTATTTTTAATAAAAAAATATCAGCATCTTAAAACGTGGTTTACAAAGGAATTTTGTCTGATTTCAAAGTTTTGAATTTCTGAAAAGATTCTTCCGAAAACTTTTGCCATAAATTTTTGATATAAAATAAAAAATATGTTATACAGAATTAAAAAAAAAAAGAAGAAAGAAGAAAAAATTGTGTTGCTATATTTTTTTCATCATCATCATCTACATATTCTGAAAGTGCTTCAAGTACCAAAAAATATGTTCTTCGGAATTAGTCCGTCTTATTTGGTGATATTGTTTATATGTGGAGCATGGATACAAGAGTTGTTGCGGACATTCAATCAGTCATTAGACATAAACTGATAATGTGGTTAAGTAGTTAACGACACAGACTGACAACCTAGGTGTGCCAAGTTCGAATCCAGTTCGTTAGTGACAGTGTTGGGCAGCTCCACAGAGGGGGTGGCGGCCTAAGATACAGTGCCAGTATGTGTTGACCGTGAATCTACAAAGGTCGATGGTACAATTACCGCGCTAGCACGAATAGAGAGAAAGAAAACCTTAAAAATATCTGGACGGAATTGAACAGCTGGGGATGGTAATGTGAAAAATCATTTTCTAAATAAAATTTAAAAAACTTGTGTGGAATTAAAATGCTGCATGGACTGGGCAAATGCTGACAGGTTGGAATGAGCAACACTTTTGAAGCTAGCTTTTATGCAAAATTGCTAGGCCAGTTAATTTTTTTATTTATTTTTTTTTTTTTTATTACTCCTTGGTGCTTTACATGGTTCCATGGGAAATGGTCTACTGTAAAAATTTACATATAGTCTGTTTTTCTGTCTGGCCATTTAATTTGTAATATTTATGTGATACGTCACATTTTTTTTTTATGGCTTACAAAAGATAGGATAAAAACGAATTAACTTCTCAAAGTCGATATGAGAATGGCCACGGAGGTGGGGGTGGGTTCTTGACAGCTGAACTCCGTGAGGGACTTATAGTGATGGTTGAGTGTTAAATCTCGAATCGGGTCAATTGGTTTTAAGTGTTCGTCCGAGAAAGATGGCTGCTGGTTAATTACCCTGCGGGACAGTATTGATATCTCTCAGCTGTTGTCGAAATCAGACTCCCTACGGAGGGGTAAAGTTATTGCCCCGAAGAAAAAAAATACTAGTACGAATTGAGTTATGTTTGAGTGACGCGCGGCAGAAGTGAACGGTCATAAAAGAGTTTGGCAGCTGTTGACGAAATTGCTTTTAGGGACCTGTGGAGAATGTAGATACAAATCTTTTCTCGGAGTGCCAAATTATAATTAGGTAGTGGCGGGGTATGTCTTGATAAAAGCCAAGCGAAAAACAGCTACAGTCAGAGAATCAGGGACGTCAGTCGGTCAGTTACGAGGGTCAGTGACGAAAGGACTCGCTCTGTACTTTCCCCACCGAACCCGACATATCAGTTTGTGTATGTTCTTTTCTCGCTCCAAACTTAGAACAGATTTTTGCTGACAACGATCAAGACGCCCAGAATCATTAGTGCCCGTCGATTCAACTAACACACGCAGTTAAACTTTGAGATAATCGAACGACCTGGCTTTGTAAACAAACCAGTCAACATTATTTTTAATAATTTTTTTTTTAAATAATAATTCTTTTTCTCAGAAAACCAAACAGACAAAGTCGTTACGGGCTTAAGTCTTTCCATTTAACTGTTCTGCATGAAATGACCCTTCTCTTCACAGCGAGACAAGGTTGCTGACCCAACCCGGTTGATTGCTCACTGATCTAAACAAACACAACGTGGGAGTGAGTGGTCGCTTGACCAGGTGTTTCAACATCGGCAACCTTCATCAAAACGGCAACTTCTCCTGAGCAGTACCGGGTGATCAACCGAACCCGGAAACGGTCGAACTGGTGACGTCACGAAAGCTGAAGGAAAAACACTTTCACTTAGGATGTTGGCAACCTTCACGTAGTCCAACTTGTAAGTACTTGATATCATTCTAGAAGGAATTCTAACTAGAATAATATCGAGGAAACCCATTACCAACACTAGAATCATCTGATTAATACTTAATAAATGAATGAATACATTGTTCTTTCTGTAGTTATTTTATTTGTTTGTTTTCTTGGGAAGGTATTTAAACATTTCACGCACCAAGTAGCTACTTTGCTTTAGTGAAGAAATAATTAAAAAAATTTTATATACTAACAAATATATGCCCCCCCCCCCCTTCTCCGGTCGCATAGTTTTGCTAGTATATATAATATAAATGTTGAGTTTACTAATGAACAGCCAATTGTGGCAATTGTTTTTCATACTGATTATTTTTTATTAGGTACTTGTTCAGATTAGGACCCAAGCTAAAATTGACTTGGCGTCAGTAGTTTCCGGATATTTACGTAGACGGCTAGAAAATGGCGACGTACTTATCCAATCAGAATTTTAATTGATTAAATCGCGAAATTCACTAATTCGAAAAAAAAATTGATCAAAGTGATAATGAATTTTAACGAACTCTAACTCTAACACAGTTTTAACACTTGTTCAGTGACAAAAAACACTTTTTATGCAGATTAGGACCTAAGCTAAAATCGACTTCGGTTTGTGTTACGGTTAGTTTGGGTCCTAATCTGCATAAGTACCCCTAACCCTAACACCGTTTTAACACTTGTTCAGTGATATTTTTCTTAAAAAAAAAATTTATGTGTAAACAAAAACAACATTTTTTCCAGTTGTACATCCAGCCTCGTTTTGGATTTTTTTGACGCAGGCAACCGACTTTTCATTCGGCCTTTTCCGACCGTCTACGTAAACATCCGGAAACTACCGACACAAAGTCGATTTTAGTTTGGGTCCTAATCTGGACAAATACTATTTTTTATTATCGCTTATGTTTGAATTCATGTTTTGAAACGTGACAAATCATAGATCTATGACGTCACACCAAAGCTACAATTATTTTGTTATGATAATCTTTTAAGCTCTATATAAGAAAGTCCAAATAAGTTAGTTGGTAGAACCTTAGACTGAAGATCTTAAGATTTCGGTTTTGATTTCCGGTCATGGCATCCGCTTTATTTGTTAAGAATTTATTATATACTATTAATGCAATATTTTCTATTTCTAAAAAAAGTTAACATCTCTGATATTTCGGAATGAAACAAATTCCGCAATGTATTTATTACGTTTAAACAATTTGTGACTGACAAACAGAATCTCTATTTATATAATAGATGTATACTAGCTGGATTGGTGCAAGCATTTAACTTCCTTCCTGGCTCAATCAGGGGCCATCTCTGTTGCGAGCTGAGCACGTGATGGGAGATTATAAAAGGGATACCCCACTGTTTACTTTCTCTTTCCTTGGCCAGGACACGGCACTGCCAACTCCACTTACTCGGACCAACCCCCCCAAACTTCTCTCTTGGGACGCCCATCCCCAGGCCGTTTAGGCCCTGGGTTCGACTTTGGCAAGAAGACCCAGGTATCCAACACGTGGACTTATTTATGTAACACATACACACATGCCTACATACACACGGCCTAACTTTCACACCCGTGTACGTAAACACATTCTTCACGTATGAACTCTTTTCCTTTCCTTACAAACAGGAGATTCATCCTATCTTTCATATATGAACTCTTTTCTCTCTTCCCTACTAACGGGACATTTATTTAACACCACATGGACTTTCTATCCTTTCCTCTTCGTCCATATTCATGGACGCGTCCATTCACGAACAACCTTCTCTTTCATTCTCCTTTTATTCACATGTTAAAGAAGATAACCAATAAAGTTGCTTTAAATATTTAAAATGGACTTCGTCTAATTCCTATACGTCTTATGCTTGTTCGTCTCGCATATTAATTTCTAATCTACCACATAAAAATCGAGATGAGAATAGTAGTCCAAATAATCCAAATTATAAATCCTCATCTAAAAAATTTCGAAATATAAAAAAAAAGAGAACTCTTTAATCAGGATTAATCTCCCTTTATTTTGGGGGGAAATAAATTGCACTCAGTGACCCGATCCCTGTTTAGATTTCAATAGAATAAACCTTATTCAAGCTAATCAGGCTCTGAATTCTTCCATTAAAACCCGTCCCCTTTTACTACGGGTGTTATTTGGGTTTTTTTCTTTCTTTCTTTTTTCTCTGGTCCCCTTTTTCTTCTTTCAGATGCAATTTCTCTCCCCATTCTTGTCAACTCAGCATAAACCCACGCATTTTCAGCTGCAATTATGCTAATTTTTCTTCCAAAGTTATTATTCTGGATAACTTTCACGGGTAAAATTATCGTTTCCTAACCACCTGTGTACTGTATAAACATTCCTCATATATGAATTTTTCTATCTTCCCTACTAACGGGACATTTATTTAACACCACATGGACTTTCTAACCTTTCGTTTTCGTCCATACTTATAGGCATATTCATTCACTAGCATCGTTCTTTTTCATTTCTCCTTTTATTTACATGTTAGCGAGGACAACTAACAAAGTTGTTTTAAATGTTAGAATGAGACCTTGCCTTCTATTCTGTACATATATGTATTAAAATCCGACTTTATGTCTGACTTTGCCCTCGTGGGGAGGAAAGTAAATTATCCTATTTATCTGTTGAACCTGCACTGTAAACCCCGAGTTTGAAAGAGGTGAGGAAAAAAAAAAATTGAGTAAAATTTAATTTTTAGAAAAATTTAACTTTTCAAATTATAAAGTGCCAATTTAAAAAAAAAAAATGAAACATTTATATTTTTAGCGTTATTAGTTATTTTTTATTTATTCATATAAAATATTGGCAACAGATGGTGCAACTCATCTGTCAGAGTATAACTGTTGCAATCAAACGAAAAATCAGCGGGATAGACACACAAGAAAAAGAAGATTTATATAAGACAAGAAATGTCTTCCCACTGTACATGGGTGGCAGTGGTAGTAGATCTGAGTATGAGAGTGAAAATTCCTCCAACTTCCTGTATGTATGACCAATTTAATAAAAAATATATAGAGCAGGACTAAATATTAAAATCGAAGAAATCAAGCCAAACTAAAATTTTGGATACTGGTACAGCTTTTGAACGAGACAAAACCGACTTTTTGTTCAGCATATTCCGTCTGTTTGCGTAAACAGTCGGTAGATGTTGAAGCACTTAGCCAATCAGAACGCTCGAGAAACAAACGACAAATTTACCTGTAAATTGAGTAACTCTCAACATTCCTGACAGGCAGAAATTTGCTAAATGAACCGAATAAAAAGCGAACTGTTTTTATTTTTTTTACGTTTACCCTTACCTTAAACTAACCCTAACTTAGTCGGTTTTTTTCCGTTTCAAAAGCTGTACCAGTACCCAAACAATAAAAAGCAACAAAAATCTGTAAAAGTCAGTGTTGCATTGATTATGTAAAAAAAATAAATAAAATTTATCGAAAAAAAAAAATTTTTTTTTTTAATTAAACTTAATTTTTCCATAAAATATTCTTAAAAATTAATTGATTTTCTTCGTCAGAAAATAAATAAATGGTCATAAAAAAACAAAACAACATACGGTGAGTCTTTTTCTTTCATTATTTTTTCATGTTGAAAATTAGCCTCGTTTTGATTCGGCTTTTTCTGGCTATTTACGTGATTCTGCGTCGGCAAAAGTCGGGTTTGTTGTCTGGTTCAAAAGCTATACCGGTACCAAATTTTATTTTGTAAACAACGTAGACCAATATGTGGTAGAAATCACAAACTGAACAGATTTGTGTACGTGGCTTTTGTCACAAAAGTTTCCGAACACACATCTAAAAACTGACTTTATTTTATATATAAAATATCTTTGGCAAAAAAAAAAAAAATATTTTGGGTATTTGATGGGTGATTAAAAAGTTAATCTTACGTAAGAATCAGACAGAAATCGTTCTTTAGGGATTGAGATAAAAATGTCGAAACTCATTCAATTGGTTATTTGTTCCTTATTCCTCTTTGGGGATCATCTCCCCTTTTTTTTACTATCTTTTCAATTCAACCTTTAAAAGAAAAATTATTTTGATTAACATTTACACTGCTAAATAAATAGATTTTCTTATCGATTTTAATAAACATAAATAAATTTGTGGATAAATCTTAAAGGAAAACAATACTACAATATGTATTCATTTATTATCTTTTATTAGAAAATTAAATCCAGTAAATATCAATTAAATTAGCCTTACTTTTTCAATATTTTATGAAGTATTCCCAAAGTTATGCCATGGAAATGTTGATAACTTGAAAACTATGAGCAAAGTGTAGTATCTGTTCAATTAGTTTTCAATAGGGATTAATCTTGCTACAATCTTTCAGAACATTCTGTTAAATATTCCACTCAATAATTCCAAAAAATTCTCCTTGTTACCATTATTCTTGAATTTATCCAATTCCATCTTAAAATGTTCTTAGCTATTGCTGTTCTTAATCTGATCTGGTAAAATTATTCAAAAATATATTATGCTTTTTTTAAGACCATTTGCTGGTCCCCGACTATCGCTGATCCCGACGTCCGTGTGTCGTGTTTCTTTCTTCATTTTCGTCTTCTTAGTCTGGCTGTGTTGTCTTGGCGACCGCGTTAACTGGTTTACAAATATACAAAAGACAAAAGAAACGCAGACTCACAAAACACAAAATAAAATAAAAAAACACAAACTCAGATACATTGCGTATAGGTCAGTTGTGCTTTAGGTGTGTGCGTCACACCGTCACGGAAAAAAAACACCCAAACGCTAACGTCCACATCTTAGTTAAGTTCCTGTGTATCAGCTAGGACCCAACTGAGATAATTTGTCTGTCGAGGCCATCATTGTCGTTCTTTTGCAGTCAGCTCATCTCTAGACCCGATCCAAATCTCTGGCGAGCTTTCAATCCTCCGGTCTATCCCAATCTGCTCCAAGTCGAACTCTGACTGTTAAATATATTTAGTTCCGACCGGAGATCCTAAGTGTGTGTGGTCTTTTTCTCCGCCACCTGCAGCTGAAATGACTACTTCCGTCGTTTTCTCAACTGATCACTCGGAAACGAACAACCAACCATCAGGCGCCATTACGTCTAGAGAGTTCAAAAGATTCGTCCAGTCTTCCTATCGCCTGTTCCAGATCGCACTTCCGATCACCGAGTCATTTCCCAAGTCAACATTCTTGGCTATGCATGCGTGGGGTCTTGGCTCGGGGGGGGGGGGGGCACGGTTCATAGCATCATACTATTATGAAAAAAAATTTAACTTTTTTTTTTATTTTACAAACGAGTCACAGCTTATCAAAGCCCTGTCAATCTCTAAACTTTTCTACTGTCTCTAATTTCAGTCGTACACTTTATTTTTTTTTACAGACGAGTCACCAGCTCATAATTTTTTCTTTTTCTTTCTACAAATGAGTCACCTCTTATCAAGGCCCAAAGGCCACTCGAGGATAAAGCTTATTGAGTTTGCCAGGTAGATGGTGAAACACTGAGGGGGATTAGTAATGATGGCTGTAACTGGTCAGAAAGTGACTGTTTAAAGGGACGGCTCAACAAGAATTTGTTTACATTGGACTTGAAAACTGCAATGTTATAGTCTGCCAGGAAGCAGCCCCGTGGTACTGTGTTCCACAGATGGGCAGTTCTAGGAGAGAAACTTTACTCATGGAAGTTCCGCTTAGTTTTAGGTACAGAGAGAGGGAGAAAGGAAAATTATTTACAATGGTTTTAGCTAGACAAGTTTTTGTTATGAATGTTTTACAGGGGGGCGGGGAACCATAGATTGAAGCTCAGTCGAGCACCTGTCATGAAAATAACGATAGAGCAGAGAAAGACTAGCAATATCTCTTCTGTGAGAGAAAAACTGTAGAGTGGAGAAGAGGACGTCACCCACTAGATTTCGAAGCCGGTTTTGTATTCTGTCAAAGACGGAAAGGTAGCTCTGCGCGGCACCTCGCCAGATGTGGCAACAATACTCCCTCTTAGGACGTAGTTGACTCTTGTAAAGATAGAGGATTGCATCAGGAGTGAGATATTTTCTGGAGCGATAGAATGATCCAACCATTTTTCCAGCAACCTTGGTAACGAATTTTATGTAAGTCTTCCATTTCGGATCTAGAGTGAAGGTTAGTCCCAGAAGCTTATCAAAGCACGGGGGCTTCCTTAAGGTGAGAGCCATTCATTTCGATTGGGGCAAAGTTAGGATCAGAGCGTTGGTGATGAAAAGAGAGAAGCTTGGTTTCAGAAAATCTACTTCAAGGTCAGAAGAGAGAGAATCAGAAAGATCTTGATCATCAATGCTTTTCGAAGTGTTGCCATAGATGGTTATGTCATCTGCATAAATGTCGACGAATGATCTTAGAATGTGATTTGGGAGATCATAGATGACGATCAGAAAGAGTTGGCCCCAGAATGAATCCCCGAGGCATGCCAACATTGATATTATGAATTGCAGACTTCTGCCCATTAAAGACAGAAAGACTACAGAGAGAAAGGTGGTAGTTTTGTTTTACGGCATATCAACCCTTTTTGGGTTATTTAATGCCGAATCTGGTCATTATAGTAAAAGTTTTTATGCTTCAAGTTCTTTATATCTTCAAATGTTTAATCATCGTTTTTGGTTTGGTAGTTTTGTTTTACGGCATATCAACCCTTTTTGGGTTATTTAATGCCGAATCTGGTCATTATAGTAAAAGTTTTTATGCTTCAAGTTCTTTATATCTTCAAATGTTTAATCATCGTTTTTGGTTTGGTAGTTTTGTTTTACGGCATATCAACCCTTTTTGGGTTATTTAATGCCGAATCTGGTCATTATAGTAAAAGTTTTTATGCTTCAAGTTCTAAAATTAAAATAAAAAAGGGGAGGGAGAAAGGGAGAGGGGCTGTTGTTTTTGTTTTTGGTTTTGTAGAACACAATTAAGTTTTACAAAAAAAAAAAAAAAGAAGAAAAACAAAAACGTCAATGTAGGTGAATTTCGTCTCAGGGAGCCACAGGGCAGCCTGATCTGGTATCACCAGCAGAGAGAAAGGATTTGATGGTTGAGAGGACATTTCCAGATATTCCATATCTAGAAATCTTGTGAAGTAGACCTTGATGCCAAACCGCATCAAAGGCCGTTGATGTGTTGAGAGCTATTTCTCTAGAAACAAAGCCTCCGTCCATAGATTCACTGATCCTGTGTGATATTACAGTCAGCACATCAGCTGTTGACCTTGTAGGACGAAATCCATATTGCTTGTCACTGAGTAGGCTGTTTCTTGCTGAGGTGATTGACAACTTCTTGATTTATCACATTCAAAGCAACTTACTCGTGATGCACAGGAAACTGATTGGTCTGTATTGAGATACAAAAGACCGATCTCCAGTATTTTTGAATACTGGGCAGACTGACAAAGTTTTCCAAGGTATTTGGTAGTATTTCTCCTTTAAGCAACGATTGAACAGCTTTGTAAGGATAGGAGCTAGTTCCGGCTGCAGCTTTTTTTAGCACTATGATTGGAATGTTGTCAGGGTCAGTTGACTTAGTCATAGGGAAAATTCAGGAAGTAGGTGATCCTGATCGCAAAGGGTGGAATTTGATGCAAAGTTCTTTGTAAAAAGTTTTGTTTTATCGGATGCTGAGAAAATCATCTCTTGTTCATTGATGATGATAGGAATAGAGGTCACGCATCTGTTCAGGACCCTGCTTGTTATTCGCTAAAACTCGTGGGAACAAGCCTCTTCTCAGCTACTCATTGGGCATATGACCCTGTCGCGCTTTCTATAACTCTTTTGCAGTCCTAAAAGCGGCTTTGGTTTCAGAGCATCTATTTCGGTTGAAGCAATTGAAATAATGGCTTCTGTGAGCAATGGCGGCAACACATTCTGAGGTTGTGCTGGCAGTTTGGTTTAAGCTGGAATTTCTTGGAGGGTATGAAACTTTCTATACCAACCAATCAGTTAAATCGAATACGATACAGGACACATTCTTTTCAAACATGGAATGCAAAGGAATTTCTGATACGAACGATCTGAGGGCGTTAGTGTTAGCCCTTGAGTATCGATACACTGTGCGATGGAGAGGGGCTTCAGAGGTCTTGATGCACTTTGTTTTGATCTTAATTGAAACAACTGAGTGATCGGAAGATTTCAGCGGAAATAAAACAGTGGACGAGCACAGTTCAGGGCAAGTTGTCAGAAAAAAATCCAGGAGACTTGCAAAATGTCCGTCAGCATCGGGTATGCGAGTAGGTTCGTTAACAATCTGTGTTAGATCATAAGCAAAGAGAGAAATCATGGCACAACCTCCCTTCGTCATCTGTCTTGTTTGAATGGACCAATCACTCACCATTGTGAATATTTAAATATCCACAGACGTGAATGTTGGCAGACAGGATATGGCCAATTTTCTCAGAGATTTTTCCAAAGATAGCAACTCTGTCATTTTAGGGGTGATAGAGAGCGAATATGAATGCGGTGCTGTGAGCAAGCGCTACTCGGAAACACATATAGGGCAATTTAGGGTCTTCTTTGGAGATCTCTCTGCCACATAGAAAGCTGTCCTTAATGTAGGCACAAATTCCATGTCTGTGACGATCTTGACGGCCAGGTTTTGGTGTCATGTTCGAGTAACCTTTAATCATGAAATCATCTACAGAAACGGACGGGGCAAGACCAGTTTCATAGAGGAACAAAAAGTCTGGTTTTGTTTGGATTTCAACCTCTGGAAGGTTGTAACATAGACCCCTGATGTTGGAAAAGACCTGGTAGTGGGGGTCTACGTTGGCAGTTGGGGTTGTGGGTTTACGCTTATGTTGTGTTTTGTGACTTGTTGTGTTGCGCTCTGAATATTTGTGGAAGAGGTCAGCAGAAGGGTTAAGAGCAGGACAGAAAGAGAATGAGTAAAGATGAGAGATTTTCTTTGAAGATCATTAAAGAAAGAAAAGCCATAGCAGTTGCCACTAATATGGCATCGAGAGGCCCCACTGGAAACTACTGCAAGGACCAGATTTTGGGCAAATATTTCGAATCAGTCTGAAAGTTCAAGAATTAATAAGAGGCAAAAATGGCAAATTTTTTTTTTAAAGATAAAATAAAAAGCAAACATTACCCGTTTCATGTATGGCTGGTTTGAAAAAGGATTCATTCGCTTAGCCGCCAGTGGAGGTGGGGGGGAAATAGATATAATTTGCAAAATTTACCTGTACAATAACCTTCCGGATCGATGAGAAATATTTAGGAAAAAAAATGTCCATGGTGCGAGATGTCAGGAATTTGTGTAAAGAAACAATTTTAATGCAAATAAGTAACACACACTTGTATTTACAATTAAACATGAAGTAACAGTTTCAAACAAAAGCGAAACACAACCCTAAATATAAAATGGAAAAACAAAAAAGGTTTCTAGTTTAAAATAATCCATGTTGTATAAAAAATACAAAATAGAAGTCAGAAAAAAACATGGGAGAGAACATAAAATAAATTTTTATTCAAATGTAAGTCCATAAAAGTAAAAAAAAAAATCCTCTCTCCCCAGGTTTCTTTTTTGTTTCAACTCAGAGGAATGTCAATGAATGTGAATCATACATGAAAAAAATATTTGACAGTCAAAGTAAAGGAAGAGTGGTAGAAATTGAGTATCAATATGATGAGGGGCATCTAAAATCAATATGAAAAATAGGGCAAATCTAGGATCAATGTGAGAATGAGGGGATAAATCTAGGGTCAATGCGAGAATGAGGGGATAAATCTAGGATCAATATGAGTATGGGGGGACAAATCTAAGATCAATATGAGTATGGAGGGTAAAAACTAGGATCAATAAGAGTATGGGGGACAAATCTAGGATCAATATGAGAATGGTGGTGAGACAAATCTAAGATCAATGTGAGAATGGGGGTGACAAATCTAGGATCAATGTGAGAATGGGGGGGACAAATCTAGGATCAATATGAGTATTGGGGGACAAATCTAAGATCAATGTGAGAATGGAGGTAGGGCAAATCTAAGATCAATGTGAGAATGAGGGGGGGGGGAGGACAAATCTAGGATCAATGTGAGGAGGGGGGACAAATCTAGGATCAATGTGAGGAGGGGGGACAAATCTAGGATCAATGTGAGGAGGGGGGACAAATCTAGGATCAATGTGAGGAGGAGGGAAACATCTAGGATCAATGTGAGGAGGGGGTGACAAATCTAGGATCAATGTGAGTATGGGGGAACAAATCTAGGATAAATGTGAGGAGGAGGGAAATATCTAGGATCAATGTGAGGAGGAGGGACAAATCTAAGATCAATGTGAGGAGGAGGGACAAATCTAGGATCATTGTGAGGAGGAGGGAAACATCTAGGATCAATATGAGGAGGAGGGATAAATCTAGGATCAATGTAGGGAGGGGGGACAAATCTAGGATCAATTTGGGGAGGGGGGACAAGTCTAGTATCAATGTAAGGAGGGGGAGAAATCTAGTATCAATGCAAGGAGGGGGGGACAAATCTAGTATCAATCTTAGGAGGGGGACAAATCAAGGATCAATGTGAGGAGGGGGTGACAAATCTAGGATCAATCTTAGGAGGGGGACAAATCAAGGATCAATGTGCGGAGGGGGTGACAAATCTAGGATCAATCTTAGGAGGGGGACAAATCAAGGATCAATGTGAGGAGGAGGGACAAATCTATGATTGACAGTTTCTAGGAGCAAATGTAGGATCAATAAGAGGGGAAGGCAAATCTAGAATTAATAGTAGGAAGGGGGAACTAATCTCGAATCAATGTGAAGAAGGGAAAATAAAATCTATGAACGATATGAAGCTGGAACAAATCAATGATCAATATGAAGGGGGAAAACAAATTTAGAATCAATATAAAGGGGCGAACAAATCTGCACTAAAAAGCGATAAGAATTGAGGCTAAAAATAAGCAGAAAAAATAAGATAAAAATGTACAATGTTTTCATTAAAATGAAAAAAAATATTTTAAAAATGAAATGGACCCATAACAAAGAATTATTAAATATATAAAAAGAAAAATGTTCCACACGAAATGAATGTTTGATATCATCGAAAATATCAGAGGATGTATAATGAAGAAGAAAATGAAAACGAAAATAAAAATTGAAAAACATTGTGCCTTTTTTCTAAATAAAAAAAGAAAAATCATTTTACAGTATCTCTAAACACTTTGAATATGAAGGTAGAAACAAATCTATGAACTAATGTAAAGACTGGAAGGAAATATCTAAGATCAATATAGATGAATGTGACAAATCTAGGATAAATATAGATGAATGTGACAAATCTAGGATAAATATAGATGAATGTGACAAATCTAGGATAAATATAGATGAATGGGACAAATCTAGGCTCAATATGGATGAATGGGACAAATCTAGGCTCAATATGGATGAATGGGACAAATCTAGAATCAATATGGATGAATGGGACAAATCTAGAATCAATATGGATGAATGGGACAAATCTAGGATCAATATGGATGAATGGGACAAATCTAGGATCAATATGGATGAATGGGACAAATCTAGGCTCAATATGGATGAATGGGACAAATCTAGGCTCAATATGGATGAATGGGACAAATCTAGGCTCAATATGGATGAATGGGAAAAATCTAGGCTCAATATGGATGAATGGGACAAATCTAGGCTCAATATGGATGAATGGGACAAATCTAGGCTCAATATGGATGAATGGGACAAATCTAGGCTCAATATGGATGAACAGGACAAATCTAGGCTCAATATCGATGAACAGAACAAATCTAGGCTCAATATGGATGAATGGGACAAATCAAGGCTCAATATGGATGAATGGGAAAAATCTAGCCTCAATATGGATGAATGGGACAAATCTAGACTCAATATGGATGAATGGGGCAAATCTAGGATCAATATGGATGAATGTGACAAATCTAGGATCAATGTGGATGAATGGGACAAATCTAGGATAAATATGGATGAATGTGACAAATCTAGGATCAATATGGATGAATGTGACAAATCTAGGCTCAATATGGATGAATGGGACAAATCTAGGATCAATATGGATGAATGGGACAAATCTAGGATAAATATAGATGAATGTGACAAATCTAGGCTCAATATGGATGAATGGGACAAATCTAGGCTCAATATGGATGAATGGGACAAATCTAGGCTCAATATGGATGAATGGGACAAATCTAGGCTCAATATGGATGAATGGGACAAATCTAGGCTCAATATGGATGAATGGGACAAATCTAGGCTCAATATGGATGAATGGGACAAATCTAGGCTCAATATGGATGAATGGGACAAATCTAGGATCAACATGGATTAATGGGACAAATCTAGGATCAATATGGATGAATAGGACAAATCTAAGATCAATATGGATGAATGGGACAAATCTAAGATCAATATGGATGAATAGGACAAATCTAGGATCAATATGGATGAATGGGGCAATTCTAGGATAAATATGGATTTTTGGGACAAATCTAGGATCAATATGGATGAATGGGACAAATCTAGGATCAATATGGATGAATGGGACAAATCTAGGATCAATATGGATGAATGGGACAAATTTAGGATAAATATGGATGAATGGGGCAAATCTAGGATAAATATTGATGAATGGGGCAAATCTAAGATCAATATTGATGAATGGGAGAAATTTAGGATCAATATGGATGAATGGGATAAATCTAGGATAAATATGGATGAATGGGGCAAATCTAGGCTCAATATGGATGAATGGAGCAAATCTAAGCTTAATATGAAGAGGGGGAAACAAATTTATGACTAATATGAATGGAGAAACAAATTTAGGACCTATATAAAGAGGAAAGAAATATCTGAACACTTTCATAGGATTAGCAGTTTCTATTATAAGGACATGTTTAACTGGACAGTAGGAAGACATATCTTAAAACTAAGCAAGATTATGTATCTTACATAAGATACAACCTTAATTAATGTCCAAAGTTTTGGCCAGTGTTACTCAATTCTTTTGGATATCTTCATTTTTTTATGGGGGTTAAAAATGGAAGAGGGGCAATAAAAATAAACACAAATCTCCAAGAATATTACATTTTCCATATGAGAGAGAGGAACAGAAACAAAAAAATGTACAAGTTGAGAGATGATAGGTTTGTTGAATAATGAAGCAAAAAACATTAAAATAAAATAAATTAAAAAAAAGTTTTTTTTTGTTTTGTTTTTTTTTCAAAATAAAGCAATATACAATGAAAAAAAAATGTCAGCTTTATCAAAAACAATTTGATTTAATTTTTTTTTTATAACTTCTGATCTCCACAAACAAATACTGTTTCTTAAATTTATTTTTAATATTTCAACAACAATTTTTGATTAAAAATAGATTGAAAAAAAGTCAACTTTTTAAAAGTATTTTTAAGTTTTGTTTTTCATTGATTTTTTTTTTTTGTTTTACTTCAATGATTTGGAAAAAGAATTTTGTCATATTGCACAATGTGATGGATGAATATAAGGGTTTCTTTAGCAGTATCCAACAGAACAAAAAAAAAGGGCGAAAAAAACAAAACAAATAGGCAACAAGTAAATGTTACCAAAGGCAAGATAAGCTACTATCTTACCTACCTGGATAAGTTTTTTTTGTGATTTAAATAATTTTAAAGCTTTTTTTAGTTCAATATAAAAGTACAGTCAAGTCTTCTAAGTTAGAACGAAAAAAAATAATGGCTGTCATGAGGATGGCATGTAGAACCTCAATAATCACTAAAAAAATCGAACATTAAACAAAAATACTAGTAATAAAAACATACAATTCGGTTAAACATTACATTTTCGCATGATTGGTGACAGTTATTGGCTGTTTCTGTTTAATGTTCGATTTTTGAGCGATTATCGAGGCTCCACGTTCCAGCCGCACGACAGCCATTATTTTTTTGTTCTATCTTAACAGGACTTGATCATACTAAAAAACGCTTTAAAATAAATTGAAACACAAATAAACTTATCCAGGAAGGTAGAAGAGTAATTTATCTTGCCTTTGGTAACATTTATTTGTTGTATATTTGTTTTGTTTTTTACCCCTTTTTTTTTGTTCTGTTGAATATTGTAAAAGATAGCCAAATATAAATATGTAGAACACAGCATGGTTGGCTCTTTCGATAAAACATTCAAACTTGGGAATATAATGGACGCAAGATAACAGCATAAATGGTCTCTTAGTTTAAATCAGGAGTTTCTTTCACTCAAATTATAAAATTTCTGATTACTTTTTATTGTTTAAACAATGAACGGTCTTTCAAGCATAACACTGAATGTTTTACACCTGAGATACCTTGATATATACACAAAAAATCTTCAAAAATACCCAATTAAAAATTTAAAAAAATCCCCGCATAAATATTAAAAAAAAAAATAATTTTTTTAAACTACAACATAAAAAAGAATCAAATAAAGAAATATTAAAAAATTTTTTTTTTTTTTTTTAAATGAAAAACTAAAACATTCACATTTAAAAATAAAAACTCAAACATTCACATTTAAAAATAAAAACTCAAACATTCACATTTAAAAATAAAAAACTCAAACATTCACATTTAAAAATAAAAACTAAAACATTCACATTTAAAAATGAAAACTAAAACATTCACATTTAAAAATGAAAACTAAAACATTCACATTTAAAAATGAAAACTAAAACATTCACATTTAAAAATAAAAACTCAAACATTCAAAAGAACACACCAACAAAGACCTTTCTACGTTTTCATATTTTACAAAACACCCCCTTCGGCATCCTCGTATCTCACAAAACACCCCCAACAAGAAGCCTTTTGCATCCACGTATCTCACACAAACACCCCCAACAAGAACCCTTCGTTCGGCATCCATGAATCTCACAAAACACCCCCAACAAGAAGCCTTTTGCATCCTCGTATCTCACACAAACACCCCCAACAAGAACCCTTCGTTCGGCATCCATGAATCTCACAAAACACCCCCAACAAGAAGCCTTTTGCATCCACGTATCTCACACAAACACCCCCAACAAGAACCCTTCGTTCGGCATCCATGAATCTCACAAAACACCCCTAACAAGAACCTTTTGACATCTTCGCACAAACACAGATGTAATCAACTGGTAGAATACATTAATGATATGGTTTATAAAACGAATCCTTCGACTTGAAAATATCCTAAGACCAACCCGTGAAAAGTTACAGACTTAAACAATTAGTAGTCGAGATTGATTATCGTGATTGTAAAAAAAAAAAAAAAAAAAAAATTAATTAAAATTTTGTTTCGTTCAAGTTTTAGAAGGCTTCCTCATTATATATAGACACAGAATATTAAACTTATGAGAAAGAACCTAAAATTGTAAAGAACTAAAAAATTTGATTTATCACTCATTCAAGGTAAGCCCCCCCCCCCTTCAGAAAAGAAGTTCTGCTACATCTCCGATCCCAAAATACTTATTGTCGCCCGGCCTTTGCACTCATTTGTCTATTAGCCAAGTGCAGAGGTATTAGCGCTGGGACGCCTCAAAGACACCCAGTGTTTGGCCTTATTTCCTGACTAGGACAATGAACGTGTCTCTCTTTCTCTGGGCAACTTGGGGAAATTTTTTTTGTCACTAAGTCTCACATGACTAGTCTGGGTCGCTCTTGTTCCGACAGGTTGAGGGTACAAGTTAGACAGCTTGTTTGGCTGCTGTTTCCGACCGTCACTACAGGAGCCCTAACTCTTAGGCAGCGTTAAGAATGGCTGCTCTATCAACAGTCGTATAATATCGTGGGTAGCTGCATGTGCCATGTCGCGCATGAAAAGAGACTCTACAGTTATCCCCGGTGGGTATTCCCGAGGCCACAACCCCCATGGACCAAGTCACAACTAATGGACTGGTTGTGTGAGCTTATTGGCACCAAACAAGCACCGACTTCTGCTCTCCCCACTCTATTCTTAACACTTAGCTGCACAGCCCCCAATTTAGGATGATCACCTAAAATTTCAACCTAATTTTCAGTGGCCCCTTACGTTTACAGTGGCAACTTAACTTGTTTGAGGTGAACCCAGTTCAAAAAAAAAAACAACAAAAAAAAAACAGTTAGAGTTCACTCTTAATATAATGATATGAGAAAAAAAAAGAAAATTTTTTTTTTGTTGTGTTCAAGTTTTAGAAGGCTTCCTCATTATATATATATATATATATATATATATATATATATATATATATATATATGGTAATCCAGGTAGAGTAAAAATCCACAGGGTAGAAATCCAAAGGGAATCAAACCGGGCTTATAAAAGAGTGCTCAATAAAGATATAGAGCTGTATTGTAAATGTTTTTTATTCGAACATGTACAAGGTCTGCTACACTGGCATGTCGATGTTATCGATCTACAGCTATCGAGAGCTGAGGTCTCATCAGACAGAAGGTTTTTTTGTGATCCGACCAGGTCGGTGAAGTCCAGGAAGAATGGAGTCAAGCAAAGAAGAAGAAATGATAGTCATGTGACCAATTTAAAAAAAAATATATATTGGCCGTTAGAAAAGTTTAATTTACAGTAATTCATATTTTTATTTTTATCCAACGCTGGGCTGGGGTAGAGGGGCGGCCGAGGAAAAGGAAAAGAAAGGGAAAGAGAGGAGAAATATCATATATATATATATATATATATATATATATATATATATATATATATATAGTCTCGGAAGTTTCTCAACCATTAAAACTATATAAAAAAAAAAAAAAAATAAATAAATTAAAAAAACTTATAGTCTCAAGTCTTCCAGTGGAAAATCACTCATGTAAGTCAATTTATTTTTTACAGTTATTATATTAGTTAGTTTCTAACACTATTTTAAGGGATCATCAGTTGTTTACCATGAAAAACTGTTTCGGGAATTTCTATATATATATATATATAGAGAGAGAGAGAGAGAGAGAGATATAGAATATTAAAATTATGACAAAGAACAAAAAAATGTAAAGAAAAAAAAAATTTGGTTTTTCACTCATTCAAAGTAAGACCTCCCCCCACCCCACCCCCCACCAAAAAAAAAAAAAAAAGAAGTATTTTGGAGACGGTAGGTGTAGCAGAACTTATTGAAAGGGATAGGTGGAGCAATTTTACATTTTCACTCTTTTAATATAATGGTATAAGAAAAAAAAAAAAAATTTTAAATAAAAATTAATAAACTGTTCTGAATGTATGCCTCATCACCCAACCCAGCAGCCATGTTTGCCTATCCACCAACCATACACACGCACAGATAATTCGCCAGCCAGCCATATCTTTTTTTTAATTTTTTTTTTTTTTATGATATTCAAACAATTGCACAATATGAATGAAACGGATACACGTGGTTTTGGGAAATAATTTAATGTTGAGAAGAGCACATTAGAATTTCAGGTAGAGATATGTGGACGCAGAGCAATTGTGGCTTCACTTAGCAGTAATGACACGTAACTGCTTACAGAGATCACTAGTGAATATCAGTATTTCATGGTTTCTTTTACGTTTAGTTATTGCTCAAGTATACGTAATATGAAATGTAAATTGCACGATTTGAGCAGAAACAAAATCAGACAAACTCTTATCGCCATAAAAAGTTATAAAATATTACGGGTATCTTTTACAATAATCCGCAGAGTCGCGGACAGGGTCCAAAAAACGAACGAGAACGGGGTAAAAAAAAAAAAAATATACAACAAGTGAAGGTGACCTACGTCGAGAATATATATTTTCCTACTTACCTATCACGTTTGTTTGTATTTTTACGTAATATAAATGGGTTTTTATTGGATGTAAAAAAAAAATTCTTGTTTTTTTTGGGGCACGCATTTTTACTAAAACAAAATGGTGCCGACGAGGCTATTTTCCTACCTCGCTTACGACCCCCCCCCCACGTGTTCGTGTGACAAAAATACTGATTTCTAATAAATAGCAGTTGGAACGGCTTAAAAATACAAACAAATGTCACAGATAAGTTGGAAAATAACTTTTATCGGCTACAGTTACTTTTATTTGTTGTATATTTGTTTTTTGAGCGTTTTCACTCTGCGGATTATTGTAAAAGATACCCCAATATTACCATAAAAAAAAAAATACACAAAGTAAAACAATAAACTCTTAAATGCTAATATTTTGTGTCTATGTTAAGATGGCTTGCTCAGAGTACAGACTAGTTATCGAAATTAATAAAATCTTGAGACAACTTCACATTCACGTGTGTATTTCTCGTATCAATGTAACTTTGATGATCATACATTGAATTATTATTTTTTTTTATTACCATTATTCAAATATTTATTAAAAAAAAAAAAATTTTTTTTTTAAATGTAATACCGCACAATAAAACGAATTTAAAAAAAACCAAAACATTACGAAATTAAATCTACCAGAATGCATTTCGCTTTCTTCGTAAACAAGTCGGTCTTTTAATCTTTTTGTTAATAGTTGAAAAAAAAAAAAAAAAATGAATTACTTGGTGACCCTTCAGAATTTGAAAGCATTTAAACTGTCGTGTAGAAAGTTATTTTCTGGTTTGAAAATTCTTAGCAAATCGTCATGTATTAAAAGATTGAAAGTTTTGGAAACCATTTACATCATTTTATGAATAGAAATTAAAACATTACCTTAACAACAAAAAAAAATGGTTATAGTTTTATAACAATTTTGTTCAATCAATAATTAAATGGCCAAACTATATTGTAATAATTAAATTTAACTTTTAAAATCCTATTTAAAAAAATCATTATGTAAAAAATAAACAAACAAAAAAAAAACCCCAACCAAAACAATGTTTTGTAAGCCATTTACATGCAATCATTTTCTAAACAGAGATTAAAAACAACATTACCTTAAAGAATTAGTTATAGTTTTATAACAACTTGGTTCAATTAATAATTTCATAACCAAATGATACCGTAATAATTAAATTTAACTATCAAAATTCTATTAAAACAAACATTTTGTAAAAACCAAGAAAAAAAATTTGGGTGAAGAAAAAAAAAAAAAGAAAGAAAAAAAAACAATTTTTTAAAAGAGAAAAAAAAAGGAGGAAAAAATAGGAGTAAAGACTTACAGGCAGGTACAGCTTGTTCTAATATGATAGTCAAAATAATTTGGAAATCTAAATTGTTTTGAACAAAAAAAAAAAAAAAAAAAAAAAAAAAAAAAAATGGAAAAAAAACTCCAAGAGAATATGCATTAATATTGACTTTATTTGTCCATTAAAAATGTTTACCACTTGTGTATGATAAGGCACCTTTGAAATATGACAGCAAAATTTATGAAGCACTCACTTAGAATTGAAAAATATTACTGTACACCAAAAATTACTGAAAAATGAGCAATTATCTTCATTTTTATTCAATAAAATAAAATAACATGCCATTGGTACCCATTCAAGGGAGATTGTCTTCCCAATTCGCGGAAATCTTCTAAGATGAATACCAGAAATGGTGTCACTCCATCGAAAAATGGTTAATCTTATACATAAATTACTTTTATGTTTTTTTTTTAATAATATTAATTGCTCATTTTCTGTAATTTTTGGTCTATTTAATATTTTTCCATACTAAGTAAGTGGTTCATAAAGTTTTGATGTCATTTTGTTTTTAAAAGAAAAAAATGCGTGTTTTGAAAATGGCCAGAAACAATTGTATGAATAAAGATCGTTTTTTTTTAAAAACAAATTCTGAATATTTATTAAATTATTATATTTTGAGCTCTAGTAATATATCTACACGCTATTGAGCTATCAACACAACTTTTCTGTGAATATATATATATACAGGGTGGGCAAAAATAAGGGTCCTATTTTTAAAAATTCATAATTTTTTTATTTATTGATTTAAAAAAATTTTTTTTTTAGAATAAGTAAAGGACCCCTTCCGAAGCAAGCATGGGCCGTATTAGCCCTAAAGAACGTACCCTCATTTAGAAAACATTATTTTTGCTTAAAAAACTCAAAACAGTGTAAAAAACAATACTTTAGTTTTTGTAAGTTTTAAGAAGTGTTTTTCGGCTAAAATTTGTTTTGTTTATTTCAAAAAATCTCGGAAGGGTCAGTCTACACACACATAAAGTTTGGTGAGTTTAACTTTTATTTTGTGGAAGTTATTCAAATTTAAAGATAGGACCCTTATTTTGGCCCACCCTGTACATATATAAACAAGTAAAAAATGAGAATAAAAAGTGTGCAACCATATTTCGCAACCGCCTTTTCATACACAAGTGTCAAATATTTAACCGTAATTATTCACATCTCAGATGAACTCTTCGATAGAATTCGTTTTCCATATTAAAATCTTTTTTTTTTATATCTTTAATTTCCTTGTTTCAGAATTTTCTTAGATGAGAATAATTTTTAATTATTCCCACTACTGTTCTCACCTTGGATGTTATTTTCACAACGATTCGGCCGATGTAACTCTCCAACTTTCTTCAGGTGAATCTTGTCGAACTTTGGAATCTGTATGGAATTTCGAAAGTGAACCCTTTTATTTAATCCACGGGGGTAGATTGTTCTCGTTTTGTCAACCATGACCGGGTAGAAGTCGTAAGTAATTTTAATTTTATTTTATTCTTAGATAGCACCGCCCGTAGTGAGGATTGAACCTGCAACGATACTCACTAAAAAAAAAAATGAAAATTACTTAAGGCTGACGAAACGACAACAATCTAAAGGGTTTAGTTCCAAATTCTGTACAGACTACCGAGTTCTATGTAAAAATTCCTGCGTTTGAAAAGAGGTGCTTGAAGAAGGTTGGAGGTTACATCGGCCGAAACGTTGTGAAAATAACATCTTAGATGAAAACAGTAGTCCAAATAATCGAAATTAATAATGTCTTTTAGTATGTTTTTTAATGACTGCTATAAACTTTATTTAAATAATTTTTAGAGTTATTTCTACATTGTATCATTTTTATCTAACGAGAAATTCTGAAAGTAAATACATTGTAAACATTTGAAAAGATATAAAAATAAAATAATATAAAATGTAAAAAGATAATATAGGCAAAAGATCACCGTTGAAGGTACATAAGATAGAAAGCCTTAAGCCATGGCTTTTCAAAGAATATCTATTAAGTCATAAGTGATTTTTTTGTTGTTGTCTTACTTCTAAACACCGACATATTTCCATTTCTTGCATTGTGATAGCCTTCTAATATACCTCTATATACGTATTACACACAATGCTTCAAGCAAACTAAATCTCCTTTATATATATATATATATATATATATATATATATGTCTAAAGAAGCTTTGAGTCATTTTAAACACAGAAAGAAAATGCAGTTTAAATTCCCAGATATACTAACTAAATCCAAGATATCGCAGACTTAGCATTCGTTGGAAAATTCACAAATAATAAAAAAAAGGGGGATTCAAGTATCTAACAGTGAAACAAAAACAAGGGACCTTAACTTTAGCGTGAAATATTAAAACGGGGATCATCAGCTGTTTACCATGTAACTGTTTCGGAGATTTAAAAACAGGACAGTTATAAAATTCATGACTCTCCAGTGGTACTGATCAAATGACCATAATAATGTCTTTTAGTATGTTTTTTAATGACTGCTACTGTTCAGCTATCAATGTCTATATTAAATTACGGTACAAGTCTATAAAGGTTGGCACAGGGCCGAATGATTAGAGAGAGAATGTTCTGATCACTGTCGCCTGGATTCGATCCCACCTAGCGTTGAATCCCTTAATAGTCAATAAACGAGTACAAGTTTAATTACTGGGGTCAAACTATATTTACACATGGAAAAGGAGTGGCATTCTTCCCCATTGGTAAGCTTTTGAAAAGAGAAACCTTCAGATCCACCACCCCCACCTAATTCTTTTTTTTTTTTTGAAGGTGGGGGTCGCTCCAGACCAGACATTAAGCCACTTGATGTAACTAGCTAAAAAAAAAAACGAAAGATGATTATCGCAAAGACAGGAGATGCCTATTGGCCTTAGTCTTGAAAAGACCAAGGCTATAGGTAGGAGAAAAACAGTCAGCAGGAAGAGAGTTCCACAAGCCTGCAGTTCTTGGAAAGAAGCTACTGGAATAGGAAGCTGTATTACAATGAGGTATCGAAACAGTGAATTGATGGAGACCACTAGACCAACGAGTCAAACGGGCTGGAACAAAAGAAGCAGGGAATAGATCACACAATTCCGAAGAACACATGCCATAATAGTACTTATAGAAAAGACTGAGACTAGCAACATCACGTCTGTAAGAGAAAGGGTGCAGAGAAGAAGAAAAGGTGGGAGCTAATCAAATTACAGATAGGCTTCTGAACCTTATCAAGAACTCTCAAATTGGACAGAGATTCACCAGCCCAAATATGACAACAGTGGTCTGATAGTAGATTTTGTGGTTTGTGGTTATTTTCTATTTTGAAGTGGATTCCATGAATTCATGGTAGCCCCCCCCCCCCCTAATTTAATTAGTCTATTATTAAAAACCCTATTGATGAGTTTTGGGACTTATAATGTGTATTATGCCTGGTCCTTGGACAAGGGAAAAGTAACGTAAACGAATAGAAGATTTAAAAAAAAATTCTCCTTCCAAATATAGAAAACAGGTCTTCTGATATTTCTAAGTTATCAACAACAATACCATTAAAGCAGTCATCACTATTAACAACTAAAATTTTAGCCTGACGATTCCCTACGGGAATGAAACGTGGAAGCCTTTGTGTAGCTTAATTGCCATAAATATATTTTCATAACATTATATATATATATATATATATATATATATATATGCATATATATAAACGGATCATATGGATTTCAAGCACCCCAAAATGAGCACCGACCGAAAGGACTTTCAGTAACACCGGATTTTTTAAACTTTTACTTCCGGTTTAATCATAAACAATGAATAAGCACTTTCATAACTTTTCTATCACAGATTTTATTAAAGAAAAAAGTTTTATTATTTAATGAATACGGTTTTATTTTTTAAAAAAAAGGGTGGGGGCTATATACAAAAATGTTTTTAAATTAAAAATGTGTGTATAACAAAACGTGCAAATAAAACTATGTATTTGTAACTTTGTCATTAGAATTGTAAGCAGACGAATATGCAAAAAAAACAAAAAAAAACAAACAATTTTTTTATATAAATTAAAACTATTCTGCATTGTTAGTTTCTTCGTATTTATTTCAAGAAAGAAGCGGAAATCCTTCTAGACCAAGGCAATTTTAATGTTTGTTCCACTCCAGAGTGGACCTTAGAAATTTATATAAAAATACATTTTTAATTAAAAAAGTTACAAACTTTTTACCTCTCCACTAGGACACGATCTCTGCAATGTTTTTTTTTTTTTTTTTTTTTTTTTTTGTTCATTTCATTTGTTTATTAAAAGTTTTTTTGTTTTTTTTTAAAAAAACAACTGTATTTTTAACATTTTATTATGCTTCTTAATAAACATTTGATATACCTCCCCTCTTATCTTAAAATAAATCTTTCCCTACATTAAAAAAACAACCTTGGGGAAGCAAGTAAATATCAAAGTTATTTTTTTTATAAAAAAATAAAAATGATATAAAGATCTGTAGATAAAATGATATAAAGATCTGTAGATAAAATTGTATAAAGATCTGTAGATAAAATTGTATAAAGATCTGTAGATAAAATTGTATAAAGATCTTTAGATAAAATTATATAAAGATCTGTAGATAAAATTGTATAAAGATCTGTAGATAAAATTGTATAAAGATCTGTAGATAAAATTGTATAAAGATCTGTAGATAAAATTGTATAAAGATCTGTAGATAAAATTATATAAAGATCTGTAGATAAAATTGTATAAAGATCTGTAGATAAAATTGTATAAAGATCTGTAGATAAAATTGTATAAAGATCTGTAGATAAAATTGTATAAAGATCTGTAGATAAAATTGTATAAAGATCTGTAGATAAAATTGTATAAAGATCTGTAGATAAAATTGTATAAAGATCTGTAGATAAAATTATATAAAGATCTGTAGATAAAATTATATAAAGATCTGTAGATAAAATTATATAAAGATCTGTAGATAAAATTATATAAAGATCTGTAGATAAAATTATATAAAGATCCGTAGATAAAATTGTATAAAGATCCGTAGATAAAATTGTATAAAGATCCGTAGATAAAATTGTATAAAGATCCGTAGATAAAATTATATAAAGATCCGTAGATAAAATTATATACAGATCCGTAGATAAAATTGTATAAAGATCCGTAGATAAAATTGTATAAAGATCCGTAGATAAAATTGTATAAAGATCTGTAGATAAAATTGTATAAAGATCCGTAGATAAAATTGTATAAAGATCCGTAGATAAAATTATATAAAGATCCGTAGATAAAATTGTATAAAGATCCGTAGATAAAATTATATAAAGATCCGTAGATAAAATTGTATAAAGATCCGTAGATAAAATTATATAAAGATCCGTAGATAAAATTATATACAGATCCGTAGATAAAATTATATAAAGATCCGTAGATAAAATTGTATAAAGATCTGTAGATAAAATTGTATAAAGATCTGTAGATAAAATTGTATAAAGATCTGTAGATAAAATTGTATAAAGATCTGTAGATAAAATTATATAAAGATCTGTAGATAAAATTATATAAAGATCTGTAGATAAAATTATATAAAGATCTGTAGATAAAATTATATAAAGATCTAGATAAAATGATGTATTTATCAAAATGTTATTTCGTTTGTTTATACTTCTTGCTTACAGAAAAAAAATTAAAGATTTTTTTTTATTCTTTAAAGTTAATAAAATTTAAACGGATAGTTTTAATTAAAAAAATAAGATTCACCTACATTGAAAACTGACCTTGGGCCTAACTCTGCCCTTGTGAGGAGAAGTAAATAGGAACACGATTTCTGCACAGAAAATACCTTTTTCAAAGCTGTCCTTTACCTATCGGTTAGTGAAGGAGAAACCCTTCTAGACTGAGGCAATTTTAATTTTCGTCCCGATCCAGGGTGCCCCCTTTTTTTTGGGGGGGGGAGGGGGCTGGATTTTCCCTACAGTAAAAATAGGCCATGTGTCTAATCTGCCCTAGTGGGGAAGCAAAAAGTTTGTAACTTGTTTTTTTTTTATTATTAAAAATGTTTTTTTTTTTAATATAAATTTCTAAGGTCGGATTTTAATGTAGCTCCCCCAAAAAGGGGCACTCTGGATTGGGAGAAAAACTAAAATTGCCTATGCTTAGAAGAATTTCTCTTTTCTTAAAATAAATATGAAAAAAAAAAATAACAGTGCAGAATAGTTTTAATTAGAAAAAAAAGAAAAAGTTTTGCATATTATCCGTCTTCTTGCAAGTTCAACGACAAAGTTACAAATACTTTTATTAACAAGCGCGCTTTTATACGCAAATTTTTAATTAAACAACTTTTTGTAAATAAAACTGTTTGTAAATAAACCCCTTTTTTAATAGTAAAACTTTTTACTTTGATAAAAATCTGTGATCTAAAAGTTATAAAAATGTGTATTGTTCTATTTATGATTCAACCGGACATAAAAGTTTAAAAACACAGTGTTACTAAAAAAGTGTCCTTTTAGTCTGTGTTCATTTTGGGGTGTTTGAAATCTATATGATCCAAATAAAAGAACCGTGGTGTGGAAACTCAAACAAAAGATAAACAAAAGACATGTAAAGAAAAAGTATGTATAAATCTGACCATCTAAAAAACGTTATAAATATTTATTAACCGTTACAGCTGTTTCTTCGACGCCATGTTATACAAACGGAGATGACTTTGAATTTTAAAATTTGTCAAGATTCATCAAAAGACAAATAAAACATTAAACATATTTAAAGTCATAATGATAAAAGAAATATTCTTACATGCGTCACGTCGAAAGGAATGCCATCTCTAATGTTTACAAAACTCTAATTGTAACATTTAGAACCATAACCCTAAACATATCTGTTTGTACAATATAGATGAAACAGCTGTAAGAATAAATAAATATTTATAACAATTTATGATCGTCGGATTTACAAATACTTTGTCTTTGCTCTAAGAACATCCAGCTGGGAAAATCGAAATATTTTGCCCATGTGTTTTGGAGCCACATACATATATATGTTTATTTATTGTGTGTAGATATGTGTATGTTTATTTTATGTGTGTAGATATGTAGAAGTTTATTTTATGTGTGTAGATATGTGTACATTCATTTTATGTGTGTAGATATGTGTACGTTTATTTTATGTGTGTAGATATGTATACGTTTATTTTATGTGTGTAGATATGTGTACGTTTATTTTATGTGTGTAGATATGTGTACGTTTATTTTATGTGTGTAGATATGTGTACGTTTATTTATTGTGTAGATATGTGTACGTTTATTTATTGTGTAGATATGTGTACGTTTATTTATTGTGTAGATATGTGTACGTTTATTTATTGTGTAGATATGTTTATTTATTGTGTGTAGATATGTGTATGTTTATTTATTGTGTAGATATGTGTATGTTTATTTAATGTATGTAGATATGTGTATGTTTTTTTATGTTGTGTAGATATGTGTATGTTTTTTTATTGTGTAGATATGTTTTTTATGTTGTGTAGATATGTGTATGTTTATTTATTGTGTAGATATGTGTATGTTTATTTATTGTGTAGATATGTATATGTTTATTTATTGTGTAGATATGTATATGTTTATTTATTGTGTAGATATGTATATGTTTATTTATTGTGTAGATATGTATATGTTTATTTATTGTGTAGATATGTATATGTTTATTTATTGTGTAGATATGTATATGTTTATTTATTGTGTAGATATGTATATGTTTATTTATTGCATGTAAATATTTACACAATAATCGTAGTATCAAAAATAATGGATACTTTCCGAAGAGATCAAAATTAGAAATTTGTTCAAAATAAAAGAAATCAGCAAATGCATCTTGAACGACTTCAACTGTTGCATACATACTTGAAAATGGCCCACACTGGTTGAAAGTTTAAATCTAGCAATACAAATTTTAAACAATTTCTACACCCACTTATGCGGAAAGAAGGATTATATGTCAATTCGAAAAAAAAAATTAAGGAGAAAGAAGTAAACTGACAGATGTCCAATGATTTTTATACGATCTAGATTTAAGTATTAAGCTTATGCTTTTAACATTGGAAATTTGTTTCCAAACTGTATACAGCATGTTATGTAAACGGCATTTCATGCTATTGTTTGCATGGGTTATATTACTAAACAAGCGATTATTTAGTCTGCAGAACTGGATATAAACAAAAGAATACCACAAAGTGAAAAATGAAACTCTTTTTAGGCACAAGTTAGAATCCTTTAGGAGTCGTTTTTTAACATTGCAGTATTCTATTTGTAGACTAAATCACTTGTTTAATAATACTACCCACGCAAACAATAGTGTAGATAGGCAACAGTTGATGTTTTAGTCCAACTTGTTTCCTTGCTCTATAACGAAAACATTCCCTTCAAAATTGAAATAATTATCTTGTTTCATACAGACATGTACAAAAAGTCGCTACACTGGCATGTCGATGTTATCAATCAATAGTTATTAGAAACTTATTATTCTAATAGCTATTGATCGATAGCATCAACATGCCAGTGTAGCGGCTTTTTGTACATGTCTGTATAAATAAAAATCAATAACAAAACGGCTTAATAGATAGCATACTATATATCTAGCTTTAATAGTTGAACCTTGGCATGGCGCTGTATACCTTATTAATGTTCTTTTAACGGCTCTACACTTTCGAGTATTGCGCACTTTTGAGTTTAATACAAATTTTACAAATTTTAAAAGTACTAAGTTTGTTAACATCCTCGATATATCTACCTAGTCTTATAATCTAGTATATAAAATTATGTCAGTTGGATTTTATACTCCAGACACAAATAGCATTGCAGATGAAAAATCGATATTTGATTTTGCCTAGCCTTCTTTCGTTGAACGTTGGTGCAAGCTATTAAGAACAATAAATCTTAATTAGATTTAATTTCTTTGTAAATACAATTTACCTTGTTCGGAATATTTTTCATAGGGAAACAAATCTTTCCTTAGTCTGAATAATCTTGGGCAAAGCCTGGTCGGGGCAGCTAGTAAAAAAATTTTTTATTTATAAAATATAATTATCCACAGACATGTGTTTCACCATCAATACGGCTTATCAGCGTGGCTGACTTCAGTGAGATTCAAAACTTTGACCACAGAAGCTGTAGTCGGGAGCTTTATCATTATGCCAAAGAGTCTTGCTTAAAATACAGGGATATTTCACCGCACTTAAATGTTTTTGGTGATAAAGATAGCTTAACATATTTGGTTATCTTGCGGTGTTCATTTAACCTAAATACTAGAGGGAGAATTATATATATATATATATTTATTCAGGAAATGATGGTTTGTACTTAGAGTAATGCAATACTCTTCCATAAAATAATTGAGTTCTCTAGGTTATCAGTAACCTAAATTTGTAAACAAATGAATACACTCTGTAGTAGGTTCGTAGTGGGCTCAGATGGTAAGCCACCAGACACCATTAGTGTTCGGGTTCTGAATCTCTGGGTTTATACACTTGCTACATCTAGCCACACTGATGAGCCATGAAACGACGAAACAGCTGTCCGTGGATGAGTATACTTTATATAATTATAAGCTATATTATACCAACTACCACCAGAGACCCGAAAGCTTGCTCGCCGCAGCGAGAACATTACTAAGAAAATTAAAAAACGCAAAAATTCTGTGGTATCCAATCAGACTTATATAATATAATATATATATATATATATATATATATATATATGAATATATATATGAAAATAAGTAAACAAGTTTAATTGACTAAAATTGACAACTTTTTCTTACTGATCTTGTTCAATTCTTGTGCTGGCATTAATGTTTTTAACAAAAAAAACAAATTATGAACACCGAGTACTTTCAATAATGCTAAGAATCATCTTCAGGGTATTCAATTTGTTTTCTCTTTTAATTGAATACTCCGAAAATGATTTTCAGCAATATTGAAAGTACTTACGGTGTAACTAATTTTGCTTTTTGTCAGAAACTTTAACCCTGATATTAAAAGACATTCAGAAGTTGAATTATCCACTGAAGAGTTTGAATTACCCACTGGAGAGTTTGAATTACCTACTAGAGACTATCCCCGAGTGTCTTCGGTCTCTCTGAACAAACGTTTGTCAGGACAACCTGACATGAAGATAGTTCACCCTACAAGTAAACCCTGACCAAATATTCAAAATAACATAGTATTCGAAGCCCAAATAAGATACCCTCGACACGGCTATACACTGGCTCATACCAGGAATGCTGCACCTTCTCCTAATGATGTTACCTCAAGTAACAGTACTTAACTGGATACTCCACCAGACTAGATGAATTCTTGTCCTGGAATCCAGTAAAATCAAGAGACCACAAGATAGATATACTATAACAGAGTCTACTGGTCAATTCGGGAGAAGAAAATTAATGTTTTTAACTTTTTTACTAAATCAACGTTTGACGGTTAATGGAATATTCGAATATCTATGTATCTCATATAGGTAAATTTTAATCATATGATCACGTTGAACACAAGTGATTAGTCTTCTTGGGTTAGTAGATGTAGAATGGTTGAGGTAGCAGTTTCAGTTCACAGGGGAAGGCCAAGGAAAACATGGGAGGAATTGATAAGGATGGACTTGAGATAATGACAGATGAATAAAGACCTGGCGTGAGATATGTTAGTTTGGAAGTCGATTTCTCAAATTCAATGCAATTCATCATGGAAAACGGATGTTAAACCGAATGAACTTGATCTGAATACTAAACTATACTAATTACTTATATGAACATCTTTTAATGCTCACACTAATGTACTACCTTTCAATGATCAATTCAGTTTACTATACTATTTTAGACTAATGAACTACCTTTCAATGCTCAATTCAGTTTACTATACTATTTTAGACTAATGTACTACCTTTTCATGTTCAATTCAGTTTACTATACTATTTTGGACTAATGTACTACCTTTCAATGATCAATTCAGTTTACTATACTATTTTAGACTAATGAACTACCTTTCAATGCTCAATTCAGTTTACTATACTATTTTAGACTAATGTACTACCTTTTCATGTTCAATTCAGTTTACTATACTATTTTGGACTAATGTACTACCTTTCAATGATCAATTCAGTTTACTATACTATTTTAGACTAATGAACTACCTTTCAATGCTCAATTCAGTTTACTATACTATTTTAGACTAATGTACTACCTTTTCATGTTCAATTCAGTTTACTATACTATTTTGGACTAATGTACTACCTTTCAATGATCAATTCAGTTTACTATACTATTTTAGACTAATGAACTACCTTTCAATGCTCAATTCAGTTTACTATACTATTTTAGACTAATGTACTACCTTTTCATGTTCAATTCAGTTTACTATACTATTTCACACTAATGTACTATCTTTTAATGCTCAATTCAGTTTACTATACTATTTCAAATTAATGTACTATCTTTTAATGTTCAATTCAGTTTACTTTACAATTTCAGACTAATGTACTATCTTTCAGTGCTCAATTCAGTTTACTATACTATTTCAGACTAATGTACTATCTTTTAATGTTCAATTCAGTTTACTATACTATTTCAGACTAATGTACTATCTTTCAGTGCTCAATTCAGTTTACTATACTATTTCAGACTAATGTACTATCTTTTAATGCTCAATCCGTAATGAAAGGGCAATGGTCAGATGGATCTGTTTGGTAGGGCCTGAAGAGTACGTTACTTTTGAATCCCTGCTTTCACAGGTGGACTTGAAAAGCCTTGCAGACATCATGCTGAAGAACAGACTGCGTTGGTTGGGTCATATTGAGCGTAGCGATGGCTGGATTCCTAAAGTCCGACAGTTGACTGTGTCAGCAGATAACATCACCACTGGCAGACCCAAGTTGACTTGGGAGGACGTAGTCAAACGTGATAGGAAGGCCATGGGTATGGATTCAATCAAGCCTTGCTAAAGACAGGAGTGGAGAAGAAGACTTGGATTTCGAGACTAGACAATTGGGCCCCACCCTCATCAGAGGATTAATTGTGGCCTAATTCAATTTACTATACTATTTAAGACTATTGAATCATCTTTTAATGCTCAATTCAATTTATTATGCTATTTCAGACTAATGTATTATCTGCTAATGCTCAATTCAGTTTACTATACTATTTCAGACTAATGTACTATCTTTTAATGCTCAATTCAGTTTACTATACTATTTCAAACTAATGTACTACCTTTCAATGCTCAATTCAGTTTACTATACTATTTCAAACTAATGTACTATTTTTTAATGCTCAATTCAGTTTACGATACTATTTCAAACTAATGTACTATTTTTTAATGCTCAATTCAGTTTACTATACTATTTCAAACTAATAAACTGTTTTAATGCTCAATTCAGTTTACTATACTATTTCATACTAATGTACTATCTTTTAATGTTCAATTCAGTTTACTTTACAATTTCAGACTAATGTACTGTTTTAATGCTCAATTCAGTTTACTATACTATTTCAGACTAATGTACTGTTTTAATGCTCAATTCAGTTTACTATACTATTTCACACTAATGTACTGTTTTAATGCTCAATTCAGTTTACTATACTATTTCAAACTAATGTACTATTTTTTAATGTTCAATTCAGTTTACTATACTATTTCAAACTAATGTACTATTTTTTAATGCTCAATTCAGTTTACTATACTATTTCACACTAATGTACTATTTTTTAATGTTTAATTCAGTTTACTATACTATTTCAAACTAATGCACTATTTTTTAATGTTCAATTCAGTTTACTATACTATTTCAAACTAATGTACTATTTTTTAATGCTCAATTCAGTTTACTATACTATTTCAAACTAATGTACTATTTTTTAATGTTCAATTCAGTTTACTATACTATTTCAAACTAATGTACTATTTTTTAATGTTCAATTCAGTTTACTATACTATTTCAAACTAATGTACTATTTTTTAATGCTCAATTCAGTTTACTATACTATTTCACACTAATGTACTATGTTTTAATGCTCAATTCAGTTTACTATACTATTTCAGACTAATGTACTATCTTTTAATGCTCGATTCAGTTTACTATACTATTTAAGACTAATGTACTATCTTTTAATGCTCAATTCAGTTTACTATACTATTTCACACTAATGTATCATCTTTTAATGCTCAATTCAGTTTACTATACTATTTCAGACTAATGTACTATTTTTTAATGCTCAATTCAGTTTACTATACTATTTCAGACTAATGTACTATTTTTTAATGCTCAATTCAGTTCACTATACTATTTCAGACTAAGGTACTATCTTTGATGTTTAATTCAGTTTACTATACTATTTCAGACTAAGGTACTATCTTTGATGTTCAATTCAGTTTACTATACTATTTCAGACTAATGTACTATCTTTTAATACTCAATTCAGTGTACTATACTATTTCAGCCTAATGTACTATTTTTTAATGCCAAATTTATTTATTTTGTGTTTTACTTTTGTGAATAAAACCGTAACAAAGGAATTTTTCTTTCTTTCTCTACACTATACAATTTCAGACAAATGTATTATCTTTAAATGCTCAATTCAGTTTATTATATATTTCAGACTAATGTAATATCTTTTAATGCTCAATTCAATTTACTATACTATTTAAGACTAATGTACTATTTTTTAATGCTCAATTCAGTTTACTATACTATTTCAGACTAATGTACTATTTTTCAATGCTCAATTCAGTTTACTATACTATTTAAGACTAATTCACTATCTTTTAATGCTCAATTCAGTTTACTATACTATTTCAGACTAATGTACTATCTTTTAATGTTTAATTCAGTTTACAATACTATTTCAGACTAATGTATTATCTTTTAATGCTCAATTCAGTTTATTATATATTTCAGACTAATGAACTATCTTTTAATGCTCAATTCAATTTACTATACTATTTAAGACTAATGTACTATTTTTTAATGCTCAATTCAGTTTACTATACTATTTCAGACTAATGTACTATTTTTCAATGCTCAATTTAGTTTACTATACTATTTAAGACTAATTCACTATCTTTCAATGCTCAATTCAGTTTACTATACTATTTCATACTAATGTACTATCTTTCGATGCTCAATTCAGTTTACTATACTATTTAAGACTAATTCACTATCTTTTAATGCTCAATTCAGTTTACTATACTATTTCAGACTAAGGTACTATTTTTTAATGCTCAATTCAGTTTACTATACTATTTTACACTAATGTACCATCTTTTAATGCTCAATTCAATTTACTATGCTATTTAAGACTAATGTACTATTTTTTAATGCTCAATTCAGTTTACTATACTATTTCAGACTAATGTACTATTTTTTAATGCTCAATTCAGTTTACTATACTATTTCATACTAATGTACTATCTTTTAATGCTCAATTCAGTTTACTATACTATTTCAGACTAAGGTACTATTTTTTAATGCTCAATTCAGTTTACTATACTATTTCAGACTAAGGTACTATATTTTAATGCTCAATTCAGTTTACTATACTATTTCATACTAATGTACTATCTTTTAATGCTCAATTCAGTTTACTATACTATTTCAGACTACTGTACTATCTTTTAATGCCCAATTCATTTTCATTTTATTTTGTGTTTTACTTTTGTGAATAAAACCTTTACAAAGGAATTCGGCTCTTTCTTTCTTCTCTTCACTATTTTACACTAATGTACTATCTTTTAATGATTAATTCAGTTTATTATACTATTTCACACGAATGTACTATCTTTTAATGTTCAATTCAGTTTACTATACTATTTCACACTAATGTACTATCTTTTAATGTTCAATTCAGTTTACTATACTATTTCAGACTAATGTACCATCTTTTAATGCTCTATTCAGTTTACTATACTATTTCAGACTAATGTACTATTTTTTAATGTTTAATTCAGTTCACAATATTTTTTCATACTAATGTACTATCTTTTAATGTTTAATTCAGTTTACGATACTATTTCAGACTAATGTATTATCTTTTAATGCTCAATTCAGTTAACTATACTATTCTAGACTAATGTACTATCTTTTAATGTTCAATTCAGTTTACTATACTATTTCACACTAACGTACCATCTTTTAATGCTCAATTCAGTGTACTATACTATTTCACACTAATGTACTATCTTTTAATGCTCAATTCAGTTTACTATACTATTTCAGACTAATGTACCATCTTTTAATGCTCAATCTAGTTTACTATACAATTTTAGACTAATGTACTATCTTTTAATGCTCAATTCAGTTTTCTATTTCAGACTAATGTACTATCTTTAATGTTCAATTCAATTTACTATACTATTTCACACTAATGTACTATCTTTTAATGCTCAATTCAGTTTACTATACTATTTCACACTAATGTACTATCTTTTAATGCTCAATTCAGTTTACTATACTATTTCAGACTAATGTACCATCTTTTAATGCTCAATTCAGTTTCCTATACTATTTCAGACTAATGTACTATTTCAGACTAATGTACTACATTTTAAGGTTTAATTCAGTTCACGATACTATTTCATACTAATATACTATCTTTTAATGCTCAATTCAGTTTACTATACTATTTCACACTAATGTACTATCTTTTAATGCTCAATTCAGTTTACTATACTATTTCACACTAATGTACTATTTTTCAATGCTCAATTTAGTTTACTATACTATTTAAGACTAATTCACTATCTTTCAATGCTCAATTCAGTTTACTATACTATTTCATACTAATGTACTATCTTTCGATGCTCAATTCAGTTTACTATACTATTTAAGACTAATTCACTATCTTTTAATGCTCAATTCAGTTTACTATACTATTTCAGACTAAGGTACTATTTTTTAATGCTCAATTCAGTTTACTATACTATTTTACACTAATGTACCATCTTTTAATGCTCAATTCAATTTACTATACTATTTAAGACTAATGTACTATTTTTTAATGCTCAATTCAGTTTACTATACTATTTCAGACTAATGTACTATTTTTTAATGCTCAATTCAGTTTACTATACTATTTCAGACAAGGTACTATCTTTTAATGCTCAATTCAGTTTACTATACTATTTCAGACTAAGGTACTATTTTTTAATGCTCAATTCAGTTTACTATACTATTTCAGACTAATGTACTATCTTTTAATGCCCAATTCATTTTCATTTTATTTTGTGTTTTACTTTTGTGAATAAAACCTTTACAAAGGAATTCAGCTCTTTCTTTCTTCTCTTCACTATTTTACACTAATGTACTATCTTTTAATGATTAATTCAGTTTATTATACTATTTCACACGAATGTACTATCTTTTAATGTTCAATTCAGTTTACTATACTATTTCACACTAATGTACTATCTTTTAATGTTCAATTCAGTTTACTACACTATTTCAGACTAATGTACCATCTTTTAATGCTCTATTCAGTTTACTATACTATTTCAGACTAATGTACTATTTTTTAATGTTTAATTCAGTTCACAATATTTTTTCATACTAATGTACTATCTTTTAATGTTTAATTCAGTTTACGATACTATTTCAGACTAATGTATTATCTTTTAATGCTCAATTCAGTTAACTATACTATTCTAGACTAATGTACTATCTTTTAATGTTCAATTCAGTTTACTATACTATTTCACACTAACGTACCATCTTTTAATGCTCAATTCAGTGTACTATACTATTTCACACTAACATACCATCTTTTAATACTCAATCTAGTTTACTATACAATTTTAGACTAATGTACTATCTTTTAATGCTCAATTCAGTTTTCTATTTCAGACTAATGTACTATCTTTTAATGCTCAATTCAGTTTACTATACTATTTCACACTAATGTACTATCTTTTAATGTTCAATTCAATTTACTATACTATTTCACACTAATGTACTATCTTTTAATGCTCAATTCAATTTACTATACTATTTCACACTAATGTACTATCTTTTAATGCTCAATTCAATTTACTATACTATTTCACACTAATGTACTATCTTTTAATGCTCAATTCAGTTTACTATACTATTTCACACTAATGTACTATCTTTTAATGCTCAATTCAGTTTACTATACTATTTCAGACTAATGTACCATCTTTTAATGCTCAATTCAGTTTCCTATACTATTTCAGACTAATGTACTATTTCAGACTAATGTACTACATTTTAAGGTTTAATTCAGTACACGATACTATTTCATACTAATATACTATCTTTTAATGCTCAATTCAGTTTACTAAACTATTTCACACTAATGTACTATCTTTTAATGCTCAATTCAGTTTACTATACTATTTCACACTAATGTACTATCTTTCAATGCTCAATTCAGTTTACTATACTATTTCATACTAATGTACTATTTTTTAATGCTCAATTCAGTTTACTATACTATTTCACACTAATGTACTATCTTTTAATGCTCAATTCAGTTTACTATACTATTTCACACTAATGTACTATCTTTCAATGCTCAATTCAGTTTACTATACTATTTCATACTAATGTACTATCTTTTAATGCTCAATTCAGTTTACTATACTATTTCATACTAATGTACTATCTTTTAATGCTCAATTCAGTTTACTATACTATTTCATACTAATGTACTATCTTTTAATGCTCAATTCAGTTTACTATACTATTTCATACTAATGTACTATCTTTTAATGCTCAATTCAGTGTACTATACTATTTCAGACTAATGTACCATCTTTTAATGTTTAATTCAGTTTATTGTACTATTTCAGACTAATGTACTATTTCAGACTAATGTACTATCTTTCAATGCTCAATTCAGTTTACTATACTATTTCAAACTAATGTACCATCTTTTAATGCTCAATCTAGTTTACTATACTATTTCAAACTAATGTACTATCTTTTAATGTTTAATTCAGTTTATTGTACTATTTCAGACTAATGTACTATCTTTTAATGTTTAATTCAGTTTACTTTACTATTCCAAACTAATGTACTATCTTTTAATGCTCAATTCAGTTTACTATACTATTTCATACTAATGTACTATCTTTTAATGCTCAATTCAGTTTCCTATACTATTTCAGACTAATGTACTATTTCAGACTAATGTACTACATTTTAAGGTTTAATTCAGTTCACGATACTATTTCATACTAATATACTATCTTTTAATGCTCAATCTAGTTTACTATACTATTTCAAACTAATGTACTATCTTTTAATGTTTAATTCAGTTTACTTTACTATTCCAAACTAATGTACTATCTTTTAATGCTCAATTCAGTTTACTATACTATTCTATACTAATGTACTATCTTTTAATGCTCAATTCAGTTTACTAAACTATTTCAGACTAATGTACCATCTTTTAATGCTCAATCTAGTTTACTATACTATTTCAAACTAATGTACTATCTTTTAATGTTTAATTCAGTTTATTGTACTATTTCAGACTAATGTACTATTTCAGACTAATGTACTATCTTTTAATGTTTAATTCAGTTTATTATACTATTTTAGACTAACGTACTATCTTTTAATGTTTAATTCAGTTCACTATACTATTTCAGACTAATGTACTATCTTTTAATGCTCAATTCAGTTTACTATACTATTTCAGACTAATGTACTATCTTTTAATGCTCAATTCAGTTTACTATACTATTTCACACTAATGTACCATCTTTTAATGCTCAATCTAGTTTACTATACTATTTCAGACTAATGTACTATCTATTAATGATCAATTCAGTTTACTGTACTATTTCAGACTAATATACCATGTTTTAATGCTCAATTCAGTTTACTATATATTTCAGACTAATGGACTATCTTTTAATGCTCAATTCAGTTTACTATACTATTTCAAACTAATGTACTATCTTTCAATGCTCAATTCAGGTTGGGGGTTAGTTTAGTATATGTTCATTCATCATGATACCATTTTCTCGGGCATTACTTCATTTTTGTGGGGGGAAGGGGGGCAGTGTATGGTGTAGTATCTATTCTGTTGTCATGAGACCGTCCTCCCAGGCATTACATCCTCTTGACAGACACTATTTACGGTTTTGTATTTTCAGTAACCTTATATGTACTGTACAAGAATGAAAAACTGTTTCACTGGTGATTCATTCTGGCTTTATGCACTAATAAATAAATGAATAGATTAAAGATCCTTCTTTTCTTTTGTTTGCTTTTCTATTTCTGCGTCTTTTTTCATTTATTTTTTGTAAAAATTTTCTGATTTGTTCATTTTTCTACTCAGAGGAGCGGTCATACTTAGCCGCAAAAATACATTGAATTAAATATTTATGAAAGTAGGTGTGACAAGGCAAATAAAATGTGTCATTTGGGGTAAGTTATATCGCAGCTGTGTCAGGAGCGTTATGTTATATGGCAGCAGGGATGTGAGTGGCCGATGACCAAAAAAAGCTGAAATCGAAATAAATTTCCCAACGTGGGAGGAGGGGAGGGGGAGGTGCGCGTATGTTTGTGTGGCGAGGGCAGCGTAAAAAAAAAAAACAACCCCCCCCCCTCAAATGAATCCAAGAGTCCGCATGTGGGAAGAGGGGGGGGGGACAGGAAGTCATTCTTTTATGAAACAAAAGTCATCTAACTCTCCTACCCGCTTCATAAATCGTTTGCATTCTTAGTCTTCACGGCAAAATTAACATTTTCATTTTTCAGAGGGAACTGTCATTAGAGGGAAGGCAAAGAATGATAGGAAGAGGAAGAGAGAGAAAACAGGAAAGAAGAAAAACAGATAAAGCGAGAAAGGAAAAAAAAGAGAAAGACAGGAAAGGAAATAAAATGCAGTCAAATAGCGACAAAAAAAAAGTAATAAGGGAGCAAGGCTGCCGTGCTTTGACAGAAATCAGCCTTTTCTTATTTAAAAAGCGAGCAGAAAGCAGAGAACTCTCGAATGCAAATACTAAGTAGCATATTTTTGTGTAATATTCATAAAACGGTAGAAGTTACGTAAAGATGTAAAGTGATATACGCAGGTACTGTAAAAACACCACTGAATTAGCCGGTATAACCAGGTTAATATTATTATTATTGTTGTTGTTGTAGTTATTATTATTATCATTATTACATATTAAAATAATAATTGTGAAAATAATAATAATAATAATTTTTTTTTTTAACTGGTGCCGGCCTAGGCTGACACCAGACAACATATTTGTAGAGGGTCGAGGAGGATGAGAAGACCGAGGAGGTACAGCACAAACCAGACCTCCACTGGAAAAGTGCAGAGAGTGCTGAGACCTTGGGGAGGCTTGTTTCCACCCAAATCCCAGAAAAGACCAATTGTCCTTACCAGCTAGAAATTAATGGGAAGAGGCTGTTGCGATACCGCATCGTTATCGACAAAAGATGAAGAATACTGGAAATCTGGGAAGGCTTGTTGTCACTCAGACTCCAGGAAATACCACTGGTTGTTGTCGGTGAGCAATCACTGACGATGATCTGTGTGAGAGCTCCTAGTGAGTACAAATAATAATAATAATGGAAGGATTTAGATATGTAAGCAGAAATCAGCTTTTTCTGAATATAAAAGCGTAATTCTGCTAAAATGGCAGTGAATGCTTGGCCCTCGCTCAGCCCTCTCTCGCCAGACTGCAGCACAACAATAGATTCGTAATTAGATGGATCTGCAATGTTAAATCTGACCGAAACCAACGCATCAGGTCAAAGGATTTGCTGGAAGCACTACATTTGCCCAACATACAGGTTATTCTAAGGACAAATCGATTATGCTGGTATGGTCATATGGGGGGTGTTCATCCTTCCTGGATAAATCGTTGCAAAAGCATGGATGTCTTAAATCGCAGGAAGCTTGATCCAACTAAGGAAAACTCGGAAGCAAATGATTAGACACGAGTGGAATCTGGAGACAGTTGACACGCTGAACCGTGAGAACTGGAGAGAACCGTGTGAACTTGCGTAATATCAGAAAACGTCTGACCCTCTGAACAAAGGAAAAGTGATGTTAAATGAATTCTGCGATTCAACCTACTAAATTATTTTTTTGATCTGCGCATTTAGGAAACGTTTTATTCTTACTTAATTGTGATGTAGCCTCTTACATAGATGTGGGTTTTCATCTAAAGATGTAAAATTGTGTTGTATTGATAAACTGTTGTAGAAGCATGGATGCTTTTAGTTGCAGGAAGGTTGGTCGGCCAAGGGAAAACTTGTAAGCAAGTGATTAGACAAGAGTGGAATCTGGAGACAGTTTGACCCACTGAACGGTGAGAGCTGGAGAGTGAGCTTGCGTAATATTGGAAAAACAGCTGAACCCCGAAACAAGGTTGGAAAAGTGACGTTAAATGAACAGAAGATTTGCAGCATCATTAGTAAACTAAAGTCTCATCTCTTGATGTACTGGAATATGCTGTTAATAAAGAAAAGCAGTATTTTAGAAAACAACATTTTTAACTTACTTGTCTAGAGGGAATGGGGGAGGGAACCATACTTTAGTATCGCTGTTAGGGTGGATATTTATTCTATAGGGCGATCAACAACAAAAAACAATTTTTTTTTTTTAAATTTAACAAAAAAAAAAAAAAAAAAAATTTTTTTTTTTTTTTTAAAATAAAAAACAAAAACAAGAAAAACGCCCCCCCCCCCCATCCGGAAATTATTTAGAAAAACTAGTGAATCAGCTTGTGTTTAAAGAGATGTGTCATCATGAACAAAGTAATGGGAGGAGATGAGCTACAAGATGATGCAAAGGTCCTTACAGTCAATACTCCCGACTCCATTGGACCAAGCGAAATGGTCCTCAAAACGTCCGGATCTTAATGTAAAAGATTTTACTCTTTGGAGTTTAATGTTCCATCAACTTCAATTACAGAGGAAAGAGGTCACACAAACAAATAATCCTAAAATAGAACTCTGTCGGAAGCTTGGGACAATATCCCGCTTGAAGTCATCAAAGGGGTAACTTGAAGTTAGACCATCTACGTCTTTGTGCAGCTGCTCACAGAAGGCACACGTTGAACATATCATATAACATCTGCGTTATTCTTCCGTTTTAACAATGCGTCTGTTATCAACAACTGTTTTCATATTTGAAACAAGTACATATGTATGTGTAAATAGTGCTAAATGTCCCGTGTTTTTCTTTTGTTTGTTTGTTTTTGTGGGGCACCCAGTAGTATAAAAGAATTATTTCTCTGACTTGATTGTTTATAAAGTCAGAGACTGGCATTTAGATTGAAAATTCCCTGTTTTTTTTTCTTTGTGTGTGTGTATGTGTGTGTGTGTATGTGTATGTGTTTGTGTGTGTGTGTGTATGTGTGTGTGTATGTGTGTGTATGTGTGTGTGTGTATGTTTGTGTATGTGTGTGTGTGTGTATGTGTGTGTGTATGTTTGTGTATGTGTATGTGTGTGTTTGTGGGTATGTGTGTGTGTATGTATGTGTGGGTATGTGTATGTGTGTGTGTGTGTTACACCTTGCAGAACATGTATGTGTAAATTAATTGTGATATATTTCCTTCTTTTTTTTTTTTTTGAGACGTCCTGTAGGTAAATAAATTTTAAAAATGCATTTTGATTACATATGTTGATCTTGTATCAAAAGTAAAAAAAAAAAAAAATCACCCAACGTGCTAGATCGTAAAAAATACAAGAGGAGAACATGTATTTTTAAAAATTTATAAACTATACATTCATGTATCCGTTAGAGGTACCCAAGTTTCGTCCAAGTTTGAATGAGACTTCTGGTTTAAAATGCCTGTATGGGATTCTTCAGGCTCACTTAAATGTCTGATCAAGGCCTGAGAGTCCTACGTTGTCATTTTAAACCGGACCCTTCTCAAAATTCAAGGTGACCCGATGGATGAAACCTGGGTACCTTTAACAGACAAATATATAGTTCATAAATAAATAAAAACAAATACATACATACATATATATATATATATATATATATGAAGTTGTAATGAAAGTTCTGCCAATTTAAGGCTTGATAAAAAAAACAAACAATATCAGATTTATTTAATTATCAATGTATTCCCCATTTTCCCGCCTTCTGTCTGTCATTAAGCTTTCTAATGCTACGTTCATAGAAAGGAAACTAACTCATTTTCAACCTTTTCTCACTTCTAAGGGCATAGCAATCTGTTAATGTCAGGGTGGGATAATATGATAGGTGAAGTATAATTTTTCAGGAGATATTTCTTTTGTGCAGTGTGAGGTCTAGTGTCACCCTTCATCATGATAATGTTAGACCTCACACTTCAAAAAAGACCAAGAATCTAGAAAAATATGTCTGAGAAATTATAAATCGTCTTCCATAACCACCAGACCCTGTACTAACAGATTAACATCTCTTATGAAGTTTGCATTCTAATTTGAGTAGACTAGACCCACTGGGCCTAAACAGTTTTTCTAGTATATATATATATATATACATATATATATATATATATATATATATATATATAGGGTGGGCAAAAATAAGGGTCCTATTTTTTAAAATTCATAACTTTTTTATTTATTTATTTATTTTTTAATTTTTTTTTAGAATAAGTAAAGGACCCCTTCCGAAGCAAGCATGAGCCGTATTAGCCCTAAGGAACGTACCCTCATCTAGAAAACATTATTTTTGCTTAAAAAACTCAAAACAGTGTAAAAAACAATACTTTAGTTTTTGTAAGTTTTAAGAAGTGTTTTTTGGCTAAAATTTGTTTTGTTTATTTCAAAAAATCTCGGAAGGATCAGTCTACACACACATAAAGTTTGGTGAGTTTAACTTTTATTTTGTGGAAGTTATTCAAATTCAAGTTATTCAAATTTAAAGATAGGACCCTTATTTTGGCCCACCCTGTATATATATATATATATGGTACAGAAGATTAATACAAAAAATAAATATTACGCTCTTAATTTTGATTCTCAATTAATCGAGCTGGGATTTTTTCCCACCATCTAATAAAAGTTTATATATTTATATATGTAAAAATAAAAATGGAATAAAGGATAAGCAAATCAACAACTAGCAAAAATAAACCCAAAAACACATATTGAATAGTTCTATCAAAATATTTCGATTGTTAAAATACAATCATCAAGTTTTGCTACCAATTGATGATTGTATTTTAACAATCGAAATATTTTGGTAGAACTATTCAATATGTTTTTGAGTTTATTTTTGCTAGTTGTTCATTTGCTTATCCTTTATTCCATTTTTATTTTTACATTTTGTCTGAAACATTGTTTCTTTTATTCCTCATATATATATATATATATATATATATATATGATTACTTTTATTCATACAGACATGTACAAAATCTGTGACACTGGCATGTCGATGTTATCGATCTACAGCTGTTAAAAACTGAGATCTCATAAAACAGAATTAGAATCTGATCCTGCCCTCAGATCGTATTTGGGAGGAATGAAATGAGCTGAAGGGAGGCGGGGGGGGGGGGGGGGGTACAAAAAGAGAAAGGAAAAAAGGAAAATTTAAAATTTGGAAAGTCACGTGGTCAGACTTAAGACCGTTGAAAATCAAAAATAATATAATACGGAATAGAAATAAAATGAAATATACTTGTTGAGGATAGGGAAAGAAAAAAAGAAGAAAGGAAAGAAAAAAAAGAAAGAAAAAAGAAAGAAAAGAAGAAAGAAAAGAAGAAAGGAAAGAAGAAAGGAAAAAAGTTGTCCATTTCCCTCCCACTTATATATATATATATATATATATAGTAATCCAGGTAAAGTAAACATTCACAGGATAAAAACCCAAAGAATTTCAACCGAGCTTATATAATAGTGCTCAATAGTAAAATAGAGGTATTTATATTAATATTTTTATTTATACAGACGTATACAAAATGCTGCTACACTGGCTTCTTTTTCAATATGAACATCTAAGTGAAAGATCAGACTTTTCCACCTGAAGAGATCTTAGTTTCTAATAACTAATGATCGATAACATCGACATGTCAGTGTAGCAGCTTTTTGTACACGTCATATATAATAAAAACTACACATTACAGTTTCTTTCGGTGAGCCAGGATTTCATTGTTACGGAGAGGCTTTTTCTGGGTTAGAAAAGTCCTTTGGGTCCGTTTCAATTCCTCAGCACCTCAGCAAACAAAGACCGTGAACATTGTCGTTTTACCCGTTTTTTCCATTCTTTCTGAATTTGTTTTCGTTTGCTGGGGTGCTGAGAAATTTAAGCGGATCCAAAGGACTTTTCTAACCCAGAAAAAGCCTGTCATAACAATGAAACCGTGGTTCGCCTACAGAAACTGCAACGTATAGATTTTAAATAAATAATTTATATTAACTCTAACAAAACTTACAATCGAGCATGTTATTGATTTCTTTTCAACAAACTTTGATATATATATATATATATATATATATATATATATATATATATATATATATATATATATATATATATATATATATAAATAAATAATGGTGTATTATTTAAAGAAAAAACATTTATTTGATTATCTATTCATACTTGGGTCTCGATATACGATGCTCTTATATATATGTTATTGAGAACTATGGTCATTTCTCATAAACACAACAAAAAAAACCCAGCAGTATACTATATAAAAAAAACCAAAAAAACTTCAAGCATATTTCATCAAATTAGACCAAGGATTCACAACCGGGGTCCATATGGCCCCAGGAGTCCACAGAAGATTTAAGAGGGCCCATAAATGTTATTTTTCTAATTTCTATTCTATTCTATTTACAAGATGTACATGTGTTTATTAAAATTTTTAAGATTATTATTTGGATTTTAGGTTATGAATATAACTAAATTGATCCATTGTTAGTTTTCACTAACCTACAAAAAAATAATTTGATTGATAAAATAGGTCTCAGTGGGTCCACAAGCAAAATAAGGTTGGGAACCCCTGGATTAGATAGAAATTTTGTATTTAATCTGTTGACTATTCTTCCGAAGATTTGAACAAATTTATCTAAGCTTGACCGTATTGTGAATAAACATTTTCCAAAGGTCGTATTTATTTTTCCTTTATTTCTTAAAATTTTCACTGATCTTAAGAGGAATTGTATACATCTGATATTGTTACAAATGTAGGGAGATCTATCGAGATTAAGAGTAGGAAACTGCGAAAGACATCGGTAGTATGTATACATATATATATAGATAGGATTCATCTTCACATATTTGTACATGACGAGATTCGAGAAACAATTTCAGCAGCCAGGTTGGACCTTGCGGGGTCATGTCTATTTTTAGCCGACACGGCCGAGAAGAAGAAGGAGAGGGCGAGGGAGAAGAAAAAGGAATTTAACTGCCCGCGAGGAAGGATGAGTCACCGGGTTAAGACGGTAACTTTGAGGACAACTGCAGGATGGGACAGTCAGTCATGAGGAGACAGATACCGAGCTAAGACAAAAACTTTAGCCGCGCGCGAGAAAGAGATACTACACGAAGATGAGACGGTAGCCGCGTGCGAGAAAGCTGGAAGGTATCTTTTCTCCCGAGATAAGAAAAGAACCTTCGAATTTAAAACAAGCGACCGGGAAATGTTTTCCTGAGGAAAAATGTATTTGAAGATACAACAAAAATGAAAACTACATCTGCAGAGAAGCATGGCCATTATGACTTGCCGGAAATACTGACCCTCAAATATTGAATATCTCTCCCCGGACATTTTGCCTCTAAGGCTATCTCATATATATGTATGTTTTATGTGAAAGATGAATCCTGTTGCTATAGGACTATAATAGACAAGTCCCCCCCCCCTTTTATTAATAGACTTTTGTTTTCATGTTTTCTTTTGTTTTTATAGATATATTTACCCCTTTTAGTATATTGTTTCTATTAAATAAATGAGTATACCTTTAACCCGAATGTCTTTTGTCGTTCTTCGCATCTTTTGTTTTGTTTCCTGACGCGGTGTCTTACATTGGAGAAATCCCCATCCCATATCATTTAAAACGTTTTCTTTGAACCCTGGGATATTATGAGCCACTCCGGACGACCTTTTTTTTATTTTCTTTTTTTTTTCATCATTGTCACATTGTCATTCGGTGGTCCCGACCGGCGGCATTCGTGACAAGATTAGAACAGGAAATCCAATGAAACTAACCGATATTTGCATATTGGTTTTGAAGATGATATTATTAATTAACTATTATTTTTTTTTTATTGAATAAATGGCTATTCATTTAAAAAAAAAAAAATTACAAAAAAAATTTATGAAAAAAAAAACAAAAAACCCTTAAATCTTATCCGTGTGATTTAAATTACGCCACACAATCGCCATTAAATTCCAAGTTCTGTTCAATGGTAAACATGTGATGATCTCATGACAACAAAACAAATACACTATCCCCCCCCACCCCCCAAAAAAGACGTAATGCCTAGCAGGATCATATCATGACAACAAAACAGATATCACACTACTCCCTTTCTGAGCATTAAAAAATAGTACATTAGTCTGAAATAGTATAGTAAACTGAATTATGCCGGATACCAAGCCTCTCATAATATTCTCCATCTTTTATCTGATAATCCATTCATCTTATTAATCCTTATCCTCAAGTGGCTTTTGGCCTTGATAAAAAAACAAAACTGTTAAACAAGTTCGCCTCCATATATTATAAGAAGCACACTAAAATTATCTTATGGTGAATACCAAGCCATATCGCATCGATGGAAATGAAAGCCGATAAAGCAGCAAAAGAATCAATCCAACGCAAAGAACTGACCTCCGGCCTACTATAAACAAGATCATTAATTTAAAAAAATTAAAAAAAAAAAAATTTTTATGGCAACAATCTTGGAATGAATGCCATAGTAATAAATTGCACAGGACTTGACCGAATATTGGTAAATGGCGCCCAGGCTACAGAAATACAAGGAGAGAAGAGGTGGTACTAACCAGACTCCACATAGGACATACACATTACTCACACAAAAATGTATTAAAAAAAAAAAATCAATAAAAAAAAATCAAGAATCTTCAATGTGTATCCCATGCCAAGAACCATATAAACAGTTAAACATATTAATGAACTGTCACAAACTCTATTAAAGAAATTGGACTCAAGAAAATTATACTTCAAACTTTCCCTGAAGAAAAAAAAAAAAAAAAAAAAAAAATTAACGGAAAATCTTTTAAAAAAAAGAAGTCAAAATAATTATCTCACCTATATGTAGCTATCCTACAACTTGTGTCTGCATTAAATGACCCATTGAGGTTGATATGCCTCAAGACACACCAATCATATCTTAAAATGTCGGTTTCAGTTAAAAAAAAAAAAAAAAAAGAAAAAAGTGGCCGATCAAAATCAAGGACGACCCGAAGGCTCTCTTTTTCTTAGCTACTACACCGAGATGTAGGGGAGGGTGTCACTCCTTTTCCCAAGATTACTCCACTTACCCTTGATCCTCATCTTATAATGCTGAGTGTTTAGCAAGGGGCATCAAGTACCATTTTTATAGTATTTGGTATGACTTGACCGAGGATTGAACCCTTGTCTCTAGACTCATTAGCAAACACTGTTACCTCTTATGTCAGATGAACCGGTTATTTAAATAATAAATAATTATTATTGTTGATCTACACAGAATCGTTTTCATCCAATTTATTTCTTCATTGAACCCCAGTCTCCCAGCCCAAACACTAACCATTATGTCAAATGGGCCGGTTAAAAACAGTACTAGTATGTAAATGACAAATAGATAAAATTCTGTAGGATTTTAAGTCACCATCCAATTCCATAGTCCGTAATGATATCCATTATATAAATAATATACATTCTATTAGGGCTTTAGTTTGTTTTTTTTGTTTTCTTTTTAGTAATTTAACTTTCCAGATACCTATTAATGGTCATCACTCTTTGCATTAGCAGACTATGTTAAAAAAAAAAAAAAATTGTATGGGTGTGTGTGTGTGTGGGGGTATTTTTTTTTATTGTTTTCTTATATTGACCTCAGCAGCATGATATTTATTATTACGTTTCGACTGATGTGCTCTCTGGCTATCTATCATCAGGTATATAATTCATTTATTTAATTATAATTGTTGTTGATTATTTCCGTACATTCATCGAATTTACGTATGTAATAAACATTTATGTATACAAATAATCAACTGCAGTCATGAAAAAAAAAAAACAGTAAAAAAAGAGTAAATAAAACTAAAAAAAAAACATTAAATAAACATTAAAAATAAACATTAAAAATAAACATTAAAAAAACATTGTAGATAAATGAACCATACACTTGAAGACTGGAGTGAACATTGGCCTAAACAAAGAAATATAAAAATCAATATTGATGACAAAGAGGAGAATTGTCTAATGGAAGACACCGTAAATAATACATCAGTATTTCAAATATAATTGAAACGAGAAATATATTAAGGAATAAAAGTCGAATTTAAATGGAGTTTTATTATAACCTAATTAAAATAAAGTCACTGTAATGCATTAAGGTATCAAATCTGGTCCTTTAAGAAACGATAATTCATTGTAAATGATGCTAAATCAAGGTGATACTCATAACAGGCCTGGAATTCATGCAGGTTAGGTTAGGAATCGGGTTCAGTTCTATTTCTCATTCGACGTTTGTTCTGCAAACTCACTCCTGAAATATTTCTCCCACCTTATGTCTCCTTCGTTAGGCCACTGTTAGAGTATGGTGTCCAGGCCTCTTCTCCATATCTAATATGTGATATTCATCATCTAGAGAGAGTTCAAAGACTGGCTACTCGAATGGTACAGGGTCTATGGGATCTTCCCTACGAAAGCCGACTCAAGAAACTTAACCTTTTCTCTCTTGAGCGCCGACGATTGCGTGGTGATCTCATTTTAGCCTACAATCTCTTCAACAGTCATTACAATATACTTCATAACCTATTATTCACTCCTGTATCAGAAAGAGGTATATGTGGATACCACAAGAAACTATTTCACCGCCGGTTTCTATTGAACCGGAGGAAGGTCGCCTTCTCAATCAGGATCCCTGGATCTTGGAATAGTCTCCCAAGAGAGGTAATAAATGCGTCAACAACGCAGTAATTCAAGGTGAATTCGGACAGGTGCTGGGCTACTGTATCCTCTTCTGTGTAAATTTCTACCACCCTTTCCCTACATGGCAACTGAAACATGCTTGTTTTATTTTTTGACAAATTAATTGAATTGAATTATATTTATTAATTTGTCAGTATAAGACAAAGAAACTTATTACTATAATATCATCGAAAACTATTGATTTGAGGTGAATAAAGTAATTTTTGTCAATTCAATTATTTTATAAGGCGTTTGGTGGAAGATCTGGATTTCAGATATGCAAAATGTCAGGGACAAGCACGTCCCCTTGATTGATTAATAGACCGCAGGAAAGTGTCCAAGCTGACCCTGATGAGTTAGAGGTGGTAGCTTCCTGTTTCTATCTAGGAGACAGACTATCAGCGTCTGGCGGCTGTGAATTAAAACACGAGTTAAAACTGTCTGGAATAAGAAGATCTATGAACTGCAGCCACTACTCACCTCACGCACAAGACTTGTGGCCATGCTTATAGCTCCTATGTTCGCATTGCAATGCTCCGTGACCTGCAATGATTGCAACGCAACAACAGGGCAAACGGATGTGCAATGTGAAACCAGAGGACGCGGCAGCTTCATGGTACGAAGATCTGCTGAACAGCTTGGCCTCGTGAACATTAATAGAGAAAAAAAGGGTTTCGTTGGTATGGACATGTGGAACGCTAGAGTGGTACCATCAAGATAGCTTGATATCTGGAAATCTCTGGTAGACGAGGGAGAGGGCAACTTAAGTTGCTTTGGAATGAACTGTCGCGGAGAGATCACATAGCGTGGAATCTCTCTGCAGTCGATCTTCATGATTGAATTTCTTGGAGGTGTGGAGTGAGATCTGCCATGCATGCAGTTAGCCAGCTACCTGGACGGGTGGCCCCTCAATCTGCACGTTAATAAATTTAAAAAAAAACAAACGATGATGACGATATGGTAGAGAATGGTTATTCTTGTTCTTTTTTTAAATTTTAATTTTTCATAAAGTAAACATTGGAAATACGGTATAATCACGGTGACACACCGGTTCCCGTTAAATAACCACAGTTAAGCAACATTGAACCTGGCTAGTACCAGATGGGTGTGTATGTGGACACCTAGCTATGGGAAAAAAGCGTCGCCAACCCGCAGTGCCTAGCGTGGCAACTATGGCAAAACCCCTTGAATGATAATCACCAATAAGGTGGTCGGAAACCAGGGAGGGATGCCTCCTCCAGGAGTGATCAACACCCTGATGGTGATGGTGATGAAACATTGGAATTTATTTCTGAATGTATTATGTGAGACACTGTTTATTTATTTATTGATGTGTGTGTGCGTGCGTGCGTGCGTGCGTGCGTGTGTGGAGATGGAGTCACGCGTGCTTTCACAAGCAATACCCTTAAATAAAGTATAGGAAAAAATCACAGAAAAATATGTACAAATTCAGCCATCAGTAACCGTTTGTCTTCTTAGCTAAGTGGTCAAGGCGAGATCTGCGATAGTTGATCCCTCTTCGGAGACACAAGTTTGAATACTGTACGAGTCTTATTTTTCTTTGGGAGTTTTGTTTCCAGAGTAATGCGTAAAATAACTGTTTTTAAGGATTACTTATGTGTCAAAGAAAGAGAAAGAAAGGGGGGAAAGAGGGGGGGAGAAAAAAAGGGGAAAAAAGAAAATAAGGGGGAAAAAAGAAAATAAGGGGGGAAAAAGAAAATAAGGGGGGAAAAAGAAAATAAGGGGGAAAAAAGAAAATAAGGGGGGAAAAAAGAAAATAAGGGGGAAAAAAGAAAATAAGGGGGGAAAAAGAAAACAAGGGGGGAAAAAAGAAACAAGGGGGAAAAAAGAAACAAGGGGGACAAAAGAAAATAAGAGGGACAAAAGAAAATAAGAGGGAAAAAAGAAAATAAGGGGGAAAAAAAGAAAATAAGGGGGAAAAAAGAAAATAAGGGGGGAAAAAAAGAAAATAAGGGGGAAAAAAGAAACAAGAGGGAAAAAGAAACAAGAGGGAAAAAAGAAACAAGGGGGAAAAAAGAAACAAGGGGGGAAAAAAGAAAAAAGGGGGAAAAAAGAAACAAGGGGGGAAAAAGAAACAAGGGGGGAAAAAGAAACAAGGGGGAAAAAAGAAACAAGGGGGAAAAAAGAAAAAAGGGGGAAAAAAGAAACAAGGGGGGAAAAAGAAACAAGGGGGAAAAAGAAACAAGGGGGAAAAAGAAACAAGGGGGAAAAAAGAAACAAGGGGGAAAAAAGAAACAAGGGGGAAAAAAGAAACAAGGGGGAAAAAAGAAAAAAGGGGGAAAAAGAAAAAAGGGGAAAAAGAAAAAAAAAAGAAAAAAAAGAGGAAAAAACAAACAAACAAACAGAAAAAAAAAGCAAAAAAGAAAAAAAAGAGAAGAAAAAAAGGAAAAAAGGGGGGGAAAGGTGAAAAAAAAGCAAAAAAGAAAAGCAGTGTGGTACATAAGACATTTACATTTACAAGAATAAGCCAATAATTGTTAAAGTCGTAAAGTGCTTCGCAAATGTTCTCATTGTCATTTAGTAGTAATATAGGTCCCCCACATGCTTGTCCCCAGTCGTGGACCCTTGTTGCATGGCTGCCAGGCCTGTTATTACCTCACGAAAAAATCAATTTAAAAAATCCTTTTGACTGATTACAACACATTGCTAACAATTAAATTTATTTGACCATTTAATTAACACTTACCCAAATACATATTGAAAATAAAATTAACTTTTACTAATTAAATGTTTGAATTAGTAACACTAAATTGTATAAAAGAAGATTATTCGTAAGAAAATACATTTAAAAAAATTTTGTAGGTGCCAATTGCTAGAGTACCAGTCAGCTTTTTGAGTACTAGGTAAAGAGTTTACTAATATATACGAGGATAAAATACACAATATATCATAAAATAAAAAGTCGTGGAGACAGAATGTATGAAAGACAGAAATGAAAAACAATTAAAACACACGTTTGTTTTTATTTCTTCCTGTGTTTAAAAGTTTTTTTTTTTCCTTTCCGTCTTTCACATATATATATATATATATATATATATATATATATATATATATATGGGGTAATTTGAATAAATTAAAATTTCAAACAAAAATGGAATGGTTAGCAATAGACTGAGTGGATAAGAAAATAAACAAACTAGTTTAAATATTCACACAAAAACATGTTTAAAGTTCTTATGAGCTGCGATATTTCGATCTGTATGAAAGATATTCATCGTTGCAAAAAAACTATTCATAAAACGGCAATTTATATTATGTTCCTTTTTCTCTCCGTATTAATTGCTCTCCTATTATGAATAAAGTACTTTTGACACTTTGTACCGCCCGCAACGAGGACTGAACCTTCAACCTGCGGCCAATACGAAGAATTGTGAATTACTGAAGACTTCTCCCAGTCATGGCTGACGGAACGACATGATACCCCCGTGGATTAAATAAAGGGTTCCGTTCGAAATTCCGTCCCAGTTCCCGAGTTCGACAGAAATATTCTCAAGTTCAAAAAGAAACATCTGAAGAAGGCCGGAGGTTACAGTGGCCGAAATGTTGCAATGATAACACTCGAGATGAGAAGCATAGTCCGAATAATCAAAATTATACCAATTATCAGTCCTCATCTAAAAAATTCAGAAACATTACTTTGACACAATGAATATCTTTCAAACAGATCGAAATATTGCAGTTTATTTTAAACATCTTTTTGTGTTAACATTTTAATTAGTTTGTTCTCCTGCTTATCCACTCATTCCATCAGAGACGTATAATGGTTTCATTGACATGGCTCGACCTTTTACTATTTAGAAAAGGCGGTTACAATCAATCACAAATCCTCAGCTACTCACGAAATGAAGACAAATCGTTAAACTCCATTCTTTAATTTGTCTTCATTTCGTGAATCGCTAAGGATTTGGGATGGATGGTAACAGCCTTTTTTAAACAGTAAATAGTCGAACCATATCAATGAAACTATGGTATGTCTCTGAAATATGTAACATTTAGTTTTTAAATAAATAATTTGTATTTTAGCTCTTACATTTCTTTTTAACATACACGCACTATATATATATATATATATATATATATATATAGACAAGTATAAGATGAGAATAAAGATAGTAAAAATACAAAATCTATTATGTCCTTAGTTGTTCAAAACAAGGTGCTTTCAAATAAAAGATTTTTCTTCCTTAAGTCATGGCTTTTCAAAGAATGGAATCTTATGGTATAAAGGAAAAATAAATATCTTATTTGAAAACACCTTGTTTTGAACAACTGAAGACATAATCGATTTTGTATTTTTACAATTTTTATTCCCATCTTTTAAGTGTCTATATAATTGCTCTATCTCGTATATCAAGCATCAATTCTTTCATGATAGGATCTAATTTAAAGGTATATCTTATATCTTTATATATATATATACTGATTTCTTTCCAACATATACTGACCTACACATTTATATATATATATATATATATATATATATATATATATATATATAAACAACTTACTGTTTATGTTTCACATAAAAGAATTCTTAATACCGATATATTCAAAATATAATGTATTCATAAGGCTGTGTGTAAAGGATATTTTTCTAAAAAGTTGATTTAAAAGAAAATTAAATATTTAAAAATGTTTAATGCATTAAAAAACATTCTTAAATAAGTTAATTATACTTATAAACAATTCAAATTTTATTACCTCTTCTGCTTGACTGAAAGTAGAAAAAAAAAATTAACATACCTATCATCGATTTTATTATTTTACGTTCTGATTTTTTTTTTTCTTAAATTATCTCAAGAAACCCCCCCCCCCCATGTGCTCAACTTTTTTTTTCTTCCAATTTTGTATATAATAAAAATAAAATTAAAAAAAAAAAAGAAGCCTGCTCATTTCATATCAAAATCAATCTCCCTCCCCCCCAAAAAAGGCGGTAAAAAAAATTTAAAAAAATTTAAAAAAAAAAGAAAAAGAAAAAGAAAAAAAAAAGAAAAACTTACAAATTGAAAATGTTTTTCTGTATTTTCTTCAATATTTTATTTTTCGTATTTTCCTGGTTCCCCCATTCTCTCTTTCCTAGATCATCCAATCATCAAAATAGGATGAGCATTTTACACACGCATACACACACACACTATCACTGGCGACTGTAGCAGTAGTGTTACTTGGGCTGAGCCTGATCTTGCCTGACTATCAAGTCTATGTATTTCAAGCCATCAAAACTATCTCAGAACACTGCCTGACCTATCAAGAACGAAATAACCCTGAATAGTTTTAATTCTCTATTTTTCGAGGAATATAGATAGCTTTACTTTAACTTTGTGACTCGAGGTATTGACTTAAATGTTCCTTTCTTTTAGCATTCATGATAATGATAAATGAAGAAAAGTTAATGTTAGTCATGTTGGGTTAAAACAATCCTCTGATAACTTTGTAATTTGCCAGAATTTCAATTAAAAAAAAAGAAATTAAAAAATAAAAAAAGATATCGGTTAATTTTTTAGGCCCTAAATGAACAGGTTAGCTAGAGTCACCGCTGATTTTTGTTTATTTCTTTTTCTTTATAATCAATTTTTCAATTTTTTTTTTTGTCATTTTGTTAGAAAATTTTGCTGCCTTTTTTTCCTCCTTATGTTTTCAATGAATTTTCTTTTTTTAAGTTTTATGTATTCATTTTTTTTTTTTTTTTTGTATTTTAATTCGTGTAATGCTTACTGTGAGATGACAGCATTTTCTATGAATTGAAGACAAATGAAACTGCTTAAGGAGCGAAGAAAGAGCAGTTTTATTGTTCCCGGTGTGGGTGGTGGTGGTGGTGTGTTGGTGGCAATAGTCATGATTAGGGAGGTGGTGGCAATGGTGATGAAGTACTGGGGTTATAAAGGCCATTACAAACAACAGCCTCTGGCCCTGAAGACCACTGGACACCTTCCCCAATATATTTCTTTTTCTTCTATAAAAAAGATGAAGTTCTTGATTTGATGGTTGATTCCTTCAGTTTTTTTGTTTTTTTTTTTGTTTGTTTTTTTAATAATTTTAGGCAAAATTGTTGTGGTGTTGCTGTGTGGCTGAAAGCAACTCCGAGAAAGCGCTCTCGAAACTTTGTTTTAATTCAGCATAAGAGACGACTAACATCGTCTGCTCATCTCGCGACATAAGAGTTACTTTGTCCATAACACCAGCATCCAACTAAAAGGTGAATTGGGAGAGAGAGAAAGAGAGAGAGAGAATTAAAAAAATTGTTAGAATAATTTTGAAAGAAAATAAAATATAAAAAAAAAAAATTATTGTTTTTTTTTTTTTTAAATATTTAAATAATAATTTTTGGCTCCAAAATTAGCAAGAAAACAAACAGGCAAAAATAAAACAGACACAGAAATAACTATTCCAGATTAAAAGTGTAATTGCAAACCTTCAGTAAAAGATTTTCCGTTTGATTTTGAACAATTTTAAGATCTGGAATCCCCCCCCAATAAATTCCCACTTATTTTCTCACTTCATTCTGCACAGCGTAACGAAAGGCTTAGATCTGATGACCCCCTGGACAGTATAAGGAGATAAATGCAGAGCATGAGACTCTGTTGGTTTAGTCACATTGAAATAATGGATGAGAGTGCTTAGGTTAGCATATGTAGAACAGTTCAGGTAGCAAGATCAGTTGACAGGGGAAGGCCAAAGAAAAAAACATGGGATGAAGTGATAAGGAAAGATTTGAGAGAAAGAGCGATAAATGAAGACCTGGTCAGAGATAGGAAAGTTTGGTTTGGTAGTTTTGTTTTACGGCATATCAACCCTTTTTGGGTTATTTAATGCCGAATCTGGTCATTATAGTAAAAGTTTTTATGCTTCAAGTTCTTTATATCTTCAAATGTTTAATCATCGTTTTTGGTTTGGTAGTTTTGTTTTACGGCATATCAACCCTTTTTGGGTTATTTAATGCCGAATCTGGTCATTATAGTAAAAGATTTATGCTTCAAGTTCTAAAAATAAAATAAAAAAAGGGGAAGGAGAAAGGGAGAGGGGCTGTTGTTTTTGTTTTTGGTTTTGTAGAACATAATTAAGTTTTACAAAAAAAAAAAAAAAAAAAAAAAAAAAAAAAACGTCAATGTAGGTGAATTTCGTCTCAGGGAGCCACAGGGCAGCCTGATCTGGTATCACCAGGGAAAGTTTGGAAGTCAATTTCTAAAATCCATCCACCTGTTCTATTTCTTTCACCCCCTCACATTTATTTCCTTTCTTTCTACCTTATGTGCATTGTAATTTTTTTTCTAAAAATTAATCTAAAAAAACTTTTTTTTATGCTGAAGAAAATATAAACTTTTAATGAAAGCCAATCATGTAATGTTCTAATTCTGTAATGACTGATAAAAAAAAAAGAAAAGGAAATGTTTAATAACTCAATTGTAAAAAATACAAAAGCAAAAATAAATATAAACCTTGAATAACGATTTCTATACTTACTTTGTTGAGTGAGTCTACCATATGTGCCATATCAATCCATGGACCGCCATGTTCATCAACTTGATGGAAAATATAATCTCTGAATAATTTTAACATGTACCTATCTCCAGTTTCAGACCATGACGTGTCTATGGAAAATCTAAAAAATAAAATACAAGTTCAATTAGGAATGGTGGACAAAAAAGAAAATTTTTTTTTAAATAAATTAAAAAGATTGAAAAATATTTTTTTGAAGTAGCTTAGAAAAGGCCAAGAAAAAAAGGGCCCCCAAACAGCCCCCCCCCCCCCAAAAAAAACATTAATTTACTATTCGGAGTAAACGAACTCCGAATGACATTCACATCAAGCCAACGTGACAGATTATCTCTCTTCTTCTAATATGAAGACGTCATGCGGTCTTGTGGTTCAGGATTCGTTAACTCTGAATAGGAAATTAATTTTATTTTTTATTAAAATTCTACTTGATAATTTTCCGTAACTTTTTTGTGTAATCTAATATTTTTCACTGATAAGTAGTGTTTTCCACTGGAGCCAGGATGCCTCTGAACCAGAAGGGAGTTCCTCAGAAGGGGGGAATTCCCATGTCAGTAGGAGGGGAGGGGGGCTATTCTCTAGCCGCCTGGTTCACAGCTGTAGTCTGGTCTCTGTTAGAGGTTTGAGGAAGCTTCTCCTTGACTTCAGTCGTTGGACAGTTCGTTCACGTCCATGAAGGAGATGGCGTTCATCATTGTGAGTTCTACTCGGCTGGCAACTTCCCATCTCACATCTGAATGGGCAATGCCAGTGAGGAGATGCAGGTTGTTCAGGTTGGTAGGCTTCATGCAGCCAGTGATCAAGCGGCAGGAGTTGTTCAATGCTGAGTCTAGATTTTTGGTATGTGTTGATCCCTCCGAAACAGAACAAGCATACTCCGCAGAGGAATAGCACAGGGATAAGGCAGTAAATCTTAGTTTGTATGCTGTGGCTCCCCACTTAGAGTTGATCAGTTTCCGTAGGATGTTGTTTCGGGAGCTGACTTCCATTTTTGTCTTCTATACATGTTCCCTGAATGAGAGGGTGCGGAAAACACTAAGCTGCCTGAGAACGGGAATTGGTCAATCAAAAGTTACTATAACGAGTAAATGTGGCTACAAAACTGAACCAACCATCTGTGAATGTGGAGAGGAGGACCATACGATGCAACACTGCCTTGTCTGCCCCCGACTGCCCAACCGGTGTAGCTTGAAAGATCTTGCAGAGTACAATGCTCATGCAAAGGACTGCATAAAAATGTGGGAAACTGTCGTATGACCACATGACACTTCAAAGACACACACAGAAGAAGACTGATAAGTAAGTATATTCATAAGTTTTCCTGTTATTTTATTTTGAACTGCGATATCTCGCATATATCTCAATAAAAATAAGAACCAAATTACTTAACATTTCTACCCACTTATGACTGACAGAATGATAACAGATTCCCAAGTTCAATAAAATGCACCTGAAGGTTAGAAGTTACATCAGCCGAAACGTTGTTAGAATAACACTCAAGATGAAAATAGTCCGAATAATCAAAATAATAAAAAAAAAATAAAAAAAAAATAAAATAAAATATAAAAATAAAAAAAAAAAAAAATAAAATAAAAATAAAATAAATAAAAAATAAAATAAATAAAGAATAAAAAATAAAATAAATAAAAAATAATAAAATAAAAAATAATAAAATAAAATAAATAAATAAAAATAAAATAAAAAATAAAATAAATAAAAAATAATAAAAAAAAAAATATAATAAAATAAAAAAAAAAATAATAAAATAAAATAAATAAAAAATAAATAAAAAATAATAAAATAAAATAATAAAATAAACCAAGCCGCGCATGTGTGGTCCCCCTCTGTATGTGACTCGATGTGGCGAGTGTAAAATATAATAACTTTGGGCAATTTGGGGCATTTTTAACCCCCCCTTTTACCCCCTGGGGTGTGAACTAGAACTTTTCTGAGGTCAAGGATGCTCATTTTATATCCAGAACAATTGCCTCTACATTTTGGCCAAGTTTCAGAAAAATTGAATGGATGGATCAAACGTTATGGGAGAAAAGGGTAATTTTTTGCCATTTTGGGGGCTTTTGACCCCCTGGGGGCACGAACCAAATTTTTTCCAAGGTCAGCGATACTTATTTTCTATTAGGAACAATTGCCTCCACATTTTGGCCAAGTTTCAGAGAAATTGAATAGATGGGGACCAATAATAAATAAAAAAAATAATAAAATAAAAATAAATAAAAAATAAAATAAAATAAAAAGATAAAAAATAATAAATAAAAAATACTAAAATAAAATAATAAATAAAAAATACTAAAATAAAATAATAAATAAAAAATAATAAAATAAAATAAATAAAAAATACTAAAATAAAATTATAAATAAAAAATAATAAAACAAAATAAAATAAATTTGTATCATTCGAAATACTATTCTCATCTTGGTTGTTATATTCACACCATTTCGGTCCAAACCTTGGTACTTTCTAGTCAAACTTCGGTATCTTTATGTCCAACTCGAGGAATCTATACGGAATTTCAAATTTATAGGTTCCCAAGGTTGAAAAGATAAACCTGAAGAAACGTTGGGAATATAACAACCAAGATATAAACGGTTATGTGTTCAAATCACGTTTATTGAGGCTTCGTCTTTGCATAGACTGTAAGACCAACTCCTATAATATTTTGTAACAAAAGAATTGTCCAATGAAAGGAAAGGAAAACAAAGCCCTTCTATAAATAATATTTATTTGAGTGACCTACACCGTTGGGTGTAGGTTGCCGAAAGTTAAATAAGTGTCACAGTGAAGGAAGTGATAAAGTAAGAAAGGTTGGCTGCCGAAAGTATTTTCGAAGAATAAATCATCCAGTGGGGATAGCCGTGCTCAGCGTCAAGTTGACCGAGGCGAGAGAGAGGACGTCTTTCTTCGTTTGTGTCTGGAAGCTCTCTCGCGACTGCTGTGTAAATTCCCTAAAGGATCTGGAAGTAGTCCTTCAAAGGTTCGGATCGAAATTAATACGGCCTGGAGGTTGATTGGACCCAACCAACTCACAGGGGCTGTTCTCCGCAAGAGGAAAGAAATGTCACTGTTTATGATTGCTACAGTCAAATTAATCAAAATAACGCATGAGAACTACTTGTCTGTTACTGTAACGAACCGAGATGCTAAGAGGGTATGACTTATTGGAGTACCGATGCCAAAAATTGTACAGAACTTTTTTATAGTGTTTTGATTATAAAGCCTCTTTCATTTCTATTAATAAGATAATTACCTCAACACCTAAATAAAAAAAGAGTCATGCAAAAAGGGAAAAAATAATGCTTAACAGACTATTTGATTATTGTTAGCAAGGGCCTGTGGCGCAACAGATAAAAGTACTAAGTAATAATCAGTTCTAAGTGACGGTCTTCTGAAGGTTGAAGGTTCGATCCTCAGTACGGGCGATACTAAGAATACAATTAAGACTTCTACCCAATCATGACTGACGGAAAGAGAGTAGTCTACCCCTAAGATGCTATGACTTATTTGAGTACTGATGCCAAAAATTGGATTATTTCAAAAAATAATACGGCCCTATTTCATAGTATTGTGAGTATAAAGCGTCTTTTATTTCTATTAATAAGATAATTACCTCAACACCGAAATAAAAAAAGAGTTATGCAACAAGGGAGATAATTAGCATATTTTAGAAACCATTTTTAAAACAAAAGCAAAATGGAGGAATTTATCAACCGGCTCCAAAATTGGACAAAGTTTGTTTCGGTTTGTCTTATTTTATGGCACATCAATCCGGTTGGGGGTTGTTTAATGCCGAAAAACAGACTTATTGATCGGTTAGATTTTCGTTGAAGACGTTCTTAGTACTCCTGAAAATAATGCTTAACAGACTAACAGATTATCGTTAACAAGGACCCGTGGCACAACAGATAAAAGTGCTAAGTAATAATCAGTTCTAAGTGACAGTCTTCTGAAGGTTGAAGGTTCAATCCTCAGTGCGGGCGATACTAAGAATACAATTAAGATTTCTACCCAATCATGACTGACGGAAAGAGAGCAGTCTACTTCCTCACCCCAACCCTCCAGATTAAACAAAGGGATTCCCATGTTTGACGAGATGTACCTAAAAGGGGCGGGAGAGAAAGAAAAGGGGTGGGAGTGAAAGAAAAAGAAAGATCACTTACTCGGGTCTTTCTAATATGGTGGCTAACTTGCACATTATTCTGAAAAGTCTACCATTCTCCACTTCCTAAGGAGAAAAAACAAAATGTATGAGAAAAATTATTAATAACATACAAATTTGAAAAGAGAAAAAGTAAAAGCTCATGAGAGAGAGATAAAGAGAGAGAGAAAGAGAGAGAGTGAGAGAGAGAGAAAGAGGGAGAGAGAGAAAGAGGGAGAGAAAGAGGGAGAGGGAGAGAGAGAGATAAAGAGAGAGAGAGATAAAGAGAGAGAGAGATAAAGAGAGAGAGAGATAAAGAGAGAGAGAGATAAAGAGAGAGAGGGAGAGAGAGAGAGAGGGAGAGAGAGAAAGAGGGAGAAAGAGAGAGAGAGAAAGAAAGAAAGAATAAAAGACACAGGCAAGGGATTTGTACTGCTTTTTCAATATTATATTTGTTGAATATATTATTCTTAAGGTATTAAGGTAACCTTTTTAAATAAGTGATTTTTTAAAATCCAAACATTCAATGATAGACCAAAAAAGCATTAATATTCTGATTATGTTAACTAAATGATCTCTTTAAAAAAATTAAATGAAAGTTAAATATTTTTCCAAAAACCATTCGACACATGCAAGCGTGTAAAAGACGTTAATCTGAACATGATGATGATGATGATAAATGATGATGATAAATGATGATGATAAATGATGATAATTATAAGGATAAATGATAAAAATGATAAATGATGATAAATGATGATAAATGATAATGATGATGATAATGAATGATGATGATGATGATAAATGATGATAATTATAAGGATAAATGATAAATGATGATAATGATAAATGATGATAAATGATGATGATAAGGATAAATGATAATGATAAATGATATTGATAAATGATGATGATGATAATGATAAATGATGATGATGATAATGATAAATGATGATGATGATAATGATAAATGATGATGATGATAATGATAAATGATATTGATAAATGATGATGATAATGATAAATGATGATGATGATAATGATAAATGATATTGATAAATGATGATGATGATAATGATAAATGATGATGATGATAATGATAAATGATGATGATGATAATGATAAATGATGATGATGATAATGATAAATGATATTGATAAATGATGATGATGATAATGATAAATGATGATGATTATAAGGATAAATGATGATGATTATAAGGATAAATGATGATGATGATGATGATAAATGATGATGATGATAATGATAAATGATATTGATAAATGATGATGATGATAATGATAAATGATGATGATTATAAGGATAAATGATGATGATTATAAGGATAAATGATGATGATGATGATGATAAGGATAAATGATGATGATAAGGATAAATGATGATGATGATGATGATGATAAGGATAAATGATGATGATAAGGATAAATGATGATGATAAGGATAAATGATGATGATAAGGATAAATGATGATGATAAGGATAAATGATGATGATGATGATGATAAGGATAAATGATGATGATAAGGATAAATGATGATGATAAGGATAAATGATGATGATAAGGATAAATGATGATGATGATGATGATAAGGATAAATGATGATGATAAGGATAAATGATGATGATGATGATGATGATAAGGATAAATGATGATGATAAGGATAAATGATGATGATAAGGATAAATGATGATGATAAGGATAAATGATGATGATAAGGATAAATGATGATGATGATGATGATAAGGATAAATGATGATGATAAGGATAAATGATGATGATAAGGATAAATGATGATGATGATGATGATAATGATAAATGATAATGATAAATGATGATGATTATAAGGATAAATGATGATGATTATAAGGATAAATGATGATGATGATAATGATAAATGATGATGATGATAATGATAAATGATATTGATAAATGATGATGATGATAATGATAAATGATGATGATTATAAGGATAAATGATGATGATTATAAGGATAAATGATGATGATGATGATGATAAGGATAAATGATGATGATAAGGATAAATGATGATGATGATGATGATGATAAGGATAAATGATGATGATAAGGATAAATGATGATGATAAGGATAAATGATGATGATAAGGATAAATGATGATGATAAGGATAAATGATGATGATGATGATGATAAGGATAAATGATGATGATAAGGATAAATGATGATGATAAGGATAAATGATGATGATGATGATGATAAGGATAAATGATGATGATAAGGATAAATGATGATGATGATGATGATGATGATAAATGATGATGATGAGACAGCAGGTTTTCTTTAATTTCTAAATCTTGGAAATAATTTAATATTTGAAGAGTGAAACCCACTTTGGCCAACTCATTCTCAACAACATCGCTTCTAAGTTGTGCTGCATCTAATTGAGTATAAAACCTTGCTCCAATCATCGGCATAATGTCGTTGATACTTCGCTGTCTACGCTGAGAGCCCATTAAATACCTGAAGCGAAAGAGAAAATAAACCATACAGAAAAAGATGAACATTTTTTTTAAAAAAACAGAAGACAAATTATCAAAGTAAAGTAGAAAAAAAAAAAAAAAAAAAAACTATCACCAAAACAATCGGTGCTTCTACAGAATACAACCCATATCGACATAAATGTTTCAGAGTGTGATTTACAGTGTCGCCATGTGCAATGCTGCATGTTTAGTTGGGTGCATAGTTGCAATATATGCGGACGACAGGCCTGCAATAAGAGAAACATTTAGCTAAGAGGAGAGAGACCACCCGAGAAATGTCTGACGTCTTTGAAATAGTAATGTCTTCTTAGATATGATGTTATATGCTGTGATTGTCAGCCACTTGTGTGTTGTTAGAAAAATTAATATCCCTCCGTATAAGAGGCACACTGAGCAGTAAGATTTTTTTTATGTCCGTAAATAAGCAGCTTAGCCTTTTCAAGTTGGCTGATTGTATGTTTTTTTTTTGGCCTTTTGGCTAAGATCAAAGTGTAGTATCTGTTCCGATGGATACTGCACCCCATAGACTGGTATTGTCTTGGCCTTCGGGGCTTGATTTACACCGATCTATGGGTCTGTCCTGTGCAGTTCTAGGAGGTCCACCCTCCCAGACTTTGCCTCCCCTCTTTGGGGAGGAGTAAGTTTATTGCTTACTGCCTGAGGCACCCCTACCGGGGAATGCCGACAGGGCTGCGCAGAGTGCTCACTTTCTCAGGCGCTGGCTTTTCAAACTCCACTTTCCCGACCCGACCTTGGGTCACATCTTACTTGTGGGGGTAAGATAAAACTGGCCTTGTGCCTAACCTCCTGGGGAGGAGGTAAATAAATACTTTAAATGACACCAGTATCTATATATATTACAGCAGAGCGGTCAGGGAGGTCAGTTGGGTTTCAGAGACAGATGGGCCCAAAGCTGATGGACTGTTTATGTCCCGATGGAAGATATGTTTGTCTTGATTTGCAGGCCTATCGTTCGGTAGAAGAAAACAAGTATCATTAAAAAAACAAAAACAAAAAAAACAAATAAAAAAACAAAAAAAGAAAAAAAACACAAAAAAAAACAAAAAAAAAAACAAATAAAAAAAACAAAAAAAAAACACATTGTTACTCGTTTTAAACAGGAGTTCTGGTTTTGTTTGTCGAGAGGATCCTTTTGTTACAACAATAATAGGGACCGCACGATCGACACTGTGACAGACGTCTGAATCAAACACTTGACTTTAAACTAAGACAACGACCATTGCAACAAAATAAAAACTTTGATATAGAAACGTTCGGAATGAAAGAATTTTGCACATTTAAAATACGATTAATCTTAAGTATTTTTTATTATTAGCACTTTATTCGTTACACCACGGCTGCTTACGTAACGGATAAAGTACTAAGTAAAATTCAGTTCTAAGTGATACTCTTCCGGAGGTTGAAGGTTCAATCCTCAGTGCGGGCGATACTAAGAATACAATTGTGAATTATTTAAGACTTCTACCCGGTCATGGCTGATAGAACGAGAACATGCTACACCTGTGGATTAAATAAAGGGTTTTATTTACTCCTCCCCAGGAGTTAGGCACAAGGCCAGTTTTATCTTACTCCCACAAGTAAGATGTGACCCAAGATCGGGTCGAGAAAGTGGGGTTTGAAAAGCCAGCGCTCGAGAGGTGAGCACTCTGGCCATTTAAAAATTGCCTGGGCAGCCCCGTCGGCATTCCCCGGTAGGGGCGCCTCAGACAGTAAGCAATAAACTTACTCCTCCCCAAAGAGGGGAGGCAAAGCCTGGGAGGGTGGACCTCCTAGAACTGCACAGGACAGGCGTGCAGTATCCATCGGAACAGATGCTACACTTTGATCTTAGCCAAAAGGCCAAGGGTTCTGTTCGAAATTCTGTACAGATTCACGAGTTCGACAAGATACACCTGAAGAAGGTCGGAGGTTACGTCGGCCGAAACGTTGTTAGAATAACACTCAAGATGAGAACAGTAGTCTAAATAATCCAAATTATCAATCCTCATCTCAAAAATTAAAAAAACAATCTTGAGTAAACCAGCCTGTTTTTGCTAAAAAGAATCGATGATACTTTTGTTATTATGCAACTTAGATTCGAAGATATAAATTGATTTATATATTTTAATGCCTATTCTCAATTTTTACATATTTCAAGACAATAAACGTTTACTTAATTCCAATATTATGACACTGGCAAACTGGTGTCCTAAGAAAAAAAAAAAAAAAAAAAAAAAAAAAAAAATACCAGCCACTATCCACGTGTGAAAAACTTAATACACAAACACACACTATATATATATATATATATATATATATATATATATATATATTAGTAGTATGTTTTTAAAAGGCTGTGGGCAATGCAAATTCCGGGTAAGATGTAAGCTGGAAGAAACAAAAATAATAAATCGAAGTGGGGGGACTTACTATTTATTTTTTCTTAAAATCTTACATAACAGCAAGTGTGGTGTTAGCTGTTTGTGTGATGTCCGGATGATTATAAAAATCATTTATTTAATATTTCGGGAAAAGAAACCTCCCTTTGTCAAAAATAATGAACACTAGAGGAAAATTCCATCCGTGTAGAGAATATAAAATAATATATATATATATATATATACATATATATAAAATAAAATATATATAAAAAAAATACTCACAAAATCAAATTCTTTAAATCTGCCGAATAATTTCTAGCAACCAGCTCTAAAGAATTGGACACGTGATCTCTCTGTATTGCCATAACGGAATTGCAGGCTAACGCTAGAACCACTTTACCCAAAGCAACCAAGTCTTCTTGCTGTAAAGAGAGAAAAAAAAAATATGAAATATAAACATGGAGATATATAAATTTAGGTAAGAATGGCACTGGTAAAAATGGCATGAGGGGAAAATATAGATGAAAATCTCACAATGAGTTTATAAAAATCTTGTATGCAATAGATAAATGGAAAACATTAAGAAGTTTGACAAATTAAAAAGAAAATTATATCTACATTTAAATGTAGATGAGCATCCTCAAAAAAAAAAAATAGATTTAAAAAAAAAAATTTTTTTTTTTTTTTAGGTGATTACATGTGAACACCATGAAAAAAACCCAAAAGAAAAACAATTGTTATAATTTAAAATGGGGTATTAGTTTTGCATACAAATTTAACGTAAAATGATCCCCCATTTCCAGGCTTTCCTAATTTTTTAAAGATAATGTTTTAATCTAGTCATAAAGTTATTGGACGTAAAAAGATTTCCAATTTGCCAGTTTAAATGACTTTCTATTCAACAGCTTAAAAAAATCATAAAGTAATTAATTTTTTTTTTCAACTATTGACAAAATATTAAATTGGCTGACTTGTTCATGAAGCAACCGAAATGCATTATGATGGATTTAATCTTGTAATTGGATTTTCTAAATTCGTTTTTAGCAAGAAAATCAATCGGTCCCTCATCTACAATTGAATCTAGTTGTTTTCTTTAACTAAAACTTAATTTATTTACTACTTTTTTATTAAAATAATAATTTGAAAAGATAATACAAGAATAATGTTCTTAAAACACTTAACAGATTTTATTTGCAACAACAGAGTAAATATTTTAAAATATTTATTTTAAAATATTTATTGGGGAAGATGGAGGGGATGGTAAGCCCTGTATTAAACTATAGGATAGGAGCCTAGCCCCAAATCTCCTTCCAGAACGATCCTAAAATCAACTTTCAATCAATATTTACTTCATTGTTATCGAATTTTCCTACCTAGTCAAAATTACCGAAAATTCATATTTTTCACTTGTGCCATTTTCCCTTAAATCCATTTTGTCATATCTACCAAAAAAATCATTATATTAAAAAAGTAAATGTAAAATATTTTATATTAAAATTTGAAAATGATGCAATATAAAATTAATAAAATCATTTATTTAAATTTTAGGTAAGACTTCCAATAAATATATCATTTTCAAGCAAGACTTTTTCCTTTTCTTTTTTCTTCATTTTGTTGGTATTAACCCCAGGGGGGATGACTGTGGATTGCATCACGTTTTGGTTTTCAAATTTTAATATAAAATATTCATACACATAGATGCTTCAAAGATGTGATCGATTTTCTTATTTTAATATGAAATGTTTTCAAAAATAAAATATTCAATTATCTAAAAAATCATTTAAATAATTTACCTTTGATTATGTTAAACATTTTTAAACAATTAAAACTTACAAGTGTTCAAGTATAAAATTATATTTTGGAAAGAAAGAAGGAGAAAATAAAATGCTATAAATAGCATAATATGATGCCCAGAAAATTTGGTAATTTTAGCAATGTAGGAAAATTCGGCAACACTTAAATAAATCTTGATTGAAAATAGATCTTAGAACCGTTCTGCAGAGGGAGGTTTAGGTTCCCTCCCAACCCCATTTAATTTAGCAAATGCGTATAACATCTGATATTGAAAATAATGAAAATGCATGGTTTAATGGTGCCTGTAGAATTAGGAACCGGAAAATTAGTAAATTTTGGCAAGGTAGGAAACTTAGGCAACTATGGAATACATATTGATTGAAAATAGATTTTAGGACTGTTATTGAGGTGTGCAGACAAAATCCCATCGGACAAAAGCCCACCAAAATAAGTCAAACACAGACAAAAGCCCATCAACGTAAAAATAAATAAATTTTTTAAACTTAAAAAAAAAAAAAAATTTTTTATATTTAATTTTTTTACAATTATCTGCAATTCTTTTTTTGTGACAATTTTTTTAAAATTTCATGTTTAAACGTATTTCAGGTACTTTATATATACTACATTTTTTTTTTACAGATTACATCATAAAAAACACGTAATCATTTTACTACTAACCCTAAGTCCGGTGGTAAAACGAAAAATACATTAAAAAAAAAATTATGTATTACTCATCTTTTGCGGAAAGAAATAACAATTATTTTAGATTGAAATTGTGGGGTCAGTTTTGCATATAATTTTAACATATCTTGAGAACAATACGTAAAGGGAAAAAATAAAAGTACCGCCCCCCCCCCCCCCAAAAAATGAGATTCTAACTTTTTTATGCGATGACGTGTGAACACCGGAAAAAAGAACCCAATTATTCTTTAAATTTAGAGTAGGGGATTAGTTGCACATACAAATTTAACGTAAAATGATCCCCCCTTTCCGGGCCATTCTAACTTTTTTACCACTAACACTAAGTCCGATCGGCAAAGTCGTAAAACCACACGTAATTGCTTTAAAAAGTAGAAACCACCCACCCCGACCGAAAAACAATGCATATAATTTATATCCCATTGCAAAAGAAAAATAATTAATGCCCTAAAAAGTTAGAATGGTCCAGAAATGGTTGATCATTTTATGTTAAAATTATATGCAAAACTGATCCCCCAATCTTCATTCTAAAATAATTGTTTTTTTCTTCGAAAGATGGGTAATACTATACATAATTTTTTGTTAAATGTATTTTTCGTTTTACCACACGGACTTGGGTTAGTAGTAAAAAGGGTGCGTCATTTTTTATGATGCAATCTTTAAAAGAATGCAGTATTTACAAAGTACCGGAAAAATGTTTCAAAATGAGATGTAAAAAATGTTGTCAAGAAAAGAAAATTACAGACAAAGATTTATTAATAATTGTAAAAATAATAAATATCAAAAAAAATTTTTTTTTAATTTTTAATAATGAATTTATTTTTACATTGGTAGCTTTTGTCCAGGTTTGACTTATTTTGGTAGGCTTTTGTCCGGTGGGCTTTTGTCCTACCACCGTTATTGAAGGGAATAAAGTTTTAAATAGGAGCTAAGCCCCACCCCATAATATTAAAAAATAAATATTTAAAAATATTTATAGTTGGTTTAAAACAAATAAAATTTATTTTTATAAGTGTTCATTCTAAGAACACAGTTCTTGTATTAATTTTTCCAATTATTAAATTAATAATAAAAAAGTAAATTAAAATCTTATTACGAGATTAAATCCATCATAATGCATTTGTGTTTCTTCGTAAACAAGATAAAAAGGTTATACGATTTATTTGAAAGGAGGAAAAAAAGTAGTAAATAAAGTTTTAGTTAAATCAATTTTTTACGCAACATGACCACCAATGATTAAAAAAAACGAATTACAGTTACATTTTCAAGACTTTAAAAAGTAAATTAGAAATTTATTTCAGAACAAGGAATACAATCCAAGAATAAAAATCAATTTTATCCAAAACTAACCTTATCTATCCGGTGTCTTTTCAATTTAATTTTTTTTTGTTTTGCTTTTTTAACTATAGTGTCTGTTTGAAAGTTATTTTTATTATTACAATATCGTTTGGTCATTAAATTATTAATTGAACCAAATTGTTTTAAAAGTTGCAATAATAATGACTTACCATACCACTAACCCTAAGTCAGTGTTTGTCCCTCGGACTTAGGGTTAGTGGTAGGATAAGTAATTTTTGTTCACAAATTTCAGGAATTACCCCCCCCCCCTAACAGCTAAGTGACAAGTGGCCATTTGTTTTTATCTTGTGTATGTAAACATCACTTTGTACGAAATAAAATTTTGAAATAAAAAAAAATAAGAAACAGTTTCAGCATGTTAAAAGTATACAGGTAGATAGATTATTAAATTCGACTGTGCTTGGTATAGTAATTTGTTTGTTTTTTTAAATTTTGTTTTTACGATTTCTCGACTGTTAACTATTCTGCACTTTTACTGAGTGATTAAATACTATATTTGTAAATATAGGGGCTTAGTCCCTATTCAAAATTATAGAGGCGGGAACTTAGACCCCCCCCCCCCAAATTGCTAAAATACAGAATAAATAAAAAAAATAAACATTTTAAAATATCGTGTGTGTGTGTGTGTGTGGGGGGGTGGGTAGCCATTTTTGAAACTAGAGGTGAGAGAACCTAGCCCCCCCCCCCCAATTTAGAAAAGTCTATTTTTCTTTAAAATAGCAGAGTAAATACTTATTTTTAAATATGTATTTTAAAATATGAGGCTGAGGGCGTAACCCCCTATTTAAACCTATAGAGGAGGGAGCCTGGCCGAACGATCTTAATTTTCCGTTAACAAATTGTAATTGCCTTGTGCTATTTTCCCCCATTTATTCACTTGTGCCATTTTTATCGGTGCGTGGACAAAAGCCCACCAAAATAATTCAAACACAGGCGAAGGCCCACCAACGTAAAAATAAATACATTTTTAAAAAATCTAAAAAAAAAAAATCTTATTTTTTTTTTACAGTTATCAATAACTCTTTGTCTGTAATATATTTTTCTTGACAAAATTTTTTACATTTCATTTTTAAACATTTTTCCAGTACTTTATAAATACAGCATTCTTTTAAAGATTACATCATAAAAAAACATGCATCCTTTTCACTACTAACCCTAAGTCTGGGTGGAAAAACGAAAAATACAATACATAATTTTTTAAAAATGTATTACTCATCTTTCACGGAAAGAAAAAACAATTATTTTAGAATGCAGATTGGGGGATCAGTTTTTCATATAATTTTAACATCAAATGATCCAGGGCAGTAACCAATTTTCTTTTCTTTTTATTGGTGCCATTTTTACCAAACACATAACACTCGAGAACGGTCCTAAAATCTATTTCCAATCGATATTTATTCCATAGTTTCCTACCATGCCAAAATTGCCTAATTTTCCTAAATTTGTTTTAACAAATTGGTACTCTTATAGAGAACACGCTGCATTTCCGTGACTTTGCGTCATCAACGTTCAGGCAGGTCTTGGAAGTGCCCAGAGAGTTGACGAAACTATTAACCAATCAGATTGCAGCAGGCATTAGACAATAAGGTTGCAAGCAAGCAGACAATAACTTTTAGAAGAAATTAATTTCTACGATCTGCAACACATTAAAAAGAAAAATGAATTTCTACGATCTGTATCAGCACATTGAATCTCCCGAAGGACTAATTGAATTCTGTCAGCAACGGTAACTTCTAGCGAAAGACAAACTCTAAGTCAGAAAATGTTAAGAAAAATAATTGAAAAAAAAAAAAAACTGGAAAAAAAACCCACAAAAAACAAAGAAATTTGTTAAAAATGTGGTTTTGTTGTTTGTTATATAAAAAAAAAATCATCTTTTGAAATTTTTCAGTGTACAAAAAGCAAACAACATTTTATTCAAAAACATTTAATTAAAAATGGCTCCTTTGACAAAAAAATATCTAATTAATAACAGTTGTTTAGCTATGGCTTGTTCGTGTTTTATTTTTTTCTATGTATTTTACTTTGATTTTCTTTATCTGCATTTATCGTCTGCCAGTCTTCAATTTATCGTTTCGCAATTTCCGCCTCGTCAACTCTCAGGCGCTTCCGAGATGTGCCGGAACGTTGACGACGTGAAGTTACGGAAACGTTGAACGTTCTCTATAAGAGTACCAACAATGTTGATTTTTTTTTACAAATCTGTTGAAAATAGGTCACATTAACCTATTTTTTATGAATTTATGTACGTGGCACAGATAAAAATGACACCAGTGGATATCATCATAATCATCATTTTGATTATCATGCAGGATTGGGGGTAATGTCCACACAATTGAACCCCCCCCCCCTCCAGACAGATAGCTGCACACATGGCAGTCCTCACCGTAGATCTCCACTTTTGTCAATCCTAATAGTCAGCATTTAAGAGCCTCCAGTCTCTGCTGTCTCTCTCTGTCAGCTCCTTACAAGACAACTTTGGCCTGCCAACTCTGTATCTATCAGAGACTTGTAGGTTTAGTGCACAGTTGATTGCACTGCTGGATCTGTCCACTTGGCCATACCAGTGGAGTCTTCTCTTCCCTCAAGATGGGATTGAGGTCTGCGAGACCAAGTTTCCCCAGCAGCTCACTTATCCCACTTGATAAATAGGGGGAAAAAAACGGCACTTGGGAAAAGTATGAATTCAGAGGGTGCCTGGAAAATTTGGTAATTAAGTAACTATAATAAATGTCGACGATTGAAAATAGATTTTAGGACCGTTCTTGAGAGGGGATTTTGGAGAATTTAGGTTAAAATGGCACCGGTAAAAAATAGTGGATGGATAGGAAAAAAAATGGCACAAGAAAAAGGGTGCCCGGAAAACTCGTCACAGGAAAATTCGTAAACGGAAAATTCGTAAATGGAAAATTCGTAAACGGAAAATTCGTCACTTTTGGCCAAGTAGGAAAATTCGGCAATTATCGAATAAATATCGATTGAAAATAGATTTTAGAACCGTTTTTACAGGAGATATACTTGTAAATACGAGGCTACCCACCTCCCCAGTGGAGAACATTTTTTCATATTATGTTTTTGGTACTTGTACAGTTTACTAACCGGGCTATTTTTTAGATAAGATTTTCAAGTTAAATTAAATTTTTACGATATCTTTTGTTTATTAAATTGTTAGGTAAAAGTACAGAATAGTTAACCCCCTCTTACTCCATGTTAAGAATGGCTTTCTAAATAATGTTATTTCAACCCAGTTCGTAATTACGTTACGAAATTAAAGGTTTGAATCGGGTTATTTTTTACATAAAATTTTCAAGTTAAATTCAATTTTTACGATATCTTCCGTTTATTAAATCGTTACGTGAAAGTACAGAATAGTTAACAAAGCACCCCCACCCCCCTTCTCCTCATGTAAAAAATCGTTGTCTAAATAATGTTATTATTTCAAGCCTGGTTCGTAATTAAGTTACGAGATGAAATCCATCATAATTCATTTAGATTTCTTCGTAAACAAGTCAGCCATTTTAATTGACAAAACATCAATTACTTCGTGTGTGTGCAAAACTTGAAAGGAATTTATAAACTATCGAGTAACTGGCTTTAAATTCTTAGAAAATTTCCATGTATTTAAAAAAGCAAAATTGTTTTCTAACTAATTCAGTGTTTTTATTTCATCTTGCCTAAAACTTGTTTTAATTAACAACTTTATTTAATACTTAAAAAAAGAAATTCTTCTTTCAAATAAATCGTTGTATGGTCGGAACAAAAAAATCAGAAAAATACAGCCAATTCATTGTCTGCCATTTTAGTTGTGAAACGATGGATTAACCACTTTTTCTCACAGTGATTTTGAAGCAAAAATTTAATTTAACTTGAAAATCTTATCTAAAAAATAGCCCGGTTCGTAAACTGCACAAGTACCAAAAAAATAATATGAAAAAATGTTCTCCACTGGTGAGGTGGGTAGCCTCGTATGTACAAGTATATCTCCTGTAAAAACGGTTCTAAAATCTATTTTCAATCGATATTTATTCGATAATTGCCGAATTTTCCTACTTGGCCAAAAGTGACGAATTTTCCATTTACGAATTTTCCATTTACGAATTTTCCGTTTACGAATTTTCCTGTGACGAGTTTTCCTAAATTCAAGAAAAAGATGTAGATGAAAATCTTACAAGTTTATCAAAATATTGGATTAAAGGAAAACATTAAGTAGTTTGACAAATTAAAAAGAAATATCTATATTTAAAAGTAGATGAGGACCCTATATAAATAGATGAGGACCCTATATAAAAAGATAATGTATACCTTATTCTGCATTTGAGCTAATAACCAACTTCCATTCAATAATGCTGCCATCTTGGAAATTCTTCGATTGAACTAGCATATTTACTCATTTAAAAAGTGGTTTTCTTCAGATTTCATGTGTATAACAAAATATATTTTAACTTCAAAACGTTTATCATGTCATAATCTTGATAAAAAATATTTTATCGCCTATACACAATTAAAAATTTTTTTTTACTGCAATCTGTACCTTACACGAACCTAAACGTTGTTGATGTGCGGACAAAAGCCCACCGGACAAAAGCCCACCAAAATAAGTCAAATACAAAGAAAAGCCCACCAACGTAAAAAATAAATTAATTTTTAAAAATTAAAAAAATATTTTGATATTTAATTTTTTTACAATGATCAATAACTCTTTGTCTGCAATTCTTTTTTCGTGACAAAATTTTTTTAATTTCATGTTTAAACGTATTTCCGGTACTTTATATATACTGCATTTTTTTTTTTTACAGATTACATCATAAAAAACACGAATTTAGGAAAACTCGGCAACGGAAAACTCGGCAACGAAAAACTCGGCAATTTTGGCCAAGTAAGAAAATTCGGAAATGTTCAAATAAATATCGATTGAAAATAGATTTTAGAACCGTTTTTACAGGAGATATACTTGTAAATACGGGGCTACCCCCTCCCCAGTGAAGAACATTTTTTATATTATTTTTTTGGTACTTGTGCAGTTTACAAACCGGGCTATTTTTTTAGATAAGATTTTCAAGTTAAATTAAATTTTTACAATATCTTTTGTTTATTAAATTGTTAGGTAAAAGTACAGAATAGTTAACAAAGCTCCCCTCACTCCATGTTAAGAATGGCTTTCTAAATAATGTTATTTCAACCCGTTTCGTAATTACGTTACGAAATTAAAGGTTTGGACCGAGTTATTTTTTACATAAAATTTTCAAGTTAAATTCAATTTTTACGATATCTTCTGTCTATTAAATTGTTACGTGAAAGTACAGAATAGTTAACCCCCCCCCCCCCCCATTCTCCCCATGTAAAAAATCGTTGTCTAAATAATGTTATTATTTCAAGCCGGTTCGTAATTAAGTTACGAGATTAAATCCATCATAATTCAAACTTGACGAATTTTCCATTGCCAAGTTTTCTTGTGACGAGTTTTCCGGGCACCAAAAAATATGTACCCTTTTTACTACTAACCTTAAGTCCAGTGGTAAAACAAAAAATACATTTTAAAAAAATTATGTATTACTCATCTTTTGTGGAAAGAAGCAATTATTTTAGATTGAAATTGGGGATCAGTTTTGCATATAATTTTAACATAAAATGATCCCCCATTTCCAGGCCATTCTAACTTTTTAGGGCATTAACAAGTTTTTTTTTTGCGATGAGATATAAATTCTATGCATTGTTTTTCACTTAATTTAGTTAATATGGCATTGGTAAAAATGGCACAAGTTTATAAATAGGAAAAGCTGGTACAAGAGAAAAATATAGATGAAAATCTCACAATGAGTTTAGCAAAATCTTGAGAACTATATGTAAAGAGAAAAAATAAAAGTACCCCCCCCCCCCAAAAAAAATGAGATTCAAACTTTTTTTAATACAATTACGTGTGAACACTGAAAAAAAAAAAAAAGAACCCAATTATCCTTTAAATTTAGAGTAGGGGATTAGTTGTACATACAAATTTAACGTAAAATGATCTCCCTTTACGGGACATTCTAACTTTTTTACCACTAACACTAAGTTCGATCGGCAAAGACATAAAACCCACATGTAATCGCTTTAAAATGTAGAAACCCCCACCCTGCCCGAAAAACAATGCATATAATTTATATCCCATTGCAAAAGAAAAATAATTACTTGTCCTAAAAAGTTAAAATGGTCCGGAAATGGTGGATCATTTTATGTTAAAATTACATGCAAAACTGATCCCCCAATTTCAATCTTACATAATTGTTGTTTTTTCTTCCCGCGAAAGATGGGTAATACTATACATAATTTTTAAAAATATATATTTTTTGTTTTACCACACGGACTTGAGGTTACTAATAAAAAGGGTGCGTCATTTTTTATGATGCAATCTTTAAAAGAATGCAGTATTTACAAAGTACCGGGAAAATGTTTAAAAATGAAATGTAAAAAATTTTGTCAAGAAAAGAAAATTACAGATGAAGACTTATTGATAATTATAAAAATAATAAATATCCAAATATTTAAAAAATTTTAATTTATTTTTACATTTGTGAGCTTTTGTCCGGGTTTGACTTATTTTGGTGGGCTTTTGTCCGGTTGGCCTTTGTCCTACCGCCATTCTGTCCTCCGTCAGTGTAGGAGAAGTTCTTCTAGACTGAAGCAATTTTTATTTTTGTTTTAATCCAGAGTGTCCTTTTTTGTTGAGCTCAGTTTCCTCACATAAATAATCGACCTTATGTCTAACTCTGCCCTCGTGGGGAGGAAAGTAAATATGAACAACAGTAAATGGTGCTACTGCATTTGGTATAAGTAATTTATTTTTGTCATTTTTGGTTTTTTTTTTTCAATTTCTTGACTTAACTATTCTGCACTTTCGTCAAGTGAGTAAATACTTAATATGGAAGGGCCTTAACCCTATTAAAACCTATAGAAGTGAGAACGACCCCCCCCCCCCATAAAACCTTAGAAAAGTCAATTTTATAATATTGATTTTAAGGGCATGGGGGGGGGGGGGGGGTCCATATTTAAAACTAAAGATGATGCCTAGCTTGTCCCTCTTGAACGATCCTAATTTTCTATTACCGAATTGTTCTTGCCTTGTGCCATTTTTTTTCCTATTTATTCACTTGTGCTATCTTTTACCAAGCACCTAAAACTAGTTCCTCCTCAAGAACGGCCCTAAAATCTATTTTCAATCGATATTTATTCCATAATTGCCTAATTTTCCTACCTTGCTAAAATTGCCTAATTTTCCTAAATTCAATTCTGTTACCAAATTGTTCTGGTTTTTTCATTTTTTTCCTACTTAATCACTTGTGCCATTTTTACCGATCACCCTAACTCCTGTCCATCCTAAACGATCCTAGTTTTCCGGTGTGCGGACAAAGGCCAACCAAACAAAAGCCCACCAAACTAAGTCAAACCCAGACAAAAGCCCACCAACGTAAAAATAAATTAATTTAAAAAAATTTTTTTTAAAATTTTTACATTTTTTTTACATCATAAAAACATGTACCCTTTTTACTACTAACCCTAAGTTCGGTAGTCAAACAAAAATACATTTTAGACAAAATTATGTATTACTCATCTTTTGCGGAATGAAAAAACAATTACTTTAGATTGAAATCGGGGGATCAGTTTTGCATATAATTTTAACAAAATGATCCCACATTTCCGGGCCATTCTAACTTTTTAGGGCATTAACCCTGTTTTGCGATGAGAGATAAATTCTATGCATTGTTTTTCACCTAATTTAGTTAAAATGGCATTGGTAAAATTTTGCACAAGAAAAAATGGTACAGGGAAAAATATAAATGAAAATCTCACAATGAATTTAGCAAAATTTTGAGAACAATACGTAAAGGAAAAAAATAAAAGTACCAAAAAAATAAGATTCTAACTTTTTTATGCGAACACTGAAAAAAAGAACCCAAATTTAAAGTAGGGGATTAGTTGCACATATAAATTTAACAGAAAATTTCCGGGCCATTCTAACTTTTTTACCACTAATACTAAGTCCGATCGGCAAAGTTGTAAAACCACACGGAATCGCTTTAAAAAGTAGAAACCACCCACCCTGCCCGAAAAACAATGCATAGAATTTATATCCCATTGCAAAAGAAAAATAATTACTTGCCCTAAAAAGTTATAATGGTCCGGAAATGGTGGATCATTTTATGTTAAAATTACATGCAAACCCGATCCCCCAATTTCAATCTTACATAATTGTTTTTGTTTCTTCCCGCGAAAGATGGGTAATACTATACATAATTTTTTAAAAAATATATTTTTTGTTTTACCACACGGGGTTAGTAGTAAAAAGGGTGCGTCATTTTTTTATGATGCAATCTTTAAAAGAATGCAGTATTTACAAAGTACGGGAAAATGTTTAAAAGTGAAATGTAAAAAATTTTGTCAAGAAAAGAAAATTACAGATCAAGACTTATTGATAATTGTAAAAACAATAAATATCAAAATATATTTTTTTTAAATTTTAATAATTAGTTTATTTTTACGTTGGTGGGCTTTTTTCCAGGTTTGACTTATTTTGGTGGGCTTTTGTCCGATGGGATTTTGTCCGGTGGGCTTTTGTCCGGTGGGCTTATGTCCTACAACCAGTTTTCCGCTACCGAATTGTTCTGGCTTTGTGTAATTATTTTTCTTATTAATTCACTTGTGCCATTTTTAATGTAGTCATTTTTAATGTGCACCAAATGTTAAATATATTTTTCTTTTTAATTTGACAAAATCATTAAGACATATTTCTCATTTGTGCCATTATTTTCTATTTGTCCATTTTAAGCGGTGTCATTTTTGCCTAAATTTCATAAAATACAAAATACGCAAAAATGGGGCAATGTGACCTATATTTTAAAAGCGCAGATTTGATAACACACTTTAAAGAATGGGCAAATGTAGGAAAATTCAGTAATTTTGAAATAAATATCGATTGAAATAGACTTTAGGACCATTTTGAAAGAGTAGATTTATGGCTCGATTCCATCTTGTCTTCCAATATTTTTAAATGTGCAATTATTACCTAAATTTATTCATTTCATTTTTACAAGTATCTTTTTGATTTTATTCAAAATAACGAAAATATAAATAGAATCTAATTAATTTCTCTATTTTAAAAGTTTTAAAAAAAAAACATTTTTGTATTGAAAATTACTTTGTTAAATTTTGATGAAAAATAACAGAATGGCATATAGGAACTGATAATTTCAATGCTTCAAAATGTTGTCTTATGTGTAAAGTAACAAGTCATAAAATCGGCATGTTAATGTAGGTCAATATGACCTATTTAAAAAAAAAAAGAGCTAAAATAAAAGTTTTTTAAAAAACGAATTTAGGTAAGAATGGCACAGTAAAAATGGCACGAATGGATGAATAGAAAAGATGACAAAGAAAAAATATAGATGAAAATCTCACAAGTAGTTAATAAAAAATCTTGTATACCACACAATGTATGAAGTTTGTCAAACTATAAATAAATTATATAAACATTAAAAATTGCGATTATATGTGAACCTACAAAAAAAAAAAAAAGGAATAATTAGTTAGAATTTAGAGTGGGAGATTAGTTGCGCATATAAATTTAATATAAAATGATCCTCATTTTCGGGCCTTTCTAACTTTTTTAGAGCAGCTAACAAAATTTTTTTACCACTAACTCTGAATCCGAACGGTAAAATAGTAAAACCACATGTAATCGCCTTCAGCAGAGTAGAAACCGCCAACTCATTTTATGCAGCAGCACTTTTTATGCTCACCACCGATCACAATCAAGGATTTGTCTCACGGGACTCAAATTAACCAATCAAAGGCAACCATTTTAAATTTAAGAAAAAAAATGTCTGCTTTTAATATTTAAAAAATGTAAAAACCGCTGTTTATTAAGCTGCTCTGAATATTTTACAATATTTTTTTCTTTTCAGTTTATTTCATATTTTACTTTTAAAAATAGAATCAACATTAAAGTGTAGTATGCGTTCTGATGAAGTTAGGTTAAAATGGCACCAGTAAATATGGCGCAAGTCGATAAATAAGAAAAAATATCTCACAATGAGTTTATCAACATACAATACAGAAAATAAGTTTGTCAAATTAAAAAGAAAATTATATCTACATTTAAAAGTAGACGAGGACCCTCGGCTAAATGCCCTTCTCCTCCTAAAAAATCAGATTTTACTTTTTAGGCAATTACATGCGAACACCTGCTAAAAAAAAACGACAGCACTTTTTATGCCGCCACCAATGGATTTGTCTTACATGGCTCAAATTAAGCAATCAATCGCAATCATTTGAAATTAAAGAAAAATCGCTGTCTTTGAATATTAAAAATAAAAACTGAGCATCTACCATGAACGGTGGTAGGATAAAAGCCCACCAAAATAATTCAAACACGGACCCAACGTAAAATAAATTCATTGTTAAAAATTAGAAAAAACTCTTTATATATATATATATATATATATATTTTTTTTATTTTTTTAGAATGATCAATATCTTTTTGTCTGTAATTTTTGTTTCTTGACAAAAAATTTTAAATTTTAATTATTAACATTTTTTTTTTAAACATAGTTCATCCCATACAAGGCAGGCTGGCATTGTAGCTACTGAGAAAAAGGGTGAAAGTTTGTTTTTTTTGAGGGGGGGGGGGGGGGGGGGGTCAACGTAAATTGGGAGCTGCGCAGCGAGATGTCTGTTTACATTAGTTTTAAATTTCTGCATGTCAGTACCGTCAAGAAAACAGGGAGCAGGGAGGGAGTTCCAGAGTCCAGCAGCATGAGGAAAGAAGCTTTTGGAGTAGAAAGCTCTTCGGCATCTGGGGACCTCTACAGTGAATGGATGGGATTTGGCAGATTGTCGGGTTGGTCTAGTGAATTTACGTTGTGTGGGTACCAGAGCAGCAAGCTCATCAGAGCACAATCCATTGAAGTACTTGTAAAACAGGCACAAGGAAGTAACATTGCGGCGGTGGGATAGGGGCTGGAGCTTGGTGGATAGTGAGGGACCTATTAAGTTGGCGACTTTTTTTTTGGACCTTGTCTAAGAGGGAGAGACTAGTGGATGATGCCCCAGCCCAGATGTGGCAACAATACTCCATGCATAGACGGATGGTGGCTTTGTAGAGATATAGGATAATGTCAGGTGTGAGGAGTTTACTAGAACGGTAGAGGGAGCCCACCGTCTTTGCAGCAGCCTTGGCAATGTCTTCAATGTATTTGTTCCAATTCATGTTATCTGTGAAAGTTAAGCCGAGGAGTTTTAATGATGAACTCTCAGGTAGGGTGGTATTTACCATGACAATTAGTGGTTGAAGAGGTTTCTTGTAGTTATTGAAGGAAAGTAGCTTTGTCTTTGCGGCATTAAAAGTTATCATCCATTTTTTACCCCAATCCACTACAGCTTGGAGGTCATTTTCTAAGGATTCAGTTTTGCCCACATGACGAGAGTAGAGTGTGGTGTCGTCAGCAAATATTCCTATCTCAGTCTCAATGACATCAGGGGGGTCATTTATGAAAATCAGGAACAGTAGAGGTCCAAGGATGGATCCCTGGGGTACACCAGCATTTATGTCATGTTGCTTAGATGAACGGCCATCGAGAACAACCTGGATCTCTCTTTTTGTTAGGAAGGATTTAATTATATTAAATAATTGTCCAGTAATACCATGAGTGCAGTTTTAGGAGAAGCCCTTCATGCCAGACCTTGTCACAGGCCTTGGATATATCAACTTCTACCGCCCTAGTTTCACCTGCCTTGTCCAGTGTATGATATATACGTTCAGAGATGATCGTTAGGATATCTGCGGTAGATCGTGCTTGTCTAAATCCGTATTGATGATCAAAAGAAGTTTAGCATTAACTAAGTGCTGGACTATCGCTAGATTGATTAATGATTCAAAGATTTTAGCAAAGATCGGAAGTAGACTGATTGAGTGGTAGTTTAGAGGATCAGTTCTATCTCCAGTATTCTTGAAGACTGGTACCATAGAGGCAATTTTCCAACCATTTTACTGGTACTTTGTAAATACTGCATTCTTTTATAGATTATATCATAAAAAACATGCACTTTTTACTACTAACCTTAAGTCCGAGTGGTAAAAGGAAAATTACATTTTTTTAAAATTATGTATTGTATTACTCATCTTTCGCAGAAAGAAAAAAACAATTATTTTAGAATGTAGATTGGGGGATCAGTTTTGCATATAATTTTAACATAAAATGATCCACCATTTCCGGGTCATTCTAACATTTTAGAGTAATTAACCAATTTTCTTTTGCAATGCGACTAGGACGGCACTGCACAAATCTGCTGGGCACACTATGTGCTGACCTCAAGCAGGCGGTACTAGGACCAATACGTACAGCGAAACAACTTCATTGCCTACGACAACTTGCGCATGACAAGGCCAGATGGCCTGGGACTAGCATGGAGGACTGATTGCAGCTACGGGATGTCATTTGACTACCGTAGCCGCAGAACACAGTTTTTAATAAATAAATAATAATAATGGGAGATAAATTCTATGCATTGGTTTTCGGGCGGAGTAGGTGGGTTCTACTTTTTAAAGCGATTACGTGTGGTTTTACGATTTTGCTAGTCAGACTTAGGGTTAGTGATAAACAAATTTAGTTAATGCCCTAAAAAGTTAGAATGGCCTGGAAAGGGGAGATAATTTTACGTTAAATTTATATGCGCAACTAATCCCCTACTCCAAATTAAAAAGAATAATTTTTTTTTTCAGTGTGTGCACATGTAATCGGTGCCCGGAAAACTCGTCACAGGAAAATTCGTAAACGGTAAATTCGTAAACGGTAAATTCGTAAATGGAAAATTCGTAACCGGAAAATTCGTCACTTTTGGCCAAGTAGGAAAATTCGGCAATTATCGAATAAATATCGATTGAAAATAGATTTTAGAACCGTTTTTACAGGAGATATACTTGTAAATACGAGGCTACCCACCTCCCCAGTGGAGAACATTTTTTCATATTATTTTTTGGTACTTGTGCACTTGAACCGGGGGGGGGGGGGGTACTTTTGTTTTCCCTTTACGTATTGTATCCAAGATTTTGATAAACTCATTGTGAGATTTTTCTCTTGTACCATTTTTTTCTATTTATCAATTTGTGCCATTTTTACCGGTGCTCTTTTGACGAAATTCAGTGAAAATAGCAATTAGAGATCGTTTAGCAGTCATGAGTTTTCAAATTCTCCATTAATTGAAAATTGATTTAATTAATTTCAAAGTGAAAATAAGCATTAGATTTAAAGAATTTCAAAATGAAAAAAATACAAACAAACATTAATTATTTCAGTGGATATATACGCAGTGACTGAATCAGAGTCAGGGCAACGCCAGCGAAAAAAACAAAAAAACTTGTCCCCAAAACTGAACTTTCTGAGGGGGCGTCATAAAAAGTTTGAACATTTCAAAATGTTTGATAAAGGGATAGGCGTAAGTGAACTCTAGAAACTGAAATTTACCAATAAAAAAATTAAAAAAATCAAATTAGATGTGTAAAGTACTAAAAATAACTTTTTAGAGATCCAAATTTAAAAAAATAATATTTACAAAATTGAATCTACTAGAATGCATTTTGTTTTTTTCGGAAACAAATCGGTCATTTTAATTTTTTGTTAATAATTTTTTTTAACAATGGATAAATTACTTAGTGACCCTTAGAAATCCAAAAGGAATTTAGAAGCATTTAAACTGTCAAAGAGAAAGAACTTTAAACTGGCATGAGAGTTAACTAAGAATTTTGATTCTTAACAAATCCTCATGTATTAAAAGATTGAAAGTTTTCGAAGCTTTTGACATCCAATAATTTTATAAATAGAGATAACAGCAACAGCACAATAACAACCATTATTTATAGTTCCATAAGAATTTGGTTCAGTTAATAATAATAATAAGTTAATTACTAGACGATACTATAAAAAGTAAATTTAACTTTCAAAATCCTATTTAAAAAAATAATTAGGTTAAAAAAATATTTTTTTAAAATCATTTGGTTAAAAAAAAAATATTTGATATATATTAATGGGGGGGGGGAGCTTTCTCCAGAACGGTCTTAAAATCTATTTCAATTGATGAAATTGACAACTATTAACAAAAGATTATTTATGGCGTTTTTGTGTTAAATTTTTAAAAATATTGAATATAAAATATAAGCCCATAAAGTTTCCGTAAATATTGGTGGCGAGTAAAGTAATAAGCGTCATACATTTTTGTTATATAGGTCACAAATGAGTGATTAAACCCAAATAAATTGTTTTGGACCAATTTTTCAACTGTATTTGCTTTACCACCCAGATTTAGGGTTAGTAGTAAAAAGGGTGCATGTATTTTTTATGATGTAATCTTTAAAAGAATGCAGTATTTACAAAGTACCATAAAAATATTTAAATTGAAATAAAAAAAAATTACAGACAAAAAGTTATTGATAATTGTAAAAAAATTAAATATAAAAATTTTTTTTACTTAAAAAAAATTAATTTATTTTTATGTTGGTGGGCTGTTGTCCGTGTTTGAATTATTTTGGTGGGCTTTTGTCCACACACTCCATGAACATATAACGATACAGTAGAGAGAGACTAGTAACATCTGTGTGAAAGAAGGGACGAAATGTTTTATCTCTTTTATTCAACATTCATGTTCCTATTTACTCGCCTCCCCACAAGGGAAAAGTTAGACCCAAGGTCGGTTTTTAATGTGGGAAAAATCTAGCTCCCTAAAAAGTGTCACTCTGGATTGATACAAAAAGAAAAAAATGCATGTCTTGAAGGATTTCTCCTTTACTGACAGAGGACAGAAAAGATAAAGTATAGTATCAGAACAGATACTACTACGCGTTAACGTTAATTCTATTTTGAAAAGAAAAAAAAAAAAGACTTATTTCAGAATTTAAAATGGGAGATCAGTTTTGCACATAAATATTTTTTTTTGATACGAAAACAAATATATATATATATATATATATATACACTAGATTTTAATTTGATTTTTAACAGGATTGTTAAAAATCAAATTCGCCTATTCTCTGCATAATAACATTTTTAAAAATGTAAAAATGTTTTTGGTGAAAGAAAATTAAAAAGCAGTGGCCGCCAGCGATTAAATTATTGAATTAAATTTTGATTTTCAAGACTTTAAATAGTAAATTAGCTTCTTTTTTTTTTATTTGTTTCAACACAAGAAATTAAATTTAAGACCAAGAATCATTTGATTTTTATCTGAATTAAAAAAAAATTAATTTGCATTCAATTATCACACATTTTTAACTTTCTTATGTTGGAGTAAAATTGTAACCTATGACGTCAGGCTGTCAACTAAAAAGCAAAAATGGAATATTTTTTTTTAACAGAATTTAGAATGCGGGATCAGTTCTTTATATAAATTTAATGGAAAATAATCACCCATCTCTGCGCCAGTGTCTTACCAAATAGCGTTTAAAGGGCATATAACCAGATTTGGGGGGGGGGGGTAATTAAAGAGAGATAAATTGTGTGTATTTTGTTGGGTGCGTCTGTAAAAAATAACACTGTTACCACTCGTTACTAACCCTAGGGTTAGTTGTAGGGTTTATCACTATAAGTATGGGTGAAAACAGCCATCCAAAACCTTGCCGTAACCCTATCACTAACCCTAAATCTGGCCGGCAATAGCCCACAAACAATATCTTAACCCTAAAACTAACCCTAAATTCTACTGCATTTGGTATAAGTCATTTGTTGTTTTTTTCTTATTTACAATTTTTACCGAGTGAGTAAATACTTGTTTAAAAAATATTTATTTCAAAACATAGGGATGGGGGCTCTTATTTAGCGCCAGTAGGTTCTATTTGACCCATAGATGAGGCCTTTACCGGTACTAGCATTCCGGGCCAGAGTGGACCTGGGAGCAATGGTAACTAAGGGGCAACATCACATTTCCCACAGCTCCCAAGTGGAGGGGGCCTCACCACTGGATGTCTTTTAAGGTCATAATTTTATGGTCATACCCAGGACCTGATGGATGTGTAGTGTGAGTCTTAAAGACGGACTTAGTTCTGATGACTTCAGAGGAAGAGTAAATCTAGACATAAGGAAATGGGTGCAGAAGAGTAGACTTTGATGGTAAAGCCACGTTGGAAGGCCAAGGAAAACATGGATTAAAGTGCTAAAAATGGACGTGAGGGAAGGAGAGATAAATAAAGACCTAGCCAGAGATCGGTTACGTTGGAAGTCAATTTCTTAAAACCGTCCAACGCATACCAGCATGATGAAACGGACAAAGGAGAACTACTGCGACAGTTACTCCTTCACCCTAAACAAAAATGGCGTGTGGAAGATCATCACCAACAATCCCGACTTTGGTGGGAGGAAAAAGGGGCAAAGGTTCTGGCCAACAAGGAGTGTAATATAACATTGGCAACCTCAAAACTAAGTAGAGGAAGTAGCGTAAGAGAGGGTAGACGGAGGGAAGTGAATTGTAATCAAGATGATGATGATGTGTGGAGTTCAGTTAGAGGTGAAGGTGATGATTTTTTTTTTATGGAAGTCGCTCCAGACAAGGCATGAAGCCACTTGATGTAAGGAGCTAACAGCAAAAGATGATTAACGCAAGTACAGGAGATGTCTATTGACCGCAGTATTGAAAAGACCAGGGCTATAGGTAGGAGGAAAACAGTCAGCAGGAAGAGAGTTTCACAAGCCTGCAGTTCTTGGAAAGAAGCTACTGGAATAGGAAGCTGTATTACAATGAGGTATCAAAACAGCGAATTGATGGAGACCACTAGACCAACGAGTCAAACGAGCTGGAACAAAAGAAGCGGGGAATAGATCACATAATTCTGAAGAACACATGCCATAATAGTACTTATAGAAAAGACTGAGACTGGCAACATCACGTGTGTGTGAGAGAGATGGTGCAGAGAAGGAATGATGGGGGCAAACCAAATTACAGATACGTTTCTACACGTTATCAAGAATTCTCAAATGGGACATAGATTCACCAACCCAAATATGACAACAGTACTTCATACACGATCTGATAGTAGATTTATAGAGATAGATGATAGCCTCAGGTGTGATAAAGTGTTTGGAACGATAGAGAGAACCGACTTTACGAGAAGCAGAAAGAGCAATGGTTCTAATGTATGAACTTCAAGAAAGATTTGAAGAGAGAGAAAGACCAAGAAGTTTCAGCGTCGATTTCTCTTCAAGAGCAGAGCCATCCATGACAATCTCAGAAAGAAAAGGGACACGTCTACGATTGAAAGACTGTAGGATTGTCTAGAAGCTTCAGAACCATCCCAACGATACTGATTAAAGTAATGGTTACGATGGGAAATGGCAGAAGCACAAACAGATGAAAACTACGGAGGAGAATGAGGTTTGGTTTGAAACTTACGATGAGGAATGAAGGTGTCAATTCCAACAAGAAGCCAATCAGTAACCTCCTTAGCAGCATCGTTCGAAGACATACCAAAGATAGAACGCCATGGAACGTCAAATGGGAAGTTGCGTAGACCATCCCAATCAGCCTTCCTGTAGTTAAACGTCTTCCTATGGAAGGGACGATCAATAGAAGACTTCACCAAAAAATAAACCTCAACAACAGCATGATCCGAAGAACCCAATGGAGGAAATAGAACATGAGTCAGGAACAGAAGTGAGAAAAAGATCAAGTAAGGATGGTTGATGAATATCAATTATCAGGAAAATGTGTGGGGAAGGTGACAATTTGGGACAAGTCATGAGACAGAGAAAAGGTAAAACAGATTTCACCAGCTAGATCTGTGCGGTTAGAGTGAGGGAGCCAGTCAGAATGATGAGCGTTGAAGTCACCAAAAACAAAGATGGAGCTTGACGGATGAATTTGCAATGCATATAGAATCAACAACAGAGCAGTCATTGTCAGTAGGGGAATGGCACAAAAAGAACAAAGAGTAAGTGGAGTGCAGAAAAGATAAGCTCAGATAGATAAAAGGATACCCATGAGATTCAAGGCTTTTCAACAAGAATACTACTACCACTACTACTACTACTTGATGTAATCAATATTTTTATGCCTTTGTTCGTCAGACAAGTCCAAATCTTGTAGGAAGGAAAAATCTCATAACAATATCTGGTGCTTCTTTCGGTTTCACAATAACATGAAAATATTTAAAGAAATGTATAAACTTTGTTATGTACTTGTGTGTTAGCTGAAAATAAGATTCTACAGAAATAATTACGCAAATTCATCCAGTATTTATTAAATTATAAGAAAAAGAAAAAAAAAAAAACGATTTTATGTATCAGTAGACATTTTGTAACCAGTTCAGCTTACTGTTAGGCAAGGGAGATAACTTGGTGACCCATGATAAAATCTGGCGATTGATAGATACAATATGGCGGTCGACCGATAAAATCGTTTTTATTTTTAATAAATATTGGATGAATTTGCATAATTTTTGGTGTCCAGTCTTCTTTTCAGCTACCATGTAAGTACATAACAAAGTTTATACATTTCTTTAGCTATTTTTTACTTTTTAAAGAGAGGCCCAACATGTAATTGTGAAACGAAAGAAGCACCCAATATCTTTCCTTATTCATATGTAACATTACCTCCTATGTAAAAAAAATTTTTTTCTTCTGGCCCTTGCATATTTGAAGATGATATACATTGTTCTGTAATCATCAAATGAGCCAAACAAAGGCGATTTCACATGAGATTTTCCAATCATTATTTATAATCATATATATAAAATGATGAAATACATGGTGAATGGCTAAATAAACGAACTCACGTTTTACTTTTTAGATCACACTAGACACTTTATTAATTTGATAAGCTCCTATTCATATATTTTATAGTTTTTACTTCAAATTCTTCTTTTTTTTTTTTAAATTTAATTCTGAACTCTTTGCTATATGATCTAAAAACCTAAGTAGCCATCTGAAGGAGCACAATGTAACGTTTAACAATACTTTTCTCCATTTAAGTCAATTTATTTCATACTTTCTTCAGCTTTTTACTTGAAAAAATGTAAGGGGGTGTGTGCGATTGACACAATAGTGTAATAGAATTAGGTGTGGTATCTTTCACTTAAAATCTTCAGGAGTACTATGACTCCCACCCCCCTCCCTACACACACACACCTATTGGTAAACTAGTTGGATAGAGGACTTAAACTTTTGCTAAGAAACCGGGGGGGGGGGGGTTATATATATACATTTTGAAAGTGTTGAAAACTAAAATAGGTTTAAGAAAATGTAATAATTTTTTTAATTTAAAAATGTAATAATAGGGGGGAAAAAAAGAAAAATGGATAAATATTTATAGATTTTTTACAAATCTATGAATATTGAAAAATTAAATAAAATACATAATGTCTGGGGAAAAAAAACAATTTAAATAAATCCATAATAAAAAGTATTTAAAAGGGCATAATTGGTAAAGAATATTTTCTTTTAAATGAAAATTTGATATTTGTCTGAAGTCGAAACTATACTACTACTATCTTTTGATGCTCAATTTGGTTTACTATACTATATCAGACTAATGTACTATCTTTTGTAGCAGTTATATGATTACGACTTATTTTCTTTTGCGCTAGCTCACGGACTGATCGATATGTTGCCCGATAAAAACACTTTTGTGTCTAACTTCCATTTTCCCCACTTTTTTAAAAACAGTCAATGTTTAAGCATCAAGGTGACAAGATGGCATATTATCGTCTCGACCCTAAGCCCCGACTTGGGCTAAGTGAGATGAAAAAGCAAGACTCAACCACACGTTTCTAGTACATGCGCATCGACCGACTCAACATATTTTCGTATTCTTCGTCTATGTAACTCTTCCCAGACCATACCTGTTGTGTTGATGAAACTGCATGAATAAAACTGATTTAAATTGTAACAAAGAAGTTTGCGTTTATAAGCAAACTATGGTAACCCGTTTTTACCCAGCAAGGCTAGAGGATGGATATCTATGCAACAACCCTTCTCTTATAAAATTCAATACTTTTCTTCATTTCCTACATTTTCAATGAACACTTCAGGAGAGGAAGAGTATTATAGCATTTGTTCTGCTGTCATCTATATTAGCAAAAATATGCGACCGGAGGAAGCATATTTTTGCTAGTATATGCAATTAAGTGAAAATAGATTAAATAAAATTCTAAATTTTATAAAAATGTAAATTTTGAGGCGGAGTGTTTGAAAAAAAAGGAAAAAAGATAAAGATTGTGAAAGACAAGGTAAAAAAAAACATGCAGAATTGGGGGAGGGGTATAAAAAAAGTTTTTACCTGATAATGTGGTACCAAACTAACCAGATTGCCCTGGGTACTATCAAAGTTTACGACATCAAATATCCCAATACAATTTATCCGCAATCTGTAAATAGAACAATGAAGAAAAAACACATTAAACTTGCTAGATTTGTGTGTTAGGTCACTTGGGTGTTATTGGTACAATATGTAACTCGGCACTACTTGTTGCACAGTTGAATTATCAGTGACTAAATCGGTTGAAAAGTTGACAAGTCACCGGGCAAAATCGCGAAATTATTTTTTTTCAGTTTCAAAGAGAGAGAGAGAGAGAGAGGGAAGAAAGAAATAAGGAGAGAGAGAGAGAAATAAGGAGAGAGAGAGAGAAATAAGGAGAGAGAGAGAGAAATAAGGAGAGAGAGAGAGAAATAAGGAGAGAGAGAGAGAAATAAGGAGAGAGAGAGAGAAATAAGGAGAGAGAGAGAGAAATAAGGAGAGAGAGAGAGAAATAAGGAGAGAGAGAGAGAAATAAGGAGAGAGAGAAAGAAAGAAGGAGAGAGAGAGAGAAAGAAGGAGAGAGAGAGAGAAATAAGGAGAGGGAGAGAGAAATAAGGAGAGGGAGAGAGAAAGAAGGGAGAGAGGGAGAGAAAGGGGGGAGAGAGGGAGAGAAAGGGGGGGAGGGAGAGAAAGGGGGGAGAGGGAGAGAAAGGGGGGGAGAGGGAGAGAAAGGGGGGAGAGGGAGAGAAAGGGGGGAGAGGGAGAGAAAGGGGGGAGAGGGAGAGAAAGGGGGAGAGGGAGAGAAAGGGGGGAGAGGGAGAGAGAGAAGGGGGGAGAGGGAGAAAGGGGGGGAGAGGGAGTAAGGGGGGAGAGGGAGAAAGGGGGGGAGAGGGAGAAAGGGGGGAGAGGGAGAAAGGGGGGGAGAGGGAGAAAGGGGGGGGGGGAGAGGGAGAGGGGGGAGAGAGAGAAGGGGGAGAGGGGGAAGAGAGAGGGGGAGGGAGAAGGGGGGCCGGGTAGTGTAGTATCCGTTTTGTTCTGTCCTCAGTAAGCCATCCTCTTGGACAATACCTCTTCCTTGGGGGTGGGGGAGTAGTGTAATACATGTTCGATCCTCATGAAGTCATCCTCTCAGACATTACCTTCTCCTTGAAAGAAGTACAGTATAGTATAAGTCTTGTCTACATGAGACTATCCTCATCATATTCGGTTTTACATCTGTTTTACACGCTGGCACGCATTGGATGACTTTAAGAAACTGACCCTCAAATTAACCTATTTCTGCCAGGTCTTTATTGATCCCTCTATCTCTCCAGTCCATTTTTCTCACTTCCTCCAATGTTTACCTTGGCCTTACCCTGTGAACTGAACTTACTACCTCAACTGTTCTATATCTACTGACCCAATAACTCTCATGCAATCTTTCAATGTGACCATACCATAAAAGTCTCCTGTTCTACACACATCTCCCAATAATATCCAGACTTAATCTGCCTTTGAGATCATTAGAACTAAGCCTATTATACATGCATATTACACATCCATCATATTATTTTCATATCATTTCTGTCCATGTGATACAGGTCATCAACCCTCACTGGCTAGGTTTCACTTTCATACATGCCTGATAAACTCTTCTCTTGGTCGACAGTGGTAACGCTCTGCTGGTTAGTAATGCCAGAAGTTCCCTGAACTTACCCCTGTCCACTCCTAACTCTTGCAATCGCATCTGTTCCACCATGTGCTTCATCACCAAGGAAACAAAACTAAACAATCTCAATAGCTCCACCATCCAGATATATTTTGTTCGAGTTCTCATCTGTCTTCGTTGTCTTACACTTCTTGCACACAAACTAGTTATCCTCTCTTAACCTACCAGTAATTCTTCTACTGCATTTCTTGAGTATGGAATGTTTACAAGTATTGCAAAAAATTGAATTGCACTTGACTACCTTTCCACAAACGGAGCAGAGGAACTTCTCCTTTTTTTGAGAGCTTTCCAACACTGCAACCAGTAATCATCACTTTGGTCTTAGTAACATTCATTCTCAGACCCCCTTTTTAAAAAAAAAATTTTTTAATGGAAATTGCTCCGGACAAGGCATGAAGCCACTTGATGTAAGGAGCTAACAAGAACAAAATATGATTATCGCAAAGACAGGAGATGCTTATTGGCCTTAGTCTTGAAAAGACCAAGGTTATAGGTAGGAGGAAAACAGTCAGCAGGAAGAGAGTTTCACAAGCCTGCAGTTCTTGGAAAGAAGCTACTGGAATAGGAAGCTGTATTACAATGAGGTATGAAAGCAGCAAATTGATGGAGACCACTAGACCAACGAGTCAAACGAGCTGGAACAAAAGAAGCGGGGAATAGATCACATAATTCTAAAGAACACATGCCATAATAGTATTTATAGAAAAGACTGAGACTAGCAATATCACGTCAGTGAGAGAGAGAGGGTGCAGAGAAGAAGAAAAGGTAGGGCTAATCAAATTACAGATACGTTTCTGCACCTTATCAAGAACCCTCAAATGGCATAGCATACCTCCAAGTCTTTAACTTGACACATAGACCTTCAATTATTTAACAGGAAAGCACAAAATCATCAGTATAAGACATCTCTTTCAAAAAACTCCTACAAAACTCCCTGGACAATGCTTCTAAGACACAAATGATTTGTAGTTTTTACTATTTTTTATGAAACGTGTGATCCTTTGCACATTAATCCGATAAATTTGATCAATTACGTTTCGGAATTTTTGAGATGAGGGTTGATAATTTGTAGAATTTGTTATATTCGGACTACTGTTCTCATCTTGGGTGTTTTTATCACAACGTTTCGGCCGATGTAACCTCCAGCCTTCTTCAGGCGTACTTTGTTGAACTTGGGAATCTTTCTGTCGAACTCGGGAATTTGGACGGAATTTCGAACGGAACCCTCTATTAAATCCACGGGGGTAGCATGCTCTCGTTCCATCTGCCATGACTGGGAAGAAGTCTTCAGTAATTCGCAATTCTTCGTATCGCCCACACTGAGGATTAAACCATCAACCTTCAGATGACTGTCACTTAGAACTGAATTTTACTTGGTACTATATCCACTGCGCCACGGGTCCTTGCGGATTTAATAAAGGGTTCCGTTCGAAATTCCGTCCAGATTCCAGAGTTCGACCAGGTACACCTGAAGAAGGTCGGAGGTTACATCGGCCGAAACGTTGTGATAAAAACGCCAAAGATGAGAACAGTAGTCCAAAATATACCAAATACTAAAAATTTGATTAAATTTCTATAAGAAATGGTCACATCATTTCATTTGGTGTTGTATAAGAAAAAAAGAGTTTATCAGTATAACAGCAAGCAAACTGGAGCAAAGATCTCGGACACGAATTACACTGATGAATATGTATTTATTTGCGCGCATGTGGCCAACGCTGAACTATAACATCTTTTCACCGTAAAACTGGAAATACATGAAAATAAACAAGTCTTACAAACATGTTCTAAGACAAAACAAAGCAAATTATAAAAGAGTAAAAATTCAAATAGGTTTAGAGAACTATGCGTTGCTTACCTCTATTTTTGCCAAGCTACTTGCCCCAGAGCCAACGTCTATCACAAGCGGAACAAACGCCCGACTCCCATGTTGACTGATTCGAAAAGACCGCCTCTGGGCAAGCAGGCGGTGTAGAGGCACGACAGTTACCCCGTGCGCATGTCTTCCAGAAGAGGACGGTGCTGAATACAAAATGTCCCCTTCCTGAATTATGACCGGCCAACATGTGAAACTCCTACGTTTACAATCGGCAGAACAATTATAGATAAAAGATTTGCTAAAATATTCCTCTTATACAGGGTGAGCCAAAAGTAGGTGGACAGTAAAAAACATTTTTTTTGTCGAAGCGTAAGAGGCAGACTTCAAAGCTGTGTAAATCAAGAAGGAAAACAGTTTGAACACTTGCGTTGATAAATAACATTTAATTTTCATTAATATAATTGTTTTATTACATGTAATTGTACGTATAAGTGATCTCTAAATAAATGTTTTTTACTGTCCACCTACTTTTGGCTCACCCTGTATAATAAATTAGCAGGACCTGTTTGTTTGTTTTGTCAAAATGTCAAAAGCGGCAGTAATTATACAAAAATACAAAGCACTCATATGTTACGAACGAAAGTAAAAACTAGTGCATACTGTATATTTATTTTTACTTTAAAATAAAGAAATATTGGATATGTTTTGCTATGTATGTTTTTTCCTCGGGAAGAAAATTTTTGCTTTTTTATTGTTGTATAATTTGTTAGCAGAAAATTTAATTTTGTGAATTGTCTTTTTTTATGCGAGTTGGCGTAGTGATAAATAGGAAATGATCCGACGCATGGTGTAATACGAAAAAGTTACTAAATTAGATTTATTCCATGTTTTTCTATGATAGGTGTAATGGGTTGAAAGAAGAGGACTTAGTACTGGAGGGGGTTAGTCACTCCAACTCTTATGCTTAAATTAGTATTAAAAAAAAAACGGCAAATGAGATTTTAATAAATTTTAATTAAACCAACTTCTTTTTTATGAAAACATGCATCAATAATTAGCTTAAAGCGAGCATGAAGCAGATTGCTATATGTAGGTTCTGGTTAAAAAAGCTATGTCAGTCAATGTTACAGGGGAAAATTTCACTCTATATATAAGTATATTTACCTTGATTTGCTAGAGATCAAGATCTTAGTTGGATCCAATACCCCACATGCTAACCCTGCAGCATGAATTGCCCTCAATGCAGAACTCAACTGTACAATATATGCCCAAATAAGACTTTCAGGAAGCAAACCAGCATGTTGCCGTGGTCCATTGGCACCAGCAGCACCTGTGGAAAAAAAAAAAGAAACAAATTTCAAAATTGAGCCAAAGAGCCGTTATAAGCCATGAAATATGATGCAAATATTTGTTATTATTATTATTTAATTCAACATTTTTTAATTTTTTTTTAAACTTTGGTCGTAAAATACCCTTCTTCAGAGATGAACGGTGTTTTATATGAGTAATAAAAATATTACCATTATTTTTTTTTTAGTAAGGTTCTTTTTTTAACACTGGTTGTTGTAGTGTCCGTTTATTGTCATGGAATGGTATTATTGAAACGGCGCTTAATTCAGAACTTTAAGGCACATGGCATGCGAAGAAGTATAGCAAACATGACGATATTCTTTAAAAGCATCTTTTAAATTTAAAAAAAGTTATGCTTCAAGTTATTTATATCTTCAAATGTTTATTCATGGTGTTTGGTTTGGGTGTTTTGTTTTATGGCATGTCAACCCTTTTCGGGTTGTGACCATATTGTCAATTGGCCATCGGTTGGATTCGAACTGAAAGCTTTGTCTTTGCTTTTGGGGAATTCCAGATTTAAAAAAAAAATTTTAACTAGAGAGAAAGCGGATCTCTGATAAGAGAGAAAAGAATTGTTTTCTTCTTGGGAGTCGGTGGGTGAGAAATAAATTATGGTAGAGATACAAAGGGGATATTATCCATCACTGCCAGATGGGATTTCTCTTGATATTTTGAGGAGATTAAAAGTCTTCAATAATGCAATGACAACAGGTAATGGCGACTCGGGAAGATATAATCAGCTGAACAAGAGATAGCATAAGAACAAAATGTTTTTCTTAAATCGTTAATGCCAAAAGAATTAAAGGGTGTTTCTTGGGATGTTATTATTGTCTCTGCTGAAGAGAATTTGGATGGTGAATGGGTCATGTGGTTACTGTGACAGGGAGGTGGACATCGACTTGACGACATTCCCCGTATTTGCAGATTAATGAAAATATATTTTTCTCTTCTGTGAATAAGTTTCAAGGGGGGGGGGGGGTAACGGTGTGAGATGGAAACATATGAAGAAGTGTTTTTACTGGGAATGAGTTTCAAAAGGGGGGATCTCCTCCCTCCCACTTAGGTAACAGTGGGAGATGGAGACGGATGGGGAAGGATTAGACATACACTTGGCTATTTCTGAATGAATTAGAAAATCCCTAATATGGAAAGTAATGCTAATGAGAATATATATTTTTTCGGTGTTGAATTGAATTCTGTTGGAGGAGGGGGGGGGGAGCGAGGTCCCGCCAAGTCTCAACACACCTAATTCTCAATAAAAGGAAAGTGTAACAGACATTTAGAGACTTGACTTTGCTCGCCCATCGAATCCACGCCAGTGGGAGACGGACACCTCCGGACTTAGGGTTGGTGTCGCCAGATAATGATCGCCCAACCTTAGTAATATTACCAGTTTAAAACACAAACTTGAAAAGTTAAAAGTTAGAAGTTTTTGAACAAACAGTCTTGTATATTGTATACTAATAATAATTTTTGTATACAAAAACACACATCTGAATTTGTCCTTTACTTTTTTTGGCTTGAAATTGCCTTCATCCCTCAGAGGTACCAACTTTGAAGACCAGCGCCAGCCAATTACCCTCTTGATCAAATCACAACGTGGGGAGAGTGGTAATCGAAGGACCTTTTCAACACCGACAGTTTTCGTCAGTACTGCAACCGTTTCTGCTGACAGGTACGGAGTGACCAACCGAAACCAGGAACAGGCAATTTCATGGACGTCACGAGAGGCTGGGGGACATTTTAATATCGCCACGACCAGGAGTGCTGCATTTTAATGGTGCCCCTACAGAAGGCGGACAGTTTAGTTGTACTGTGCAAGGGTGGGGTACAGGGTTATTTAATGTCGAATCCGGCCATTTTGGTAAAAGTTTTTATTCTTCAAGTTCTTTATATCTTTAAATATTTATTCATGGTGTTTTGTTTATTTGCTTTGTAGAGGAAAATTTTTGTTTTTAGCTTTGCAGAACATGATTGAGTTGTGCAAAGGGGAAGAAAAAAACAATAACATCAATGTTTGGTGCATTTTTGGTAAAGAAGCCGGTATCTTCAGACAGCCTGATCTGGTAGCACAGGTTAAATTGAATGAAGAGGTAATAATGGGTACAGGTGGGTAAATATGAGGATGGGGTGGGCAGGGAGGGGAAGGCAGTATTACAAGATGGTAAGCCTGGTTCAATATTTTATTGCATGTAAATGTTTAATGGTTCTGCAAGATGAAAACTAAACTATGATAAAAAAGAAAAAAGGAAAAGAAAAGAAAAAAGGAAAAAAAGAAAAAAAGAAAAGAAAAAAAGGAAAAGAAAGAAAAGAAAAAAAAAGAAAAAGAAAAAAGAAAAAAAAGAAAAAACGAGAAAAAAAGAAAATGGAAAAAAAAAAAGAAAATGGAAAAAAAAAAAGAAAATGGAAAAAAAGAAAAGGAAATGGAAAAAAAAGAAAAGGAAACGGAAAAAAAAGAAAAGGAAACGGAAAAAAAAGAAAAGGAAATGGAAAAAAAAGAAAAGGAAATGGAAAAAAAAGAAAAGGAAACAGAAAAAAAAAGAAGAAAAGTGGCCTTCAATATTTCTTTGGTAGAAAACAAACAAGAATTAAAACTTTTTTTCTTCTTAATTTGATACTTCAGTTTTTAAGCATAAAATTGAATTTACCTTTATTTGCAGTAAAAGACCTTTGTGTTTCAGCATTTAAGGTACCAGAATAACCATTCAATGTTGATGGTGCTGTGAAATGCCGTAACATTAAAGTTTCAGCAACAGGATGGAAGTCGTAGACAAATATCAAAGCTACAATGGAATAGAAGATAAAGAGGAATATCATATAATACTTTACTTAAAATATGTCATAATATGGACATTCCCCAAAAAACACAAACATCAAATTTTGTTTTCATAAGTCTTCTGATAGAGTTAAAAATAAAAATTTATTTTGAAATTAGATGGAATTAGCCTCTTATTATTTATAAAATTATTACTATTATTTGGATTATTCAGACTACCGTTCTCGCCTCGAATGTCATTCTCACAACGTTTCGGCCGATGTTCCCTCCGACCTTCTTCAGGTGTATCTTTGTCGGACTCAGGAATCTTTCTGTCGAATGTGGGAATCTGTACGGAATATCGAACGGAACCCTTTATTTAATCCACGGGGGTAGCTTGATCTTGTTCCATCAGCCATGACTAGGTAGAAGTCTTAAGTAATTCATTATTGTATTTTTTAGTATCGCCTGCACTGAGGATTGAACCTTCAACCTCCAGAATACTGTCACTTAGAACTGATTGTTACTTCGCACTATAAAAACGGCACAGTATTTATGCGATTTGATTTTATACTTTTCAATTAAAAAGATAATAAAAAATAATTTATTAAAGATTCTTGGGAAATGCTGAGTAGGGACAGCTAATCTAAACGAATAAATGCAAAAGTTTTTTTTTTTCACCTAACTATATTAACATTAAAACGGGTTATGCTTATTTAATTCTAGGATACAACATTAGATTTTGAAATACCGTACATATAGTAATCTGAAAACACCAACAGTTAGCTTTGGTTTTTTTTAATTTGCATATTTATTCAGAAACATCTAATAAATCAATATTCTGTAATATACATTTTTAATTTGCATGGTCACATTTTCTTGTAGTATAGGCAATAATTTTGTTGACTGTACAATGTCTAAAGTCGCTGGTATGCTGAGAACAGATAATACACTTTGATCTGAGCCAAAAGAATCATAAAAATAATGTTTTTAAGACTAGGCATGTAGTGTAGTATTGCTTCTGCTGCCATAAGGTCATCCTCCCAAGAATGACCTCTGCCGTTTTTATGGGAGTGGAGTATAATCCTCCCAAGTATTACATCCTCCTTCGGGGGAAGAGGTAACGTAATATCTGTTCTGTTGTCATGGGACCATACTCACAGGCATTACCTTCTCCTTTTATAGTCTGGTGTCATCATCAAATACACCCATCTCGGACACAATTTCATCAGGTAGGTCCTTAATGAAAATCGGGAATAATAAAGGTCCAAGGATTGACCCCCTGGGGTACACCCGCATTAATGTCATGTTTTGATGTATGGCCATATGGGACAATCTGGATCTTTCTTTCGTAAAGGAAAAATCTAATTATATTCAATCTTCGACCAGCAATACCATACAAATGAATTTTTAATGCCGGATTGTGTCAAAAGTTTTGGATATATCAAGCGCTACTGCCCTAGCTTAACCTGCCTTCTACAGTGTATGGTATATGAGTTCAGTAATGACTGTTAGGATATCCGCAGTAAATGTACTTGATACTGATAGTCAGAAAGAAGTTTAGCAATAACGAGATGGTAGACTATCGCTAGATTGATTAAGGATTCAAAGACAAGAGTGGGAGTAGACTGATGGGCCAATAATTTTGATGGTCAGTTCTATCCCCAGAATTCTTGAAGACTTGTACAAGATCGGCAATTTTCCAGCTATCAGGGAAGCGAGATTCGGCAAGGCATTTGTTGTAAATTTTGGAGAGGACAGGGGCCAGCTTAGCAAAGCATTTCTTTATTATTATAACTGGGATAAGATCAGTCCCACATGCTCTGGAGGTGTCAAGATTTTTATGATATCCCGGACATGGGAAGGGGTGATGATTAGGTCATCAAGTGTGGCTTCAGTGCGAAATGGGAAATTTTGGAGGGAGTGGTTTGCGGAGTATAAAGTGAAGTTCAAGGCAAACCGCTGGGCAAGTAGCTCAGCCTTATCAGTTGCCATGCAAACAACATCATTTTGGTTGGAGAGCAGGGAATTGTTGATTTCCCATTATTCACCACATTATTATAGATTTTCCAGAAATCCTGAGTTCTTAATTTCTTTAAGTCAATGCATTTTCTGGTCATCTTGCTATACCTTCTGTTAACTGCGGCTATTCCACTCTTACAATGATTTGTTGATATCATAAATTTCTGTCTTATTTTTATTCATGGTTGAATTGGTGGAATGCTTGCTGCTTCTGAGCAATAACTGCTGCACAGTTTGAGGTCAATTATTGAGGAAAGTGGGGCTTGCTATAGAATTTCCACATGGGGACATGTGCTTCAATGCCGACTTTGACCCATTTGGTTACCTCATTTGCACACCAATCAACAGAGAGAAGAAAAGGTCTTACTCCACATGTGATTTCTGATGGATTCCCAATCAGCCGTTGAAGTATCTCGTCATTTTTAAAAAACGGCTGATCGGCTTGGGGGTCGAAACTTTAGGGTGATATCAATCATTACCACAAGGTGATCAGCGTTCCTGAGTGGGCTATGGGCATTCGTTACACAAGCCTCGGGCAGTGTCGTCAAGAACAGGTCGAGAAGTAAGGATTGTTGATCCTTACGATCTGAGAAGCGGGTCGGGGAAAGTGACAGTCTGTGAGAGGGAGTGTGCAACGAAGAAACTATATGCGCTGTTACCAGCTGCGCATGTATAGCTCAAGAATCCTAGTCAATCACGGTGGTGGAGATTTAAAATCCCCAAATACATGGATTTGGGTGCTCAGATCTAATAAGAGTGCTGCAGAGACAAAGTCCTGGGTCGAAGGAGAACGTTAGATGAAATATAAGCAATTAACTGTCGTGAAGTTGTCCAACAGTAAATAATAAATAAAGGAAGTCAAGTCGAGGGTTGGTTTAACAAGTGTATTAACAAAGTAAGAAACTGACTAGCACTTTGCTAGACAGTTACAAGACTGTGCTTTGTCTTCTCTGTGTCTCTGGTGACTCGCACTATTTATAGTGACAACCGGTGCAGTTTCTCCTGTGTAAGAACGGCCGGTGTAACAATATATATATATATATATATATATATGTGTGTTATGGAGTTGTCCAACAGTAAATAATAAATAAAGGAAGTCAAGTCGAGGGTTGGTTTAACAAGTGTATTAACAAAGTAAGAAAGTGACTAGCACTTGGCTAGACAGTTACAAGACTGTGCTTTGTCTTCTGTGTCTCTGGTGACTCGCACTATTTATAGTGACAACCGGTGCAGTTTCTCCTGTGTAAGAATGGCCGGTGTAACACTAACGTTGTGTTGTAAGGTTAATCTAAAGCACATGTAGGTTTGATCATCTGATTCTAGACTGTTTTCTAGTCAAGGGGAGAGTGTTCAGAGTATAAACTCAGAGTCCGTGCATGTTTGTCAGAATCCTTGCGATAAAGTGAGAGGTATTCAGTCTTAGAGGAGATTGAGGAGTGTAGGTTGGTTTCAATTAGTGCTAGGATATCCAGGAGAAAGGATTCTACGTCATCGATGTTGGGTCTAAGTCCGCAGAAATTTGTGAATGCAAGCGTCAAGGAAGGAGGTGAATGTGTTGTTTTTAGGTGACCGCCTGGTTTGAATTTGTTGCTTTCTCTTGCCAGTAAGCTCACACAAGCAGACTTCATGCATAGGGTCGTAGCCTCGGGAAAACTGACCGGAGATATGTACAGGGTCCATTTCCATGCACAACATGGCACAACATTTATCCTGATATTATACAACTGTTGATAGAGCAGCTGCTCTTAGCGCTACCTAAGAGTTAGGACACCTGTACTACCAGTCGGAAACAACAGCCAGACAAGCTGTAAAACCTGTTCCCTCAACCTGTCCGAACAAGAGCGGCCCAGACTATCCATGTGAATCTAATTGGCAAGAAATTGTCCCTCAGTGCACAGATAGAGAAAGAGATAGATGGAACGATGTTCATTGTCCTAGTCAAGAAACAAGGCCAAGCACTGGGTGTCTTTGAGACATCCCTGTAATGGTACATCTGTGTCTGGCTAATAAACAAAGAAAGCCGGGTGATAGGCAGAGACCATCTATTCCGTAAGTAATTTTAGGATTGTAAATTGGATATTTTGTTGGAATCTCCAGCTCTAGGAAGCTCTAAGGAGGCGTCTCTCAGTGGTTCGGTGCCAAAACGTAAGTCAGTAACACAGGTTTTAAATCATCTAAAATATAAATTCTGCAGGGAAATCTTTGAGGAATAACTTCTGTCATTACTAAACAGTAAAGAAGGAGTCTATCAGGTATGTGTATGTAGTGTGATATATAGAAGTGAAACCTGACCAGTGAGGGTTGAGGACATGTGTTACATGGAGAGACATGATATAAGAACGTTACGATAGATGTGTATGTAAAGACAGCCCTAGTTCTGATGACCTCAGATGTAGATTAAATCTGGAGAGTATGTGAAGACATGTGCAGAACAGGAGACTTTGATGGTATGGTCACGTTGAAAGAATGGATGAGAGTTCTTGGGTTAGTAGATGTAGAACAGTTGATGTAGCAGGTCTAGAGAAAGAGAGAGAGGGAGAAAGAGAGAGAAAGAGGGAGAAAGAGAGAGAAAGAGGGAGAAAGAGAGAGAAAGAGGGAGAAAGAGAGAGAGGGAGAAAGAGAGAGAGAGAGGGAGAAAGAGAGAGAGAGAGGGAGAAAGAGAGAGAGAGAGGGAGAAAGAGAGAGAGAGGGAGAAAGAGAGAGAGAGGGAGAAAGAGAGAGAGAGGGAGAAAGAGAGAGAGAGGGAGAAAGAGAGAGAGAGGGAGAAAGAGAGAGAGAGAGAAAGAGAGAGAGAGGGAGAAAGAGAGAGAGAAAGAGAGAGAGAGGGAGAAAGAGAGAGAGAGGGAGAAAGAGAGAGAGAGGGAGAAAGAGAGAGAGAGGGAGAAAGAGAGAGAGAGGGAGAAAGAGAGAGAGAGAGGGAGAAAGAGAGAGAGAGAGAGGGAGAAAGAGAGAGAGAGGGAGAAAGAGAGAGAGAGAGAGGGAGAAAGAGAGAGAGAGAGAGAAAAAGAGAGAGAGAGAGAGAAAAAGAAAGAGAGAGAGGGTGAAAGAGAGAGGGTGAAAGAGAGAGGGTGAAAGAGAGAGGGAGAAAGAGAGAGGGAGAAAGAGAGAGGGAGAAAGAGAGAGGGTGAAAGAGAGAGGGTGAAAGAGAGAGGGTGAAAGAGAGAGGGTGAAAGAGAGAGGGTGAAAGAGAGAGGGAGAAAGAAAGAGAGAGAGAGGGGGGGGGGGGGTAAAATCAGTTGGGATTTTATTTTCGTACATGACGTTCGTACAAAGCCCAGCTCAGCCAACTCTTAAGTTTTTTTTTATGAATAAATAAATTATATATTTTTTATATATAAAAATATGGTAGTTCGCTCCTAATTTCAGCAAGACAGCAGTTCCCTCAGCCCAGATAATTAATTCTCTCAAGAGAATTAAGGACACCTAAAACCGGACCAAAGATCCATCAAGCCTACGGACGGGATTAACCCCTTCATTCAAGGGGATGTGCCTATTGTTTATCCCCGAGGAGCTGGTAGTACTGTGCCAGGACGATAAAATTCTCTTCAAAAGACGTCCGCATGACACGGACATATCAAGTTACACATCCCGGCAAGCGATAACAGTACATTGGGTCCCGTCACCAGGATAGTGTCACATTAGTGCCGTTACAAAGACACAACCAAGGAAGAAATCCACGTAACAGCCAGGAGTCCTCCTCCGGTAAGCGATAGTACCACATTCATGATAGGCTGGGTGGGGAGAAACGACAGTTGTTATAGATTTTGTGTGGGTTATATATGATGGGGGTTGGCATGACCAGCCAATTAATCGGATCTGAGCTTTCCGAACACCAATATCTAGTCCAAGTAAGGGCTAAAGTGAAGTGTTGCAGCTAATGGCCTTTTAGCTTATCAGCTGTTCAGCCAGCAAGATCCTGACCTCAGGCATCACAGGTCGCAACCCACAGAAAATATATGGCTGCATTTGGAGGGAAGGGGGGGGGGGTCAGTCCACTTAGCAGAGATTTATACTGTTTCAGCATTTGATAATTCACAAAAGCGTTCATATACCATATCTATATATCAAGAGAGGCTCGAGAGCGCTCTATCCCTTAATAGACTTCAAAAACGGCCTATGCTAGAAATCTCATTTCTTTGATCAATCATAACTCAAAAACCAATAAACCAAATTAGTTAAAACTTTGCACAAAATTTTTATTTGATAGGTTCTATAAGTGTGTAGAATTTCAGCATCATTAGTCAAGGCAACCCAGAGATGCAGAAAGTTCAATCATGAAATCATGTTATCTGTGTGTACGTACGTATGTATGTGCCACCCTGTATCTCATCAACTATTTGATGGATTCAGCTGATGGTTGGCAGAGATAGAGGTTCTAGGGTCTAGTTGATGGCATTTGAATTTCAGTTTACCATATACCTTAGTTTTACAGAAAATTCCAAAAAACCTTAAAAATGACAATTGTATTGAGGCATAGCTTTTACAAAAGTAGTGACATTCCATGATAAATGCCAGTATACTGAAATCATATGTCCTTAATAGGGTTAAGATGAAAATTCATATACACTAAATGTACAAAAGCAAGGAAATTCCCAAATGTTTACACTTTTATTGTCATTAAGGGTATGTGAGCACACTGGTAGGAATTTTTCTTCAGCGCACCTCACACACTTCATCCACTCATGTATAGAGATTTATACTGTACTGATGTAATAATGAAATGGTTTGGTTGATATGTAGTCATACCCTTTATTAATGACAATAAAAGTGTAAAGATTTGGGAATTTCCTTGCTTTTCTACATTTAGTGTATATGAATTTTCATCTTAACCCTATTAAGGGTATATGATTTCAGTATACTGGCATTTATCATGGAACATATATATATATAAGTAAAAAGTTGTACAAAAACAAAAAAATTATTTTTTAATTGTTTTCACTTACAATTATCTCCAAAGGCTGTGGTTGTGAAGACCTCTTTCAGCTGGACCACATTTGGATGATAGAGTTTTTTCCACTGGTCAATTGTGGCCATACATTTTGTATTCGCTAATCTAAAACCTTGAAGAAAAAAAAAGAGAAACAAAACTAAGAAAAGTAAAATAAAATTAAAAAAACAACAAAATAAACATTCTTAGAATGGATCCATTTCATGCGTGCATGTAATAACTGAAATGTTAGATTTAAGGATGACAGACCGAACAACACACAGAGCTTCTTGGATGAATTTAAAATAAGTTATGTCCATTTAATTTGTGCATTTGCGTGACAGACCAAAGAAGATGATATTTCAAACTAAAGTATGACCGACCGAAGAAGATGATATTTCAAACTAAAGTATGACCGACCGAAGAAGATGATATTTCAAACTAAAGTATGACCGACCGAAGAAGATGATATTTCAAACTAAAGTATGACAGACCGAAGAAGATATTTCAAATTAAAGTATGACCGACAGAAGAAGATGATATTTCAAACTAAAGTATGACCGACCGAAGAAGATGATATTTCAAACTAAAGTATGACCGACCGAAGAAGATGATATTTCAAACTAAAGTATGACAGACCAAAGAAGATGATATTTCAAACTGAAGTATGACAGACCGAAGAAGATGATATTTCAAACTGAAGTATGACAGACCGAAGAAGATGATATTTCAAACTGAAGTATGACCGACCAGAGAAGATATTTCAAACTGAAGTATGACCGACCGAAGAAGATGATATTTCAAACTAAAGTATGACAGACCGAAGAAGATGATATTTCAAACTAAAGTATGACCGACCGAAGATGATATTTCAAACTAAAGTATGACCGACCGAAGAAGATGATATTTCAAACTAAAGTATGACAGACCGAAGAAGATGATATTTCAAACTAAAGTATGACCGACCGAAGAAGATGATATTTCAAATTAAAGTATGACAGACCGAAGAAGATGATATTTCAAACTAAAGTATGACCGACCGAAGAAGATGATATTTCAAACTAAAGTATGACCGACCGAAGAAGATGATATTTCAAACTAAAGTATGACCGACCGAAGAAGATGATATTTCAAACTAAAGTATGACCGACCGAAGAAGATGATATTTCAAACTAAAGTATGACAGACCGAAGAAGATGATATTTCAAATTAAAGTATGACCGACAGAAGAAGATGATATTTCAAACTAAAGTATGACCGACCGAAGAAGATGATATTTCAAACTAAAGTATGACCGACCGAAGAAGATGATATTTCAAACTAAAGTATGACCGACCAAAGAAGATGATATTTCAAACTGAAGTATGACAGACCGAAGAAGATGATATTTCAAACTGAAGTATGACAGACCGAAGAAGATGATATTTCAAACTGAAGTATGACCGACCGAAGAAGATATTTCAAACTGAAGTATGACCGACCGAAGAAGATGATATTTCAAACTAAAGTATGACAGACCGAAGAAGATGATATTTCAAACTAAAGTATGACCGACCGAAGATGATATTTCAAACTAAAGTATGACCGACCGAAGAAGATGATATTTCAAACTAAAGTATGACCGACCAAAGAAGATGATATTTCAAACTGAAGTATGACCGACCGAAGAAGATGATATTTCAAACTAAAGTATGACCGACCGAAGAAGATGATATTTCAAACTAAAGTATGACCGACCGAAGAAGATGATATTTCAAACTAAAGTATGACAGACCGAAGAAGATGATATTTCAAATTAAAGTATGACCGACCGAAGAAGATGATATTTCAAACTAAAGTATGACAGACCGAAGAAGATGATATTTCAAACTAAAGTATGACCGACCGAAGAAGATGATATTTCAAACTAAAGTATGACAGACCGAAGAAGATGATATTTCAAACTAAAGTATGACCGACCAAAGAAGATGATATTTCAAACTGAAGTATGACAGACCGAAGAAGATATTTCAAACTGAAGTATGACAGACCGAAGAAGATGATATTTCAAACTGAAGTATGACCGACCGAAGAAGATATTTCAAACTGAAGTATGACCGACCGAAGAAGATGATATTTCAAACTAAAGTATGACAGACCGAAGAAGATGATATTTCAAACTAAAGTATGACCGACCGAAGATGATATTTCAAACTAAAGTATGACCGACCGAAGAAGATGATATTTCAAACTAAAGTATGACCGACCAAAGAAGATGATATTTCAAACTGAAGTATGACCGACCGAAGAAGATGATATTTCAAACTAAAGTATGACCGACCGAAGAAGATGATATTTCAAACTAAAGTATGACCGACCGAAGAAGATGATATTTCAAACTAAAGTATGACCGACCGAAGAAGATGATATTTCAAACTAAAGTATGACCGACCAAAGAAGATGATATTTCAAACTAAAGTATGACCGACCGAAGAAGATGATATTTCAAACTAAAGTATGACCGACCAAAGAAGATGATATTTCAAACTGAAGTATGACCGACCGAAGAAGATGATATTTCAAACTAAAGTATGACCGACCGAAGATGATATTTCAAACTAAAGTATGACCGACCGAAGAAGATGATATTTCAAACTAAAGTATGACCGACCAAAGAAGATGATATTTCAAACTAAAGTATGACCGACCGAAGATGATATTTCAAATTAAAGTATGACAGACCGAAGAAGATGATATTTCAAACTGAAGTATGACCGACCGAAGAAGATGATATTTCAAACTGAAGTATGACCGACCGAAGAAGATGATATTTCAAACTAAAGTATGACAGACCGAAGAAGATGATATTTCAAACTAAAGTATGACCGACCGAAGATGATATTTCAAACTAAAGTATGACAGACCGAAGAAGATGATATTTCAAACTAAAGTATGACCGACCAAAGAAGATGATATTTCAAACTGAAGTATGACCGACCGAAGAAGATGATATTTCAAACTGAAGTATGACCGACCGAAGAAGATGATATTTCAAACTAAAGTATGACCGACCGAAGAAGATGATATTTCAAACTAAAGTATGACCGACCGAAGAAGATGATATTTCAAACTAAAGTATGACCGACCGAAGAAGATGATATTTCAAACTAAAGTATGACCGACCGAAGAAGATGATATTTCAAACTAAAGTATGACCGACCAAAGAAGATGATATTTCAAACTGAAGTATGACCGACCGAAGAAGATGATATTTCAAACTAAAGTATGACCGACCGAAGAAGATGATATTTCAAACTAAAGTATGACCGACCGAAGAAGATGATATTTCAAACTAAAGTATGACCGACCAAAGAAGATGATATTTCAAACTAAAGTATGACCGACCGAAGAAGATGATATTTCAAATTAAAGTATGACAGACCGAAGAAGATGATATTTCAAACTGAAGTATGACCGACCGAAGAAGATGATATTTCAAACTGAAGTATGACCGACCGAAGAAGATGATATTTCAAACTAAAGTATGACAGACCGAAGAAGATGATATTTCAAACTAAAGTATGACCGACCGAAGATGATATTTCAAACTAAAGTATGACCGACCGAAGAAGATGATATTTCAAACTAAAGTATGACCGACCAAAGAAGATGATATTTCAAACTGAAGTATGACCGACCGAAGAAGATGATATTTCAAACTGAAGTATGACCGACCGAAGAAGATGATATTTCAAACTAAAGTATGACCGACCGAAGAAGATGATATTTCAAACTAAAGTATGACCGACCAAAGAAGATGATATTTCAAACTAAAGTATGACCGACTGAAGATGATATTTCAAACTGAAGTATGACCGACCGAAGAAGATGATATTTCAAACTAAAGTATGATCGACCGAAGAAGATGATATTTCAAACTAAAGTATGACCGACCGAAGAAGATGATATTTCAAACTAAAGTATGACCGACCGAAGAAGATGATATTTCAAACTAAAGTATGACCGACCGAAGAAGATGATATTTCAAACTAAAGTATGACCGACCGAAGAAGATGATATTTCAAACTGAAGTATGACAGACCGAAGAAGATGATATTTCAAACTGAAGTATGACAGACCGAAGAAGATGATATTTCAAACTAAACTATGACCGACCGAAGAAGATGATATTTCAAACTAAAGTATGACCGACCGAAGAAGATGATATTTCAAACTAAAGTATGACAGACCGAAGAAGATGATATTTCAAACTAAAGTATGACAGACCGAAGATGATATTTCAAACTAAAGTATGACCGACCGAAGATGATATTTCAAACTAAAGTATGACCGACCAAAGAAGATGATATTTCAAACTAAAGTATGACCGACCAAAGAAGATGATATTTCAAACTGAAGTATGACAGACCGAAGAAGATGATATTTCAAACTGAAGTATGACAGACCGAAGAAGATGATATTTCAAACTGAAGTATGACCGACCAAAGATGATATTTCAAACTGAAGTATGACCGACCAAAGATGATATTTCAAACTAAAGTATGACCGACCGAAGAAGATGATATTTCAAACTAAAGTATGACCGACCAAAGAAGATGATATTTCAAACTAAAGTATGACCGACCGAAGAAGATATTTCAAACTGAGTATGACAGACCAACCAATAGGCACACCATATTATAGATATGCAGACGTGTCTTAAAATACTATTTCAAACTCAAACGTGAATTTTTCTGCGCAGACAGTCAGCATGTCTGTTATCATCCTTCCTCCTAGCTTTGACATTCCCGCTTCAATTCTCCAGCTCACACCTTAATAGCCTTTAAGATATTCAAGGAGTACTGAACTCGAGCTAAGATTTCTGAATTTTCAAATCTGGTGCAGATGATAACGCAGGTCAATCTCTTTCAATATTTCGATGCTTTGCAATCGTCCATGGTCTCCAGCTCTCAAATTCTCAAATAGTCTACAGAAAAAGCTATCCGTTACACTTTACTGCTATTAAATACTGCCGCAAAGAAGGTTGGCTTCCTCTACCATGCTAGTAAACTCCTCACACCTGACATTATCCTGTATCTCTACAAAGCCACCATTCGCCCATGCATGGAGTATTGTTGCCACATCTGGGCTGGTGCATCATCTACTAGTCTCTCCCTCCTTGACAAGGTCCAAAAAAGAGTCGCCAACCTAATAGGTCCCTCACTGTCAACCAAGCTTCAGCCTCTGTCCCATCGCCGCAATGTGGCATCCTTGTGCTTGTTTTACAAATACTTCAATGGATCATGCTCCGATGAATTGGCTGCTCTGGTGTCCCCTCGACGTAAATTCACTAGACTAACTCGACAATCAACTAAATCTCATCCATTCACCGTGGAGGTCCCCAGATGTCGGAGAGCCTTCTACTCAAATAGCTTCTTTCCTCGTACTGCTGGCCTCTGGAACTCTCTCCCTGCCCCCCGTTTCCCCGACAGAACAGACATGCAGAAATTTAAAACTAATGTAAACAGACATCTCGCTGCGCAGATCCCATGTTAGGTTGACCCCCCCCCCCCCTTCCTTCTCCCCTTTTCTTTTCTCAGTATCCCCTTACGTCTACAGTGGCGGCTTGCCTTGTTTGGGGTGAACTATGTTAACTATGTTTAAAAAAAAAAAGGGTTCTGAAATGAAATAAGTATCAAAATAATTATCAAATTTATCCCGAAAACTCTGTATATATCCTAAGTCAAGACAATTATCAGTAAAAGGGAACCGGGTACAGATCCTAAGGCGAAAAGTCGGAGGTACAACACCGTCAGAGATCGGTATCAAGAATCCAAGGAGCATTTATCAAATGTTAAAGAATCCATTGTCACAAATGCAAAACCTAAACTGTTATAACTCAATGCCCACCGATAATCTGAACTTAACAACAAACTGAATTATACAATGTTTTAAGCTTAGACGTTCTGATATTCATATTATTAATGTTGCATTTCATCTGTTTCAGTTGTCCATCATTTATTGATGCAAATAAAATGGACGTATTACGTGATCAGTACCTCAGATTCCAGACTGGATATTAACTGAGCATGAACTCTTTTAAGTTCATGCTTATTTAATCTGGAAACCTTTCAAGATCTTTGCAGATTTTGATGCCCTAAGCTGTAGCTAATTTATCATATATCTAACCCTAACCTTAACCCAAACCCTTCAAGATCTTTGCAGAATTTGATGCCCTAAGCTGTAGCTAATTTATCATATATCTAACCTTAACCCAAACCCTTCAAGATCTTTGCAGAATTTGATGCCCTAAGCTGTAGCTTATTTATCATATATCTAACCCTAACCTTACCCCTAACCTTTCAAGATCTTTGCAGATTTTGATGCCCTAAGCTGTAGCTTATTTATCATATATCTAACCCTAACCTTAACCCTAACCCCTCAAGATCTTTGCAGATTTTGATGCCCTAAGCTGTAGCTTATTTATCATATATCTAACCCTAACCTTAACCCTAACCTTCAAGATCTTTGCATATTTTGATGCCCTAAGCTGTAGCTTATTTATCATATATCTAACCCTAACCATAACCCTAACCTTTCAAGATCTTTGCAGATTTTGATGCCCTAAGCTGTAGCTTATTTATCATATATCTAACCCTAACCTTAACCCTAACCTTTCAAGATCTTTGCAGATTTTGATGCCCTAAGCTGTAGCTAATTTATCATATATCTAACCCTAACCTTAACCCTAACCTTTCAAGATCTTTGCAGATTTTTATGCCCTAAGCTGTAGCTAATTTATCATATATCTAACCCTAACCTTAACCCAAACCCTTCAAGATCTTTGCAGAATTTGATGCCCTAAGCTGTAGCTAATTTATCATATATCTAACCCTAACCTTAACCCAAACCCTTCAAGATCTTTGCAGAATTTGATGCCCTAAGCTGTAGCTAATTTATCATATATCTAACCCTAACCTTAACCCAAACCCTTCAAGATCTTTGCAGAATTTGATGCCCTAAGCTGTAGCTAATTTATCATATATCTAACCCTAACCTTAACCCAAACCCTTCAAGATCTTTGCAGAATTTGATGCCCTAAGCTGTAGCTTATTTATCATATATCTAACCCTAACCTTAACCCTAACCTTCAAGATCTTTGCAGATTTTGATGCCCTCAGCTGTAGCTTATTTATCATATATCTAACCCTAACCTTACCCCTAACCTTTCAAGATCTTTGCAGATTTTGATGCCCTAAGCTGTAGCTTATTTATCATATATCTAACCCTAACCTTAACCCTAACCCCTCAAGATCTTTGCAGATTTTGATGCCCTAAGCTGTAGCTTATTTATCATATATCTAACCCTAACCTTAACCCTAACCTTCAAGATCTTTGCATATTTTGATGCCCTAAGCTGTAGCTTATTTATCATATATCTAACCCTAACCATAACCCTAACCTTTCAAGATCTTTGCAGATTTTGATGCCCTAAGCTGTAGCTTATTTATCATATATCTAACCCTAACCTTAACCCTAACCTTTCAAGATCTTTGCAGATTTTGATGCCCTAAGCTGTAGCTAATTTATCATATATCTAACCCTAACCTTAACCCTAACCTTTCAAGATCTTTGCAGATTTTTATGCCCTAAGCTGTAGCTAATTTATCATATATCTAACCCTAACCTTAACCCAAACCCTTCAAGATCTTTGCAGAATTTGATGCCCTAAGCTGTAGCTAATTTATCATATATCTAACCCTAACCTTAACCCAAACCCTTCAAGATCTTTGCAGAATTTGATGCCCTAAGCTGTAGCTAATTTATCATATATCTAACCCTAACCTTAACCCAAACCCTTCAAGATCTTTGCAGAATTTGATGCCCTAAGCTGTAGCTAATTTATCATATATCTAACCCTAACCTTAACCCAAACCCTTCAAGATCTTTGCAGAATTTGATGCCCTAAGCTGTAGCTTATTTATCATATATCTAACCCTAACCTTAACCCTAACCTTCAAGATCTTTGCAGATTTTGATGCCCTCAGCTGTAGCTTATTTATCATATATCTAACCCTAACCTTAACCCTAACCTTTCAAGATCTTTGCAGATTTTGATGCCCTAAGCTGTAGCTTATTTATCATATATCTAACCCTAACCTTAACCCTAACCCCTCAAGATCTTTGCAGATTTTGATGCCCTAAGCTGTAGCTTATTTATCATATATCTAACCCTAACCTTAACCCTAACCTTCAAGATCTTTGCATATTTTGATGCCCTAAGCTGTAGCTTATTTATCATATATCTAACCCTAACCATAACCCTAACCTTTCAAGATCTTTGCAGATTTTGATGCCCTAAGCTGTAGCTTATTTATCATATATCTAACCCTAACCTTAACCCTAACCCCTCAAGATCTTTGCAGATTTTGATGCCCTAAGCTGTAGCTTATTTATCATATATCTAACCCTAACCTTAACCCTAACCTTCAAGATCTTTGCATATTTTGATGCCCTAAGCTGTAGCTTATTTATCATATATCTAACCCTAACCATAACCCTAACCTTTCAAGATCTTTGCAGATTTTGATGCCCTAAGCTGTAGCTTATTTATCATATATCTAACCCTAACCTTAACCCTAACCCCTCAAGATCTTTGCAGATTTTGATGCCCTAAGCTGTAGCTTATTTATCATATATCTAACCCTAACCTTAACCCTAACCTTCAAGATGTTTGCATATTTTGATGCCCTAAGCTGTAGCTTATTTATCATATATCTAACCCTAACCTTAACCCTAACCTTCAAGATCTGTGCATATTTTGATGCCCTAAGCTGTAGCTTATTTATCATATATCTAACCCTAACCATAACCGTAACCTTTCAAGATCTTTGCAGATTTTGATGCCCTAAGCTGTAGCTTATTTATCATATATCTAACCCTAACCTTTCAAGATCTTTGCAGATTTTGATGCCCTAAGCTGTAGCTTATTTATCATATATCTAACCCTAACCTTAACCCTAACCTTCAAGATCTTTGCATATTTTGATGCCCTAAGCTGTAGCTTATTTATCATATATCTAACCCTAACCATAACCCTAACCTTTCAAGATCTTTGCAGATTTTGATGCCCTAAGCTGTAGCTTATTTATCATATATCTAACCCTAACCTTAACCCTAACCTTTCAAGATCTTTGCAGATTTTGATGCCCTAAGCTGTAGCTTATTTATCATATATCCAACCCTAACCATAACCCTAACCTTTCAAGATCTTTGCAGATTTTGATGCCCTCAGCTGTAGCTTATTTATCATATATCTAACCCTAACCTTAACCCTAACCTTTTAAGATCTTTGCAGATTTTGATGCCCTAAGCTGAAGCTTATTTATCATATATCTAACCCTAACCTTAACCCTAACCCCTCAAGATCTTTGCAGATTTTGATGCCCTAAGCTGTAGCTTATTTATCATATATCTAACCCTAACCTTAACCCTAACCTTCAAGATCTTTGCAGATTTTGATGCCCTAAGCTGTAGCTTATTTATCATATATCTAACACTAACCTTACCCCTAACCTTTCTAGATCTTTGCAGATTATGATGCCCTAAGCTGTAGTTTTTTTATCATATATCTAACCCTAACCATAACCCTTCAAGATCTTTGAAGAGTTTGATGACCTAAGCTGTAGTTTTTTTATCATATATCTAACCCTAACCTTAACCCTAACCCTTCAAGATCTTTTCAGATTTTGATGCCCTAAGCTGTAGCTTATTTATCATATCTAACCTTAACCTTAACCCTAACCCTTCAAGATCTTTGCAGATTTTGATGCCCTAAGCTGTAGTTTATTTATCATATATCTAACCCTAACCTTAACCCTAACCCTTCAAGATCTTTGTAGATTTTGATGCCCTAAGCTGTAGCTTATTCATCATATATCTAACCCTAACCTTAACCATAACCCTTCAAGATCTTTGCAGATTTTGATGCCCTAAGCTGCAGTTTATTTATAATATATCGAACCCTAACCTTAACCCTAATCCAGAACTGTTTTTACACCCAATTTCTAATCTTTTTAAACTAGAAGGGATATTCTTAAGAAAAGTTGGTGCTTATATTTATTGTTTGTTAGTTTTTGACCTTGAAGTAGTATTTTTTTATCGCCTTACATCAAGTGGCTTAGTGCCTTGTCTGGAGCGATTTCCATGAAAAAAAAAAAATGTAAAACAATCCATCATCACAAATCCAAAACTGTTATAACTCAATTCTCACCAATAAAATTAACTTACCAACAAACTGAATTAATAAAAATTTAACTCCTCTTTCACAATTTGATGATTTTGATTTATCATAATAGAAGCGACTGTTAAAGAACAACCAGGCCATTCTGCTAACCAGTTAATTAGGAATGTAAAGTCTTTGGAGTAGCCAATTAAAACGCCCCCCCCCCCCCCCAAAAAAAAGAATGTAGGTGAAGGGAGCATTCCAGGTACTCTTATAGCTGACACACCATGTTTCCATGACTTCGTGTCGTCAGCGTTCAGGCAGGTTACGGAAGCACCAGAGAGTCGACAAAACTATTAACCATGCATTTATATATATATTTTTTTTCAAAATTAAATTCAATTTTACTACTTTTTTTATTGATTTTCGGGTACTCTTATAGCTGACACACCATGTTTCCATGACTTCGCGTCGTCACCATTTGGGCAGGTTACGGAAGCGCCCGAGAGTTGACAAGGCGAAAACTGCCAAACGCTAAATTGAAGACTGGCAGACGATAAATTGCGACAAAGAAAACCAAACTAAAATACATATATAAAAATAAAGGACTAACAAACCATAGCCGATAAATTATGACAAAGAAAACCAAACTAAAATACATATATAAAAATAAAAGACTAACAAACCATAGTTAAACAACTGTCATTAATTAGATATTTATTTTTTGTTTGTTTTTTGTCAAATGAACCATTGTTAATCAAATGTTTTTAAATAAAATGTTTTTTTGTTTGTGCACTGGAAAGTTTCAAAAGATGATTTTGTTTGATTTGTTAAGCAGATTTGTTTTTAAAGTTTTTTTTTACATTTTTTTTTTTTTTTTACATTTCTTTTTCAAAAAAACTCAATTAGTCCTTTTTATTGAACGTGATTGATTTCTTCCAAAAGTTATCGGCTGCTTGGTTAATAGTTTCATCAACTCTTGGGCGATTCCGAGACCTGCCCGAACATTGACAACGTGAAGTCACAGAAACGTACCAAATTATCTTTTTAAATAATTTTTTTAACAAGTTTTAATATTTTATATCATTGCATATTTTTTTTTTATTTCAATAAATAAAAGATTAATAGTAAAAAAAAAAAAAATTTAAAAAATTATGTTGTCTTATTTGTAGACTTGTGTCATAACAGATTAAGTACTAATTAAAATTCAGTTGTAAGTGAGACTCTTCTGGAGGTTGAAGGTTCAATCCTCAGTGTGAGCGATACTAAGAATGCAATTATGATTTACTCAAGACTTCTACAAGGTCATGGCTGATGTAACAAGAGCAAGCTTGTCCCCCCCCCCCCCCCGCGGATTAAATAATGGGTCCCCGTTTGAAATTCCGTACAGATTTCCTAGTTTCACAGAAAGATTCACGAATTCGACAAGATACATCTGAAGAAGGTCAGAGGATGCATCGGTCCAAACGTTGATGAGAAGAGTAGTCTGAATAATCCAAATTATCAATCCTCATCTAAAGAATTCTGAGACCTGTCCGAACGTTGACAACGCGATGTCACGGAAGCATAGTGCGTCACCTATAAGAGTAACGCGTTCCATACTTAGATATAAGATGTAGAGTAGCATCTTCTTCGGTTAGACAATAGAAAGATGGGGAAAAAAAAAATAAAATAAAAATGGTGCTTATATAGATGAAGCCACATATGAAAAACACAGTTCCAAATAAATTAACCAGAAAACTCTTTGATATACTTACGTATCAGGCAAAAATAGGTTTCTAAACCAAAAATTATCAAAAATTATTGAGTAAAATTTTAATTAAAAATAAAAATCAGTCTTATTGTATTTTATGGATCCGCCATTGATTCAATCGAAAAACACGTACATGAAGGGGAAACATAACTCAGTCTGTCATATTAACAAGTAATAAATCAATGACCATCGGCAAAATACGATAAAACTGATTTTTATTTTTTATTAAAATTCTACTCTATCACTTTTCGTGATTTTTAGTGAGGATACTTATTTCTGCCCTATAAACAATAGCTTTTATTTGGAAATGTGTTTTTCATATGAGCCCGCCTCTATATAAGCACGAAAACAATGAAATAAAGTGTTGGATAATGGCCCTATGGGAATGGACGTATCTGTTGGAAATCGTTGGTTTGACTTGCGCGAGTTAACACGGGTGCAGTCGAGTGCAGAATAGGGCTTGTTCTCACAGTCAGAGATAACAGACGTGACAAGGTTACCGTGTGACGAGACCCCAGATCAAGGGTCAGTCTGCACCTGCGAGAGGCTCTGTGACGTCATACGTTCTCATGAGAAGCGAGTTTTCGTCAGTCTGATTTGGAAGGCGAACCGAGCAGGACGTGCGATTCACGATGTAAAAATAAGGGAAATATTTCCCTTAAGGGAAGACAAGCGTGAGAAATCCTTCCCCCCCTCTCTATGAATGGTTAAGAAAACATTGTTAACTAACTACGATAAAGTAGTGATTTGCTCTCTCCCTCTCTCTCGACATAGTGAATGACCCCCAGTTGAAATAACAACGCTTGTAATAAAATGAATTAAATTTAAAAGAAGAGTTTGTCTTCGGAGTGCGTCATGAGGCTTTTGTTGCAGACACAGACGGCGTGGTTCACGGCAGGAAGGAAAGAACAAAGAATTCATTCACTAGACGACACACCACCCTCTACAACAGATGAGGGAGAAAATTAAGGTGTGCAACAAAAGGTGCTAAGAAGAAATAGTTGTCCAATCAAAAAGACTTCCCGGAGTACGTTGATGGAAGTAGATCTGAGCATGAAAGTCAAAATTCCTCACACTTCAGTTCTGATGACTATGTTAGAAGATTTCGAACCAGAAAAAAAAATAATGTAAAAATTATTGAAAGTGAACGAAACGAACACATATTTTTCAAAAACACATCAATAATTGATCGAAATAGCTGCCGAAGCAGATTCACATTCAGCTTTTGAACAGAAAGCTATAATGGTCAATGAAATGGGGGGGATCACTTTATTATAAAGAGTGAATGTTTTGCTGTCACTGATGAGAGAGGATCAAAATGAACATATTTCACTGTCTACTGAAATCGTTCTTTTTTCAATTACACTTTCTGTTTTTATTTTCACAGATGGCACACACTAATTTTCTAAATCAGGGGCGGGCAACCTTTTCAGAGTGAGGGCCAGGTTAGACTTTTGGAAGGAGATCGTGGGCCGGAGTGAAAAACGAAATCTCAGAATTACTATATTTTGTTTACATGAATAAATTTTACAAAAATTGCATTGAACACTCTACAAATCTGATATTTTTTCTCAAGAGACTTCTGTATGTGATGTTATAAAAGGCGCCGACGTAGAGCCATTTTGGAATCATAAAAAATAATAACGGGGAAGTAGCAAGTTGATCCATCATTCGTTTTGACACACCTCACATCGGTTCTATGTTTCATGTCCTTTCCTCGTCTCTCGTTTCCTCTTTGCTTCTCTCTTTCTCTTTTATTATTTTTATCTCAGGCCAACGATTTGAAATTAATAGTTAAAGAAAAAATGAAATATACATGCATCATCGCTTGCTGATATTCATACATTTTTATTCCAGTGTAAATCTTAATCGAAACCTACTTTTACGTCTATGTCACAAAATGATATGAGTTTTACTGGGAGGTCCGCAGGTCAGATTGCAATAATAAAGCATAACAGGGTGGCGGGCCGGACGCTAAGCCTTTGCGGGCCGGAGGTTGCCCGCCGCTGTTCTAATGTAAGACTTACTTATATACAAACAGATCAAAATAAAAGCATAAATTACCATGTATTCGTCGAAGGCAGTAGGTGAGACCATCTTTGGTATTTACTGCTTTATAGCAGGTTGTGGGGTAACTAAACGTACTGGATTTTTGAAGGGGATTTGCCGGTGACTGTTCCAATGGATATAACTGATTATAACTATCAACTTCGTTTGGAATATCTGAAACAAACAAAAAAACAATAATAAAAACATGGGAAAATGTTGCTTTATATTTGAAAAAGTGAAACTGTTTTGCAAAATGGCAAAAAAAAAAAAAAAAAACCCACCAAAAAAAATATATTGATAGTCATAATAGTAGTTATACAGTGATAATACTGATATAAGCAGAATGTGGCTGCATCAGACACAGATTGTCCCTGCTGTGATTAGCACTTTGGAAATGATTATAAAAGAATTAAAAGGCTACTCAACTAATTCCAGGAACTTGGGGTTAGTAGACCAAATACTTTTTTAAAATCCTGACTCGTCAAACTTTAACGTTTTTATTTTATTTCAATATATTAAATTTATTTGCTCAATATTAATTTATTAAATTTAGAACGTTAAGAAATCTGACGCTTAGAACGTTAAGAAATCTGACGCTTAGAACGTTAAAAAATCTGACGCTTAGAACGTTAAAAAATCTGACACTTAGAACGTTAAAAAATCTGACGCTTAGAACGTTAAAAAATCTGACGCTTTAAATGGTCTTCTCAGGAAAGGAGACCGTCATAGTTCCCATTTCTCGCTCATTATGTCACAGCCATACAAAACTGTCTCTCTCTCACCTTCAATATACAACAGAGTTTGCTTACTTCTATTTAAGAAATAGTAAAAAAAAAAAAATTTTTTTTAAAGATTTAATAAAGAGGTGTAAAATAAATAAAACTTTACCTGGATTTTGGGCAGGATCAATCTGCAGCAATGAACATGCATGGCGATTCAACAGTTCCTTTAAATAAAAGAGAATTAATAAATTAATATTGAGCAAATAAATTTAATATATCGAAATAAAATAAAAACAAGATTTTTTGTCAAGGGAGATAACCGCTTTTCTTATTAGAATTTTATTTCAAAAATATATTCAATCACAAATAAAAAATAACAAACAAATATATTACACTGATCTATTTGGTAAAAAAGTAAACTATAAGATTAATAATTCAATGAATAATTAATAAATCCCTTATTCATCACTTGGACATTGTTTAGTTCAATTTCAAGAAATCCTGATTCCTTATATAATTGTATCACAGTGCATTGTTTTCTTCGAATGTCCGGCTGGCTTGGCAGGCCGAGAGTAGACTCAAGGAGTTTCCACAAATAATAGCGATAGAGAGGCGCTCGTGAAGCCAAGACAATTCGTGATTGTCTCCGGTGTTGCGCGGCATTAATAGACCAAGGCTGCCGAGGAAGTCGCGTGTGGCAAAGCCTTTCACTCCACTCATCTCCACAGTGATCAGTTGAAATACAAA